>CM022080.1:11730302-12930302 GCA_011114355.1 Carex littledalei | reverse complement strand
TAAAGCTTTGTAAATAATTGAGAGGATTCTAGATTGTGGCTTTGATCATAGACACGTATCTAGTATTCCTTTTAAAATAGTCTCTTCTCTAAAGTTGCTACCTAATAAAGTAAGATGAGGCAAATATACAACTAAAATAGTTGATGAGTCTAAAGCCAGTGATTCTTTAAAAATAAAATATAAATATGCATGCTTATGTTCATTGCTATCTTTATACGTTATTCTACAACTAAAAAAAAAAAACAGAAAAGTCATACAAATCTGTTTTCATGTTCATGAGTTGCTCTTTTATGATCATTTTCATTAAACAATAAAAGAATTGTATTTTAGTCTAAGGAATAAAATAAAAAATAGAGAAGTACCGAGTTTTGATATTTTAGCACATCTTTTGAAACTTTAATATTTTTATTTTATTTCAAATGACTGAAGTAAAAATATACATTTTAAAAAT
The DNA here is from genome assembly GCA_011114355.1 of Carex littledalei. NCBI lineage: Eukaryota > Viridiplantae > Streptophyta > Magnoliopsida > Poales > Cyperaceae > Carex > Carex littledalei. The sequence goes on along the minus strand of CM022080.1, from coordinate 12,929,851 downwards.
AAAGCTTCATCTCTTGTCTGTTATTTTCCTTAAAACAAAACTAGATTTGTATTTTGGTTTGATAAATAGAATGGAAATGGATGAATGATAGGATTTCAATGTTTTATTGCACTTCCTAGATACTTTTGATATTTTCATTTTATCTTGTAAAACTAGAATATAAATAAACATAAACTCTGCCTTCTTTTTCCTCTTGCTTCTTCTCTTTTCCTTTTCCTTTTTTTCTTTTCTGTTGCAAGGAGGAAGAACCAAAAATATAATAAATACGCATAGAACATATAAAAAGAAAATATATAATAAAAGGGAAATTTCGTATTATAAGAAATATAAAAGAAGAAGATATTAAAAGTTGATGTTTGACTACATCCTTTTAAATATCCAATTCTTGCATAGTTCTTTTAATATAAAATCAACTAAAAGTGCAAAACAAATAAGAATTTAAATAAAATAGGGATTGATGTTTAACTACATCTCCTTATTTATGTTATTTTTGGACTTTTGAATGACCTTAATGCATAAAAGAGAAATAAGACAAGTAATGCATGAAAGATTGATGTTTCACTACATCTCTTTCTATATTATGAGTTTTATTGATCTTTAAAGGGCCTAGATGCATAATTGTTGAAGGAGAGAGCAAATGAAAAGAGGGAAGTAACCAATCCCCATGAAATGATGCTCAAAGACCTTTCATATAATTATGTAGATGACCAAGGACCTATATGCAAATCTGAAATGGTGTTGGTAAGTGACATATTGTGATACCAATGCCTCTTTTGATTCTTGATGACCAAATCTTGATGCAATGACTTAGATATAGTCTAATTGAACCAAACACCATGTGGTACCAGTGTACAGTACCAGTTATATCCAATAAAGGCTATACTGGTACAGCACAAGCACAGGAAATGCCCAAATGACCTGCTGGTACAGATCAGCCAGTACAGGCTGATTCGAAAACCAAATTTAAATTCTGTTTAAACAGTTAGATAGAGAATAAAAAGACAATCGATTTAGACTCAAACTTTGCATTTTTCTGATTTGTCTACTATTTTCTAGCAATTTTCAAAGTTGGATTTCAGAGAATAAAAAAATAATACAGCAGCTGCACTTTTTACTTGCATACCCCTCTGCTCATTTTATGTTCTCTAAAAATAAATAAAAATATATAAACAAAGTTCATGAAATTTCATCCATTGTGATTATATCATGTTTCCAAGCATGGCTCAATGATCAAATGAACCGATTCATGAAAATTTAGAAGAAAAGGTAACATGAAACCCATCTTCTTCTCAAACCAGAAGCCCAAGTTCAAATGCCATGTTCAAAATTAATCCTTTCCAACTTGATACCTTCCAGATACACCCCAAATACACTCAAGTTACATGCTTCAAATCCCAAATATCCTTTCCAAGTCAAGCATTATGTACCAGTGCCCAATCGGTACCAGACCGAGGAATCAAGATTTGAAGAACCTTCCAACCTTCAAGGAAACATGAAATTGAGTTCATGCAGAGCTCTCATATGCTCCGGCGATGTTAAATGAAAGAGCAATTGAAGAACAACAGTAGCGACAGTATGAAAATCAGATTCAAAACCTCAACTGGTACTAAGAAGCCGAGTTCAGCCGTACCACTACCTCCGATAACCGACAACCGCCGACAATGCATCTAATGAACTCACCTTCTCAAGGCGACTCCAATGGTGCTACCCTTCAGCCTGGCTGTGACCGGAAAACTCGCCGGAGCAACAACCGGGTCAAACCCTAAGTCAGGTTTCATACCCGATTAATGTTTCACTTGCACGACTCTTGAAGCAACCCTAGCCATTTGATATCGGCGCCAAAACAAGAGTTCAAACATGAAACCCGAATTCTGATGCAAAACAAACAAGTAATCTCCTACCGAAGGGACCCACATGTCAGCCTAAACCACGAACCCTTGAACAAATATCCAAGCTCAATGCGTATCTCAAAGCCCAATGACCTAAAATTAAAGTCTGTTACCCAAATCTAAAGCTCAATAAGCCGAATCCCAAAGCCCATAATCCAAATTCATTGATCTGCACAGATCCTGAAACACGATACCCCAATACACATCTTAAAGGCCCAGAGTGCAAATCTCAAAGCCCAAATTTCTATCCCACAGCCCAGAAATATTGAAAAGGGATCTTTTACAAAGGGGTCCCTTCTGACAAAACTTTCTTCACAACGCAGTCCTTGATAAATCACACAAGAGCCCTTAATAACATAAAATCTCTCCAGATAAGCCCCTGAAAGCCCAATTTCCAGTCCAAACCTTGTTAAAAGCATCAAATTACAAATCTCAATCCCTCTGTCTTTACCAAAAGGTCCCTGGAAAACTTAAAGCTTTACAAATAAGCCCCTTTCAGCCCTCTTTGGCCATAACTTCTTCATTTCAAATCCGAATCAACTCAAACCACCTCCAAATGAACCCAAATCAAATCCTTCATGTCCCTAAATCAAAATCAAGCATAACCAAACATCATACAACCTGCCAAATGACCAAAATGCCCTTTTCTCCATTTTTCTCACATTTAAATCATTTCCTCTTAAAATAAAATATAAATAAAGCACGAATATATTTTTAAATACAAATATGTTTCTAAAAATAAATAGAAGAGTATAGTAAATAATATTCATTGCATCTCATGCACACATGTTAATTAAAATACCCAAAAACAATGATAATCAAGTAAAAAGACCAAGTACATGAGTTCTCCCCTTTATTCAATTCACTTAAATAGGCATAAATCCCGGAATGAACGAGGTATTCAGTATGGCTTGGAAGGGTCATCTGATGTAATTAACAGCGGGAGCTTGCGCCCGCTGGGAGTTAAACATCCCCACAATCATTAAACTCTCTCGATGGGCTGATTATGAATCGTAGGTCTGTCGAGGGTGAACCAGAAGGAATAGCAGAAGGAAAGAAATGAATGTTTCAAAGTTCGATGTTCTTTAACCAATCGAGAGCTTTGAACCATGAGACATTTAAATACATATGCACACACCTTCCATACCAACTGTGCAACTTTCTGCGCCCTACAGAGACCTTCTCGCCCGTTGCTATGTTTAAGTCAATACGGATTCTCTTAGCAATTGCCGCATTTTATGACTATGAAATATGGCAAATGGATGTCAAGACCGCCTTTCTAAATGGAGATTTAGAAGAAGACGTGTATATGACACAACCGATTGGTTTTGAAGATACCAATCAAGCTAAGAAAGTATGCAAGCTTCAGAGGTCCATTTATGGCTTGAAGCAAGCATCGCGGAGTTGGAACAAGCGTTTTGACAAAGAAGTCAAAAGGTTTGATTTTGTTAAAAGCGAGGAAGAACCTTGTGTATACAAAAGGATTAGTGGGAGTGTAGTAATATTCCTTGTGTTGTATGTGGATGACATACTACTGATCGGAAATGACATCCCGTCATTGGATTCTGTCAAGTCTTCATTGAAGAAAGTGTTCTCAATGAAAGATTTGGGCGAGGCTGCCTATATACTAGGCATTAGGGTCTATAGGGATAGATCAAAGAGACTTATTGGATTAAGTCAAAGCACATACATAGAAAAAGTGTTGAAAAAATTCAACATGCATGAATCCAAGAAATGATTCTTGCCTATGTCGCATGGTGTTCATCTGAGCAAGAAGCAATGTCCATCGACATCTGCTGAGCTAGATAGCATGAGTAGAGTGCCATATGCTTCCGCCATTGGCTCTATCATGTATGCCATGATATGCACTCGCCCTGATGTGTCATACCCATTGAGTGTGACAAGCAGACATCAGTCAAATCCAGGCTTGGCACATTGGACTGCTGTCAAAAATATCCTGAAGTACCTAAAGAGGACTAAGGATATGTTCCTTGTCTATGGTGGGGAATCTGAGCTCGTTGTAAGGGGTTACACCGATGCTAGTTTCCAGACCGACCATGATGACATGAGATCACAGTCAGGATTCGTGTTCATCCTCAATGGTGGCGCTGTAAGCTGGAAAAGTTCCAAGCAAGAAACAACGGCGGACTCAACCACCGAGGCAGAGTACATAGCCGCTTCAGAAGCAGCTAAAGAGGGTTGTTGGATTAGGAAGTTCTTGAATGAACTTGAGGTGGTCCCCAGTTCCATGGGTGCTCTGGAGCTCTATTGTGACAACAATGGAGCCATTGCACAAGCCAAGGAACCAAGGTCACACCAGAAATCCAAGCATGTTCTGCGGAGATATCACCTGATTCGAGAGATCATCGATCGAGGTGACGTCAAGGTTTGTAGAGTAGATTCGGCCAGCAACACAGCTGACCCGCTGACAAAGTCTCTGTCTCAGGCCAAGCATACACTGCACACTTCATCTATGGGGATTAGATTTGTTAGTGACTGGCTTTGAGATTTAATACATGGAGTTGTATTAGAGACTACACTTTTTAGGGCTTTTATGCATATAGATGTATATGGGATTGGCTCTAGTTCAAGTGGGAGATTGTTAGTGTTATGATCTAGAAGCCAACCATTTATGAATGTATTCTATGTTTTGTTCATGAAATGAAAGAATAATTTTGTTCCTTGAGTATTTAATTACATTATGGATTTTTCGAGTTGAGGACTTGAAATATAGAACTCTATAATAATAATATAACGAATACTCTAAATGTCCCTAATCTTGATAATTAAGAAGGAACACTATTTACCGGTACGAGATTAGTATGTGGATTAAATAATGATCATGTTCTACGGATCATATGGTAAGGAGTTACCAATTTAATCACATAAATACCTGATGGAGATCAGGGGATTGGACATGACCCAAGAATGAAACATAACATGGATTGTGTTAATGTCATTAATGTTTCATTTGTGTCTTGAATTCTTTGGTATGAGATGATTATTTTTCCTACATGAGATACATGTATCTGTAGGTGTTGTCCAACGCTGACCGTAACTGGCAGCTATACAGATAATATCTCAATATGTGTGTCTTGTGCGGAGAAAAAGATATTTATCAAGAATACCAGTGTCCCTCATATTTCATATGTGAGTGATGATATCTTCGGGCCCCTTGATGGAGTAATAAAGTATGCATGCAATTATGATCAATGAGTTTGATCATTATTTACTGAATTACTTGGAATCAAGAAAAGAATAAATTTGCAAGGATGACACTCTCCTACCTTGGATCTATTCCCGATATCATGAGACACGTGAATTGACACAAGCAATTAAATATTGCTTTAGGATCGTGATGTTGATTGGTTCATATCATTTTTATCTGTTGAGTAATTATAATGCATATTGCTAGGTGCCGTTTATAATTTATAGAATTAAAAGAAGTTTTGATTCTATTGTCAACACGATATAGATCCTACGAGGTCACACCCAAGAGAGAAAACGAAACAAATAAAAATGTCATGGAGATGACTAACTTGATCTTAGAATAAATTTATTACATGTTGGACATGGTATACAAATTTATTTCTCAACAAAATTGAGCAAATACAATTAACCGTAACAATTGTCGGGTGGGCTAAAAGTTGGCATAAGTGGCAAAAACGAAAATGGCATAAATAGAAATTGGCCCAAGCCCAATTTAACATTAAATGGAGAAGTCCATTTGATGAAGTGGGTTTGGAATAAAGTGGGATAAAGGTACATCTAATGGAGAGCTCCATTAGATGGCAAAAGTAAAAGTTACTTTTGTCATGTTTAAATCTAGCCATCCATTGTGGTTGAGATGATTAAAACATACCCTAAATTAACATTATAAATACCCCACCTTTTTCCAAACCCTAGCCACCATTCTAACATCTCTCTTCTTCCTTCTCTTGTAAGAAAATTGGAAAAACGTTTTTATAAGAAGAGGTGAAAAAGAAAAGAGTTTTTGCAATTTTGTCTCCACCATTTTGCTCATGTGTTGAGCACAACTTCTACACTAAAATTAATAGTTTATTGAAGAGGTAGAAGCTAAGGTTAAGTTAGATTCTTGGTTGATTACCTCTAGCAAGGGAAAAACAAGAGTTTCGTTTAATCTCGGGTGGATACTCGTAGAGGCTTCGTGCGTTCGAAGCGGGTGTCATTTCGAGGCCGACTTGGAGAAGTGAAGGCTCGACAAGGAGACAACAACCCTACATCTCAAGTCCCTACTTCTTGGTTTAGAGACCAAGATTTGAGGTATAAAGATTAAACAAGTTAAAATGCTAAATACGGTTCATCGTTAGTCAAATAAGTAGATCTATGTTGGTTTCTTTGAGTTAAATTTTTGAAATTGCTCTTGCATGAAACTAATATTTTCTTCATTTTCATCACTAACTTATGCAAAATTACGCTAAAATAAATTAACATAATTACACTAAATTAATATAATGAGAATTGTAGTAAAATAAAATAAATCATCACGAATATGCTAAATTAAACTAAGTTACGCTAAACAGTATATACTACAATAATAACAAAAATAGTACAACATAAAATACTACAATAACATAAAATCTAAACATAAAATACTACAACATAAAATCTAAACGGAAAATACTCAAATAAATCCTAAAACAGCCAAAACAAATATAAAAATAATAATAAGGGTACCGGCCAGAAATTGGCCAGTAGTCTTTTTAATAGAGTACCGGCCAGAAAATGGCCGGTACTTGATTAAATAGGGTACCAGCCATTTTTTGACAGGTAGGGTCATATTTATCAAATCCCAACAGCCTGGGTATATTAAATAATTTGTAATAAATTTTGGATATTAATAAAAATGTTGGCATAAGTTAGTATTCCAAAAGGATAACAGAAACTTGTTATTTCGATTTAGCCGTTAATTTTCATTGAGATCGCTTATAAACGGTTGGGATCGGGATAACAAATTTCTTTGAAATAACAACATATTTATTTCCATAAGTTAACTTTACTGTACTGTATATAATTGATACTCCATACCAGAGCAAAGTTAGGATATGATGTGCTCATCAAACTATATTGAATTGTCTTTAAATAACGAATCCAAACCATTGAAATCCATCTGCTTAATTAGTGATGCATGTACATAATTTTTTTTCGAAGTTTTGAATTCATTTAGTACAAAGTCAAACGGTCAAAACAATGAACCTTTTATAAGTTCTTTTATGTATTCATTTTTCAACATTTTTTGACCACTTGATCTTGTACTAAATAAATTCGAAACTTTCAAAATTTTACATGTATATACATCACTCATGAAGTAAATGGATTTCAACAATTTGAATTCGTCGTTTGAAGCCAATCCGATAGACTTTTAGAGTTGTGCTTAGCAACTCTTCTTAGTGAGCACATCACACTCTAACTTTGCTCCTCCATACCACGAAGTATATATCTACTCAAAAAAAAAATACCGTGAAGTACATAATTGATACTCCATATCATAATACGTGTTAAGCACACAATTTTTTTTTGTATTATTTCACATTATTTTTTTTTCTTTATAGTTGTCAAAAAAATTACACCATAGCAAAATACAAAACACTAACACCAATTGATATAAGTAGCTTATGTAGAGCAAAATACAAAACACTAACGCAAAAAACTTCATGTATTAATTTATGCATTAAATTTGAGAGAGTACTAAATTTTCATTTTGATTTATAAAAATAAATAATTAGAACTTGGATATAACAACGTAGAAATATTAAGAACTTCAAATTTTATAAATATCATGTAATGTGATTGAATTGCAAAAACATAATTATTTTTATACTTAGTTCAATATGTTAACATCAATTAAAAAGAGTTAAGCTTTTAAAATACTAAAAAGTAAGTTTTGAACTTTTATAATTAAAATGTTGGAATTTATGAAAATCATAAAATGAAATATTTGAAAATTTCATAAAATTTTATTAGTGAATTATATAGTTTTCTCAAGGTTTTAAAAAAAAATTCATTAATTATTTATCCGGTTTCCAATTTGTAATATTATATTTATTGAAGAAGAAAATTTGCATTGCAATGTAACTCAATTTGTGTTAAGTTCTTAAAAGAAAGTAATTTTTGTAAGAATAAGTATTTGTTATAAATGGTTTTATATAAAAAATATTTTTAATATCTCTAGAAATATATATGGCAATTTTTTATAAATTTATATATTATTGATTGGCGCACCGCTATCTATGATTATTGAATTATTCAAATTGAGTCTAGCGGAATTTCTTCTATAAAATTGAAAGCTACACTATATAAATTTAAATATATCACATGGAGAATTGTATGAACAATTGGTGCATGGAGAAACCAAACCATAATTAAACATGCCTATATTTGTACATTTTATTTTATTGGATTCATAATTATTTAGGCTTATATTGGTTCTTTTATTTGGTATAATATATAAATTCTGGCTTGATTTTACATTATTGAGTGAGAAAATAATTTTTTCAGTTTAGAAGAACCTGAGTTGTTTATAAGTCCACTCAAAGAAGATAAGATTATTGAGAATTCAGATGTTAATATAGCATAGGCAGACCCATTATCCTCATTATTTGTGGCGGTTTGTAAAGACCAAACCCACTACTGGCGGTCTCTTTAGTGGACCCGCTAGAAGATCCTAGCGGCGGACCCATTATTCCCCTCTGCGCTTCATTATTTCTCCCCAACCACTCTGTTCGACAAACCTAAACAGCGCCTCTTCTCTAATTGATTAAACCGCTCCAACAAATCTTTTTGCTCCTCTTTTCTCCCCCTGAAATGGAGGTGTCCATTTCGTCCCTGATTGAACAAATTTCTTTTTCCTTTCTCCACCATTTTCTTCTTTTCAACTCCAGTGGCGACCATTTCCCTTTTCTCCTCCATTCTCCCTTGTGCCTCTCTTCAAACCGATCACCTCCCCCTCTCATCTCTCCTCTTTTCACTGCCTTGCCCCCCTTCCGCGTTAGATTTTTTGGTGGTGAGAGGAACTAGGGTTTTCTTGCGAACAGAGAGGCTCATGAGGAACGACGTTGAAATTGCTCTTATTGCTTTTTTTGATTGGATTTGTTTCTCATTTTTTTTTGGTGTTATGTGATCGGGGTTTCTTGTACTCGATTTTTGTTGGTATTTATGATACTGATTCGGAGTTTTGAATGGCTAATTACAGCCTTTTTATGAATCTGATTTTTGAGTTATTTATGGGCTATTTTGGAAGTTTATCGGGATATTGAGTTATTGGGTTTTCTCTTGGTCCTGATTAGAGCATGTACCAGTATAGATATTGTTTATTGGGTTATCATGTTATTGAGTATCGCGGATCTAGATCATGGCAGATAATTTTTGCCATTTAGTCGGGTGCTGGTGAGTCGAGAGAAGTTGGAGTTACTGTTTGATTGTTGCCCTTCTTGCGACATTGCCTCTTGGCTAATTTTTCTGTTTTTGATTGTGTGGTGTACCAGTTTACTAGTAAATAGATTTGGGGATTTTTCGGTTATAGAACTGTGGGCTCTAATACCATGTTGGTTTAGGAGGAATAGTAGATTTGGAGAAAATATGCGGAAATATAATTTGTATTGTATTTCTTTGAGTTATTATATATTAATTGTACTTACAAGAGAGGAGATGAGTATTTATAATATCTATGCCCTATTGTACCGTTGGTACTCACTGTTATTACCTAACAGTAACTTTTTATAATTTTCTATTTTACAATTGTACCCTCTAATTATTTAATTATTCTCAATAGTACTAGATTTGTTCTCTAGCTTATTACAGTGTTATTGAAACGGTCAATTAGTCATGAGCGGCGAACAAATTGTAATCAGTTGATCATTTCCGATTATAACTGATTATTTTCAATTAATCGCTTGACAGTACTCTATCCGTCCGACAAACACATATTATTATTTACAACACTGGTTTATTATGATACACAAATTTTAAATCATTTAAATTGAATTTATTTATGAAAATATTATGGTCAAAATACTGACAAGTGACGATCTATCAAGAAAACTGTCTAGGGAGCGAAAACTATTAGGCCCGAGGATGTTGATATGACTGAGTCACTTGGAATCGTTACATTTATGCAAACGCCGCTTAAGGGTGCCCACACCAAGGCTGGATGATCCGAATTTGTACAAACGTGTAGCAGTTGAGATATGGATGGTATGAGAGTCTTTAATGGTTTCCTTCTTTGATGTATGTATTTTTTTTTCTTTATGGCAGTTTGATCAAGGTTTTTACGGTAAAATGAACTCTTGGGATAAGTTAGAGGGCTAGGAGTTGGGCTGGATTCGGGTTGAAGAGTTCAACAGATATATGATATTATCATGTTTAAATCATATTTTAGCTTCAGCACACACATGTATAAGGAATCCATGATCTTGGCGCGCCTTATATATGTTTCAATGGCATGCTTGCGAGTGCTTCTGTTTTGCCGGTAGCAGATGAAAATACAAAAATAGTGCAAGGTAATTGAAAGATATACCGTTATGATGAATTTAGTAAAAGCTGCTATTTTGGTATCTAGCATCTGGTCCCAAAAAACTGATATAGAAATATAAGGATCTTACTTTGTGGATTGTTTGGTTAACTAGAAATAAAATTTGTTTTCAGCAGACACCAGTTCTATCTATTAGTTATGTAGCATCTTCTATAATTGCAATGACCTCATATTGGTGTAAGGCTCGTTTAGATAATTCATATTTCAAGTTATCATTGATTATGCCTTTCAATGTTTCTCCTTTGACTCAGATAGGCCCCCTGATAGTACTATGGTACACAGACTCGCAGGACACGGACCTGTTAGATTCAGACGTGGACCTGTTCACACAAAAGCGTATGCACAAAGTTTCAGTACAGCAAGCTGTACCTTTTAACCTTGGGTACACCTTTCGAGTCGGATTGCAAGTGTACAATCCTATCGAGCAGTATAATCAGGTATCGATCCACAGGACGGATGAAAATAGATTGGACTCTACTTAGATTATATAAAAAACTCTAGAAGTCTGCAAATGTTGTTTTTGGTTGTTTAAATTCCTAAACAGTTCAATGAAAAGAGTTAAAACAGTAAAGTGGTTTTGTAATTAATAAAAAGGGGTTCCTAGGGTTTCAGATTTCGTCTCAGCTTTGCCTCAAGTGCCCGGTCCGTGCACTCTCATGCACGGGCCGTGTGTAATGTGCACGGGCCGTGTACTCTCATACACAGTCCGTGTGGCCCTCGAGTTGATACAGCAGCTATTAGTTTCTGTATTGATTTCCTGTGCAAGGTTATTTTGGCCATACCTGAGTCAATACTCCTCAACTCTCGTTTATTGGCTTAATTGCTTGGTACGAAACTCAATTTATACCTTCTTAGGGTTCTTAAACTTCAACTCTCGTTTATTGGTTTAATTATCCTAAGTTATTTGTTGGTTTACTAAAGATAACCTCGATCTCTCGATACGAGGAAAACTTCGCCTTTCGGCTACCGCTTGGTTTCACCTCTCGGTTCACAAACCTATCTCAAATACTTAGTTTGGTCGAATGAATGTCAAAGCCTTGAAATACCATCTAGATGTGGCCATGCATCTAACGATAAACTAATCAATTCAAACAAGTTCAATCTAAGCAATAAAATACTACACAACAAACAAGCACAAAATCCAATACAAATTCCAATAGCTAGCAAGTAAAACAAAGCATTCAACTACATCTTAACCCTAGAAACTAAAAAGTCTACTCAAACATAGTTCTAAAGAAAATAAAAGAGATGATAAAGATAGAGCTCATGGCAAAATCCGAAGAACAAAGAAGATCCGTCGCAAATCTCTCGATTTTCGCCTCTTTCCTTCGTCTCCAAGCTTAGCCGCAAGCCCCAAACCCTAGATGTCTCTCCTCAGATCCAGAATGCCCTCTCCCTTGGCCAGAGAGGCGCTTTAATGCCCTCAATTCGCGACCTTCCCAGCTGGCACCAATTTCCAACTTTGGATTCTGTTTCCAGAAATGCCATGCACGGACCGTATGCAAGGGTGCACGGACCGTGTACCTGTGTCTATGGCTCAAATTGTAGATCTTCTCGCAAGCTTTCCGAAAAGTGGTCATACACTCAAAACGGAGTTACGAGTCAAAAGATATGACTGTTTTAAGTTCAGGTGCTGAAATTTCAGCATCATATACAGGTCTGTGTCCTGGTCGTCTGTGGTCAGTTTGTGGTCAGGCAGAGGGTGTACGGACCGCAAGCATATGGTGCATGGTCCGTGTATAAACCTTCAGAATCCAGATTCTTCCTCTGTTTCGCCTGTTTCCTGCAAAATAAGAAATAAAAGCGCAGCAGTACCACATCCTACAGATATTCAATGAAATAGACAGACTTAAGAGTTTTGGGCACATGTTTTAACACAAAGTAGGGTCGGAATATAGACAAAATAGAGGGACATCAGGACCCTTCTCCTGGTTTAGAAGGGTCGGACCTAGCTGATTATCTGCTATAGATGATGCCCTTTAGGGGGATTTCTATTAGTGATATTAGTGTCATTTAGGGGATTTTCTTGTGTTCATTTGCTGATATGCACTATTTTTGCATGAACTATGTTGTTTCGTAATGAACAAGTGGAATATTTCCACTTTTGCCAAAAAAAAAGAAATATAAGGATCTAGTAATGTACTCATTTTTTTGTTTTTTACAAATTACAATGTGAAGCAACTCATTACATAAACACACAAACAAAATAAAGCAAAGACTGAAAAGAACAGGAATACCAAAAGGGAACAGATTGACAAGCAATGTCTGATGAGAGTAGCAATTGTCTGATGAAATTGCTCTTATTGCTTCTTTTTATTGGATTTGCTTCTGATTTTTTTTGGTGTTATGTGATCAGGGTTTCTTGTACTCGATTTTTGTTGGTATTTATGATACTGATTTGGGGTTTTGAATGACTAATTTCAGCTTTTGTATGAATCTGATTTTTGAGTTATTTACAGGCTATTTTGGAAGTTTATCGGGATATTGAGTTATTGGGTTTTCTCATGGTCCTGATTAGAGCAGGTACCAGTATAGATATTGTTTATTGGGTTATCGGGTTATTGAGTATTGCGGATCTAGATCATGGCATATATTTTTTTCCATTTAGTCGGATGCTGGTGAGTCAAGAGAAGTTGGAGTTACTGTTTGATTGTTGCCCTTCTTGCGATATTGCCTCTTGGCTAATTTTTCTGTTTTTGATTGTGTGGTGTACCAGTTTACTGGTAAATGGATTTGGGAATTTTTTCGATCACAGAATTGTGGACTCTGATACCATGTTGGTTTTTGAGGTTCTGAGGAGGAATTGTAGATTTGGAGAAAATATGCTGAAATATGGTTTATTGTATTTCTTTGAGGTATTATATATTACTTGTACTTACAAGAGAGGGGATGAATATTTATAATATCTATGTCCTACTGTACCGTTGGTACTCACTATTAGTACCTAATAGTAACTTTCTATAATTTTTTATTTTACAATTTTACTCTTTTTTCTATTTTACAATTATACCCTCTAATTATTTAATTATTCTCAACAGTACTATATTTGTTCTCTAGTTTATTACAGTGTTATAAAAACGGTCAATTAGTTGTGAGCGGCGAACAAATTGTTATGGATTTTCCCTACTAATTGGTTGATCAATTCACTACAGCAAAAAGGACCATCAGCGACCGGTTTTCCGGTCGCTGAAAGTGTTGGCGCCAGTTGCTGATACTCTTTCCGGTCGCAGAAAGCCAAATCCGGTAGCTGAAAGACCGGTCACTGTAAGCTTTGTCGCAGATACTCTTCTGATGACGTCACCGGTCGCTGATACTACGTCACCCGGTCGCTGATAATCTTTTGCGACCACATTTTTTTTGTCGCTGTTGTTTTTTTTTGACGTTAGCAAAAACTGTCTGCGACCAAAGGAAACGGTCGCTGATATCTAAAACCGGTCGCAGATAACAAAATTATCAGAGACCAACAATAACGGTTTCATCAGGTGTTTTCCGATAGTTTCCTTATCCAACCATCTGGTACACCCACACTTGGCACATGGACACTTAATGCGATCACCACTAATTATATTTTCTTGAATACCGAATGCATATTCAAAAAAACTCTCAACACCCTTAACAAATGTTTGATTCATTCGTTTGTTCACGTAACGAGGACCGTACATCCAACTACGATCACCCTCCATTTCTCCTAATCATGACATACATTTATAATTAAGATATTGTATAAACATGACCTAACTGCAATTTACAACAACAATTTATAACAACATTGTATAAACATGACCTAACTACACCTTAGTTCATTCAATTTATAACAATAAATTCTATTACTTTAGCATTCAAACGAAAATTTTGACTCAAACAAACAAAAAGTCCAGATCTATACTTTAGACCCTCCAGATATCATCAGTTGATAACGGACCCTCTAAAGCAAGTCATGGAATAAATTCACAATTAATTGTTGCTGAAAGTTTTGATGCTTAGATAGCAAGGAATAAAACAAAAAATTTATTCGACTCAAAACAAACGATCTAGTTATTGTAAGTGCAAGAAACAATCTTAATTAGCCTAATGAAGAAGGGAATAACATAATACCTTGGATTTGATCTCCAAATCAAATCAAGAAGGGTTGTCTTGCTTAGCAACTTCTTATTCCCTTTCTCTTTCAACGGTGGTTGTACTTTAGCCCTTCAAATGACAAGCCTCATTAGGTATCCACCGAAAGATTAAAGAAATACTTGTATCTCTAAGGCTAGTAAGAGATTAACAAGTAGAACCTTAATCCTAGTTTAACCCTCTTCTTAATTTCTGAAAACTTCTTAGAAGATTTCTAGATCTCAACATATGAGAGAAAAATGAGAGAGAGGAGAAAAGAGCAAATTTCGGCCAAGATATCTGTCACACAAAATTCTGACCTTTCGGTACTAGAACTCTTATATCTTTTTCTAGGTAACTCCAAATGACTTGAAATCTTCACCGTTGGATTCTAGACTCCAAGGGCTATAGATTACATAGGTCATACATCCAGAATGGTTAGTATTTACCCTTTCAAATTCCAGTTCAAAGTTACCTAAAAAATCTGTCCAGAAATTTCTTTCCTCTTTAATGAGATTGATTAGATTTAATGACATATTTAAATATCCCTTAAATCTTGCCATCACTAATCAATTCTCTCCACATATATTTGGACTTTGGGCTTAAAAAATATTAATCATATTAATATTTAATTAAGTCCACAATCCCATACATTAAAATGCCAATATATAAATTAATATTCTATGTTAATTTATATGTATCTCTCATGTGTCAAAAACCCATATAAAATATGTCACACATACTTTAAATATTACTAGAATTATTTTATAATATCTCCATGTCATAAAATTATTCATATATTAATAACATATAATTTGTACAAATTAATTATAACTTCTTATAATTAACATAGCACATATTATATACATATCACATATGCTTTATTAATATATTTTCTTTTAATCTTTCATATGGTGTGACCCTATGGGATCCCATCATTATGGCAATGAAATTAAACATTTTAATTCCATAAATCAATGATACAACTAGCCATGGTATATTGATTACCCAAATGATGTGGATGAAAAGCACAATGCAAAATCACGATCCCTATAACATTAAAATGTTGTTGTGTCAATTCCTTGCCACATGATATCCAAATAATCATAAGGTAGGAATGTGTCATCCTTACTAATTATTCTTTCTTGATTTCATGAAGTTTAATTATGATATGATTATCATATAATCATATTGCATGCACATAATATAAACTTTATCAAGGGGCCCAGAGATATCATCGCTTATATTAACATATAAGGGACAATGGTTTCTTGATACGTATCGTTCTTCCGCATAAGTTATATGTACTGCAGTAACTGCCTATATAACTCATGGTTAAAGAGAGCGTTGGACAGTACCAACAATACACATCCCTTATGTAAGAAAAATAAATATCTCAACCAAAGAATTCTAGACACAATGAAATATCAATGACACAGAACACAATCCATATGATATTTCATTCTTAGGTCTGTCCAGTGCCATACATCTCCATGTATGCACATGTGTGATTAGATCGATAACTCCTTATCGTATAACCTGTGAAACATGGCCATCATCTAATCACTACACTTATCTTATATGGTCAACCAGTGTACCTTGCTGATTGCCAAGATAAGGGACATTTAAGAGTAAACAAATTTATTCATTGTGAAGTTCTACAATTTAAGTCATCAACTCAAATGATCCACTAATATGAATACTCAAGGTACAAAATGATAAAATCATTCACTAATAAACTAAACATATCATACATATGATCTGAGTCTAGGACACCAACACTAACAGTTGCATCATCCATGCAACAGGACTTGTATACAGCCATACAAGCGGCATCTACACTACATATTGTATGAATTTAAACATACGTACCAGAGAGAGAGAGATGACGCTTCCCTTGCCTTGCCTTGTCTTGATTAGTTCTAAATAAAATCAAATGCACACGAGGTCAAAAATAAACTTAAACTAATGCCTTGCTTACTATCTTGACACTTCAATGAAATAATGTCATTAAATATTCATAAGTCCAAACTCATTACTCTTTTGGGGCTTACACAAGGCCGGTGTACAATCCTATCCCACTCTTTGAATGCTATGTCTCAGTAGTGCAGAAATGTATGTAGATATAGTATTTAAGAAAAATTCGGCAGCATTTCTCTTTAGTTCCCCGAGTACGCGTTAGAAACACATCATGTTGGACATGTAATTCAATACGTACTCGTAGGAACAATAAGGAAAAATGATACTAATTTTTCTTAAATACTAGACCCACATACATTTCTTCACATCCTAGATGAGACAAAGCATTCAAAGAGCATTCCCAAAACGGGGACTATTCAAAATTAATCTCTATCAGATTAATTTTGAACGGGTATAAACCTAAAAGGCATACTAAATGTTCTGGTTTACTAATATAATTAACCAACATAGAATTAATAACTAACAAACTGTAGTACATAATTAATAATATAATTAACCTTCATCGAATTAACAAAGAGAGAAAACTTGCCTGATTACAAGCAATTACTCCCTTCAAGATCGAGCTTTCTCCTCTCATTCTTTCCTCCCAAACTTAAACTATATTCTTCTACAACTCCTGAAACCAATTAGCCAATCAATTAATCAACCCAATTAGTGAGAATCCACATTTTTTATTTAAATGGATGCCAAGTGCAATGGACAATTTCTCATCTTATTCTATGATAGTGACACAAACAAAATATACTTAAAAAGTTTACGTAATAAAAGAAAGAAAATCAAATGTGACATCATAGAATTTCCCTAATGAAGAACTTTTCTCATGGAGCAAAGTCTTCCATATATTTTTTAATTAGTGATAATAATAAAAATAATTTTGTTATCAAAGTTTGACATAGTTTCTTGTCACTGTTAAATGGGGTGGCCAGCCAAGGTAAGGATATTATTTTATACAGAATAACAAAACATATATCAATCTAAGATCACTTTCGTACATTGCTTTATTAGATTTTGGTACTAATTAAAGAAAAAAAAATCTTGACAATTCGATGTATGTGGCACTAGAAGTTTGATACACTAGAATCAGAATATTCACTTCAGGTCATTAGTCTAACATTATATAATACTGAATCGGGTTATCGGGTCGGACGGCTTGGTCAGGTTAAGTGGATTATTTGTACACCTCTAGCAAGTAGCAACAAGTTTTGCTATATTTATTGAAATTGCATCTATTATATCTTGTTAGTTATTGCCTAAGATGTGGACTAAAGATGGCACGTGCCTACTAGTCATATAACCTTTACATGAACCCGGTCTCCACCTTAATTATTTCATTATTCTAATCTCCACCCTTTTCAATTTAATTAATCATTGATTCCAACTCAGATTGTTTCGAACAGCAATTTGAACAAGATAATATGATACAATTTATAGGTTAGCGATCTTAGGTTGCTAAAATAACACAAATCAACCAAATTAGGGGAAACAGGTTTCAGCCAAACCAGGAGAAGAGAATAAGATAGAAGGGAGACTACCTGGATAAGAAAAGGAGGAGGCGAATCCTTTTTGAGAGATGAGAGTGGAGGAAGGGTAGCACCTGATAACGCAAGAGGGAGATGAGCATGAGAGAGAAGGAGCAACAAATCAAGTATGATTAGAACTTACCGGCGAGATGATTTGATTTAGAGCGGGTCAGACAGCGGGTCGGGGTCAGAGAGCGGGTCGGGGTCAGAGACTTCGAGCTTCAGGCGGGGTATGCGAGATGATCGAGGCCGAGCGGCGGGGCTTCGATCGTTGCTTCGGGCGCCGCGAAATTTTTTGGTAACTAACCTAACCGCGGGAGACGAGACAGAGAGAAAAGGAATCGCGCGTTTTTTAAAGAAAATTTTCTGCGACCGGGCCAATTTGGTCGCTGAAAGGTATTTGCACCGGCCGCAGAAAGTCTCGTCGTCAAAACCATTTATTTTTTATTTTTTTTGGGAGAACAATACTATCAGCGACCGGCGATTTCATTGGTCGTTACTGCCGGTCGCTGATAATATAGTTTGCTGTAGTGATTCCAATTATAACTAATTATTTCCGATTAATCGCTTGACAATACTCTATCCGTCCAACAAACACATATTATTATTTACAACACTGGTTTATTATGATACACAGATTTTGAATCATTTAAATTGAATTTATTTATGAAAATATTATGGTCAAAATACTGACAAGTGACAATCTATCAAGAAAACTGTCTAGGGAGCGAGAACCAACGATGACCCAAACTGAATTAGCACTGACTTGAGTCGGATTGACAAGAGTCCGACTCAAATTTAACATTCTCCGGATTGGACAATTAACTTGAACCGAACACAATGACACGAACCGTATCAATTACTGCAACAAAAAGTATTGTCATTACGCGTCACTAATACGAATTGTAAGCTGATTATAAGAAACTAAATACTCGAAAGTATCTTTTAATTATAAAATCGATATACTTTTAAATTAGTTCAAACAAACATATTTCGCAATTAAATAATATCACATCGATCATATATGTCATTTTATTAAATATATGATTTTAAAATGACGGCTTGTATTGTTTAAAGCTACAATATACATTGAATATAATTACTTGTAAGTATTTGATAACATTTCAAGAATGTCTATCCATTTTGGTAGCTGGTATGATATAAAATACGGTCTGAAATTATTAAAATACCAATAGACGAGAACGTAATGTTCTAGGACTGCTAATGAGCCAAGTTCGGTTCAAAACTCAGCTCAGCTTGTCATATAACTAAACAAACTCAACTCGGGCTCGGGCTTGAAGAAAAAAACTCGCCTCAATTTAATGAGTTTGAGCCTTCAGCTCGGCTCTAACTCGGCTCATAACTCGTGAGCTCAACTCATGCCAAACATTAAAAAAACAAACATTTACTTGATTATAAGTCATAACCTTACCTAAACTATTTCGCAAATGAAACATAACCAAGCAGTCCGAATGAAAATTATGAATCAAAATCAAGATATATAGCACTTTAGATTTCAAATTTATTCAAAGCACGCTGAAATTGCTGGAAATTTCTTTTCTCGACCGAGGCAGTCAGATGTACAAAATTTTCAATTTAATCCCTCTGAAAAGAGGAAATCACAAAAGTCCACAAAACAGATCCCAACTCTTAATCAAACTTTTAAACCTTGTACCACTGTTCACAAAAGTAACCCAACAACCAAACTGTTTTATACAAAATAAATTAATTCATATAAAATCAAATTAATTGAACTCGCTCCACATGATAGTTCAAAATCCAGTTTCCAAATTCCAAAGAACAAATCCACAAATCCACAAAGTCGTAAAATGATAAAATCTCCGTTATATCACGTTTCAAGTTCAAATTATAACACTAAAACTAAACATTCATATGCTTTAGAAAATCTACTAAAATTCAAAAATTCACTAAAAATTTAACATATCATTTTACCACTTAAAAGTAAGCAAGTGATATTTTCTTCACTTTAAGCTGTTTATGGGGAATGATTGGCTTCCTGATGAGTGGCAATCTGTTCTATACAATCTAGAACGTGGTTCATAGGATACTAGCAAATCTGATTACTACTGACTAGTCTGGCTTTGTGGCTAAATTAGTGTTTAATAAATGTCTTATTTACGTTTAATTTACGGTTTTATTTAATCACTTAGTTAAATTCAGTAAAGAATAATGTTGTAGCAGTTTGTTGTACTGAAAATGGGTACACTCTATGTGCAGGTCAGGCTACTGATATGTATTGGCCAAAAATGTAACCTACAAGTTTCTGATTGATCTGTTTCCAGAATTATCCTACTTTAGGCTTTTTGTGCCATTTTTTATCTCATGTATTTACAATTGGTGCTTAAAATGTATTTTCAGTCAAAAAAGTGAGTCAGCATGGCACTGACCAAGTACTGGTTTTGATATATTTACTGGTTTTAGGGATTCTTCATAAATATATGTACATAATTTGAACAGAAACTGTGAGATTCTATCAAATTGAGAATGGGCATAGAAGATTACCATGTTTTAGGCTTGGTTGGCGAAGGTTCATTCGGCAAAGTCTATAAAGGGAGAAGAAAGAGCTCTTTCCAGGTTCCTATCACAATAAGCTTAATCTAACTTTATTTATTTTTGCTTCTATTTTTGGATCAAAGGCTGAATTGTGATTTGTTTCTTTCTCTGGCTTACAATTTCAGACTGTTGCAATGAAATTCATCCTCAAGCATGGAAAGACTGAGAAGGACCTGCACAACTTGAGGCAGGAAATTGAGGTAAGTTTTTTAATATGAAGTGTATTATATTATTTAGCCTACCTGTCAAATGTCCACGTATGACTTGTAGACATGTAAAACTAAAAACATCTTATATTCCTGTCCTTAAGGCCTGTAGAAGTGATCAAATCCTTAGAAGTTTATTTTTCTTGAAAATAACAAAATACATCCTCTTTTCTTCCTTATTTGCGTGGACATTATTAGTTGGGAAAGGGAGGGTACTTGGGGCATTCACTAATCTTTTTAATTTTCTGGGTACACTTGAAGCCACAAAACTTAATGAGTGAGGCTATGGTGCTATGCATAGCACGGATGACTAGTGTACTACGGCTCAATATGGTACTTTTTAAAATCCTAACGGTCGATCCGAACCGTTCAATGTGATAACCACATGAATATGTACTTGCAAACTAAATTTTATATTTTTTCGAATTTTTTTACTATTTTTTTAGATAGGTAGAATTTTGATGGCCCAGAATTTTCAGAAAACACTGATTTTTCTACCTATCTAAAAAAATAGTAAAAAAATTCAAAAAAATATAAAATTTAGTTTGCAAGTACATATTCATATGGATATCACATTGAACGGTTCGGATCGACCGTTAGGATTTTAAAAAGTACCATATTGAGCCGTAGTACACTAGCCATTGGTGCTATGCATAGCACCATAGCCTCACTCAAACTTAATTATCCCAGTTATTGTTTTTGGTTTTCCCTTGTACTTCAAAACAATGAGCTGAGTATCTTTTACAGATTCTAAGAAAGCTCAAGCATGAGAACATCATTGAAATGCTTGATGCTTTTGAGACTCCACAAGAATTCTGTGTTGTCACAGAATTTGCTCAGGTATTTGATCGATTCACCTGACATATTTTTTTTTAAGGTTAGTGGGTGTTTGCCCATTAACAATTGTATTAATAAAAAAAAGTATTTACAAGGCACTTCCTACAGCTAATTAGTCACTCTATTAGTACAATCTCATTAAATTCCTAAAAGCACAGAAATTAAAGAACTATAGAGAGGCAAAATCCCCTCCCAGCCCTCTACTCATCCTTCTTGGAGGTCCTTCAGAGGTGTTCGCGCCACAGTTAAATTTCCAACCCAGTATCATTAATCAGCGTTGCCACGTCCCAAATTTGCTGAGCAGACCCATTTTTATTAACTTATTTGACTGTAATGCAACTGTTGCTGGCGTACAATTTTTCCATGTAGGGAGAACTATTTGAGGTACTAGAAGATGATAAATGCCTCCCTGAGGAGCAAGTTCAGGCAATTGCTAAGCAATTGGTATTGTTTTTTTTTCTTTCTTTCTTTACTTTGTGCACTAGCATAGTGAGTTCTGCACTAATTGTGATTTTCTTTTCTCTGTTTTTTTATATAACTGTACCAGCTTGGTGTATGCTGCTATTACTAGTGCCTGCTGTATCAGTAATTTCTCTTAACCGCAAAATGCATGCTGTTTCCAGGTAAAAGCACTGTATTATTTGCACTCCAATCGCATCATCCATCGGGACATGAAGCCTCAAAACATCCTCATCAGCTCTGGCTCTGTTGTCAAGGTACTTCTCTTTTAGTAAATTTTTGATGCATGCAGCAAATGCACATGAGGTAAAGTTGATTTACCAGTTTGTTTTTACAGCTGTGTGACTTTGGATTTGCACGTGCAATGTCAGTTAACACTGTTGTCTTGCGTTCTATAAAAGGTAAAAGAGGATATCTCTTTTTACAATTCTAATGTGTCATACCAGAACATGCTTGTTAACTATTAGTACAATATGTAACAACCTAACTAACATGCTGTTCTATATGTTGGTTAAAGCTTTACCTGTATAGTGTTGATCTTGTAAACACATTGATGCCTTGTCCAGGTACGCCTTTGTATATGGCGCCAGAATTAGTACAAGAACAACCTTACAACCACACGGCTGATTTGTGGTCCCTTGGTGTTATTTTGTAAGTTCTCTATTTTCTGGTTCATTTGCTTATGCAGAAGCTACAGTGGACTTCTTATGAATGTTATGTTTGTCAATTTGTGCAAAGATGCCCTATAAAGATATTATTTTATGAAACGTTACTAGGTATGAATTTGTTTGTTGGACAACCTCCATTTTATACAAATTCGGTCTATGCACTTATACGGCACATAGTAAAGGTATCTTTAATTACATTTTAAATAATAATATATTAGACTTTAAAGTGATCTATTCTAAATTTTTACATCTATTGATTTCCTACAGGATCCAGTAAAGTATCCCGACACAATGAGTACTCATTTTAAGAACTTCCTAAAGGGCTTGCTTAACAAGGTTATAATATCATTTCTTGCAATTTTATTTATAGTTAATTGTTCAATTTTCCTTCATATTGGTCTTAATGATAATATTGAAACAGAATCCACAACATAGACTGTCATGGCCGAAACTTCTGGAGCACCCATTTGTTAAGGATGACTCAGTGGTTCCTGATTATGTGGTTAGTATTTTCTGCATAATTCCCTCTTTTAGTTGTAATTATTCCATTAAAATGGGATGCTCTTATACTTCATGTAGAAGAATTGAAGCATAGGTTTCTTTGAGCATGTTGAATAGAGTGGTTTAGCAGAAGTCAGTAATCAGTACCCTACGTACCACGGGTGGTACTGACAGAAATATATATGTTCTAAAATATGTAGGGTGCGCAAACGATATCTGAGCAAATAAGAGGAAATGGAACAGTACAACAAGGAAACCAGATCCAGACAAGTATTGCATCAACAACTCAATCCTCTAACATTGTAGCCCCTGAAGGTTGATCTTAACTTCTTATACTTAAAATAAACCTTTTTTCTTTTGCAAAAAGCAACTGTAACAAGTGTATGTTTGCTTGCATTAACTTATAGCATCTACATGTAACAAAGAGAATAATAGCAACGGGGTTTCTAACACTGGCGGAGCTGGAATGGTTTCCACAAGCCCTGTTTCTGACAGCGCTGTTCCTTCAGGTACTTTGCCATGTATTTATTACTGGTCTAATTAGAAGCAGTTTGGCAATGGTAGATAACCTGTCTTATCATGTTTGTTTGCTTTCAGATGCTACAGTTTTGGATAAGCTAGAAAAGGCTTCACGGACAGTTAAAGGTGCTAGCTTTTTATCTCAAGATGAGGAAGCCTTGTCAGCTGTCTTATATCCTATTAAGAGTTGGTTGGGTACATCCCCCTGTTCTATTAGGTAAGTGGTATCTCATACCAGGTTTGGGTTTAGTATTTGAAAAAACTTCTTATAGCTGCATTTTACAGTTTATAAAGTTATGTCATACATTTCTGACCAGGGAATTGCATGTTGATTCTGTGAACCAGTCATTTCGAGTTTTAACGAATCTGATTGCTGCGGGTTCACATTATTCTTGTACTTGGGTTAATGATGTGATAGTTCTGCTCCTTGAGTTTGCTAATGCAATTCTTAAACTGAGGCTTCCTGATCCTTGTGGCTTGGAGACTAAGGTAAACTTTTAATAATAATACTACTCTAAACCTAGGATTATCATGATGCATTTGGTGTTTTTTTTTTGTTGTTAAATTGTAATTTGATTGAAGCAACTTCGGTTAGATCGATCAAAATAGTGTATTTATTTTATTATTTAATATTATTGTTACTCTGACAATATAAATTCAAATTACTTCAGTCTTTTTCAATTCTGAAGAAGCTACTTGATTCTAGTGGGGGTGCACCGGCAGATTCATACTACAAGCACTGGAAAGCTCTTAATGAGCTCTATTCAGAGGTAGCAAGAAGCTTTGTTTGTAAAGAAATTGCTGATATTACTAGTTACAAACTTTGCTGGATGGCATTCCTTTTTATTAACCTTTTGAATGGTTATCAATCTTTTTTCAAGGGTACAACATTTAATTCAAGTTATATTTTGAAAATGCAGATTATTACCTCATCACACGACAAATCTGGAAGACTTGCATATGAAGCAACAGCATGCTTAGCTGTTATGTTGTATCGAGTAACTCTAGGTCTGAAAACAAACATATCAACCAAGGGACAGAAACCAGTTGACAATGCCCTCCTCCAAATACTTGGCCATGCTTGTAATAGCTCTCAATTCCTTGAGCTGTTATTCCAGTGCTTATTGGGTTGTGGATCTGCTACCCAAACTGAACCATCCAACTTAATTCCAGCTGCATGTGAATCGTGCAAGGTGATCTGGTACTTGGTATATGCAATGGAGATCATGTCCTTGAATGATGGCCAGATTTTGTTTCCATTGGCATGCTGGAGGAGACCTGGTCAGGACCCATTAACGGATTTGAGATCTGCTAAGCTGGTGGATGTTGTTTCAAGAGCCCTCCTGGACTTTAGGCAGATGCAGATTGCGCTTTATTATTGTTTGCATAATGGTCTGGAGTCCTGCGTTAATGCCATTCTCCAGGTTAGTCCTTTCCTGTGTAGAGTTTTGGATTTGGTTGGATGACATTTAAGGCTAATAAGTGGCACGGGCAGATTAATTCGGGTTGGGTACTTGGGTCTGCAGTTTGTTGAAAAGTCTAATTGGCCCTAGAGATTCTTTTTTTTTAAAGATTGGTCAAGTTAGGTCTGTAGCCTGTCAAGGCAAATATAAAATTGACACTTGAAAGTGGGTTTTGCATTTGTACCACCATGCTTTCCTTTCATTTTTTTTGCAAGATAAACTAAATAAAGAAAAGTAATAATAGGGCTTATAGTGCCATTTGGGATTTTACTTGACCAAGGGGAATGACCAAATGGGTCACCTGCTGACCTGAAGCTGTTCTGGTCAGCTAAAGTGACAGCCTTTTCTAATGGTGCACCCAGACCACCCTACTTTTAACTCTAAAATTGAGTGATAGTATTTTCATCTTTCAGCTTGTGTCGAGGATCTGCTTATCCGATACACCTGAATGTGCTCTTATTTTTCTCCAACCATACCTCCCTTTGAACTCTGATGAACTCGAGCTCGGTGGAGATGGCACAATTATCTCTGGCTTGTTCTCAGTTCTCGCCTCTTGTGCCTCCTACATCAAGAAGGAATCAAAGGATGGTGGCCCCACCAGCCCCCAGAGCAAGCTCTCCAATCCCCGCTCACTTGCTGTACACTGTTGCACTGCACTTGCCACAATCTCAAGCTGTCTGCATTCAACCTCTGAAAAGAAACATTCAGCTGCCGTGATACTCACCAGTTCCCAAAAGAAGCAAAGGTCACGGCTTTCTGTGCTTGTACACCTTTCTTCTTGTGATGACACTGTAACTGGATCCCTCCAGCCCCACTGTGCGGCTGCCATGCTGGCACTTTCATCTATTTTATCACTTGAAAATGAGTTGAATACAAAATCTTCCATTTGCGAAGCAGCACTCGCTCTGTTCCCTCCAATGGGGACATTGCGCACTTTGCTGAATCTCTGGCTGTCTGATGAGAGTGAATCTTTAGGTACCTACAATGGTGGTTTGTTGAACTGGTTTTGTTTAAGAGATGGTTGTATAGGGTTAGTTGAAACACGGTTGAAATGGGGCGGCCCATTAGCTATTGAACAAGCTTGTTCTAATGGAATATATAAACTTCTACTGAGTTTATTGGGTGATGTGACCAAAGAAAATAGGAGTGGGTTGTCTCCAGTTGGCGTGGTAGATACACTCACCTCTCTGTGTCAGTGCCTATCGGGTGGTGTATTTCGTGAAGTTTTATTCAAGAGGGAGAACTTGAAAATGATTGTGGAGTTGGTATGTGAAGAGCACTTGAAGGCATTGAATGCATGGGTTGGGCTTGGTGGCGGAAAAAGTGGGGTTAGAGATTTGATAAATTCAGTGGTGGATTTGTTGGCTTTCCCTTTTGTGGCAGTACAGAGCTCGCCTAGCGTACCCCTCACTTCAGCTTCAATAAACAGTGGGTCCTTGTTGAATGTGCAATCGCCCGGGGGAAGAATTGGGGCTGAGAATCGGGAGATGTTGAAGGCTATTGATGCTGGCTTGCCTGATTATATTCAGCATCTCTTGAAGGTATGTACTCCTGGAGCAACTTCTCTTTTACTTATAAATTACTCCTCAAAATGTAGCTAGATGAAATAATATTACAGATACATAATGTGTATACAAGCTTTCCTTAGCAATTTAGCTTGTGCAGATTCTATTGTGGGAATTCGCTTTTCAAGCAACTAATATTATTTGGAACATCTGATTTAAACTTCAATTAGGGGAGAGAGTACTAGTAGGTATTTGCAAAAATATAGAATGACGGTGTCCTGCATAAATCAGTTATAAGGGCATTGAAAGACATGGTGGCTACAATGCTTTGCAATGCACCTATTCTTTTGTTGTTCAGCTCCAAATCTCAATTCTTGAGACTCAAACGGGCAATCTGGGTCCAATGTTATCTAAACATCAAAACATTCTTAAAAGCTGAGTTTTAATATTTTTACTATTTCTTTTGGATAGGTGGAAAACCATTGCTTGGATGGTCTATCCAAAAAAAAAATAGTAAGAAATTTCAAAACATATAAAACTTGGCCTTTTAATCATATGTTGACGTTTAGATCAAAATGGACTACTTTGATTGGATGTCCACATAAAAAATTCAGAGTTGGAGCCAAAGCACAAAGAGGATTGGTACTTTGAGAAGCTCCATGGACCCCCTCCGAATACATATGCTTTAGATTCTTTGGAAGGCATATAGTAAGTGCATTTGCAATGGAAGAGTAAAATTTAAGATTATTTTAACAAAATAGATAATATGATTACTTTGAATTATATATAAGTAATATAGCATATCTTTGCTCTTTACACCACAGGTTGGTGCTCCAGGTTTAATTTTGAGGTGTATCGACTACATGAGTCCAGTAAATAAGTCGAAGCCTATTGCTTTTGTGGCGAAAATGGTCGGCTACCATCCTTTGGCTTTGCAACTTATCCAAGAAGGCCTTTTGAACCCTAATCGGGTTAGGGGTTTGCTTGGCAGCTCTCTCCCCAGGGATTCCTTGCTTGATTTTCTCATGATAATTTCTGATCTAGCCAGAATGTCTAAGGTACTTAATATAAAAAGGAACACTTTCATTTGTACCCTCTGTGATTACAATGTAATATCACACTACACCCTCCCAATTTGTTTAGAAGGGACGGGATGCATTGACAACAATCTTGCTTTGACTATCATGATAACCAATGTCAAAACTTATCAAAATTGGAAAACGTACTATTACTGATATATTCTCCATCCATTTATTTAAGGTTTTATAGTGTCGACCTTTTACTGAGAATTGAGTTACTAAATCTTGGTCTTTGTTGTAGGATTTTTATGAGCTTATCGACAGTGCTGGGTTATTAGGGTATCTCAAGGAGTTCTTAAGCAGTGAAGTCCATGAAGTTAGAGCAAAATCGTGCAGTGCCATTGGAAATATGTGCCGGCATTCCTCCTTTTTCTACGAATCTCTAGTAAGACAACTTTTCCCCTGATTCTCTGCTATGGCTATTTATAAGTGCAAGTTTTGATCCTTCAGTTGTTGTGCATAACTATGTAATTTGTAAGTATGATCCTCATATCATTGTACTTGATGTAATACTACTTGGGTTTTCTACTGTATTTTTCTACAAATTTAAGCTTGCCTTCTATATTTTATTTTTACTTTTAGTTACATTGTAAATGACACAAAGGGCATATGTTTTTCAAATTCTACCTCTTTTATCACATACAGCCCTTATTACAAGATTAATTAATTAGTCTTCTAGAGATGATACTTATTTCTTGTTCCAGGCAAAGAATGGAATTGTTGATCTCATGATAGATAGGTGTGCTGATCCTGACAAACGCACTCGCAAGTTTGCATGCTTTGCGGTGAGAATTCTGCCCCTCTCATGCTATCTAAACTGAATTTTTCTTATAACAATTTTACTGGCATATGTTTCTTCGTAATGACAATGTTAAAGGGATGATCATATGTACTAGCATGATTGTTGTGAATGCTAACAGCATTGTGTTCATCCCATGTAGCAGCGGCAATTTAATAATTGGTAGCATTCCAATACAAATACTGGCATTTAATATATACGGAACCATCAAATCCTGCTCAATCGATTCTATTGTGGTATCTATGTTATAGGTAGGAAATGCAGCATACCACAATGATAGGCTGTATGAAATTTTGCGAAGGTCAATACCTCAGCTGACGAAGCTTCTGCTGGCATCTGAGGAGTCAAAGACAAAAGCCAATGCTGCCGGCGCTCTGAGTAACCTCTTGCGTAACTCAAACCGGCTTTGTGAGCCCGTCGTCTCTTCTGGAACCATCCAGGTAGTGTTTTTTAGCCTTAATTATTCAAGTGATTTATTTTTTATTATTATTTCAGCAATGTAACAATTGCTTAATAACCCAATTTACCTTTTAGGTTTTTTGTATAATTATAACTGTTCTGGTTTAGTATACCTTTTATGGTCTGATAAGCAGTTGTTTTTTCTTTTTTCCTTTTTTTTCGTCTCAGTAAACTAATTTTGAGTCATGGCAATGTTTTGATGATTTTCTTCTTTTTCTTTGCTTTCCCTTTATTTTCAGTTTTTGTTAGTCTGTTATTTTTTCCATCATACTTTTTGAATGTCTGACAGGTGCCCAATTGAGAAATGACATGTTGAATGTCACTTGTCGTGCCCAATTGAGAAATGACATGTTGAATGACAAAAAGCATTCTAGTTCAAGAAAGTGAAAAGAAAAGGGAGGGTCAGTGTTGCATCTGATTTGACATTTTGATATCTTAAACTGTTATGTTCCTTCAGGCTCTCTTAAAGATAGTCAACAGTTATTCGACCCTTGCTCTGAGTCCGACCAGAAAAGACGTGATAAATGAATCGCCTCTAAAAATTGTACTCATTGTTTTGCGAAAAATGTGTGACCATTCCCTCTGTAGGCGCTGCATTCGCTCTTCTGACCTCTTCAGTTCTCTCCCTAGCCTCAAACAGTCACCTGACCCGGTAATTTCGGAATATGCCACTGCTATAATCTCCAGGGCCAGTCAGGATTGAAGGTGTAATTTTACAATGTACCTTTTGTAATATTAACTGTATATGAATTTTCTATTCAAGGTTTGAGAGATGCTTTTGTTAGGAATTTTCTATTCAAGGTTCAAGGTGCAATTTTACATTGCACATTTTTTTTCTGTTCTTGGTAAAAGAAATTTCAAATCTGCAATCTATCGTTGTAATGGATCTTTACATTTAATCATTAAAAAGAGCTACGGTGTGCCCTAGATTTGCTTTGTTGAAGGAATGCAATTGCAACAAAAAAAAAATGAAATTGTA
Source organism: Carex littledalei (assembly GCA_011114355.1). NCBI lineage: Eukaryota > Viridiplantae > Streptophyta > Magnoliopsida > Poales > Cyperaceae > Carex > Carex littledalei. The sequence goes on along the minus strand of CM022080.1, from coordinate 12,899,768 downwards.
ACTTGTATTATAGGAAGCGTGCATTTTCAGTTAGCCAGCTTCAGTTTCGATGGGCTTTGTATGAAGCGTGTTTCTTCTATGCACTTCTTTCTCTACCATCTTGGAATGCAGGATTGGATGATTACTGTCTATAATATGGCCTTATTCCTGAATTCCGTCACGATCCAATGTACAATTCTGAGAAATGATGAGTGAATAACTGAAAATGGTTAAAAGGTGAGAATCAGCATTTGGTCTTGTAGTAGAGGCAATATCTTTTGTGTGAAGGTCACAAATTTAAAATGTGAATGAGATTTTTTGTGAATATTAAATAATTGGGTGACTTGACTTCCAATATTTTCTAAAAAAATGCTTAAATGGAGCAAGGGTTCTTTGTGTAATTTTGAGAGTACAAGTGTTACCTGTGTTAAATAATTCGAGGTTTTTAATTTCTAAAGAGAAACAGTTGATTTATCTGTTTAGTCTCTCTCTCTCTCTCTTCATGGTTGTGGGTTAAAAGGATGAGCAGCATCAGTTGTTGTTATTACATTTGGTGCATAAAACTAAAATTAAAGTTGGGCATTATTTTGGAGTTATCCAAAATCGTTTGTAAACCCTAAATCTTAATCTAAGTTACCCCTTAAGTTATTCGTTCCCAGCATGATACTTAATTTGTTAAGCATAATGTCCACAGTGCATCAATAGCTCAAGATTTGGACATAAACATTTGGGAAAGACAATTTTACGCAGAGACATGTTGTTATATTTTTAAAGGTTGGTTTGAATATGAGGGTTCTGTATCGGCAAAGATACTGCCTGCTCGGTCAAGGTGTTGCTTGGGTTTTATTATGAGATCCTACATCAATTTTAAGTGCCGTTTCGGGCGAGTTTAGATATTGGTATGCTGTATGAGACTTGGAATTTATTAGAGTAGGTGTTGTTAGAATAGACTAATTGAAGGTTCGTCACAAGTTATATTGATTGAAATGTAACCTTAAGATGAGTAGGTGTTGTTAGAATTGATCATCTTGAGCTGCATATCTCGAGAAATTCCTTGGTTGTCTTTCTTATGCAATGCAATGCAAGTTCTCAATTTTTTTTTTTTTTTTTTTTATGTTTGTTTTCTGGATACTTCAGTGCAATTTGCAAAATCGCCTCCGATCTTTAACAATTTTATGTTTTATATGTTGTACGACGATGCTAAACTTTGCCTAAGGTCAGAAATGGTTATTTTTGAAATGGTACTTCTAAACCATCTATCAATTAGGACTTTAATAATTCATAATTTACGTATAACATAAAGACCCAAAAATTACTACAGATGAAAAAGGAAAGTAACATATGCAAATACAACAGCAACAACATCAGCATGGAACTGGCTTGGAAAAATAGGAACACAAAGGAACGACCATTGGCATGGAAACCAAATAAGACAAGATATAATAAAAAGTCAAATTAAGATAAATTACAAGCCATGAAGTGATGCTAAAAGGAAAAATAAATATCTTCACCATGGTCATATTATGCAAGCACAATACAAATATACATGAGAACAATCATTTAAGAGTAAAAAACATAATGCTCTATGTTTCAAAATAATCAACTTGGGTTTGAGAGGCAAAGTTCATTGAGAGGTGGCACCAGAGGCCTCTAATTATGCTCTCGAACAAGACATAACACTAGACTGTCCAATTCGAGCTCCAAAGTGCAACGCGTTTTCGAGACACTATTCTTCACTTACTTGTAACTAAGAGGCACAACGAGCTTGGTTTGAAGGTTTTTCAAAAGGATATGTCTTTGTGGAAAGCAAAAGCAAAACAAAGAATATAGAGACACCCCTGCACTGTGATGCGAAGGTAAAAATTGAGGAGGTCAGCCACAATCTTATTTGAAGTGATCATGTCGTCTTGAAGGATGCTCTCGAAGAAACAAATGAAAATGGAGACACAGCCTTGCACGTTGCTGTAAAACACGACCATATAGATGTTGGCCGCGAGCTCAAGAAGTTGGATCCAAAAGTGGCATACAAAGTCAACAAGAAAATGTTATCTCCATTGTACATAGCTATAGTCAAATAATATACATATATGGTTCAGACCATATTAGAAGTCAAACTGTACCCTGACATGAATTGGATGGAATGTTTCCAGATCATATATCGACAAAACAACAAGGAACTTGGGAAACATTTCATGTATAAGTACCATGATTTTGACGAGTTGTATGTGTTTTTGTGTGCAACACACGAGTTAACTAAAATATCAAGAAATAATTTTCTGATATGTTAGTTAATTTAGGCATATCTCAATGTTGCCCATGCGTGCGAATACATGGACTTGAAAATATTCTATCTAAAAGTTGGGAGCATGTCAAGGTAGGGTCAACTTCTAACATGGTATGTATCGTGTATGTATATCATTTGTCTATATCTATGTACAATGAGATAACATTTTCTTGTGAATTTTGTACGCCACTTTTGAATCCAACTTCATAAGCTCTAGAACAACGTGCAAAGATGTCTCTCCATTTACATTTGTTTCTTTAATAACATCCTTCAGAACAACAACATCAATTCGCAACATCAATTCGCATCACTGTGCAAGAGTGTCTCTAAATTCTTGTTCTACTCTTTCAACAAGGAGCAGAATGAGACGCCTCTATCGTCACCTGATTAGACAATATAAATATTTCATTAAAGCTGAAAAAACTTTGCCTACTTTATTTGGTCAGGAGCATAATAATAGGTTTCTATTGAAGAACCTGACAAAAATATTTATTTGTAAATGCTGCCTAAATTACTCCTTAAAGGCTTACACCCTCAAAACTCTGACTCTCTTAAAAAATACTTTGAACTTAAATTCTGACTCTCAAAGTTACTGAATATGTATACTTCTATCATCTCAAGCTTTCTCTTCCTTTTAAACGTTCCAAAACACTGAGCAAACCGGACAAAATAGAAAATCTGTGACAAAATGGCCTGAAAGCAGTATGGTACGGTATTGGAAGAATTGCCACCATCTAAGCTCCTAAAACCCTAATTAGTTCTTAATTAAAGAACAAATCAGTAAAATTGACGCGAAATCACTCACATTCTTCTTCGTATGGCAAATCGGAGGGTGCATCACCTCAAGATTAGCGTCAGCGAGATCACCTGGAATGTCCTCATCATCAGAGCTGCTGTCATTCATCTCCAACTCCATTGGGAAGTCAACGAGAGAGAGAGAGAGAGAGAGGAGTACTTCGCAGCCGCTGCCAAGGTTTAAAAGAGAGAGAGAGAGAGGAGGTGTGGCGCGAGGGAAAGAGAGTGGCGGCTAGCGAGATCTGGTGTTGCTGGGAGTTGATCGGGGATTTATATAGCGCATAGGATTGAGATCTCAGAGTGAGCGGCGCGATTAGGGCTTACCAAGCGATGGATCTGGATCTCCGAGTTAGGGTTTCTTTTTTGGATGAAAAGCCCTTAGGCATCCACGTTAGGTTTGATGGGAGGTATTCTTTGTCTGACCAAAGTTATTAAAATGTCACGTAAGTTAGCGCGATTTTTATTATATTCAAAGTTTATTACAAATTATTTAATATACTCAGCAAATACTACTGGTCAGAAAATGATCGGTACTCTATTAAAAATACTATCAGCAATTTTTTGACCGGTACTTCTGCTATATATATGTGTGGAGAGTTGGCCGAATTTCTCACAATTCATTCTATCAAATTTCACTCCATCTCTCCTCGGTTAAGCTTTTTCTCCCAGATTTTTCACATCTTCCCAGATTTGCAAGTAAGTCCCTATAATTTTTGAAAAATTCATTTTTAGTGCAAAATGGTTGTAAAATATTAAGATTTGCTGTAATTAGTGTTAAATCCGTTGTAGCTAGTTGTAATTATTAAATTTAGTATAATTTAGAGTAATTAGTCAAATTTTAGGGTTTTGGGTATAGGGTTTAGGGTAATTTATTGTAATCAAGTATAATTAGCATAGGGCAATTTATTGTAATATAGTATAATTAGCATAGTTCACCATATTTTAGCATTTTTTACCGTAATTAAGATAATTAAGCGTAATTAGCATGTTTTAGCATAGTTAAGCCTATTTTGGCCCATTTTAGCATGTTTTTCCGAAATTAGGGTATTTTAGCCTATTATAGCATATTTTAGGTTATTTTCACCGCAATTGGTCTATGTTAGCATGTTTTAGCATAATTAAGCCTATTTTGGCCCATTTTAGCATGTTTTACCGAAATTAGGGTATTTTAGCATATTTTAGGTTATTTTCACCGCAATTGGCATATTTTAGCATGTTTTAGCATAATTAAGCCTATTTTGGCCCATTTTAGCATATTTTACCGAAATTAGGGTATTTTAACATATTATATCATATTTTAGGTTATTTTCATCGCATTTGGCCTATTTTAGCATGCTTTAGCATAATTAAGCCTATTTTGGCCCATTTTAGCATATTTTACCGAAATTAGGGTATTTTAGCCTATTATAGCATATTGTAGCATAATTAGGTCTATTTTGGCCCTTTTTAGCATATTTTACTAAAATTAGGGTTTAGGGTTTACTTAGCGTAAGTTAATAAAATTTTATTTTTGACATTAGAATGGCTAGAGGACATCCTAGGACTCGTCCAGCACCACCTCTAGTTGACGAGCCGATCGACACTAGCAGCACAGAGCATTTTAGTCATCTCCTGTGGATGCCCCACCGCGAGCACCGAGTCTCACTAGCTTCTCGTGAGGTACGTATTTTTTGTTGAGTTCAAATTTTATTGAGTTTAAATTTTGTCTAATATCATGTGGATTACTTTTTTCAATGCATGACATGTTTCTTTTGGATGTCAAGTTACGGTGCGTTCACATGCAGTACTACGAGGTGATGGACCAGTACCTCATCAATTTGGGCATCTACCTACTTGTGGACATCTTGCGGACTGGGAGTGGCACTTAGAGAGATGGGTCCCGAGATGCACACGTTTCATATGTCATTTAGAGAGATGACAGTGACACTCTAGGATATGAGTGAACTTTGGGGTTTTCCTATCACTGGCACCTCCATTGGTAGCGTATCTGATAGTGCTGGGTTTGCTGCTCAGATCGAGGAGTTGTTGGGCTCTGATTCTCACTCTCTCATTGAGGATCGGGGGAAGTCCAAATTTCATATGAGAATGATGAAGTTGCGAGAGCACTTTAGCCCGGGTCTGATAGCAGATTCAGAGGTAAAAACTATAAATTGTTTCTATTACATTTGTGAACAACACTTCATTATATATTCTGTATTGCAGATATACACGGGGCTACGTGATGTACCTATTTGAATCTGTCATGTTTCATGATTCCAGCGGCAATATGATGCCGATGATGTATCTCCAGCTGCTGGCAGACCTTGATCACCCGTCGCCGTACAACTGGGGTGGGGCTGTCCTAGCCCATCTGTACTCTCACCTGGTCCGTAGTTGTATGGTAAGTCTCTAATTATTTTCTCAATTAAAGTTTTAATCAACCAATCCAAATACCCTGACGGCTATAATTTTTGAAAATGCAGAAGGATAAGAAACAGATGTACAGCCCCACACTCTTGCTTCAGCACTGGTCGTGGTCACGGCTACCGGTGGCTCGGCCTATCCCAAATGAGCCTCCGGCATAGGGAGCGCCCAATCCGCTCAGATGTCCGGCATATGCGAAGAAGTGGCACGGTGATCACAACTACGTGGATCTGACCCACGGTAGTACCATTGGTATCAGGCCAGTCTGTTCAGAGCTGTAGAGTTTGGTTGCAGACCTTGTTGAGTGGACACCGTTCGACCAGTTGTACGAGGATGAGTGGTTGCCGGGGATTTATCTGCAGCAGCGGGAGAGATGGTACTACAGAGGTCCACTTGTACACTTCTGGATAGTGGAGCACCACTATCCAGATCGGGTACTCCGTCAGCTTGGACATGCGCCGTTGATTCCCACAGACCCATCTTTATCGCGTTCCACCATCAAAGACCTGCACAAGTAAGTCGTATCCTATTATCTATTATCCCAAATTACTTGATATCTTTGTATTGCAACTAACGTGTTCCTTACATGATAAGTCACTTAGGGCAACTAGAGCGTGACTGACGCGATCATTTACATGAGTACTACACTAAAGTGGAGGCTCCGGGGTACCACGACTTTTATCACGTGCTAGATGAGCTCATCCAGACCCAGGGACATCCCCTATTGAGGTATGAGACTTGGTACGTGTGGGTCTGCATGACCACCGTATATCTGCAGGGTGATTACGGTGCCCATTTACGTGATAGGATCAAAGACAATGATGGTTATACACCCAACGGCAAAAAATGGGCTCACCATGTAATGCACATAAATCTACATAGTATTTTCTAACTTATTAGTTCATCAAGGTTTGTTCTAACAAACTAACTTTTTTTCAGCTTTTGACCGCGCTCAAAGCTGTCGCGCATAGGGTCACTATGCTGGGAAAGAAGAACTGAAGACGTCTTGGGTACCACTTCCTCAAGCAGCATGCCAATTTTTTTGAGGATTCTGGGTACGGTGGGCATCTCATCACCATACTGCGAGACGTCGAAGAGAACAGCAACTGGCGTGAGATAAATCCGGCCGAGCTCGACACGAGCCCGGTTAGGCTAGAGGAGATGCCACCTCCCCCTGATGAACAGCCAAAGTGGGACTACCATTGTTGGGTATTGTCCATGTCTGGGTGAGAGACATTCTACGACGAGCATGGACGTCCGGTTCAGCCTTTGGTATGTCTTTTTTCATTAGCTGTCAGGTTAGTACTAATTTCTTCATTCAGATCAAATTTACTTAATTATGTATATGATTGCAGGGTCCGACCGAGATGCCGCCACCGCCAGTACCACGATATGAGACGGAGATGCCACATGATACAGAGGCCAATGGTAGCGGGTCCCAGACTCAGTCTGCCTTTGGGACAGAGTTCGCCGCGTCCATCTTCTGTACACCCCCTCCAGTCTCTAGGCCAACGTATGAGGCAGTCTAGGATACCGCCGAGCGGATACACAGCGAGGCAGAGGCTCATGTCATTACACCGAGAGAGAGAGTCTGGCCGGTTCGAGCGAACGCCGGAGTACCAGCTGAGCGATGGTCCCCCGATCCGTGGCGATGATTTTTTGTACCTTTATATTTGGTATACTATATTTGGTACTATTTATGTTTGATATACTATATTTGGTTTAGGGTTTTTATATTTTTCTACATCTTTTTTTATCACTAAGTTACGCAAAATTACGCTAAAATAAATTAACATAATTACAGTAAATTAATATAATGAGAATTGTAGTAAAATAAAATAATCATCACGAATATGCTAAATTGAACTAAGTTACGCTAAACAGTAAATACTACAACAGTAACAAAAATAGTACAACGTAAAATCTAAACAAAAAATACTACAATAACATAAAATCTAAACATAAAATACTACAACATAAAATCTAAACGGAAAATACTCAAATAAACTAAACAACCAAAAAAAATATAAAAATAATAATAAGAAGGGTACCGGCCAGAAAATGGCCAGTAGTCTTTTTAATAGAGTACCGGCCAAAAAATGGCCGGTACTTGTTTAAATAGGGTACCAGCCATTTTCTGACCGGTAGGATCATTTTTATCAAATCCCAGCAGCCTGGGTATATTAAATAATTTGTAATAAACTTTGGATATTAATAAAAATGTCGGCATAAGTTAGTATTCCAAAAGGATAACTGAAACCTGTTATTTCGATTTCAGCCGTTAATTTTCATTGAGATCGCTTATAAACGGTTGGGATCGGAATAACAAATTTCTTTGAAATAACAACATATTTATTTCCATAAGTTAACTTTCATGTACTGTATATAATTGATACTCCATACCAGAGCAAAGTTAGGGTATGATGTGCTCATCAAAATATATTGATTTGTCTTTAAATGACGAATTCAAACCGTTGAAATCCATCTACTTAATTAGTGATGCATGTACATAATTTTTTTTTCGAAGTTTTGAATTCATTTAGTACAAAGTCAAGTGGTCAAAATAATGAACTTTTTATAAGTTCTTTTATGTATTCATTTTTCAACATTTTTTGACCGCTTGATCTTGTACTAAATGAATTCGAAACTTTCAAAATTTTACATGTATATACATCACTTGTGAAGTAAATGGATTTCAACAATTTGAATTCGTCGTTTGAAGCCAATCCGATAGACTTTTGGAGTTGTGCTTACTAACTTTTCTTAGTGAGCACATCACACTCTAACTTTGCTCCTCCATACCATGAAGTATATCTACTCAAAAAAAAAAAAAATACCGTGAAGTACATAATTGATACTCCATATCATAATACGTGTTAAGCACACAATTTTTTTTGTATTATTTCACATTATTATTTTTTTTCTCTATAGTTGTCAAAAAAAATTACACCATAGCAAAATACAAAACACTAACACCAATTGATATAAATAGCTTATGTAGAGCTTTATCCTCATATTTGACAAGTCCTAATTGATACTCCATAAAAATGATTGAGTTTTAAAACCTTTAAGATATATCTCATCAAGTATCTCGATCATCAAATTTAATCATATGGCTGAAAATTATTGAACTTTTTAATCATAAGTAATCATTAATTTAATCATGTGTGGGGTATATCTAATTTAATTTACAAAATTAATTATTTTATCATGTGGTTAGCTATACAAGTTTTTATATAGAGGAGGGTTCAAATACCTTCACTTTTTATGCCTCAATTTTTAAACATTTTCTCCTTTTTTTCTATCTCTTTCACAAGAGAGAGAAAGAGAGCAGAAAGAGAAATACATTATAACTGAAAGAGAGAGAAAGAGGGTCCTCCATTTATTTTGAGAAAATGAACAAATTTGAATCCTTGTTCGAAATACGCTATAACTGAACTTTCTTAACGTCAATACTATATTGATGTATTGATACTTACAGTATTTAGATATTTTATAATGCATCCCAATTTCTAAGTGTATTCAATACTATATTGATGTATTGATACTTTCAGTATTTAGATGTTTTATAATGCATCCCAATTTCTAAGTGCATCATAAAAGCATTGCATCAAATGCATCCTACCTTCTGGTGGTAATTCATTCGACGTTAGCCCAAACCCTACTTATATGATCCTTAATACCTAAATTAACTCGAATTTACCCATAATTGTGAAAAATTGCAAATATACACCATGTATGAGAGGTTGGATAGGAAATGGCTAATTAATGATGGATGGAAAAATAATTTCTCCCCTTGTATTAAATTAAGCTACATCTTACATCACAGGTTCTCTTTCTTCTTATTAATTTTCAGTGTGAAATGCCTACGGGCTTGTATTAAAAATAAAATAAAAAATTCAGTGTGAAAGAAAGAATAGTTGGACTTTTCATCAATCTCGATCTCAAAAATTAATGCGTGCATGTGCTCCCATGAATGATGCTTTCCGATTTCCGAATCAATTCCGATGGAAATGTCGCTTATCTACATTTTAATATATGAATATATGATAGAAAAATTTAAATATTTTCGGAGCTGTTCGGCAACAATAGATTAAATCTCCTTAAGTCTTAATCCGCTTCATTTAGCTTCCTTAATTATTTAATCCTACCGAGCACCGTTCTTTAGCACAGATTAAGAACACATCCTTTAATCTCTTTTTGTCCGAATCTTAATTCTCTATCCGGACCTTAAGGCATTTCTACCCCTTCCTTTAGCTTAATTAGTTTCCACCAACGGATTAAGACAACCGAATATCAGTTCCTTCGCACTCCTTAAACTCTTAATCCTCTTGCCGAACGACCTTGATCGATGACCTATCTGGATTGATTTTGATCCTCTATCACTGTCCCACCCGCCCACGAGCAGTGCAACCTCCACCGTCTGATTTTTATACACGTGACACATGATCGCCAACACACACACACACACACACACATATATATGTATATGCCTTGCCTCGGATTTTTATAACGTTGATTGGGTCCAACCTTGAAAAGAATGAGGTCCAGTATAAAAAGCCCAAATTGAACAAGTCCAATTATTTTCCCAATTCATTTAAAACTAACTACTGCAATAGGCCCAAGATGCCCAGTATAAGCCCATTATGAATTTCCCCGAATGTCCCTCTTCCGAACTCGGGGACATCACTCAAATCAAATCGATAGAGAGACTAGAGAGAGAGAAGAGAGAGTGATGAGGCTGGGGATTGAGTATCTAACGTTAAACCGGTGTCCGGTCCGGTTTGCGGCACTGCCCCGTCCGATTATGCCCGGTTCGGCCGTCGTTGTTGTGCCGTTACCCCACCGGTGCAGTCACCGCCGCCTATCAGCTGTCAGCGTCCGATGCAACGGTGGACAGCACGCGCTCCGCACGTGCAAGAATTGTAAGGGGCAGTTTGATCCGGCTCTAAACCATCCCTCTGCCTGTAGATTTCATACTGCCCATTTTGGAGGTCAGTAAAAGTTTCTGGTATTTTAACTTTTTACTGAAGATCATTTGATAAATTTACCCTTTTAATAGAAATTTGTTAAATTTTCCTTTACAGTTGAATTTTATGGTAAATGACTCGATAAAAGCGTAAATTATTTACAATTTTAGTTTGTTATTGCTATTGGACGTAGCTTATTTTGTTTTTGATTCCTTCAAAATAGCTTATAAACATGAATTCAATGAGGTCCATAATTTGATTCTTGGCATATTGTGATATTGGCACAATCTGTGCAATTGCACAGTACACATTTTGATAAATTTTATCAGAATTTTGTTGGTCTTTTTATTTGAGTGCTGGAGTTTTGTATCATACTTATCATATTAATTGATCTTAAGGGGATTCAAGTGTTATTTAGGAAAAAGATGGTGGGATAGAATAGAACAGATATAACTTCATTAAAAGTAAACAGTTTAGTAGTTTGTAATTGTGTTACAAATCACATATATGTTCTATTTTCTATCGACAGGTCAGGTACATAGTCAAATATATGTTTTTACTCGTGTAATGTCAAATTACTAATGCAGATCATATAAAAGTGGCATGACCATGCTAATGAAATTTGGTTGAAATCCTTATGCACAAACACAACTAATTTGGCATTTACTTATTTTGAACCTAATTTCTAATGTGTGTTGGTCTCAGGAGAAACAAGGAGGAAATTTGAAAGTGTTTACACAGGGGGCACAATGAACACACCAGATTCAGGGAAAGTGTACCAGTACTGGCACTGTTGTGGCTCAGAGGACCCGTTTCATCCTGGCTGCACATCTGCCCCGCATGCTTCCTATGATGACTAATTTGCCGATTTGGTGCAACTTTTGACGTTCCTTTCTTTGTCTCAACAAGCACTCGAACTTGTGAAAAGATTTCTGGTATCTCCTATTTATCCTTTTGTTTTTTTTGAGTGGACCTATTTATCCTTTTGTTGTCAATAACTTTTAACACAGGTTCATTTTTTTGAGATATGAGATGTAAATGAGTGAGGGAGTCAATGTTTTCCACCTATGCTTATTCTAATTGATTGCACATCACATGCAACCAATTAATACCTAATGAGGTTCTCTACAATTGAAGTATATGATTTAAAATTTCCTTTATTTATTTCCTGTTGATACTTACTATCCTTTCTGAAATATACGTGCTGCCATGTCTTATTCGTATTCTTGTGTAGGTATATTACTTGACGCAATGTGTATGTACTTCAGGAATTGATAACTTCTTCAGATTTGACTGCTTCAAAAAACTTGTAATAAGTTTTGAGGAGTGTGGGAGACACAAAATTATTGGTGAAGATGTATATGACCATAATTTTTTTTCTGCATCAATAATTATGCCAATAGGAGACCTATTTTTTTTTTTAAAAAAAGGAGAATTTCGGTGCCACACATGGCACAATTTCTTTTTACATTTGTAAATTAAGTTTTCGATTCCTTCAGTAAATTGTTTTCGGTGCCACAAATTCCACAATGGAAACAAACTAAGAAAAAAACCAGTGCCTGCTTTTGAATTTGTGATGGTCAGAACTTTATATCAATCATTTTTCTTTCTTTTTTACTTGGGGATGGGGGCTCGTCTAGTGGTAATTTGCAAATAACAAAGTAAAGCTGAGAATATGAAATTATGGGGGCTTTTCTGAAACTATTGAATTCAGAGCTGATGAACTCGGATTCCCATTGCAGTCACCGTTGTAAGAGAAGCCAAAATTTTGCTTGTCAAATTTGAAAATCAGAAGCCATTTATGCTTGTACGAATAGTTTGTACCTTATTATTTTTATGGAGTAAATTCAACTCATGGTTCAAACTTCCAAATTGTCATTTTAATTTTTTAATTAATTTGGTCCCACTTATATTGTTATTCCTTCATCAAAGTAGTAACTTGTTTTGAATGTCAAGGACTTATTTACTATCATAACAAACATCAATTCAGTGAGGTCCATAATTTGATCCTTGACGTATTGTGAATTTGTGATAATGGCACAATCTGTTCAATTGCATTGTACACATTTTGATAAAGTAGATCTGACCTGAACTTAAATGACCCAAATTAGAGATGACCTAAAGGTAAACTTGAATGAACTAAAATGATTTCTTTTCTTAGTTCCTCCAATTAAGCTGAGAATCTCAAAGATAAATATAGCTTAAATTAACTATTATCCTAGAATTTAATTGTATAAATTCATAATTTAATTTAACCAGCCCAAGTCCTTGAATAGTTCTATGAGTGAAAAAAGAACTAAGCATGGAACTTGTCTTACAAGCTGAAATGATAGTACGTATCAATAGGAAAGCAAACATAGATACATAGAAGCAGATGAAAGTGGTGCTAATTAAGAAGCACATAATGTTAGAAGTGTACAAGTTCAAATTAAACAGTAAGAAGCAAGCCAATTACAATGAATACAATTAACTGGATGACCAGCGAGGCTTCAATATTATTACCGAGGGAATATGCTTTATTTTCCATCGTTCTTCTCCTTGCAGCATGGAACTTAACGTATCCAAATAATCATCAAAACTGAGCTCTTGAAGGTTGGCCAATATTGCAAGTCAGGAACTATTTGCAGCAGAAAGCATTTCAGCACGAGTTGGTTGAGACTTGAGCATGGGCACACAGCACCCCCTTCTATTTTCCATTCTTTCAAATTATCTACCGAAAGTAGCAATCGTTGCAAGCGACTAAAACCTCCCCTGGAGCAGATCATCTGTTTTCCATCAGCTTCAATGATCGCATTAAATAGTTCGAGTACCCTGAGTTTCGGCAACTTCTCTAGTTGGGACATCGGGTCTTGCTCAAACCTAAAGTCATTAAGTGTTAGCTTAACAAGATGGGGTGAGAACAGGGTAAAATCAACAACTTCTTTTTCAGGCCATCTATCCGTGACCTGGTTGAATGAGTGCAAACGCTCGTGGTTTTTGAAGGCTGAGATGCAATATATCAGTAATTTAATGCAGGATTTTTCTATGATCAACATGGTTTGCTTTGACACCAAATGATCAACCGAAGTTACACAAGCCCCGCCAGAATTAATGTACCTAGTTTTCTCTAGAGTTGATCTGTACTTCTTGCTGATTAACTGTGGAGAATTGATGTTTCTTTAATGTGATAGATCACCCTTTGGGAAGAATGTAAGATAGGTCTTCTAATTGTGAAAGATTTTTTGTGATGTTATTTAAACGGAAATAAATCTGCTATTATTTCAAAGGAATAACATGAACCTATTATTCTGATTTGATTTTTGTTGAGATTTGCGCATGAAAAAATTATTTGTTGAGATTCATGCATAAAAAAAATTTGAATGGTTGAAATCGGAATAACATGTCATGTTATTCCCAAAAAATAACAACAGATTTATTTCCTATTTAAACTAAGGTCTCTTCCAGCCTTAAACGTGTTAATGTCGAACCATGCATTATACATAAGGCCTGTAATTGGAACGAGTTAGACCTAGATTTCAAAAGAGAAAATAAAAAGAAGGGACAATTTCATGTATATGTTTTAGAAAAACTTAAAATTACATATTTATGTTTCTCAAATACATAATATTATATTTATCCATCTAAAAATTAAATTCTAATATCAACCCTTTTAAAATTTGAAAATAACTTGCATATTTTTCCCCTTAAAATTTAAAATTATACAAACTAAAATTTATTGGTTCGATCGTTTTAAATTTATGGTGCACAAATTTTTAAATATCCCTTTTAAAAATCCACTCATTTGTACGCTATATGCTGCACGCATGCTAGCAACAAAAAGATCTGAGGTGCAATCAACCAAACATTCAGATGGAGGGAATAATTCTAGCACATTGCCACATTGCAAGTGGATACAGTTGATTACTTGATTCACATTGTAAGTGGAGGGAACAAAAGATCCGAGGTGCAATCGATCAAGGCAGATCTGAGGTGTATTCATTTTATTTTGTTTAATCAATTCACTTGATTACTTGGTATTTAATTTATGGCGCACTGAGAACTTCTCGCTTGTGTTTAATTCATTAGTCAAATTCAAAGGCAGGTCTACTCAATTCATTTGTATTCATTTGTTCAATTCAGTTGATTTAATCCAGTTTAGATTGCATATCTGCATCCAGCTGGTCACATGTACTACAAAAAATAGGTAATGACTAACCACCAGAGTTGTGTTTTGACAAGAAACTAACATAAACTAACAGGGATGGAGAAATAATCTTATCCTTCATTTGTTAAAGATATGTGAGTTCTGTTTCAATTTTTGTACGTATAGATTTTAAAGTAGATATGACGGTTTTGGAACCCATCCAATCTATTATGCTCTATTTTTATGAATTAATTAAGATACTTCATACCTTCTCTTAATTGTTCTTGTCTTCTCTTAATTATTTTTGCAATGCTAAGGTAAGAATCATTGACTTTGTTACATTTAGGTCCATAAATACAGATTTAAATCCGCTCTTTTTTCTCAAAGAAAAGGAGCACTCTTGTCTTCTCTCTTTATCTCTATCTCTCCTTAAAGAGAAAAGAGAGAAGAAAAGAGAGAGAGAGGAGTGAGAGAGAGAAAAAAAGAGAAGATAGGGTGTTTTTCTACTCTTGAAAACAAAGAGCGGATTTAGATCACATAAATGCGTTGATTCAATTTTTATACACACGGATCTTAAAGCTAATTGGACGGTTTTGGAGCTCATTGAACCTAAAAAAAGTCCGATGCCAATCAGACATACTCCACTCTATTATTACAAATTAATTAAGCTACCTCATACATTTTCCTAATTATTCTTGCAATAGGTTTCACAATACCGAAGCAAGAATCATTGACTTTGTCACATCTAGCTCCATAAATATGGATTAAAGTCCGCACTTTTTCTTAAAGAAAAAAAAGTACTCTTCTTTTCTCCTTTTCTATCTCTCTCCTTTTAGAGAGAGAAAGAGAGAAAAAGAAGAGAGAGAGAGGCGGGGGATAGAGAAAAAAAAAGGAAAAGAGAGGAACATATATTGAAATTGCTCTGCTCTATCTTACGAATTAATTAAGCTACTTCATACATTCTTTTAATTATTATTGCAATATGTTTCGTAATGTCAAAGCAAGAACAATTAATTTTGTCACATTTAGGTCCATAAATACGGATTCCAATACGCTCATTTTCTCAAAGAAAAAGAGTACCCTTCTCTTCTCCTTTTTCTCTCTATCTCTCTCCTTCTAGAAAGAAATAGAGAAGAGAGAGAAAGAGAGAAGAGAGGGTGCTCCTTTTCTTAATCCCATTTATTGCCGCTATTTTAAGAAAATAATATACATTGCATGCATGATGCTTATGCTATGCGCTTTCTCACATCTTGTCGACTTATAACTATTTTATATATAGTTGAGTTTAAAATAAAGGTATATTTATTAAAATGAATAAAAAAAATTAATACGGTGGTTTTCTCGTTTAGTAAATCTTTCAGTTCGTGTTTACTGTTGTGTAATTAAAATATACACAAAAAGACTAATCCTTACTATTGTGTACACGTAGCAGCTGAAATCATTAAGCGCCTGGTACCTCAGAAGATGCAAATTCTGGGCCATGGTCCAGGCCGGAAAGCAAATTGATGGTTAGTCTAATTGCAAGAATAAATTTGATTAATTTATGGAATCCCTGTTCGGTGCCGAAATCATTTTTTTAAGAATTATTTCTCGTCATTTTAGTTCACAGTTGTACCTTGTTTTCTTTTTTTAATGTTTAATTTGTGTCCTTTTGTCTTGAGGTGATCCTAATTGCCTAAAACCAACCAAATACAAAAAAATTCTTTTTTTATTCTGACATTGACCTCGCATTTTATAAATGATATTATACATTATTTTAATTGTGAAGATGAAAATAACAACTGAGGTGTATTAGCTATATTTTGTTCTCAACAATTAAAGTTCAGGAGTTGTTAGAACAAAATATCTAATTAAATATAGATAAAAGCTGGTATTTGTCTATCTTGTTTTCTAACATATTTTTTTTATTTAATTAGCACGATATATGTAATATTTGTGACAACATATTACGTTCACTTTTTTTTAAAATTATTTACTGTTTTTATTCTTAACTTTTTATTTTACTTATATCTCATTAAAATATTCTCAGCAGCAACAAATCAACATCAAAAGAGATAGAGGCAACTATTATTTTGTTAGCTAACTTAATTTATAGTGTGAAGCAACAAATAGTAATTTTTATCTTAAATTAAAAAAATATTTTGTTGATGACTCTAGTGCTGGTACAGTCGACGGAATTAGAGGAACAGACAGAGAAGGATCTAGACATCGGATGTAGTAGTTGAAGTTTGTGAGTTGTTTTATTTTTAGTAATTCGAATATTAATTTATAAATAAAGGACAATATTTTGTGATTTTTTGATGTGTTAGTAAAAATATTAGCAATGCTACGGTTTTTTTTAGAAAATAATAATAAAAAATAAGAAATGATAGAATGGGAGAACCAATTTTTTTTATTTTTTTGGAACCAAATTGGCCTTAAAGGAATTGTAGCAATACTGTTTCTTTAATTTCACATTCTATATGGTATGATTACGAAATTGATGAAAACTAAAAAAAAAACGTAGCATTGTCACGATTTTTTACATCATTTTTAAATGAATCGTAACCATGCTATAGTTTTCTAGTATATTTAAAAAATATACAATCTTATCTCTTATTTAGAAATAAGTTTTTATATTACTAAAAATGGAAATTATAATTGAGAGGTTTCTTAGGAAAAAAATACCATTGCATCGTATTCGATTGCATAACTGATAGGAAATCAACAGCAGACAGATTAACAGAGCGAACTTAACACATATGACAACTAACGTGTTGTATTAAATTGAGCTAAATATACCACGTGACACGTGGTGGGGTCCGCTAAATTGTTGTTACGTCGATGTGTGTACCCAATAGTAAGTATTATTTTTTTTATATGTATGTTCTAATATTTATGTTTTAAATACACAATAGTAAACACGTACTGAAAAATTTACTAAATGAGAAAACCACCGTATTAATTTATTTTGTTTATTTTAATAAATATACCTTTAGTTTAAACTCAACTACATGTAAAAATAGTCATAAGTTGATAAGATGTGAGAAAGTGCGCATGCAATGTATATTATATTTCTAAATTAACGGTATCACATTTACGGGATTCAAATTCGCTGCTTTTCTTTTGAGAAAATGAACACCCTCTCTTCTCTCATTTTCTCTCTTTTCTCTCTCTAGAAGGAGAAATACAGAGAAAAAGAAAAAGAATACTTATCTGTGACAAAATCAATAACAAAATGAGCATATTAGAATCCGCATTTATGAACTTAGATGTAACAAAATCAATGATTCTTACTTTGACATTACGAAACATATTGCAACAATAATTAAGGAAATTTATGAAATAGTTTAATTAATTCATAAGATAGAGCGGAGTAGAATCAATATGTGCTCCTCTCTTTTTTTTTTTTTCTCCGTCTCCTTCCTCTCTCTCTCTTTTTTCTCTCTCTCTCTTTCTCTCTCTAGAAGGAGAGATATAAAAGGAGAAGAGAAGGGTACTCTTTCTTTGAGAAAAAGAGCGGACTTGAATCCATATTTATGAATCTAGATGTGACAAAGTCAATGGTTCTTGCTTTGACATTGTGAAACCTATTGCAAGACCATTTGTTTTACATTTTTTGAAAATTATTTGCTATTTTTTTAAAATGTTTGAAAATCACTGTTTTTCTATAGTCTAGAAATTTCTGAAAAACAACGATTTTTAAAAATTAAAAAAAAAATAGTAAAAAATTTCCAAAAAATATATAATTTGATCTCCAAGCACATTTTAATATGGAGAACGTGTTGAGCCATTTAGATCGATATTTAAGTTTTGAATCAAACGATTTATAATCCAATGTACAAAATGAACTATACATTAATTGCAATATACCATAGCCCAACTCTCTTTCTATATATTGAATCTTCAAATATTTCAACAATGCAAATTTCTATCTTCATCGCTGCCGTAACGACATGCATGACAAATGGTCTTCACCATTATATCTCTTTCTCAATATGTTGCTAGATATTATATCTGTATATATATAACTAAATTACAAGCCAATTGATGTGGGTTATTTTATTTTATCATTACTTCTGATTTACTGTTTCATCAGTGATGACCAATATAATAGATCTGGCATTATGGATTTATTTTCTGATTTGCTGCTAATCAAAATTTCTCAATTTCAATTGAGGAATATGATGAGATTTGTAATTGCTAATTAGATGGATATTGCATTATGACTTGCAGATGCATACAGATCAAGAAGATCTATCTCCAATTGTTGGGATTTTTTGCAAAATTTGATGTTTGGCTATATCTTAATTTATGGAGTTGATAGATTTTGAGTTTAAATTAACAAAATTTGAAAACTAACAACATTTTACTTTGAAATTTCAGCAGCAATTTCAAAAATTACAGCGAGGCAATTTACTAATCAAAATTTTAAGAGGAAAAATAAAATATTTGAAAACAACAAAATATTTTATTCCCCCACCCCCCATTCAAAATTAAAAGTATTTCTTATCTCCCCATCTGTTGATTTATGTGAAATATTAGATTTAAATCATTATTACTTTTCTACTAAAATATGAAATGTCTGACTACATGTCCATTAGTTTGTCCGACATTCAGGCCTTCACCCTATCGTGCCTAAATTTAAACATAAATACAGAATAAACGAAATATTCACAAACTTGATGCTACCACCCACAATATCTCAAATTTTTGTTGATTCATTATTGTATTTAGCGACTATATTTCTTTACTATTTTAACTCGGAGTAGAACTAGGGTGCTCCTAAGCTCACCAAGCCCTTCCGTGAGCGCGACTCTAAAACCTATCGAATTGACTTCAAACGACATTTCCAAACCGTTAGATGTTCAATCTATATTAAAATGTGCTTGGAGACCAAATTTTACATTTTTTGGAATTTTTTTACTATTTATTAAGATGGTTTGAAAATCGCTGTTTTTATTAAAATTCTGCACCATTGGAAAACAGCGATTTTCAAACCATCTTAATAAATAGTAAAAAAATTCCAAAAAAGGTAAAATTTGGTCTCCAAGCACATTTTAATATAGATTGAAGATCTAACGGTTTGGAAATGTCGTTTGAAGTCAATTCGATAGGTTTTAGAGTCGCGCTCACGAAGAGCTTGGTGAGCTTAGGAGCACCCTAGTTCTACTCTTTAACTCGTCCTACTTTGATTTATTTGTTCACTACGTACTGTTCTATGAATTAATTAATGAGGAGATTATTTTATCCGTAATAAACAAACTTTGCCCCAATGAAATTATATATAGTAAAAGGGCAATGGGGTGTTACTGTAGCGAGGAACAGTGACACCCCCATTCCCTGCCGTCCGATCTTCGATGGACTATCCAGATCAAGTTCAGTGACATAGTCTGATGTCATCGCCAAGAAAATTCTTCCCACAACGTATCTTACCGTCCATCCAACCATTCAAGTTCTCCACCGCTCGCTTCCTCAGCTCGATGACGCGTGTCTCTCCGATTGAATGCCGCGTGCCCCCACTGTGACTCCTGACTGAACTTCTCCACCGTCAACAGAGGCCGCAAATTACTCTCATCTTCCCACCCTCTCCTCCTCGTCCGACACTGCTTGCTTCGCCACGTCGGTTGCCAAGTGACGAGACGTAAAACGGAGGTACTGTCTCTTGCGATTAATTCTTCCTACTCTGATTTTCTTCCCCATTTATTTATTACAAATAGATGTTCTAAGTGCAACAATTAAGGTGACGTAAGTCAGCTCTAATACCACTCCAATGCCAGAAATGTATTTTGGCAAGGTCTTCCGTGATTATCATTTCTCCCAGTAGCAAATAAGTTCTCAACCTAAGTGCAAAATTGATAGTTTCAACTGCCATTAACTACGTTGCAACACACAAAAAGGTATAAACATTTATTAACAGCCCAAAAACCCTACTATTTAACCATTGGTCCATGTCAGTTCTGAACCGTGCCAGAATCAGAGGACTGTACCGAACGGGTTCCAGTCTACAATACATTTAGAGTATGAAAAGGATCACCTTTTGGACGATCACGGGCGACAAAAAAAGATTCATCTCTCAGCCTAGCACTTTCTTAGCTTGCATGTAGTTTTAACAAGATTCTTTGAACAGATTCTTTTGCACAAGGTACACTTCAGTCATCTACACTGGTTCTCTTAAATCGATCAAGCTCTTGGCATTAGAGGGTTGCCAAAGGTACTTCTACTGTAATTCTAACCAGTTTTAACTGAAAGTGCTTATGTCTCTAATATTTGCCAAAAGGGATTGTGGCCAAGTCCATTACATGCTGATTCCATCGATAAGCAACAGACAAGCTGATGAAATTAAAATTATTACAAAAAGAAACAAAAAATTGCGGTAAGCTTGAAGAGTAGGGTTTAAATGTCTCATTGTTTTAGTGACCCAATCATGTCTCACATCCTTATCTCCATTTTCAAAGTCCAAACAGTTGATCCGAACCGCTCAATTTGATTTCCATATTTAAATGTGATCGGAGACCAAATTTTATAATTCTTAAATAGGTACAAAATCATTGTTTTTGGAGGGCATTGTAAATTAGGGTGCGTGGGACTCAAATTTGCTTCATGGTGACATTTGGTTGAAGGATAAAATGGGAGGAAATGACGGGACCTGCTGCTGTCCAGAAAACTGTAGCAGGTTGCGTCAACTTCGAAGACCCCAAAACTGGGTCTCCCAAAGGCGTACGACCTTCAAATTTTGTAGGCAACTAGGGTTTGAAGTGCAAATTGTTACCATATTTCACTTTAGCCTAAATTATTACCCTAATGTCTATTGGTACAGGTTTTTCTCCGACCGGTCCATATTCTAAGAAATTATGGACTGTTGGAGAAAAATGTGCAGAAACATATGTTACATTGCTTATTTTTACTTAAAACTTTGTGCAATGTCAGTCAACATATAGAGTAGGATTATGTAGAGTTCTGAGGGGAGGTAATGTGTGGGGAAAATTTTAGAAAAAGCCATTTTAACTGGTGTACCAGCTGTTGTTCAGAAAACTGCAGTAGGTTGCGTCAAGTTCGAAGGCACTAAAACTCATTCTCCAAAAGGCGTGCACTCCAATTGAGAGCATCAAGAAAATATAATATGTCAGGATACAAAAGTTTCCCTAAATTTATTCTGAGATATTGATTTTCTTTGTGAATTGTACTTTACTTAATTTCAATGGTTCTAATTTCGAAGAACTTTCCTAAAGTGACCGAAATATTGATCATCTTCTTACAACAAGAGGATCCTCACAAGCCTATTTACCTCTACATCAATTCTACTGGAGTAGTCAAGGTTCGTCTGGGACCTGTCAGTATTATTTGATGTCCTGTGCCAGTCTGAACCCCACTCCTATTTTTGTGATGTACTGTATATATTTGAAAGTATTTTGTAACTGAATTAGGTGTATCCGTTTTTTTGCCACATGCTGTCTGTATCATATTAGCGTTAAATGATATCTTTTGCACAATACCACTACCAACCCAATCTCTGTGGAGAAGTCATATCTAAGTAAAGAGTGCATGCACAGGTTAAACAACAATTCAAGCATGCAGCACTCTGTAAATACAAATTAAGCACCACAAAAGAAACAACAACAACAGGCCACAAGAAGTAAATGAAAAATGAAAGATTCAACTAGAGAACAGCAATGCCAATAATATATATCCATCCGCATAAACTTTGTAGAATTGAAACTTAAGTCCCCATCTGTATCTTGGAGGTATACTTTGGAATTTTTTAGATTTTATTAATATAATAACTCTACTTACCGCTTGTATTAACTGTTTATTTCATGATCTTAGAATGACCCAAGGTTAGGATATGAGACGGAGGCTTTTGCAGTGTATGATATTATGAGGTCTGTATATTATTCTTAACTATACTGTACGTTACTTTTAATTTATTTTTATTGTTCATCTTTTCTTCACTTTGAATTTTTTTCCCATTTATTACACCAACACATATTCTTCCAATTTATAGTTGCTTCTCCTGCACAATGATAGAAGACGGAGCTTATTGGCTGCTAGGTTGTGGGGTAATTTTCTCAACTTGTATTTCAGCTGGCCACCGAGGCGCTGTTACAGCCATCCAAAAAGAAGTCTGTTTCGATAAGCCAATACCAGAACAAGGCAGAAAAAATAAATACAATAAGAACATAAGTGATTTTCTGGTATGGGTTGGTAGCTCAAAAAAAAAAAACCAGCTTTTTCCTACTTATTTCTGGTATGTACTGTTAGCTCAAAGAAACCTCTGATATTCCGTCCTTTTTTTCCTGTTGTTTTTTCCTGGTATTGGTGATAGCATTTTTCCTGGTTTGGCTGATAGGATCAAAATTTCCTGTTATGGCTGATAAGAGTTCGTCTGGTATTAACTTGTAATTTTCTGGTATGGTTGTGAATTTTTTTTCTTGTATTAATAGCTAATTTTCTGGTATGGACGATAAGAACAAACTCTAATTTCGTTGGTTTTTTTTTTCTTTTTTGGTATTACTGCCACACTGTACCAATTCATATTTTCTGCTCATTTGGAAAAACTTAATGAATCAAACCGGAAACTGGAGAGCAGCAAAATACAACAAGAAATATGACAGTAAGCAGTCAATGTTGTAAGAATACATGTCGCTTATTACATTTATAATATAAATTAATTATATTCAACAGCACCATCAAAAACTCAAAATTCAGATCTGGACTGATAAAGATATTACCAGCAAATATCAGAAAAAAATCAACCTAAACCGGAATATGTCCTCATCAGTTTTTTGTGCCACAAAACCCCCCAAATTTTAGCTAACAAAGAACTAAAATTAGCAAAATCAGCAAACCCAAAACTCGCATACCAGAAAACAACAACAACAAAAAAACTAATTGTACAAGCAATTACCAGTAAAATCAAAGGAGCAGGTGCCAAAAAAGGCCACTCAAGTGCTGTTGCAGCCACCCAAAAAAAAATTCTGTTCTCATAGGCAATACCAGAAAACGTTGGCAACAGAAAAAAAAAAAATAACAGACCCAAATACCTGGTACGAATCTTTGCCAGTAAATCTGGAAATTCAACTTGAAAAACCTCCTCTGAATCATGCCGTTTTTTGAAAGCCTAGAGGGGCATGAGACCCGGAACTTGTACAACCTGGATGGTATACTGCTGAATAATGTAGAACCTGATTATTTGACTTATACTTTCTAGCTTAAAGCCATATGCCAAAAACAGAAAAACAGATGATGCTATCTGCATTGGGAAAAGAATGAAGCAAGAAGGGGTGAAACCTGAGTTGGCTACTTACTCTCCAATATTGTTAGTGCTTTTAGATATGAGTCGAGTTGATGATGCGAGAGATCTCATGGACCAGATAATAGGTGAGACTGTTGATTCAAGCACCCAATCAGGTTGAACTCTGAAATAATCTACTTCTACTTTAGGGTTTTGTGCAACTTGTATTGGTGCAGTTATGCTAGATCAGACTTGCTAAGTCAGCGCAGAGTAGGTACAAAATTTCAAATAATGTTTAGTTCGAACAACTTGAGAAATGAGTTCAAATGTTGAAATTAATGACATGTCACCAATGTAAATTTGTACCCCTTATTATTTCCACTACACAAAAAGTTTGCAAATCTAGAGAAATTAGATGAACTAATTTCTATGTAATCAACTCTGATTTTACAAAATGGAGCGACGAGAAAGAAACTACATGTCTCATCACTCTCTTCACATAGAAACTTCAAGTTTGCCGGTACAGCTTCTGATATTTGTGCTTCCTCATACCACAAGGTACCGTCTTTCCTTTTTCTTCTCTCAACTGACTTATTACTTAATTATTTCCTGTCAACAACAACAAGGTACATTCAAATTTCTCCTCCTTTGTCCTTTGATTTTGGGTTATGTAACTCTGTTTGTCTGCATGCGCTGAGGTACTTCTCTAATTACTATTTATTTTCCTAAATTAGATTGAGAGTAATACGATCATAAATATGCCTCAATAATAGTCTTCTAAAGTCAATATTCAAGAGAAGTATATATTCAACACATGCTTCAACTGAATGATGATTGATGAATGACATTTATTTTCCAATTTTATCTGAAATAACCACTTAATAGTAACAAATATCGAATCAGTCAACTGAGGAAATCCATCATAATGATATATAAGATAATATGGTCACTCTTTTTGTTCTATATTTCAACTATTGGGGTAATTTTTTATTCCTTGAATTTTAGGATAATATGACAGGTGCCATCTAGCTTCAAATCTTATAAATAGGGTTTACTGATTGAGTATCATGAGATTCTCAAGAAAAAAAAATTTGCTTTACAGATCGGTATGTATATCAACTAAGACGTGTTTAACTATTTGACTATTGTATCTTCAACAATGTGTTATTTATTTGAGCAATTTGTTTTCAAATCCTAATTCTAGACAAAAATTAGTTGTACTGCCTTATTTTGGTAAATAGCATATAATACACTAGGATGGTATATAGCCTATAATATTCCCAGACCAATATTAAGTTTGCAAGATAATATACTTCTGTTTGATTCGTGTGGAAATAATATTTCAAAAATTATCCATGCAAGATAATATACTTCTGTCTCTGATGATTCCACAGAAATATTTCGCCACATACATCTTTATATTTGACAATGATTGTGCCTCAACAGTAGCTTTCATCATCCAATAATGAAGTCGATTAAGAGTAATACAGGCTCCTGGGTTTAGATTACTAAAATGTTTACTCCACAACATTCAGTTAATTGCTGATAGCAACGAGCGTTGCATGGCTGATTTCCTTTTAGTTGACATGCTTATAATCTTTTCTTCAAACTATTTTGTAGGTAACAAATATGAGCTTCGGAAGTTTGTTTTCAGCGAACCCACATATTTGATTAGAGACTCATGAAAAAGCAGGAACAATTGGGGCTTTAGTATAAAAAGTATGTAAACTTCAATTGTGTTTACCTATTATTGTTTCATATTCTACATATGACTTCAAGCGAACGCCTTCATATATAATTTCTTTGTTTCTACAGCATCATTTGATTGTAAAGTTCTCAGATGTTGTGTGTATGAGAGAGAGAGAGAGAGGACATCCTTATCGGGTCGAGTAAGCTAATGGTGAGCCTTGTCTCATCAATTACGGTACGGGTCAAGTAAACTCATAAAAGGGTACCATTAACATTCATATTGCAGTTAGAATTTTCTCTTTCCAGCCAATATGTAACTTCCTCAAAGTGTACAATGTGCATTGATAGAAGTCAAGAAATTAATTCCAGAGCTATGTCAAGGAGAAACCATTTACAATATCAGAGAAACGTACTTCAACCGATAGACTTAGTCTCCATATTATTCGATCAATAATTGTCTTACCAGGCCTCAAGACATCTCATATAATTTTCAAAACATTATTGTGCAAGCTTTATCAATTTCTCCTTTTCCTCTGTTCAACTGATATTTATATTACATAATTCGAATAATAATTGTTGCCCATATTCCAATTGATGATAATTAATACTAACAATCATTACAATTTGTCCCCCCTTATCATATTTCCGTGCACGGTGCACCCCTTCCATTTGGTTTTTACTCAATGTATCAAAGCATTTTAAACAAAAAAGTATAATTGTTCTCACCAAAAACATATACAATAAAATTTATTCGCATATATAAAAGTCACTATGTCCATGTTTACTTAATCAATATAGTTCCCCAACCAAACAAAGGAAATAAAAAATGCCACCCAAATAAACCAACAAACAACAACAAAAAAGTTGCGGCGGAGCTGCAACAAGGTAACTAGTGAATAAATGAATCTACGAAGAAATATTTGAATGAAATTAATGGACAACTTAGAATAGCACCAAATTAAGTGAATGAACTAGTAAAACACACAGAACAACATAATAGTATGTAAAGATAATCCGATCTGTAACACAAAAACTGGTTAAAAACCAAAATACATACAGCATCGGTAATGAACTGTGGTGACCACTACAGTATTAGCATACAAAGTCATGCATGGTAACCAAGCATCATCAGGAATATCGTCGAAATAGTTGTGGTCGACATGGTTCAAAAAATCGGCCGATTCCGAGTCAACTCGGCCGATTCAACTCGGAATCGGACGGGACCGGGCCGAGTTTTACCCGATTCTCGGGTCTATGCGAGTTTCTCAGAAAAAATCGGATGAACAGTGCCGAAATCGGCCGATTTTCTGATTTTCCGGCCGAGTTACACCGAGTTGAGCCGATTTAAAGCAAAAATTTTCAATTCTCACTAACCTGGACTGTGCTGTGCCATTCGAATTTCGTAGGAGGAGTCTCAATCGCAGAAGAAGAAAGGCGGAGGAGAAGCTGTTAGCTGTGCCAATGGATTGCCATTTGATTTGAGTGAAAGGCGTAGAAGCTGTGCCATTTGAGTGAAAGGCGGAGGAGAAAGCCAGAAAGGGGAAATCGCGCAGGAAGGAAGGAAGGAGGAGAAGGGTCTGGATTTGTGGCAAAATAACAATCCGGCCCTTCTTAATTTTATTATTTTCAACTTTACATATATATATATTTTTTTTAGTGAAAGGCCCTCATCATGTATTAATTTATCACAAAAAAATCTAAATTTTAGTGAAAGGCCCTCAGACAATTATTAGTGCGCTACTGCGCTGCTAGTGTTTCTTTTGTTTTTTCTTGCATGTGACTCTATAGAAAATGCATGTGATTATAGACTTTATAGACTACGCACTAATAACAGTTAAAACAACTTTTCTCTTTATAAATGGTTCTATTAGCAGCCACTGCCAATAGCCCAATACTTCAAGGCATCGAAATATTAATTCTTATGATGGCATGTATGGGACCTCGGAGTTTAGTGGGGGATATAATTCAAGCTCATCTACGTATGGAGTACAACCAGACTACAATTCAAGTAGTAATCCAGAATTTTCTAGTACATACAATCCTGTTGGATATGAGGATGCTAATAATTCTTCATTTGACACTACATTAATGTCTTCATTTTTTAGCTCTGTACAACAATATCCCCATCCGTATTTTAATACAGAGGACGATGAGATGATCCAGCCAGCTCGGCATAGCTTCTGGCAATAAAAGTGTGTTCTATTTGTCATGTTTGTAATACATTATATAATTAGTGGATTATTGAGTGTAATATTGTCTTAATTAACATAGTTTTTTTGCAAATTATTTTTATCAATTTTTTCCTACTTTTTGGCTACAAAACAAGACTTCTGCCAAAATAACCCGAGTTACCGATCCGATTCTTCCGATTCCGGCCGATTCATCCGATTCTGATTCCACGGTCAAAAATCCGATTCCGATTCCGATTCCGAGTTTTAGAACCATGGTGGTCGAAGGAATAATCACATTCATCATCGTCATAATCATAGTTGTAGCCATAATCATGGTCATTGTCATTGTCATGGTCGTCATCGTAGTCATAGTCATTGTCATTGTCATCATCGTAGTCATAGTCACTGTCATCGTCTTTGGGGTCAAATAAATGAGTTGGGTAGTGGCTACTAAAAAAGATGCCCATGGTAGCTAGCCTCTGCAGTGTTCACAAATAAATTGCAGCTGTTTATAGGGAAGAGACTTGAACTTGAAGAGTGGGTAGATGAAGATGAGAAATGTCTCTTGGTATACAAACAGTATTTACAGTAGAGGGAATTGGAAGGGCGCTCATGCATGGGTAAAGATAGTGACACTGTGACAGATCATATTTTGCTTCATGCCGTATGAGTCATATTACACTCTTTTGACTCTATTGTACATGCGCTCTATGAAGCATAAACTACTGTGTCAATATTTTTATCCCTCATGCATGCATCTACAAGGGAAAATGAGCCAGCTGCTCATGCCAGCCAGGACTGGGAATTCCAAAGAGACAAATTAATCCATCTTTAAATTTATAACAATTTTCCAATATCTAGGAACTAGCTAGGATGCAATTGCCACTAGTACAAAAAACCCCTTCACCGACCCTCAATCACCGACTGTTTTAATATGTAACAGTCGGTGTAGAGACTGCTAGTAAAATCGTAAATAAGAAGAACCTCAACACCGACTGTTCCATTACAAAAAACCGTCAGTGAACCAACACCGACTGTTTTTTAAAAAAACAGTCGGTGTTGCTCATACCCTACACCGACTGTTTTTTAGAAAAAACAGTCGGTGTTGAGCAGTCACCAACACCGACTGTTTTTTGTAAAAAACAGTCGGTGTTGAGCAGTCACCAACACTGACTGTTTTTAAAAAAAACAGTCGGTATTGGTGATACCCTGCACCGACTGTTTTTTTTAAAACAGTCGGTGTTGAACAATAAAATTCAGAACCGTCAGTGATTTCTCTGAAAATTTTCGTTCCCGGGTTTCTCCGCCAAACCCTTATAAATTTACCTCTTCTCAGTTTCAATTCACTCTTCTAAATTTCCCTCTTATAAATTCACCGCCAAAGGAGATCGCAGAGGAGATCGCCTGAGGAGACCGCAGAGGAGATCGCAGAGGTACCCGCCTGAGGAGACCGCAGAGGAGATCGCCTGAGGAGATCACAGAGGAGAAGGTGTGTGCGGCGGAGAAGGTGTGCGCGGAGACCTGAGGAGCTCACTGCTGCGCGGAGAAGGTGTGCGCGGAGACCTGAGGAGCTCACTGCTGCGGCGGAGAAGGTGTGCGCGGAGACCTGAGGAGCTCACTGCTGCCACTGGTACAGTACCAAAATCAAAATAGGCCTCTGATCCGTCGACCTCATCTGATCACTGCTGCCACTGGCACTGGTAAAACGTCCCTCCCTCTCGATTTTGTTGCTATTTGAAATGAGATCTATGGTTGTTTCTTGTAGTTAATCGGTTGTGTTGAAGAAATGCTGGGATCGGGATTGATTTGAGGTCTTTGTTTCTTCAGTTTTTTATGTTAATTCGTGGAGACTGGGAGCTTTTTGGTTTCCAGTTTTACAAATTTCTCAGACCTGGCTTAGAGAAAAGCATCGGTGGGTTGTGTATATTAGGGCTTGCATTTCCTTAGTGAAAACTGTGTCTTCAGCCTAACAATTGTACCAGAAAGATACTTGCAATTGTAGGAAAAATTGAATCACGAATTAGAAAAATTAGGATGAACTGAAAGTTTTGTTGTTTACTTCTTATTTTTTTCCCCATTTTTTCATACATCTTAGGATATTCTAACAATATGTTAAAACTGACAAATGCAGTCAGAGATAATTGATCGACTTACTAAGAGTTACCTTTCATTAACTTGTATCTATCTATGGATGTCAGATCTGAATTGGGTAAAAAAAATCGAAGTCAAGGTTTGTTCTTTGGATTTCCTTAATTGGTAAATGAAGCAATGCATATTGATTAGAAGGGAAAGGAATGATTTAGGCTTTTGTGCTGTGATGGTCATTATTAGGTCTCTTAAATTAAATGGCAAGATCTATCTACTGAAGTCTATAACATTTTTAAAAATCAAGCATGTTGCATTTATGATATCTGAAAGTTTATTTGTAGTAACTTAGAGAACCTTTCTCTGGAAGGAACTTTGGCTTCTGAGCTTGTGCAACTCCAGCAATTGAAAGCTCTGTAAGCATGTCTTCTTTTCACTTTGAGTTGACATTGACATATGATGCATCTATTTTAAGATAATAATCCGGTGTCAGCCAGATTTGTATTTTTCAACTAATCTTGGCGTTTCTCATTTGATTTAAATATGACCTTTACAAGAGAAAGTAATTGGACCAGTATTTTTTTGCTTGTTTGTCACTAATGTAAATATTTATCATGGCAGTCTACTCCGTAATAACAAATTTTCCGGAGGTATACCAACAGAAATTACTAGCCTTGCAATGTTGGAGGTTTTGGACTTGCGAAATAACAAATTGACGGGTCAAATTCCTGCAGAGATAAGAAATATGCAATCCATTGAGCTTCTGTCAGTTCAAATTTCACTAATATCACATTTTTATATCTTATCTTTATTTGCCCTAAAAAAGCATTAAACTTTTCTTTGAATATCATGCTGCAGTTTACTTTGCAACAATGAATTTCATGGCAATAAACCTAGGATTCAAAGGGCTACATTCATATTTGATCTGGACCATCCGTGTAATTCAGATAATGAATTTGAATTAGTACAAAATTAGACATTCTAAGGTGAATTAGTACAAAATTAGACAGAAATTAGTAACATTATATACATTGAGCAGCTATAGCTATATTAGAGTTACAATCTATATTAGAGTTGGCACTGACCCTGATTGCAATATTTGCTCTTGACTATCTTGCATACATGGAACTTGAAATCAGTGCTGCTGAGGAAAGATCTTTAAAGAAGGATGTTCCAAAGAGTGAGGAGGAATTTGAGAAATTGGTACGGAGCTCGCCTAATAGCAGCTATGTTTGGATCAATTACATGGCATTCATGTTGGATGTGGCAGATGTTGGGAAAGCACGCTCAATTGCTGAAAGGTAACTTATATTACAATTAAACTGTCTCAAAAGCGTTGCATCTGAAATTATAAGTTTGAATACATTTCACAAGTAGTGTGTTCTACAATTCTTCTGTACTAATTTTGATCTTCCTTTTCTTTTCATGGTGAAAGGCCTTGAGAACAATAAATATCAGAAGAGGAAGAAAAGAATAGAAGCGCTAGCCTCTTGGTGACAACAAGTCGTAGTGTTGTTGTATTGTAGTGTTGTTGTGTTGTAGCAGCAGAAGGTACTTTTGGGTCTTGGTGACAACAAGTCTGGAGAGGAGAAAAGAATAGAAGCGCTAGCCTCTTCCAAGGTTTCTTAATCTTGTCACTATTCAGACTAATATAACTGTAAGGGTTTAATTACACTTTTGTAATAGGAAGTTCTATGCGCTAGCCTCTTCCAAGGTATTACAGTCTGTCAATTTCTTACCATTAGTGATTGCCTCAGGTGCTGTTTTTTTGCACCAGCCAAGGGATATGTAAATGGTGTTATATATGTAAATGGTGTTACAGTGCTGTCAATTTCATTTGTTTTCAATTTTTTTATAAAATATATAGGATATGTAAATGGTGTTATATATGTAAATTTTGTTATAGTGTGTTTTTTTGTGAATGAAATATGAGTTATGTTGTTTATTATTGTGTTATATATGTAAATTCTGAACTTCTTAGCTGAGTAATTAAAATGTAAGATGACCCAAATTTTGGCTTGCCAGTTGTCACGTCTACAGGTGCAAAAAAAAAAAAAAAAAAAAAAAAAAAAAAAATTTCGGTGTTGGGCACCTACACCGACGGTTTTTTCAAAAAAACAGTCGGTGTTGGGTGCCTACACTGACTGTTATTCACCCGTCAGTAAAGATTTATCTATACCGTCGCCGCCATCACCGACGCCTCAATAACAGTCGGTATAAGTGTTTTTTAACAGTCGGTGAAGGGGTTTTTTGTACTAGTGTGCTTCTATTCATTTAATGCCTCTAGATTGTTCTACTTGTAAGATTTATGAAAGGGTTAATTTCTTCACTGTATGCACACCAGATATAGCTAAAACATCCAATGAATCAAGAATAAAGGAGGAAATATCACATTAATTTATTTGTTTTTTAATTTTGACTCTTCTTCAATAACGATTCTGTCAAGCTTCTAAAAAAAAATAAAGAGACTCTTCTTTATTAATAACAAAATTATCACATAGAACAGTGAATAGATGAAAGATTGTCAAAATTATATCTTTTCAAACTCCTTGCATGCCTTTCTAATCGATTTGTATATATCGTTATCAAATTATTGCAATTAAGCACCATTTTAGAACAGGTTAATTCGCATAATTAGTCTCATCTTGCCCTATTTTTGCATAAAATTTCGGTAAAATATTATACAAAACTGAAACTAAGTAATAATTCACTAAATTTCAAGTGATAATTTCCAGAAATTTAAATTTAAATTACATGACTCCAAACAGAAGTTCTTAAAACAAAATCATTATTGGGCTATATATTGGCACAAAAATACTACACGAAGTAATAATTCACTGAATGTCAAATAACAGTTCACATTAAGCCAAGTGAAAACTTACACACAGATCAAAAATAAAATTAGAATAATTTCTAAATATTTTTTTTTAAAATTGAAAGGTCAAATCATCACAACCGTTCATTTCTTCATTATAAAATATAGTGTTTGGGGATGTGCTCTAGACACTATTTCTTTTGTTTAGGGATGTATTATCATGATGGAAGGTCAAATCATAACCGTTCACTTAATAAAATTAAGCGTGTTACTTTTAATTTAAAACAATTAAAATAAGTATGATCATTAAAGTAAAATTCTAGTGTATATATTATATATTTTTGTGTTGATGCTGTAATTTATATTTGTCCGCTTACTGTTACTTGTAATTCGAAGCGGCATTTGAGGATTAAATAAGTACCAACTAGTTTGTGCTGCATCGATCTTGACACATTTTTTTTATTTCTTTTTTCCCTCATTTTGCTGTTATATCTTTACTTGTATGATAAACTTGTATTCAAACTGCATTATCACTAACTACACCAAATGAAGAACATTTTGTAAAGGTTTCAGCCCAATTTTTATTTTCTCGACCCAGAACTGCCAGAAGAAAGTAGTAAAACACAGTCCGCAATTATAAATTCAATTCACCTCTTACTTCCAGTCGCTAGCTCCGTCTCTCCCTAGTTCCTTCCCCCATAAATTAGCATTATAAAATGGCCTAATTTTTAAAGTTAGTTTGGTTGGATTAGTTCTTTTTGTGTAAAGAAATCTTTGCAGATGTAAAAAGCACAAGCTTAGGTACCATTTCCTACCCACTGCTCTAATTTGGTTGCTGCCATTGAAACACAACCTACTTTTTACGACTTCTTACAAGCAAATTACTTGGCAGAACTTCATTCGCCGTTCACCTTTTTTATGTTGATGCTGAAAGCAAACAAAGATTTCCATTTGCAGGAGTAACTATAAAAGGTGAGGTTATTTTGGTCATTTAGAAGGAATTGACAGTTTGATATCCAAAAGAAAAGAAATTGGTTAGAAGAGAATAATGAAAAAGTATATGCATTGGTTGGTTGGTTGGTTTGATATTGCACACTTGCTTATTCAAGGGTAAAAGAAAAAATGTGGTGACATGCAATATATTAATTTTATTATTTTTATATCTTTATGTTATTAAGCTTACAAGGTCTGGGACCTTTCTACAATGGCATTCTCTATATCCTTGAGAAATTGGTGCCTCTTTGCTCTTCTTTGCCTCTCAGCTGCAATTTGCAAATCAGGTTTGCTTTGTCAAAATTTTGCGTATATCTTGTACCAATCAAAATTTTGGTACCTTATGAGTACCAGAATCAATGTTGATATGTGTGTCAATCAGTACTGAATCTATGCATCTTACTGAGGAAACAGAATTCTCTATTAAACTTATGTTGCATTAATTCCAGATCCTCTTGATGTCGTCGGAGAAGCAGAGCTATGTTTCGATGATGGCCGTGTAAGGATGAAACATAAGGGCAATTTTCAATTTTAACCTTGTGAAACTTAAAATGTGAAACAAATGCTCATATCTCTTGCTTCCTTACTTGGGATTAATTCCACATGGCCCCTTCTATTTTATTCCCTCTAAATTAATGAGGGTAAATTTGGGCCTTTTTTATTGGCTTATTTCTGAGTTTTGTAGGGGTGTATGAGACATTTTCTTGTTTCACAAAGCACAATATAAATTACAACTACTCTAATCTTGTGCCATCAGTAAACTATATATGTCAATGGTTCTAACTTCTAAACTTCTAATTGTGTTGAAAATTATGTCAATGATTCTATTTATGTTGTGAAAGGTTTATACATGTTGTGAAGATGAGTACCGGTTGAGCATAGCAGGGATATTAAATGTACCACCTCGCGCAGCCGATGCATTCTGTGACGGCCCCTGCTTGACAGAGACCCAGCTTGTGCTCAGCTGTGTAGAAGATGAAATGAATACATTCAGATTTCAAGACGGCGCGATGGTTTCCGATGTGCGGTATGCCCTCCAGAGAGGGTGTAGTCACTCTTCAAAGAGAGGTACTTATTTTATTTTTTTGATGAAGAGAGGTACTTAATTAAAAAAAAAGAATACTTTTTTTTTTAAAATACTGTATGCAACTTTTAGGCATAGACACTGTATAACACATAAGCGGATATATGTAAAGAAAATATTATACGCTAGTAGATTTCAAATGATTATTATTATTAAGTTCTTCTATAGGCACATTTAGATTTCATGATTCTTTTTAATGAACAAAATAATATTTTTTTACTTGTTTTATGAAAACAGGTGACTTCAATGTTGGTGAACCTCACGGGCCAGATGAATACGGCGACTACTATGGCCATGCAAATATGCTTACTAGTCCTTTATATTTTTATTTTTTCCTAACTTGTGCTCTGCTCCTTTGGGGCTTTTAGTATCCATGTATTCACGCAATTTATCAAAATACAATCTTCTTTTTGTTTTTTGTTTTCTTAATCTAGAAAAGTTGGGTCGAATCTTCATCTTTGAGGTAAAGATTCGTAAATAGTCATCTGGATTGTCTTTAGCTGCTAAACTAAAAACTGATTCTAAAATATAATCTTTTTTTTTTTTTGTGTAATAGATTTTATTGTAGGACAATGAATTTTGAGTGATTTCAAAATTAACTGTATTGAATATCCAACTCAATGCTTCCCCAATGAAGGGATCCCAACAATGCCACATAAAGATATGTTTTTCTTCATTGGGGAAGCATTGTCTTTAGCATTGAGTTTTCTAGCTCTAGAGAAGAAAAACATATCTTTCAGGGACTAAATTGAATATCCAACTCAATGCTTCCCCAATGAAGATCCGGATAAGTTGGCCAAGTTGTGCTATTGTGTTCCACTCTGTGAACGAATTGAACGGCTTGGGTTCCATCTTGACACCGTTTAGATCGTGTTGCAGACTCCGTCAGTCATATATCATCATGTCAAGTTCAAGTGAAATATTCTATTTGAAGGATTTTAAATTCAGTTCCAGTCTATGTTTACAACTTTGGATTAGCTCAACTCGAACCAGCATTAGTTCTTGCTCTTTGGATTGTTCTCCGGACAGTATTTGAATCATAACTTTCTCGTGCAAGATCTAATTATGGTGATTCAAAATTCGGTGTAAAGCTTAAAAGTGTGTTACAACCTTTGTATTTTGAGTTTTTTTTTTAGAATCAAGAGACATTAAGGTCAAATAGGCATGCCAAAAGAACATCATCCGTTTAAAGCTTGTATGACATTAATAAATTAGGCATGAACTATGTTTAATAAATCTAGAAAGAATAACAGTAGTTAGTATTATAATGTTTTGAAATGTTTTTTGAGTGTGTCTAGAAGATTATTAAGTATAGTTTGAGAATAGCAAAACTAATTAAGAGTTATATTGATTGATAGTTAATTTTTGGGTTCAATTGTAGTTATAACAGAAGCTAAAAACAGATTATAATAAAATTTATTGAATTATTACAAAAATTATTTTTTGAGTTGAGTTATTTTTTTCATTAATTATTTATAGTTGAATTTACTGTCTTTGAACATCTCTGTCCGAAAAGCGTGCTTCGTATCATATTGATGCATTGTTGGATGCTGTGCCGTCAAGCTCAGTTGCTCGTTAATCACCTCCATTTAAAAACAAAATAAATTAGGGAAGGAATTTTAAGGGCCCTTCTGTATATTTTGTTATTTTTTTTCTATTTTTTATTTTTTAGTAAATAAAATAATTTTGGCTATCAAAGTCGATTGTTTTTTTTTAAATATAACTAATTCTTAATGATTTTAACAGATCCGCAAACACGTTTCTCCTCCAAAGAGGCAAGGGATCAGAAAATTTGTGAAGTTTATTCGGTGAAGCAAGAACATTTCTTCCTCCACCAATACA
The DNA here is from genome assembly GCA_011114355.1 of Carex littledalei. Classification (NCBI taxonomy): domain Eukaryota; kingdom Viridiplantae; phylum Streptophyta; class Magnoliopsida; order Poales; family Cyperaceae; genus Carex; species Carex littledalei. The sequence goes on along the minus strand of CM022080.1, from coordinate 12,863,321 downwards.
AAAAATTGGTAGAGCTGTTTTTTTATAAAATTCAACTCCTTTATACTTATTCCATTAAAATTATTAAAATTAGTTCTATTTAAAAAAAAAAATCATCAAAGTCTTTAGTTTACCAACCTCGACGGAGCGCCGTGTGCAGAGGGCAGCCACCTCAGCATGGAAAGGGGAGCTTTCTTACCAGGGTAGCTCACATCGGGACCATGGCCGTACTTAATGATCTAGGTGCATTCAGAAAAGCTGCAGTTTTGTTTGTCCCAACTACCGACCCCAGCGGGATCTCTAATTGAGATCCTCAACAGCTCTAGGAAGTTTACAGTACAGATCGGACTGCTTCTGTTGCGTCGAAAATCGTGCTAATCCCTCTTAAGGGAAATCTAACGGTAGAAGGCACTCTGGTAACTTTGCAGCGCTGTCAAGGATCAGCTAATTTTTAATCTCAGGCGCTTTACTCTGGTCGGAAGGATTAGGATTGGAAAAAATAATTTTTTACGACAAAGAAGCCCTCCAATCCTCTGTGGTAACAGAATATTTCTGTTTAGATCCGAACCGTCCGATTAGAATCCGGCATCTGGTCCTAAGTAAAATTCACCTTTAATATTCGTGCGGATTATGATGGGACGATATGGATCTAAACAGAAATATTATGTTACCTTAGGGGAATATAATCATATGAATTCGCTCTCTACCCTTTACCAATTCACAAATCTTCGTCTGGCAAACAGCTTTCCTATTTACCCCCTTTTTAGTTTCTACTCGCGGAGCCTTACACCACTCCCTCTGCTCCGACTTCTCACTTCCCCGCCTTCTGTCTAGTACATCCCCAGCCTCGCACTTTCTCTCTCTCTCAATGGCATTTATCAATTTCTTTCCACTCTGAGGATCCACCATTAGCCTCGAATCTGTCCCCACCGTCGCCACCATCGACCTCAGATCCGTCTCCGACCGTTGTTGCTTTCTTCCATCTCCTAAGCGTTCTCGCCCGATCGCGATCAGAATGCTTTACCAGTAAACTTCACTACGGAGGATTACGTCGGGTTTCTCATGCTTCCTTCTAGAGGTCACTAGTGAAGGGAGATAAATCTAATTGAGACTAATTCAGGTACTTACTTCCATCTCGATCTGCAATTTCAGCTGCTTTCTTAGTTTCTTGAAAAAAATGTACAGATCCGTGCAACTATAATATTTCACTGATAACGGCATTGCTTAAATGTACGGTGTGGAGGTGTATTTTGGAATATGAGAGCGCGAACATCTTAAATTCCAAGAGGGATTACCTATATGATTCTCAAATCAAGTATAGTGATCGGGAAGGAATCCCTTTGGCCCAGATTCTTCAATTACATGGAAAAGAATGGGAAAATTTACTGATTTTCTGATCCGCCTTACAATAGGAAGGCCTGAATCTGAAGCAAATGGAAGAACATTTTAGCAATTTAAGGCTTTTACTAGCTCCCTAATCTTAGTACTACAATATGTGTGGCATCATCCTCACAAGTTCTGTATCACCTCATTCTGCAGGAATTGTTCAAGTAAATGTCACTATCTTATCATGCAATATCATTATTAATCTCATTTTTGTTCTTTTTCTTTTACAGAACATAGCAGTGCAAATAGGAATAGCTTAATTGATCTAGAGCTATGGAAGAGTATGCACAAAATTATTAATCTTACTATCCTTCCTTTTCTTAATATGACTATCATTACTAAACTGTTCTTGTTGCTTTTTTCCATCCCACTAATTTATATCTTTGAATTTCATTTTCTGTGTTCACCAGAGAAAATCCCATGCAGTTATTACAGCATTATAGACGTGACCGTCATATACTACTTAACTTCCTTTTATCTGGCAACTTGATAAAGAAAGTGGTCATGCCACCTGGCGCAGTTTCACTAGACGATGTAGATATAGATCAACTCAGTGTCGATTATGTTCTCAACTGTGCTAAGAAAGGTAGGTCAACTGACAGTTTCTAAAGGATTTTTCCATATACAACATCACAAAAGCTGGTTTTGCACCAACACCTTTCCCAATTTAATATTCTTATCACATCAGTTGGTTGAAGGTTCCAACTAGCTTCCTATAATAACCGTTTACTTTAATGTACTTGTTAATGAGCCACTATTCATTGGAACCAACATTTGGCTGGGTGATGATGTGCGAAGCTGTCTCGCTCAGTAAATTTTGCTTGAATCATGTTGATTATTCTGCTCACACAGGTGAAACACTTGACCTATCAGAAGCAATTCGACTGTACCATGACAGCCTTGACTATCCGTCCCTGGTAAATTGCTTGTCTGACTTCACTCTACTATTTATTTGACTCAGCTCGTCTACTTGCACATATTTGTTGCATTCTTTTGTACATCAGTTATTCTAATAAGCAATCAGAAACTTGCTCTTGGCATATGTCTGTTTATTATTTTTATATTTTATTCAGAGTGAAACTGGTGGAACAGAAGAGTTCTTTCTAGTGACAAGGCCAGAAGAGTCTGGATCACCACCAGCACGTGCACCCCCTCCAGCCCCTGCTGTGACCGAACTCCCAATATCATCTCCAGTTCCGTCAGCACCTATACTTCCTGACTTGTCAAAGTCACAGTCATTCCACTCTCAAACTGTAGAAGAGAGGGACTTAACAATAGATGATATTGAAGATTTTGAAGATGACGAGGAAGAGGTCAGCAGTGCTAGGGCTGCTTCTAGACGACAGCAGAATGATGCTACCGACCTCTCTTTATTACTCCCACCATTCCCAACAGGTCATTCCTTGTCTACATTTTCTTTTGTATTTCATTTTTTTTTTCATGTTGTAGCATTTTTAATATGTTTTTAAATATATTTAGGTATATCTGATGATGATCTAAGAGAAACAGCATATGAGATCCTTGTTGCGGCTGCCGGTGCTGCAGGGTATGATTTGACATTTTTTTGTATTTCTCCAAAAATAACTGTATTGGTGGTCAGTACCAAATGGTTTCTTGTTTTGGTTAGTTAAATTTAAGATTCGCCTACTGATTCACAGAGGCTCTGACCAAAAAGATGGCCAAAACTCAGTGATGGATCTGGCTATTAGTACCAAAGTAAATATTCCAAGCCTTAAATGTTCATTACAGATAAAGAACCAAGAATCATTAATGATTTTATTCTGTAGGGGCTTGATAGTGCCTGCAAAAGAAAAGAAAAAAGAAAAGAGGTCTAAAATAATGCGAAAACTAGGTCGAAGCAAGAGCGAGAGCATCACGTCCCAGGCACAACGAGCTCCAGGATTGGTCGGCTTGCTTGAAATTATGCGGGCCCAGCTTGAGGCAAGCAATCATATTCCTTCATATTTTCTCTTCTTTTTTCTCATTTAACTTGGTCACTGATAGTCACAAGGTAGCAAATCATTCATGCAATTTTTAGTGTTTTTAAGTAAGTAGTGCAAGCAAGGTTGAAGGTTTTGTAATATTGCTCAGTGTTGTATGTTTGTCCTTTTCGTTTGATAAATTTAGGTGCCACATAGTAAAGCCGGATCTTTGTTTAGGAAGCACTGGTCAATGCTGGCAAGAAAAGAATGAAAAACTAACAGAAACTGAAATTGGCTGGTATCTGGCTGATGATGTTGAAATCAGTCAGACTTATTTTTTGATAAAAGTGGTTGGAAGCCCACCGATTTCACATTGAAACCAAATTGTTTGAGCATGGTACCAAACAGCTGGTACCAACCTCATATTACAACCTGCATGAAATCTAATTATCCAAAATACATGAGTTTGAGAAAATAACAAGCCCAACAGTTACAAACAACTAAATGACAAAACCAGAAGATTAATTGGGATAAAAGAACAATTATTGAAACTAAATCAAATTGTTATCCAAAAGAACAACTATTGCAAACTTCTATATCCTCAGCAAATACCAGACCCAAGAATTAGCATTAGTGCCTCTCAAATCAGACAGATTAAGTACCAGAACAAGACAATTTATCTGTATAGCATTAACAAACACAAATTTTTGTTAATTTAGCATATTACTTTGAATGTCCTATTCCAGATTACTGAAGCTATGGATATAAGGACAAGACAAGGTTTACTTAACTCTCTTGTGGGCAAAGTGGGGAAACGAATGGATAACCTATTAATTCCATTAGAGCTCTTGTGTTGTGTCTCAAGAACTGAGTTCTCTGACAAGAAAGCATACATCAAGTGGCAGAAGAGGCAGGTCTGGTATATGTTTATACTTAACATAATTTGTACTTCATTTGCTGGAAATGGATAATTACCTTTGGTCATTGTTTGGTTGGGTAATGAAATGTGGCTCCAATTTATTAGCAGAATAGCCCCATCCTTATCTCTTTATTAAAATAGGATTAGCAACTGTAATGAGAGTTTCTACTAGGAACTTGATAAATAATTATTACTAAAACCCCATATATTTCTAGAGGGTATAATATTATCTAGCCAGCATCAAGCCTCATTCCTGTGAAACATTCCAATCAAGTGATACCTTCATGTACTATTGTTATTTTTGATAACTGACACATATTTTTTTTTTCTTGTTTAGTTGAACATTCTGGAAGAAGGACTAATAAACCACACTGTTGTTGGGTTTGGTGAGCTGGGGCGTAAAATCAATGAATTGAGAAATCTCCTTAGAAAGATTGAAGAGTCTGAGGTTACTGTTTGCTATTTTTTTTATTGCATATTTACTTATTTTTTTATTGTTTTGACTTCTTATGGACTTCCAGCAACGAGCAACTGGCTTTTATCAATTATAAGAACTTTAGATGGTAGCTTATTTACAAAGAAGGTCGATAAACAATAAGCAAACCAAAAATGGTATTTGAATTGGTACCAAATGTTATGAATCCTGAAAATAAAAAATCAGAAGTAATGTTTTATTCTGATGATAATCCTCACTGTAATCCTGGCCGTTGTCTAACTGCCGTTCTTTTTCCCCTTGAAAGACTCTGCCACCAGGACAAGCAGAGATTCAGCGAACTGAGTGCCTGAGATCTTTAAGAGAGGTGGCAACTACTCTTTCAGAGAGGCCGGCACGTGGCGATTTGCCAGGAGAGGTCTGCCACTGGGCTGATGGATACCACCTCAATATTAAACTCTATGTCGCTATGCTCTCTAGTGTCTTTGATGTATTGGAAGAAGGCAAACTCACTGAGGTTTTCTCCTTTCTCCTTGAATTTGTTTTCGGTCATTTCTGTTTGGTTGTATGTAGTTTGTATGGTACTGTACTGGCTACTAATACCTTATGGTTTTCAACAATAAGGGTGATTCTTTGTAAAATTCAACATAATTGCCTCACTAGAGCAAATTTGTGCTACCAATTACTAAGTATATTTAAGTAAAACTATAACCCATAGTATTGCACACCATTTTGGTAGGCTTATGTGTAAATTTTTATGGAATATTCACCAGGAAGTGGAAGAGATTCTTGAATTGTTGAGATCAACTTGGCGTATCCTAGGTATCAATGAGACCATTCACGACACATGTTACTCTTGGATATTGTTCCGCCAGGTAAAGAAAAATTAAAAAATCTGAATTAAGCAAGGTTGTACTAGTAATAGTCAGGTAATATAGATTCTCTTGGCAAATGCAGTTTGTTATTACCGGAGAACAGAGTCTCCTGCCACTAGTGATTGAGCACTTGAGGAAAGTACCGTTGAAAGAGCAGAGGGGTCCACAGGAAAGATTACATTTGAAAGCTTTAAAATGCTCAGTAGAGGGAGAAGAGGGGAGATATCAGGACTACATGTTTTTCCAGTCTTTTCTCAGTCCAGTTCAGAAATGGGTTGATAAAATGCTCAATGACTACCATCTTCACTTCTCTGAGGTTTCATTCTGCCAAAAAAAAAAAAATGTCTTTCTGCTTTTCTTTCTTTTGCTGAAGATTTATAATTACATACTCTATTTGTAGATGCCCGGTATGATGGCAGACATATTGTCAGTTGCTATGCTTACTCGACGGATTTTACTTGAAGAAAGTGAAAAGGTTTGTTTTTCTTTTTGATTAATTTTTGCAATAGGTAGTTTCTCTTTGGCTTTGTTATTTTGAAATCTCTGAAACACTCTCTTTGCATGCAGCAGGTTTCCGACTCACCCAATCGGGAGCAGATAGATCATTATATCACATCTTCAGTCAAATTTGCTTTCTCAAGGGTGCGTTCATTATCCTCTCTTCTTAATCAATAGTTCCTGACTATCATACCAAAATATGAATTTTTTTTTCTGAAGAACCTTTTAGAAAGGTGAAAACAAGCTTCAGTGTCAATAATATATTTCTTGGTCCAAGTACTGTTCCAAAAATTAAACCATTTTTTATAATATATTGTGTTCTCAGATCACTCAAGCAGCAGAGGATAAGGCAGATTCATCTGGTGAGCATTTCTTAGCAACCCTTGCTGAAGAGACCAAGAAACTCATGAAGAAAGATTCAACTCTTTACCTACCTATTCTAGCACAGTGGCACCCACAAGCTGCTGTTGCCTCTGCATCTCTCATTCACAAGCTTTATGGACAGAAGTTGGTACGTACATGCTATCTCACCAACATTACCATACCTAATTTTACACAACAAAGGCAATCTACAAACTTTTCCAATTATTTTTTATTTTGATATGGTTTTTTGTTTTTACAGAGACCTTTCCTTGACCGAGCTGAGCATTTGACAGAAGACGCAGTTTCTGTGTTCCCAGCAGCTGATGGTCTGGAACAATACATAATGTCAGTAATGGCTTCTGTTGTAGGGGATGAAGGTCTTGATAACATCTGCCGCCAAAAGATCACTCCTTACCAGGTCTTAATTTATTTAATAATGATTGATTTTTTCCTTCTTATTTTGTAGAAGAGGTAATAAATAATGAAATTTGGTGTTCTCAACTATTTTGACTTAAATATTCTTTTCTCCCTCCCTCCTATCTTAGGTCGAAACCAAGTCGAGTACACTGGTGCTGAGATGGGTAAACTCACAACTTGACAGAATTAAAGCCTGGGTTACTAGGGCTGCTCAGCAAGAGGTACTTAGAGAAATTAGCAAAAGTCAACAGTCTTTCTGCGTACCTATTGGTTTAACAATGTCAATAACTTTTCATCATTTCATCTAACAGGCATGGGATCCAATATCACCTCAGCAACGTCATGGGGGTTCCATAGTTGAAGTTTACAGGATTATTGAAGAGGTAAAATACATGAATACGAAAAATGAATAGAGATTTTATAATTTAAAACCTGCAAGATTGTACTGTGTAAATGGAATTTTTAATAAATAACTAAATGCAGACGGTAGATCAATTTTTCGGGCTGAAGGTACCAATGAGGGCCGAAGAGTTGTACAGTCTTCTTCGTGGGCTTGACAATTCCTTCGAAATTTATACTAATCTTGTGACTGCAGATTTAGGTATGATTCTTTCACATATCACTGTAATAAAGAAATTTAACTGTTTATGCTATAGTGATTTATTTAAATAATGGTGCAGTTAGCAAATTGGATTTGATGCCTCCAGTTCCGGCACTAACCCGATACAAGAAGGAAAACATAATAAAGGCCTTTACTAAGAAGGAGACCAGCATAGAACCTAGACCCTTGGATGACAGGAGATCTAGTGGGATCAATTCTCTCACTACAGTCAAGCTCTGTGTGCGATTAAACTCTATATATGTGAGTTCACACTATTTAATCAACTTTTGTTTTTGTTTTCATAAAGCTTCTTATGCAGTGATCTTTTTGTGTGTATTAACTAAAGATTTACTTTTGGTGATGCAAACAGTATGCACTTACACATCTAAATCGTTTAGAAGATAGCATCTATGAGCGGTGGTCAATTAAGAAAAAAGACTACATCAACATCAGTAATTCTCCCATATTTTTTAATTACAACAATTTAATTCTTTGATGATGTGATAAGTTACCAGTTTTAAAATTGAAATTTTTCTAAATTATATGTAGGAAGATCCATCAGTGACAAATCAAGAAATCTTGCCGCAATTCAGAAAAATCATTTTGATGGTTGCAGGAAAGAAATGAACTCAGCTATAGATCAAATGTGTGAATTTACAGGTAAGCCCTTCTAAACCAACGATTCTGGTACCATACTAGTTGTAATATACTGGTCATTTTGTCTGGCACTGGGCAGGTTTCTTACATGTACAATGGTTTGTCCCTCCTGGTTCTAAATATACAATTGGGAATAACGATGCATGTCTCTATCACTTGTACAATAATTAACTGTCAAAGATTCTGTTAACTTCTAAATATGACAACCCGTTTTTAATTTTTGCGAAGTTGTAAATAATGTGTTGGATCATTATTCTAGGCACAAAGATAATATTTTGGGATCTAAGGGAGCCGTTTATTGACAACTTGTACAAGCACAGTGTGTCTCAAGCCAGACTCGAAACAATCACTGACTCTCTTGATTTGGTAAGCAGAATAAATTTGGTGTAACTATATTTATTTGTCTAGGTTAATTTTCTGGGGTTTTCCTTCCAAGTCACCATGTGAAGTATATCACCTGATGTATGTTCACTTTCAGGTTCTTAATCAACTATGCGATGTTATTTTGGAGCCATTGAGGGATCGTATTGTTACCGGGCTTCTTCAGGCATCCTTGGTACTTGTTTTGGAATCTTTCAGAATTTTGTGTTTTGTTGCTATTTAAATATATGTAAATAAATTTTATGTACATGGCAGGAAGGTTTACTTCGTGTGATTTTGGATGGTGGTCCCACACGTATTTTCTGTCCTAACGATTCTAAGTTGCTAGAAGATGATCTTGAAGTCCTCAAGGTCTCTCTCTCTCCTTGTATACAGAAGCTTAATATCTTTCATTATTGCTATTTAGACCGAAATTTCCATGTTCTTATTTATTCAATTTTTGAAAATCAGGAGTTCTTTATATCTGGCGGAGATGGATTACCACGAGGAACTGTTGAAAATCTAGTTGCACGGGTTCGCCACGTGATCACCTTAATTGGTTATGAGGTAATATAATACTTCCAAAGTAATATTGGATATTTCCAACCTAGACACTAGCTACCAGTACTAACTTTTCATGTATTTGCTTTTCAGACACGTATATTGATAGACGATCTGAAGGAGGTAACACAAGGTGGCAAAAGCAAATATGGCGCCAATGAGAAAACTTTACTGAGGATACTTTGCCATCGGCACGACTCAGAGGCCTCTCAGTTCCTTAAGAAGCAATTCAAAATACCTAGCTCAGCTTCTTGATCAAGCATCAAATTCCCTCTATTTCACTTACCATTTGTTAATTTTTCTCAATCAACACATGACAAATTACTTTTGTTAATAGTCAACAGCCAGTTATGGAGCTAATGGCCGCTAAGGAGTAATTTCATTTTTTTGTCCCCACTCCCCAATTCCTTTGTGTAAATTTTTGTGCGTTTGACCTTTTTCAAGTATGTAGTCGCGGTATACTTGGATTTTGGCATTTCGTGTACCTTTTTTATTCTTTTATGTGCATCATAACCTTGGGACTCGTGATTTTCTTTTCTTTTAAAAAAAAATGTACCAGTGCAGTGCCCCTATGTAAAAAGTAGAAACTTTTTAAATGAAGTCTGGCAATTAGCAGTGACACAAAAGAGGGTCAACTCTATGCTGTTTAAGGCGGCTTAGAGAGTACAGAACATGGTTCAGACTGCATAAAAACGGCAACATGCTTCTCTACAGCAGAAAGCTCTTTACGCTCTTTAGGGTGATTAGCTTTTGTTACTTTATTTTCTTTTTCCTTCTTTCTAATTTATTGTAAATTAAAAAAAAAAAAAGACGCTACTGGTGTTGTTTAATGGAATTGTGCCGACAGATATTTTTGTAGGTAGAAGTTTATTTTTCTCGCTTTTTGGAGAACATGTACTAAGGTTTTCCCGTATTTGGTCACAAACTCCACGATATTCTTATAAGAACTACCACCCGCTTTCATTGCCTCTCACGCCTTCACCATTTATGTGAATTCCTTCGATATATCTCCCTTCTCTCCCCTTGCATCACCTCTACACAACTAGCCACCTCCTCTATGCCCACTAATCCGGCACTGTCCCGCCTCACCTGCACCCCAACCTCCCAAATGTTTCCCACATACTTGGCATTCATTCGCTGATCAGTCCACTGAGGAAATACCACCATTGGTACACCCAGACTCACAGCCTCTAGAGTCAAATTCCACCCCCAGTGCATCAGAAAGCATCCTACGGCTTGATGAGCCACTTCCTCCAGTTGCTGGCTCCATGAAATTATAAGGCCTCTTTCCTTCACCTCATCTGTGAAACTGTCAGGTAATTTGCTTGTCTCTGATGACCTAACCACCCAAAGAAAATGTATATTGCTGTTGAAAGGACCGTAAGCCAGCTCGGCTATTTGGACCGAGTCCAGGCACTACAAGAAATATGGCATTTTATGGCGCTAGCCTATCCGGCGCTTCAAGAAACGCCAGCAAATGGCTTATAGGTGGAATATTGGATCACACAAACGCTGGGCTTCTAAAAAAAAAAAATATCGCACCAACCACCAAAAAAAAATTGCGCGAGTTATCTCTAAAATTCTGTCTCCCTCCCAATCGCAACCCAAACCCTAGACCCTCGCCTCCCCCTCCCCCTGCCTCTTCTCTCTACCTCTCCCTCGTCGCTAATTTCTCTTGCACTCGTGCCAACCCGCGATTCTGCTGTCTCTCTCTCTAAGCCCGAGCACCGAGCAGAAACCCTCCCCCCGCTGTCTCTCTCTGAGGACCGAGCACCTACCGCTTCATTTCGTACTTTTCGTAAGCCATCATCGCCGCTTATTACTGGTCTATTTGCTAGTAATTGTTTCGATGTAAAATTTAAGTTTTGAGTTTTTGTGTGAAATTTGATAATTGGGGTTTCTCATTATTCAGGGAACCCACCTCACAAGAAGAAAATAGGCCAGATCACTTCGTACTTGGTTGTTCTCTTACGGTTTTGGCTTATGGAATTCTCAATAATATGGATAAGGTTCTATTTCACTTTAATCTGTTAAACACTGCGTTGATTTCACTTTAAAATGAGGTTTCATAGCACAATTGAGGGTTAATGTACTATGATTTAAGTTTGATTTTAGTTGCATTAAGCTTAAACAAACAACGAACAAAGATCAAGTGGTACAACTTTATTAGGTCTGGTACATGTAGGTAACAGTTAAAATCATTTTTTTTTTTGTAGGAGAACAACCTGAAGGGGGATGGAAAAATTGTAGGGGAAGGAAAATAAATGAGGAAGCCATGTAAACCCGAAGGAAAGACAAAATGCCAAGAAAATAAATTGGGCCTGGGCTGGACTCGTAACGACCCTTATAAAAGTCACGACTCGTTATAGGAACTTGTTACAGGAATTCGTATCACTTAAGGTAACAGAATATTTCTGTTTGGATCTGGACCTCCAATCAGAATCTGCACGATTATTCAAGCAGCCTGTGCGTTCCACCTCGGATCGAAATGACCCGGATATCAATTGGACGGCCGTGATCCAAACAGAAATATTATGTTACCTAAGAGGATAAGAATTCCTTGTTACAGTTGGGGCACACGGTTTTTTCATTAATGTTTCAATTTAGTAGAACTGTGCAGATCCAATTATGCAGTAAATTTTAAAGCCGGTCTATTATTGGACCTCATTACAAGAATTTAGAATAACTGTGCAGGATTCAATTATGTTTGGACTTATTTTTTTTTTTAAATGATCATCTTGATTTTGCTTCTGTTTTCAACAACCTCCACTGAGAAACTAAATTTGCTCTCCTTAATCGGCGCATTTTGCAAGGATTTAGCTTTTCTTTTTATTTGTTAGGGTTATTATAATTGAGATAAGTGTCCATGCAAGAATTACTAATCAATAAAAAAGGAACAGGTACATGTTACTAATTAGTGAATAAAATATAACTGTATATATGCATATGCTTGTACTACAATATTTTTCTTTTAGATTTAAATCAATAAGGTATACAATAATGTGAAACTCTTAGAGTTTCCAAATAACTGTTAACTTCTTTTAAGAAATTATAGACTCTGGAGTTTCTAAATGTCCACATTCCTGAAACTAATTTTAGAGTTTCTAATAAACCACATCATCAGTAAATTAAAATTGATAAGCCACATCAGCAGTAAATTAAACTAATTTTAGCGAATACAGGCCAATCGTTTTGCCACGTTAGAGTATATAAACGATTTCTAAATAAGAAATTATTGAGCAAAGTTGCTAAATAAGAAATCCATCTACATCCCTGAAACTGGTTTAACAACTTCCACGTTAGATTAGAAACTCTAATAGTTTTAGAGATGCAGATGCTTGCCTCCCTCTGAGACTACTGCTGTGTTTGTATTTACGTCTATAATTGAAATGCTCATTTTCCATTTATTTATTTAGGTCTAAAATTGAAACCCTTTGCTTTGAACAATACAGGACTAATTCACTCCTCAACTCCAATTCAAATAAAAAATGAACAAAACAAAACATGAGAAAAAAAAACATAAAAGGTTCAATACTTCAATTGTTACTAAACTTTGCAACAAGCTCCACAATATTTCCAAAGGAACTACCACCCTCTTTCATGGCCTCTCTGGCCTTGTTGCTCCATTTCTGTGAATTCCTCCTGTACTCCTCACATCTCTCTCCTTGCATCACCTCTTTCACACACCTCTCCACCTCTTCTCTGCTCACCAATCCGGCACCGTTTCGCTGTGTCCTTACTCCAACCTCCCATACACATTCCACATATTTCGCATTCATCGGTTGATCGGTCCACTGAGGAAATGCCACCATTGGTACACCAAGACTTAGAGCCTCCACAGTCGAGTTCCATCCGCAGTGCGTCAGAAAACACCCTACGGCCCGATGGGCCAGAACATCCAATTGTGGGCTCCATGTAATTATAAGGCCTCTTTCCTTCGCCTTATCGGTGAAACCTTCCGGTAATTTATTTTTCTCCGAGGATCTAACTACCCAAAGGAAAGGTATATTACTGTTGAAAAGACCGTAAGCCAACTCGGCCATTTGGACCGGGTCCAGGGATGATAGACTGCCTATGGAAATGTACACGACCGAGTTTTCGGGTTTAGTGTCAAGCCAGGCCATGCACGGAGCCGTGTCAGGTTTGAAAATGTGAAATCCATAAGAAGTGTCAGATGGAATGAGGTTGTCTAGGTATGAGGATGGCACGGTGGGGCCGATCGTCTTCGCTCGCCAGACAGAGGCCATGTAATCTGCTTCCTGCTTACAAAATTTTATCCATAAGCTATATGTGTTTGATAAATGAAAATTACATTAGTGTGTCTTATTCCAGATATTAAGTTTGTGATTAAAAAATGAGGGGGCTACGGTACTATGTATAGCGCGGATATTGGTCCATACTATGAATTAATATCTTCGCTTTCAAATTCAAATAGTCAATTTGAACAGTTAAGCATGATTTTCAAATAGTTCATACGATGATCTTCATATGAAAATGTACTTGCACACTAAATTTTCCATTTTTAAATTTTTATTATAATGTTTAGATAGATAAAAAAATCACTATTTTTAATGTTCTATAATTTTTAGATCAAGTGAATTTCTATATATTTAAAAATATAGTACAAAAAGTTGTAAAAACAATGAAAATTTTGATCTACAAGTATATTTTCATATGAAAATTATGTTGAACCATTCAGATCAACTATTTAGAATTTAAAAATAAAAATATTAATTTACAGATCAATTCGCACTATGCATATTAACATATCCTCACTCTTAGAAAATCACACATCTAAGTTAAAAAAATATCAGCCAAAATTGTCTTGTCAAAAAATGGAAGGAGGGTAAAAAGGAAAGTGTTACCTCAGTTTCTAGCTCATAGAAAGAATTGATCAGCACCTCATCTGCCTTATCCAGGTCCAAAAATTGTTTGGTCAACAATTCGACATAAGCCGGGTACACACCGGATTCAAGAACTAAAGAAGGCAATTCCCCCAGTTCAAGCATCGGCAAACCGGTCAACTGAACTGGCCCTGCCCGAACCGGCATCTCGAGTTTTCCCTCCCAGACTTGACCATATACTGCGTCGACCGCACATGATTGAGTGAAAAATGCAGCCGTTGCTGCACCAAACCTCCTCGCCACATCGGCTCCCCATGGCATGAACGTGTCATAGATGACAACATGTACCGGTCGACCGGCAGTTGATTCTGTCTCCATGAGTTGTTCAAGTGTTTTAGAACCAACCAACTTGAGCTGAGCCAAGTAATCTTCGACCGAACTAACTTCCGTTACACTTTTATCGAAGCCATCAGAAATCGTTGCAACGTGAACCACACCGACTTCTGGTTCGGTTGAGCCGAGAGCTGATCGGGTGACGGCTAAAGTTGATCGGAGGCCGTGGTGGGCCAGCCGCTTGGCGAATTGGAGCATTGGATTGATGTGACCTTGGCTTGGGTAAGGCAAGAGAAGCGCATGGGGGCATTTTTGGAAATATTTGTCATCTGCCATTATATCACTGATCTCTTTTGAAAGATGTATAAGCTTTGCTTATGAGAGGTTGCATTTGGTAGATATATGACGAGTGGCTAGGATTTTATACAAGGACAGATGTGATCTAGTGATGAGAAGCAATGAGAAAAGGAAGATAATTTTCAATTGGCATCCTTTTAAATTATTGTTACCCTAGGAAGTAGGAATTGAAATTTCTTTTTTTTTTCTTTTTTTTTTTTAAGGTTGGCGGCGAAGGTAGGCACCAACGATGTACTGATAAAAGAGATATTTACATATTTAAGAAGAAAAAGTAAACTCAAACTGAAGTAAAGTAAAGTAAACTACTCTATCCTCTATCAACCTAGCATATATTGCCGCAAGCAATGTACAAAAGTTAATAACAAAAGATACGGATCTAAACGTTGTTAGACCACAGGAAGATATCAATGGTTGTATCATTTATTAATAGAGACACAGGCCGCCTTTTGTTTGAGAATAATCTCCTATTCCGCTCCCTCCACAAAGCCCAAACCCCCGCCGTCCAAAGCAATCCCTTACTCAATTTCAAATCACATCTTTATCAATAATAATAAATAAACTATATTAACCAATTTTTTCTTATGTTGAGGCCATCAAGCAAGCTGGCTACCGACATTTTTATTAATATCCAAAGTTTAATACAAATTATTATTTATGCCCAGATTCTGAGGTAATATCGAAAAATGCCCAAGCCGGCCAGAAAATGACCGGCTTACTCCCCCTCTAAGCCGGCCATTTTCTGGCCGACTTACTTCTTTGAATCTTACATTATGAAGAGACATTATGAAGAGCAAAATAATGAAATCTAACACTGAAAATTTGAATCTTTTTGTTTAAATTATTTGTTAGATTACTTCTTTTGATATATAATTAGCATATTTATACTAAAATATACTAAATTACTTGAAATTATGTTGAATTACACTATATTAAGTTAAATTACACTAAATTACATTACATTACGCTAAAATACGGTAAATTACATATGAATAGAGACGATATCTTCACTGAAAAGGTGAAAAACGACGACGAAACTTCAAACTGTCATAAAACGGCGCTCGAGTGTCCGATTTCAGCAAATGACAACTTTTTAGGAAGCTTGCGAAAAGACGCATGTGTCCGTGACCGCTATGCCATTTTTTGAAATTCAGAATTGCCAAAAAACAAAGGGAAGAGCCTCAAAACTTGAGTTGAAGTTTCCGATTAAGATTTTCATTTCTATTATTCAATCCAAGTAGCTCAGTAAATTAGTTACATAATGAACTTGTAGAATACCAGTTTTTACTATTTTCAGAATTTTTTTACTATTTTTTATGATTCATGAAAGATGGCACAGAATCGGTCTATTTTAGCGTAATTTACCGTATTTCAGCATAATTAGCGAAGTTATTGTAATTTAGCGTAATTTAACGTAATTTAGTGTAATTCAACATAATTTCAAGTAATCTAGTGTATTTTAGTATAAATATGCTAATTATAAATCAAAAGAAGTAATCTAACAAATAATTTAAACACAAAATTCAAATTTTCAGTGTTAGATTTCATTATTTTGCTCTTCATAGTGTCTCTAAAAAAAAAAAAAAAAAACAGTAAGCCGGCCAGAAAATGGCCGGCTTAGGGGGGGTCGGCCAGAAAACAAGTAAGCCGGCCATTTTCTGGCCGGCTTGGATATTTTTCGAAATTGGCTGACAATCTGGACATAAATAATAATTTGTATTAAACTTTGGATATTAATAAAAATGTCGGAGCTGGCAAGCTAACGGGCTAGCTATATATCCAGAAAAAATGGCTTTGCTTAACCAGAAATCCTACAAATTTGCTTGGATTTTTTTTAAAAACAGTAATTAAAATAATAAAAGTTAAAGAAACGACATGATTGCTTCGTTTGTTATAAAAACAGCAAAAACCGAATCCGGGATTCGGTTAAGTTATTTTTTCGCTTAACCGAATACGCTATTCGGTTAAGCTGGTGGTTTTAACAGGGGATACAGTGGGTTGCCACAGAAGATCCTATAAGCCATTTTTTTGGCTTAACCGAATAGGGGATTCGGTGAAGTCGATTTTTTTGCTTTTTTGGCTTAACCGAATCCGGGATTCGGTGAAGGTGATTTTTTTGATTTTTTGGCTTTTTTGCTTTTTTTGCTTTTTTTTGCTTAACCGAAAGTCAACAGTCAATGACCTCCTTTTTTGCTCTAAAAAAGGTTGCAGTCCAGTCATATGGAATTCATGAAAAAATATGCTAAACCCTAATCCAAAAGGTAATTTCATTTGCATATTATCAAGTTACTGTATGTAATTTCATTTTTATATCTAGGATGGCTATGCAGATTCTGCCTCTCCGGAATCTGACTACCTCTCAGCCTCAGCATCTACACCTCCAGATGATAACACCAATGCTCAAACAGATGGTGTTAATTCATTTCAAGAAGAAAAGCAGCTCAAGCCCTCAACTTATGAAGAGAGGAGATATACAAAAGAGGAAATAGAAGGGGAAATTGAAAATGAAAATATAATAGAGGATGCAGCAGCGGCAGGGCTGGATGAAACCAAATTATTTCCATGTGTGCATCACCACGTACCGGCTTGTCATACAAGATTCAAAGATTTTCAAAAGAAGAAAATGGAAGTACCTCATTTTAGATGAGGCACATTTGATAAAGAATTGGAAATCTCAGAGATGGCAAACCCTATTAAACTTCAACTCGAAAAGGCGAATTTACTAACAGGCACACGGCTGCAAAATGACTTGATGGAACTGTGGTCGTTAATGCATTTCTTAATGCCACATGTATTTCAGTCCCACCAAGAGTTCAAAGACTGGTTTTGCAACCCAATTTCAGGCATGGTTGAGGGTCAAGAGAAAGTCAACAAGGAGGTCATTGACCGGTTGCATAATGTGTTGCGGCCTTTTATTCGTCTTAGGCGTTTGAAAAGAGATGTCCAAACCGAATCCCCTATTCGGTGTAGAATAAAAAATAAAAAAAATAATGTAAACCGAATCCCCTATTCGGTTTACAATAAAAAATTAAAAAAAAATCTTAACCGAATTGGGAATTCGGTTAATGGTGGGTGTTACACGGAGTTTACATAGTTTTCGGGATCTGTTTTGTGAAAATATGCTTTAACCGAATAGCGTATTCGGTGAAGCGAAAAAAAATAGCTTAACCGAATCCCGGATTCGGTTTTTGCTGTTTTTATAACAAACGAAGCAATCATGTCGTTTCTTTAACTTTGATTATTTTATTTACTGTTTTTAAAAAAAATCCAATTTGCTTCGCTCAGTTAGAAACAAACTTTTCGCTTAGAGACAAATAAACTTTTGCTGAGGAAACACAACTTTTTCCACAAATCTTCAGAGAAGAATCTTTTTCTTTTCTAATTTTTCTCATCTACCCAACAGAAATGGTTTCTTTCCCATCATTAATAAATTAAATTTTGGCACTGTCTTAAACTTTTTTTCTTTGGCAATATTTCTTGTTTCTCTCAAAATCTTACATCTTGCATCTTACATGCTTTTATTTTTGTAACATGCCATCATATAATTAATGGGCTTGAGTCTAGGACGAAATTATCCTCGACGACAATTGTTAGCAAACTTCTTTTGTGAAATTGTTTGATTAAACTTTCTCAATAGGTATTTTTAAATGTATATCCTTTGGAAAAAAAAAAAAATAAGGTTGGGCATTTTATAAGATTGATGGTATGGATGCCATCGTATGTTATCATTTTAAAAAATACCGGATTTATCACAACTAAGATTTCAACCGTTGAAGAATTCAACAAATTTCGATTTTGATTTATACCATGACCTCTGAAAAAGAAAATTCCATCCATACCATCAATCTCAGCATTTCGATTTATATCAGGACCTCTGAATTTTTCAGCAGGTTGACGGGTTAGAATCCGAGTAGCCATTTGAACTCGATTACTTTTGTTCTATCCTGACTGAAATTATGAAATCATTCTTATTCTTTGTTACTAGATCAAAGATTAATTTTTAAAAAGCTACACCATTAATTGAGCTTATGTTTGTTGAAGAATAATCTCAGAATTTAAATTCATCATAGATTAGGGGTATATATGCAAAAGTGTAAATAGGTACTGCTGTACCAAATAGGAAGGTACCAACGGTAATAATTCTAACCGTTGGAGCAAATGTAATATATAGAGATATCTCTACTGTAACAAATATGTCAATGAAAAAAGAAAAAATCAATTCTCCTCAGTTTTTTACATCTCTGGAAAATAACATGGTATCAGAGCTTCAGGTTCTGTAACCGAAAAAAGGCAACATCTCACGGTACCAGTAAACTGGTATTCACAACAAAATCCATAACAAACAAAAATCAGCAAAGAACAAATGGCTCAAGAAGGGCAACACGAGGCTACCAATTCCTCCAAGCTCACAAATACTTTGCTCAATGGCAAGAATTATCTTACATGGGCAAAGGCTGCATCTAGAGCGCTCAGCGGTCGAGAGATGCGAGAATACATCACCGGAGAAAATAAAGAGCCAACAATTGCAAACCCAAATTTGCTGACCGAAATCGAAAAAAAGGCAGCAAAGAAATGGAGAACCCAAAACGATAAAATCATAACATGGCTCACAAATTCCATGGAGCCATCAATTTCAGAACTCTTTCTACTTGCTGACACGGCTTTTGAGTTGTGGCAAGCCGTGAAAGACATGTACGGGCAAGAGAATAATTATTCCCGTATTTACCAACTCAAGCAAGAAATCCAGCAAGAAAAGCAAGGCAATAGAAAACATGTAGAGTACCTTGGTGCTCTTCAAAAGAAAAAAGATGAACTCCGATCATACCGGCCGCCAACCACCGATTTGGCAATAATTAAACAACGGCAAGAAGAAGATGACATATTTGAGTACCTTGCCGGTTTGAATCCCAGCTATGAAGCAGTGCGGGCTCAAATTATGAATACCATCCCTCTCCCTTCCTATTCTCAAATCAAAAATATGATCCAACAAGAAGAAAGCAGGAGGGAAACCATGGGTGGTCCACAAATCGTAACCGAAGAGGGACACGAAACCCACAGCTTTGCAGCAACAAAAAAAATTCAATTTTCCCAATTTCAGCCAAAACCCTAGATCTCAAAATTACTCAAATCAACGCGAAATTGAAAGGTGTACGGGGTGTAAGAAGGAGGGACATACACATGAAAAGTGTTGGTTTCTTCATCCCCATTTGAAACCAAAACATTGGAAGAAGGGGGTCTCCACAGGAGGCAGAGGAGAAGAAAGAATTAAAGGGGCTGCTGATTTTGTGGGGAACTACACAGAGCCACGTGAGGCTTTTTTCACTGAATCACATGCGGATTCGAATGAGCCGCGTACAAATGAAACTCACGAAGCATGCAAAAATCGCGAATCACAGAGGGTGTATGCGGATTCGCGTGAACCGTGTACACGTGAGGTGCTGCTGACGGGTCCCAAACCGCGTGAACCACAGGGATCCCAAATCGGGTTCAAACCCAGAAATAGCGAACCGGGTCAAACTAACGGGTCTGTCTCCAGTTATTTCGCTGGCGGGTCAGATCCAGGCCGAAACGGGTCAAAGGATGCAGCAGATCAATTGCAGTCTCTAATACAACAGATGTCTGTGCTGCTGACTCAACAAAATCAATCTGTATTTTCTGGTATTTCTTCACACTCAAAAAATTTAAATTTATTAGATAAAATAATTATTGATAGTGGTGCTACGGACCATATGTTCGGTAATCAAGCACTTGTAAAAAATTTAGATATGACCAAAAAAGACCAATTTGTCTTTGTAGCTAACGGTATGAAGGCTAAAATAAATGGTATAGGTGAAACTATATTTTGTAATAAAAAAATATTTAATGTGCTATATTTAGATACGTTTCCTATAAATTTACTTTCGGTTCAAAAATTAACACAAGAATTAGATTGCGATGTAATTTTTTCTTGTAAAAATGTTGTATTTCAGGACCGGGAAACCGGGACGAAGATTGGTGAAGGATTTCTTGAAAATGGACACTACTTTTTGAACTCAAAAAATTATTTTTGTGCTTCCGCTAAATCCATTGACATTGGACTTTGGCATAGAAGATTCGGGCATCCTTCCGACAAGATTTTAAATTTTATTTTGGATTGTAAAAATTTAAATTGTGCCAATTGTGAAGTTTGTAAATTGGCAAAACAAACAAAACTTTCTTTTTCTCATTCCAATAGCAAAAGTGAAAATATGTTTGATTTAATTCATTCGGATGTTTGGGGACCGGCCCCAATTGACTCATATAATGGATTTAAATACTTTGTTATTTTTATCGATGATTTTTCAAGAACCACTTGGTTATATTTATTAAAATCAAAAAGCGAAGTTTTTAGTAGCTTTAAAGAATTTTTTTATCTCATAGAAAATCAATTTAATGCAAAATTAAAAATATTTAGGTCGGATAACGGAACGGAATTTGTAAACAATAATTTCTCTACATTTTTTAAAGAAAAAGGAATTGTACACCAAACCACTTGCATCAATACACCCGAGCAAAATGGAGTATCCGAAAGGAAAAATAGACATTTACTAGAAATGACAAGAACATTAATGTTCCAAAATAATGTTCCTAAAATATATTGGTCGGATGCCATACTTTGCGCCACACATTTGATTAATAGATTACCAAGTTCAAAATTAGAAAATAGAATCCCACTAGAAATTCTTTATCAACGAAAAATAACCTTTGATCATTTAAAAATCTTTGGATGTACAAGCTTTGTACATATTAAAAGAAAAGATAAGCTAGATTTCGTATCAACAAAAACTATTTTTTTAGGATATTCATCCTATAAAAAGGGGTACAAATGCTATGACCCTATTAATAAAAAACTATTTGTCTCTAGAAATGTTATATTTTTTGAAAATGAGCCATATTTCAAAAAATTGGGAGAAATTCAAGAGTCTAATCAAATTCAAAATGAAACAATAAATTCGGTAACACCCTACATTTCTCAAAATAATTTAGAAGAAAGTGATACAAGTGATGCCGAAGATGATAACAATAACAATATAAATGAAACCGAAGTAGTAAACAATTCGGGACTTAGACGAACATCTAGAATATCACAACCGTCGAGTAGACTTAGAGATTATGTAACTTATACCGTCCAATACCCTATACAAAATTTTGTTTCATATAAAAAAATTTTGCCTTCATACCAAGCCTTTCTTGCTACTATAGAAAATGAAATAGAACCAAAAAATTACCAAGAGGCCATTCAAAATCCGATATGGAACAAAGCCATGAAAGAATAGCTAAAACTCTAGAAAAAAATGAAACTTGGAAAATTGTTTTATTACCGGAAAATAAAAAATCCGTTGGGTGCAAATGGATTTACAAAATTAAGTACAATAGCTATGGTACCATAGAACGGTATAAGACAATGTTAGTGGCCAAATGATTTACACAAACCTATGGTATAGATTACAACGAAACTTTTGCACCAGTTGCAAAAATGAATACCGTTAGGGTTTTATTCTCCATTGCCATAAACAATGGTTGAAATTTATATCAAATGGATGTTAAAAATGCATTTCTTCAAGGAACACTTGAGGAAGAAGTTTATATGACCCTCCCACCGGGTCATGTAAAAGAAAAAAATGCTAACCTTGTTTGTAGGTTAAACAAATCAATCTACGGACTTAAACAATCTCCAAGGGCATGGTATGGCAAGTTATCTCAATATTTAATTTCTTGCAACTTTAAAATTAGTAATGCCGATCACTCCTTGTTTACCAAAAAGGAAGAAAAAAATATAACCCTAGTGTTAGTTTATGTAGATGATTTAATAATTACCGGAAACAATTTAGAAGCAATTAGAAAAATCAAATCCCAATTAAAAGAAAAATTTGACATTAAAGATTTAGGGTATTTAAAATATTTTCTAGGAATAGAAGTAGCATTTTCAAACAAGGGCCTATTAATTTCACAAAGAAAGTACACCTTGGATTTATTAAAAGAAACCGGTAAGTTGGGTTGTAAACCGGCCTCTACACCAATAGATAGCAAGTACAAATTAAATACCGAGGATGGTGAACCCTTAGAAAACATAAACCAATTTCAAAGACTCGTAGGAAAATTAATTTACCTTACGGTCACTCGTCCGGATATCTCTTTTTCCGTAAGCCAAATTAGTAAATTTATGCATTCACCAAGAACACCACATTTGGAGGCCATAAATAGAATTTTAAGATATTTAAAAGGTAACCCTGGTAAGGGCATATGGATGAAAAATAATAATTCTAATGCAATATGTGGCTATTCCGATGCAGATTGGGCCGGTAGCTTTGATAGAAAATCCACCACCGGTTTTTGCACTTTTGTAGGCGGAAACTTAGTCACATGGAAAAGCAAGAAGTAAAATGTTGTGGCACGATCGAGCGCGGAAGCGGAGTATCGAGCCATGGCATCAACCGCAAGCGAATTGATATGGCTCAAACAATTGCTTAAAGACATGGGAATCAATGTTGATCAACCCATGAAGATGTATTGTGATAATAATTCGGCTCGACACATTGCACTAAATCCCGTATTCCACGAACGGACCAAACACATAGAAGTCGATTGCCATTTTGTTAGAGAGAAGGTCCAAGCCAAGGAAATAGAAACACCATTTGTTCGGAGTAAAGACCAACTAGCGGATGTATTTACAAAAGGATTAGATCCTAAACCATTTGAAGAAATCACAAGCAAGCTAGGACTATTCGATATTTACAAGCCTAGCTTGAGGGGGGGTGTTGAAGAATAATCTCAGAATTTAAATTCATCATAGATTAGGGGTATATATGCAAAAGTGTAAATAGGTACTGCTGTACCAAATAGGAAGGTACCAACGGTAATAATTCTAACCGTTGGAGCAAATGTAATATATAGAGATATCTCTACTGTAACAAATATGTCAATGAAAAAAGAAACAATCAATTCTCCTCAGTTTTTTTCATCTCTAAAAAATAACAATGTTTTATACTGTAACTAGAAGCCGATATTTTAATACACCCCTGAAACTTCTTAAACTTGTGATGAATTATGATGATGACAAGTTGAATTTAACGTTAAAGGAAAGATTATATGCTTAAAAAATAGAATTATGATGATAATGACAAGTTGAATTCAATGATACATGAAAGATTATATGCTCTCCGTATAAAAAAAATATTCAATTTTTTTTTTTTTTAAATACTGATAGAGGCTATCAGTAGTTACAACTAAGTACATAACTTCACCAATAACTTCATCAACCCCATCACGGTACATTTTCTCTAAGCTTCAACAGTACCGCAGCCACATCTTCCCCTCCTGGACTGCCTTGTCAGCCGCCCTTCTCGGGTCATTGAGCTTACCTTCGAATATGTTTCTGTTTCGTTCTTTCCACAAAGTCCAGCATGACGCCCAAAAATATGCGCCCCATATCCGTTTGGACATTATTCCTCTACAGCTTTCCCATGATTTGTCGAAAGTTCGCCGAATCGAGTCACCGTCACATAAAATTCTATGTCCCAGCAGCCTTGCTATTCGCTGCCAGTATTCAGTGGCCTACGAGCATTGAACAAATAAGTGCATGGCGGTTTCATATGGGCAAGCCATACATGTTGCACACTTAAGGTCGCAATTTAGGCCTCTGTGCTGCATGACATCATGAGTTAGCAGCTTATCGTTGAGCCACAGGTAAGAGAAGATTCTCACTGTCGGGGGTATCCTTAACCTCCAAATATGTCAGTATCGCCATTTTGTTTTGCCCCCCGTTATGATGACCTCATACAATGACTTGGCCGAGTAGTGGCCATTAGAAGTCCACAGCCAATATAATTGGTCTGTTTGCTCTGTGAAACTGACACCACCTGTGAAGTCCCTTGAGGACACCGCTGCTTCTCTAAGAGACAATGTCCGATTGGTTATGCTATGCTCAATCACCATTTGAACCGTTGGGTATCTCCACGTGTCGTACCAATACGATATGCCGGTGCCCGAAAAATATTCAAAATTTTAATGAAAATATTTATGAATACTTATGAATATTAATAATCTGAAATATTCCATCAGAAGGGACCACTCCATACCGAAATTTTTTATCTGTCGAAAATATATATAAAAAAGAGAGAAATAGAAAGAGTACAGCTGAATTTTTATGGTTAGTAGGATCGGTATAGATTTTACTGATTCAAACCACATATTTTTTTTTTCAGAAAAACATTAATGTGCCTAGATTCTCTGTAACTTCATTATATGAGAAGCATAGCATAAATTAAGAAGTCATAAATAATGAAACCACAAAATCCGAACATATATAAACATGTGCAAAATAAAATAGTTTGGATTGGTATTGATTATATTGATTATACCAATCCAAAATTTGATCAGTAGAATCTATACAGATCATTCTACTCATAAAAATTAAGCTCTACTTTTTCTATTTCTCTCTCTTTTTATTCATATTTTTTTTTTTTCTATTTTTCTCTCTTTTTATTCATATTTTCTACAGATAAATTTTTTTCCTCCATATCTTGGTCTGCCCAGCAACGTCACCTCTTTGATGTTAACGCCAACAACATCAGAGATTTTTTGTTTATTTAGTAATAGTGGGAATTTTTTTGTTTATTTAGTAAATTGTGGGATTCCACTATAAACACAACAAAATAGAAAAAAAAAATCAGTATTTAAAAATTTCAAAACAAAACAAAACTTAAAAAAAAAAAAAAGAGTGATGTGCATATCCAGCTAGCGTGGCTAGCGTGGGTGCTAGTTTCTGAAATTTGGAGTTTTGGATGGTAGTCAATTAATTTTGATTTATTTCTATGGTAACTAAAAAGAATTTCGGTTGTGAGCCATGCAGAGAGAGAGAGCGCGCGCAATGTCCTTTTTGTCATTTGCTCTCCCCACCTAAGAAATTCTCATCTTGTGACAGTCAAAGAGTGGCCTAGGTAAGGGCTTCAACTAAAAAAAAAGACAGTGAGAGAGACACTGTCAGCCCCCGACAATATTTTCAACAAAGAGTGAGAGAGACAAATTATTTATTTGATAAAACCACGAGAAAAAAAATTCAATCTCACTGATTGTTTTTTTTCTATAAATGATTTTGCTTGTTCAGTTCACAATTTATTTTCTTTTCGAAAAATATAAATTTTCTACATTTTAAAAATAAAATTCTGCATGAATTGTAAAATAAAAAAATTATACTCGAGGAGAGAGACAAATTTTTCTGGACGATAGTTAGTATCTCTTAAAAAAAATTTTAAAATAAAAAAGTTACGCAGTTTCGTTTGGTTTAATTTTCATGGTATAGCATACCCCAAAATACACCAGAATACACATCATAGTATATACCGAATACATAGTATACATGTAAAGAACAGCATACTAAAATTCAACAGAACATATATAATTAATTCCATACGAGCAAGAAATACTTTATTTCATATATAGCACCAATACATGTCATGATATAATAGCATACTAAATATTCAACAGAATATAATTAATTCCATACGATCGAGCTAGAAATACTTTATTTCATATATAGTAGTACGTACCGCAACATGCTAGATACTACTAGATTTATTACACACCCAGTACTTGACTGATCGATGATACCAACTAATTAAAACAAAAAACCGATCGACCAGGATCAATCCCAATACAACTCGATTAATTGTCTCAAATATGATCCATTAATGATCAGATAGACAACTGCTCAACATAAAGCAAATTGATAAATTCTCTGATGTTGGCACACTTAGTGAAACCATCACTGGTGTAATTGTATATGAATTGGATCGTACAGCAGCAATTATAAATCCTCTCTGTAACCGCTGGGGAAAGAACAGTACTTGGCTTAAGCAATGCTCCGTTCACTTTCATCCGTCCGTCCTCGATCCAACGATTAAATCTGATAATCGTTTCTTCCTTTGTTACATTGTGTTCCTTCATATAGCAGTCAACTAGGTTTGCTACTTGCCCGACTGCAATCTCACGCTACAGTGAAAGTCGATCGATGTTGTTAATTAAAACAAGTTCTATGTGTAAAAACATTAATTATCAAGTTGTTGTTTTTATTGAGTTATTTCAATAAAAATCAGGCCATGGATAACATCCTCAGTTAATTAACATTTCTAATTTTGACATATATACCTACCTCATAAGAAACAATGTCGTCGGTCAATCTTCCGAGCTCTGCTAAGGCCCTGATCGGATCTGGGTTGCCATCAACCCACTGGAACATTTCTTTTGTAGCAACGCTCCCAATTCCAACTAGAATTGTACAACATAAGTTCTTATTGGATGAAAACAGAAGCCCTAATTCTAAGCGTTCCTTGAATGATGGAGAATAATCCTGTGCATGCCACTCGGCATCTTTCATGCACGCTCCGGAAAAACATCTCAACTGCACCATGCATCATCGGTTATGGTTTAGATTTAATAATGATAAAATAAATGAATTGTAATATATATAGAGATCATGTTGAGCGGTTCGGATCGGATCGACTGTTTGGACTTTAAAATCGTAAAAACTGACTCGTTATAACTTAGATTGAAATTATAACGTTATGATATTAGCCGGATTCTCTCTCTCTCTCTCTCTCTCTCTATATATATAAATAAAGGCAAATGCTGCTGTGCATACTATTGAATACGAACCGTTCATTTTCTGGTGATCAAACGGTCAGTAGTCTTCTTTGTTGGAAGAGAATCGAAAATATTCTCTGCTAAATTTAACGGAAGAATTCTTTGGAAGGGTAACACTGTAATTTTACAACGAAGCGTCCTCTTTCTTTCACGAATTATTCTTCGCTTCTGATGATCGAACCCTAACCCTCGCCGATCAAGGATGGAGCGGGCGAGGCGTACACCTAGTAGCGTAGTATTTGGGGGCTCGGAGCTTCTCCGCCTAATCCCTCCTTCCAATTTCACGATTCTACTCTAATCGGACAACCCTCAATATTTGACGTAGCGACAAGTGGGGAAGATGGGCAGCTGCAGCCGCCGTTCTCCACCCTCCCTGACCTGATTTCCTCGTTGAACAGTAATTTCAGTTTCTTTCTCTTTCTGCGAGTACCCTCTTCATTTACTCTAAAGGAACTGGCTCTTTAGACTTTGTATTCGTGGGGGCACATATCTCTTAAGATTTTAATACCTCCTCTTCCCATCTCATGTTCTATACAGGAGAATTCAGTGTCCTCAATCAAGTGAGTGTACAACATGTTACAATTTTCCCTTGTGATTTCTACTGTGTAAATTTACCTTAAGGTAGTGGTTGATTAAATTTCATTTACTTAAACTGACTATAGTATCAAACACAAATTGAAAAAATTGCCCTCATTGCTGTTATATTACCAGTTATCCTAAAGGTAAATGCGCACTTCGTACAGAAGAAAGAATTCAAACTAGAACGAAGCCCAATTGGTACATTACCTTAACTTGTGCTTTTACAGTTTTACTAAGTAGTGATCGATTATTTTAGGGTTGCTTCTCTCGAGCAGGAGGTCTATGAGGCTCTCATGTTAGTGAAGGTAATGAATAGCTTTATACTTTATTTGAAAAGCCTTTCATTTTTATCTGATAGACATTAGTCGGTTTTCCAGAGGTTGGGCCCTGATGTCCGAGAGGGAAAACGAAGGAAATTTAATTATATTGGTTTGTCGTATTCCTTCATTTATTTAGTTATTGGAGTCAATTAGTAATATGACTAATAAGTAGTACCACACTACACATGCTGGTACATGCTGATCAGTGTCTTTATTGTCTTTTGTTTTTGGCGGAAAACTAAAAAAAGGTTAAATTTTATTGCCATAAAAAAAGAAAACATAATCAGAAGAATAAGAAAGCATTTGTTGTACTCAAAATTCTTCAACATAAATCATTATTCTCCAATAACTGTGGACTTGTCTATTGCCACCAATTCTGATCTGGTGTGGTGATGCTTGAACTATTCTAACCAAATACCGAACTCTGAATTTGAATTAAGTTTCTAATTTGTGTTTTCTGACTTTGTGTTTTGCTTTAATTTGATGATTTGTTACTTTTCCTTTTTGGCACTATTTCAGCACTTAGCAAATGATAAGTTTTGTGATAGAAATTGTTGCATTGTTATCACAGTCAGTAAGAGACCCTGTTTATGGTACTTAGTTTGCACTACTAGTTTATTACCTAAATCAATAAGGCCATTCACTTGGTAAATTTTAGGGAAGAGGCTATCCTGATGTCCCAACTAGAAGGCACGTGTCTTTATTTCCTCTTCTTCTACTTCATTTGTATTATTTGGTTTAAAAGATTCTGGCTGTAATTTGGGTAATTTCAGGTTTCATATACAATAGTTTTTTGCAGCATCTTGTTCAACATCTACATATGCCTGTGTATGGCATGGTAAATTCAGATCCTTACGGGTTTAATATTCTGATGACATACCTCTTTGGTTCAATGGTACCATCTCATTTTAATTTTAAACACTTAAATTATAGCTTTCTGTTACTGAATTTTGGCAACTAGCTCAATTTGTAGCAGATTGTATTCCTTTTAGTCTATCACTTGATATTTACATATTGAGCTTGTCTATTTTTGACTTTTTTCTTATAGCAAATGGCATACGACGCAAAGCTGATGCGGGTACCTGACATGCGGTGGCTTGTTGTATTGTCCTCTGACTTTGAGGAATTCAATCTTCATGATCGTTGCCTTCTCAATTTGTCGAAGATGTTTGTTTTCTGTTTCAGTCAAACTTTGAATTGACTTTCCTTTCATTTTTGGGGGATGAAATTGTTTCACTCATTTTGATCAGTCTTGGAGTTTACAAAAAAAATATGTGATTTTTTGAGACATTTGATATTAATTTAACAAATTTATTAAATTAATAATTATTTCATAATTTTATCAGGTTGGCTACTCTAATTATATAATTTTATTAAGTCATTCTGAAATTATAAAACTTAATAGTTAGGCCATCTAAGCTTGTTTGTGTTGTCAAATTTGATTTATTACTATCATTTAAGCTAGTTTGTGTTGTCAAATTTTATGCAATTTGTAGTTTGCTTTCATGTTGATCGGAAGGCAATAAATCTGACCCGTTAATTTTTGGCACATTCATTTAATTATTTTGTATTTATTCTTTTTTCGTATAATTAGAGAATTAAAATATCTCGTAATGCTGTTTTGGCACATTCATTCATTCAACACACTTTTTTTTTATGTTATTCTTTCTTTATCAATGTAGCACTGAAAAAGGCATTTGGAACTGGCAAGGATCCATTTGCAAATATTTTTAATTAAAGGGCCTAATATGTTAAGTTATATGCCTTTGTAATATTTTGTTAAACAAAGGGGCTTAAACAATGTTCATAATTCACACGAATCTCCATGATAAAATCAACACAAAACTGGTAAACATCATGAAAGTAATTGATCACAAAAGCTTTTAACAAAATCTACAAACAACAATATCCTCTGAGCATGCAAAATCAAGGCCAGGGAGGCCGGCAACTTCCTGATAAATTTTAAAATCTGTGGCAAATTTTATTGCACCAGAAAGAAACAAATCCTGCAAAGATGTCGATGGTTAACGATCATAGAGCACATGTATATTTTAATTTAAAAGTTATTAAGCCAAAAGCAGTACTTTCCAGAAAACAGAAATAGAAACCTGTGCAGTGATTTTTCTTGATGGATACTTGCAGACTAAGGCAAAAATGTCAACATCTTAATAAGAGAAGTCTTATTTCAAATTAGACTGAGCGTTACTTAGCTAGATAGCAGCAACATTTCTCAAAAAGTGCATGTGCTATAGGAGGCTTCTCAAGTCTGCTTGGTATATCAATGTATGCAAATTGAATAAAGGTAATTTGAAGTAACATTTGGTTGATGACCATGACTATTCGCTGAAACAAAATAATTACAATAAAATTAAGATGGAACAGATGGAAACAAATGAAACATGATACTGGTATGAACTAGCCAATTTAACTACCCAAAAAATAAAAAGAATAATTGCAAATGCCAAGAAAAAGTGTCTACAAATTAGTAAATTACCTTCTTAAGGTGGTACAAGGTTGTACCAGTCAGGTACAATTACCATGCTTCAGTGCGATCTCTCTACACTGCTAAACTTTTTTGGTTGCTTGATTAAGGCTTTATTGGATGTATTTGGAAACCCATTTGATTCTGGAAGCCTTGAATAGAGTTTTCCCAAATAAAACTTACAAAAAGAGGAAATGCAACCTTCTCATAAAGATCCGCTAACTTATTTAGGGGCAGCTTCCATTGATCCAGTTGGGGCAGAATGACATCTCATCTATCAATATCTATGTCAATTATAAACAATTTAATGATTAGAAACATAATGAGAAACTCAATAATTCACTGACGCATCTCAATTTGAACAACATTAGTAAACTAACCAACTACTGAGAATGGCATCTCATCTCAATTTGCAATATTTTTTCTTTTTCTTCTCTTTTTCTGAATAACTTATTTCCCTGCATTAAAAAAACAAGTGAGTAGCAATTGGAGGGTAATTCCAATAATTTTAAACTCTAAAAGAGTTTGAAGTGAAATCACCTCATCAAATACCATAATAAGTGTCACCAAGATAAGAATTGCCCCCACGCTGGCACAAGCTTATCATGGAAAATTGGCAGCCTGAAAGAAAGAAAAAAAATCAGGATTTAGTAAAGAAAGAAAGGTAAGTCAGAGATTAACTAATTTTGATCCATCTCACTTAATTAATTCCAAAAAAAAACACATAATATCATGTTTGATTGGGACAGTGGGAATAACAATCAAAAGAATAGTTTGCTTACACCATTTGATGAGTCCCCTAAAAATAAAGAATGCAACATTTGATTTAGAACTCTTTTTTTGAAAAACTTGGCAGCGGCTGCCAAGAGAACATTTGATTTAGAACTCTATTGCTTGAACAATCGACGAAAAAGTACCAAAATTAATTACAGCCAAATACCACCCTTAGTTTGAATGCATGCGACAGGGAGACGAGGAGGTGAGCAGCGTAAGAATGATTCGACTCACTGCGCAACTCGGCTCGGATCGGGTGTGGGATGAATAATTTCGAGTTAGGGACAGGAGAGGGGATTTGGGCGAGAGGAGTCTTTGCTGTGTGAGAGACCACGAGAGAGAGAGGACATGAGGGAGATTATTTTGGTACTTGGCGGGAGAGGAATTTGGGCGAGCGGTTTTGGCATAAATTAGCGGGAAGAGGAAAAAAATTGGTGGCAGTGGCGGAAAGGGAAAGGGGCGGATCGATGACATGGAAGAGATCTAGACGTTGGTAAGAATTTGGCGTAAGGGCTTTGGATCATACATCTCTGATTTGATTTTGAAAAAAAACACCTAAATTCCAGAGAAGACTCTCTGTGTCGCACTTAAGTACCTACCCACAAATTCATATCACCTGAGGTAACATAATTTCTCCATTTTAGATTGAGGCCGTCTGATCAGATTTCGGATACAAATTCATTGCATTTACCTAGAGCAGATCTAAACAGAAATATTATGTTACCACAGAGAATATGGACTCTCATCTACAACCTCTAAAATGGAGATCTCCTTTGAAATCATGACTCTTCGTCAATCATCGAACGGTTTGATTTGCAAATATATAGATTAGGTACTAATTGTACAACAAATAATATAAAAAAATTAAAAAAAAAATATTTTCTACTTTTTTACATCTTCTATGACTAAATCATACCTATAATTGTCAATTTTATAGAAATTCATCATTTCCAACTCCTTCAAATTGAGCCAAATTTTGTGGGCCGTTCATTTTCGCATGAGCAATCGACGGTCGATCTGCAACAAAAGTTGTCGAAATATTATTTAAAATGATCAAGGTACCATATTGAACGCAACCAACATAAAAGTTCGGAAGTTGTATTATATTTGAGCTTCGATCGAACACGAAATGTTTACAGCCATACGATGATCCAATTTTCTATCAACTAGATGGATGGGTAAACGACCAAAAAAAACTGTGAAAATTTCATGAAATACATTAAATTCAGTGCTCTTTGATTTGAACGGTCCCGATCGGTCAACGGACAACGTCATTACATGTGCCTTCATTAACTTACAAAGCAAGGGTATATGTTTCATGAAACATAAACTCGTGCTTTGTGAGACTGTGAAGAACCAGAAAAATAGTTTGACTGTCGATCGATCGGGACCGTTCAAATCAAAGATTACAACCTTTAATCAAGTGCAGCAGATTTTGACGGAGTTTTAACTTTATTTACCCATCCATCAAGCGAATGGAAAACCGGAACATCGAAGGGTTACGAAGACTTCACGTTGGATCGAGGCTCCGACACAAACACAGTTCAGAACTATTATGTTGGATACGCATAAAACTTTTACTTGATCACTTCAATATAAATTTGAAATCATTTCATGATAGATCAACCGTCCATCGCTCGTCCGGAAATGAACGGTCCACAAATTTTATTACATGATGAAGGAACTAAAAATGAAGAAATTATATAAAATTAACATTTATAATTATGATTTTGTAGTAAAAAATTGTAAAAGGTTTGAAAATGTATTTTTCATTTTTTCTTAATTTATTTGCTGCATCTATTTAAAAAAAATTACATAATAAAAAATTGCAAAAGGTTTTCAAAAAGGATGATCAAACCCTCTATAAATGAATTGCAGTAAAATGAAAAAAATGATTAATACTAAAGTGATTATTAATTTGAGAAAATGCAAAAAAATTTAAAATTTAAAAATTTGCAAAAGCCTACCCTCTCTTAATCACTGTCAGTTTTTTCTTTGTTTTGTTGTAGTGATTATTAATTTGATAAATTTGATAAAAAAAACTGAAATCTAAATAAAATTTCATGGAAAGACTCATTGACTCAAATTAAAAATTAAAAAATTATTAAATAATTACAAATAAAAATCCTCTCTAGATCCTGCCGAAAAATCCTAAATTTTCGTTTCCCTCCTTAGTTTCCCAATGGTGGCCTTCATCAGTTATGTATTTCTCATCTTCTTTTTTAAACAAATAATTAAGTTTTTAATGAAAAGGGGAAATTGAGGAGAGAGACCCGCCAATGTCAGTTGGCAGCTACAAAATTTTCAACTCTCCATAATTGATCTTAAGCCCCTTTGTTTAACAAAATATTACAAAGGCATATAACTTAACATATCAGGCCCTTTAATTAAAAATATTTGCAAATAGATCCCTGTCAGTTCCAAATGCCGTAACAGTATCTGTAAAAAAATTCGGTACCACTGTTAACAAGGCCCTTTATTTAAAAACATTTCACAGCAAGCATCTCGATTTAGCATATAATTCCAACAAGTCAAGGTATTCAAATAATCAACTCACCACACAAAAATTCAATGGATTCAATAGCGCATTTCAATCACATTTCATAGCACTCTCCACAGTCTCTCTTTCCAGAGCTTTTACTGTCTAATGATTTTTAAAGAACAATTATTTGACAAAGAAAAACATAGTAATATATTTCATAAAAGGTTATAGTGCCAGATATCAAATATATCTGTAATGCCAGAACAACATCCGATTGGCTTGAACCCAAAAAGGAGAAATTTCAAGTTCAAATATTCAATTTCCATAGAGGGGGAACTAGTTAAATATATATTACATATCGGGTATTGTAAATGCAACTTTCATGGGTTCATATCAAAATCAACAAAAGGACAATATTAACCCTACTTCTTTTCTCATACTTCAACGGCCCATCTGCTACTTCATCACCGTTGTTTTTGATACCTGCCTTAAAATAAGTAATTATAAAAAAAAACTGAGTTAGGAATTGTCCTCTTGGGATAAGGAGAGAAAAAATAAATGCAATGAAAGCAAAGACCAAACTCGATAATTTTAGACATTTACATATTGTTGAAGACAAGTGCTTCAGACCACTACGACAATTCGCGGAGTTTTTCGATATTACTAGCAGCATCATTTTCCTGCACACAATTGAGAAGATTAATACAAATCTAGTGGGTGATAAAACATAATTGGGATAATTTTTCATATACCCTTCCAAAACTCTTCGGTTTCTTATTTGCCCTTAAACTTTTCAATTTATCTTATTTAACCTCCAACTCTCACAAACCTTTCTCATTTGTCTCTTGAGTTGTTAGAATTAAAATCAGACAATGAACAATTTGTAATTCCAACTATGCCCCTCTGTCTCCAATCATGTTCCTTTTCAAATTTAATAATTCAGCCCAACACTTTCACATGTTTTCTCTAATTAAATAAAGGCAAATGGTTTCGTGTATTTTCAAATCACTTTCATTCCTGAAAATCACATATATCTTTGATGCAAATTTCCAATTATGGGAATTTTGTTCTATTTACCAGTTAGTTAGTAAACCAAATATTATAAAAATTGAATATTTAATGAACCATTAGTTTGACAAATTAAAGGCTAGACTACTTCCAAAAAAAATATTTAAAACAAAATTTCCAGCATTCTCTAGCATCTCGTTCAATTAGTAGTCATTCATCAAAGGAAAGGAATGAATTTAAATCTGAAACAAAGGAAATCAAAAGATTACCAGCAATATCGAAAACCAACAGGGAAAAAACAAAAAAGAAAAACCAGAAAAAGAAAATCAGTAAAAAGAAGAAGCAGAAAAAACCAGTAGCTGCAATCAGACTTTTTGAGGGGTATTTTTGTCTTTTATTATTTTATTAAGAGATTTAATTATGGTTAACTTCATAATTAATGTGTAATGGGAATAAGAAATAAAAGAAGAAGTTAAAGGACATTAAATATAATAAAGAGTAGAGCGGTAAATAAGTTGAAGAACTTTTCAAGGGTATATGAAAAATTAACCCAACATAATTTTACACTAAAATAGTTCTTCACGTACCGCTTGGAGAAGTTGACATTTTTGTCGATTATGGCCTAGCATACCACAATGCCCACATTTGTTCTTCCTCCTTCCTTCAAGTGAAGACTTCATCCTCTCGTACTTCTTCTTTTTTGGTGCGCCTTTTGTCACAACAGGTTTCGGGTTCCCGATCTTCTGGGGTGATTTCTTATCACTTGAAACAACATCATTTTCTACCTTATGCTTCTCGATTCCTTTCGCAATTTCATTGAGCCGCCGTTGCTCTTCTTTTAACAATTCTTTTGTTTTCACAAATTCTGCCCTCGACTTAGATGCTTGGTAGCATATTTGTTTGCATAGCTCTGTCAGCTCATGGCACATTTGGTCCTGCTCGGAAACCTGAAAATCCCCACCCTTCCTGTCCGAAGAAAACAACGACTTAGCAGTTTTGGTCCATCTTTCATTAATGCAACACTGAGGAATGAACGGGACGTCCAAGTGTATCAATACAGCAAACACGTGACTGCATGATATTTTCTCACACTCCAATTTGTAACACGTACATGTAAGTTTTTCAATATTTCCCTCAGAAACAAAGCAGTCCACATCCACCCGACTCTCTAGTTTACCTTTTAGAGCAACGATGTACGTTGAGGACGCGTTGCTCTCAGGTTCTTGAATAACTACAAATTTGTTTGACTTTTCAATTTCCTCACGAACAATAGCAAAGACTTTTCGTGTGTAGTTGTTTGCTGCAGATTTCTCGAGATTGTAGAAAGGAGTTGTTAAAACTGGAAATGTTTGAGATGACCTGCAATCTAACTCTGCCTCTTTTGTGCGCATGCTCGTAAGACACCGCTCAAGCTGCTGTACAGCCTTACACAAAGACAACCTACTATTCATGTACTTGTGGATCTTGGAATTGAGGCTCTCGCTTCTCTGATTAGTGGACATTCCTAAAAACATCTTATTCTTTACAAAAGCCCCGGCCCATAATTGTTTTGATGCATAAATCTTCTGCAACCACTTTCTACATTTTGACCTTTTACTCACTTTATCATCAAACTCCTGCCACTTGTTCTCAAATTCTTCAGGACTGTATGCTTTGCTCATCAGCTTGTGGAACATTCGCATGACTTCTGAATCATGAATATACTTCTTCGCGTTCTCCCCCATATGCCATGCGCAAATCCGGTGTGCTGTGCCCGGTAATACTGATTTAATGGCCTCGCGCATAGCAAGGTCACCATCCGTAATTACAGCCTCGGGTCGTACCTGATACATGGCCTCCATTAATGCTCCAAGAAGCCATTCGTATGATTTCTTATTCTCACGAGAAACAATGCCGCATGCAAATATAATTGTGCTCCGATGATGATTGATGCCTAGAAAAGGAACGACTACCATTTTATACCGGTTCAGCTGGTATGTGCTGTCAAAGACAACTACATCTCCGAAGCTAGAATAATCGAGCGCTGACTGAGCATCGACCCAAAAGAGACTTGTCAAATGACCTTCTTCTGTGTCATATTTGAAAAAGAAATCTGCATCTGCTTTCTTCCTCTCCTTGAAGTACTTTATGACCGAATCTGCATCATCTGCAAGCATCGCAGACCGCTCTTGCATAGAGGTAAAGTTATACAAATTCTTCAACTGAAAACCACGGTGTTCGTATCCACCACTCCTTCGTTCTGTGTAATCTAATATTTGACAATTGCGGATACCTGAGCTTCCAAGAGTGACTATCTCAGCCTTCTGAGCGTCATTAATAGAACAGTGAGATCGGAGGAAAGGAGTAGTGTCACTAGATGCTAAACCGTGATTGTGAACATCTACATAGTTTGTCACCCACCATCTATCAATTTTCGGATCAAGTTTGATACAGAGCATAACGGGGCAGCCACAACGAGAGAGCGCTGAGGCTGGTCTTTTACGATCTGGTTTATCCAAATTCTTCTTCTCTCGAAAACCAGATTTGCTGCAGCAAAACCGACGAAATGTAATGGTGTCATTCTGTGGGTCTCTTTTAATTATGCACTTCCTTATGCTAAACCCCTTTTTTTTTGCATAATCGTTGTAAAACTCGTAAGCTTCGTCTTGGCTTGAAAAGGTCATAGTAACAACCTTTTCATACTCTCTCAATGATGCTACATCCATGTTCTTTAGAGACATAGAGCTCAAGCCCGGATGCAGTTGAGAAAACTGCATAAAATCAAGCAAATCACTAATTCAGTGCAAAAATAACTTCAAAAACAGAAAAGAAAAGAAAAAATCACCAATTCATCTTTTACTTCTATTTTCTACCTTAACGCAAGTTATTCTCAATTTTGTTTCACAATTTGCTATGAGATAGAAAAAGGAAAAATAATTAAGAAAAGGTTTAGTGAAAATGGGATCAACCAAAGATGTGGATGAACCAAAGAGAGCACAATTTCTCAGCTTAATTCCAATCTCATGATAATGCACGGTTATCCAATTGGACACTTATATTTAGTTTCAATTTAGCCCAAAAAACTTTGCAATTTTGGACAACTTTGCCTTTCACTATACGACCAGCAAAAAATATTCAGCAAACCCTAGTTTTCGAAAACTACGGAGAGCAAACCCTAGTTTCAATTGAACCCTAGTTTCAATTGAACCCTAATTTCAGCAAACCTTACTAAATTGTTATTAAAAGGCACATGAAATTAGAGAGAACAAGGGAGAGGGAGAGAGCACTTACCAATTTCAGCAAACCTGAAGGAAGTCGTGACAGCGAAGTCGAGAGAGGAGACGAGCGGGTCTACTCTAGACAACGACACCGAGAGAGAAGAGGAGAGGAGTGGGTAGAGTCAGCAACAGCGACGCCAAGAGATCTCTCCTCCTGCGATTTCGTCTGGGTGAGAACCAAGGTCCAGCCAACGAGAAATTGACTATTTGCCCCAGACTTTCGAAATAATTATACCAAAACCAGAAAAAAAATTTAAGTTGCATTCTCCTGAATCAGAACAAAAGAAAAGACAAAAAATAAAGCCATATGCGGATTTATGAAAACTTAAATCTATCACTCAACATTTAAGTCAATATTTCCAGATTTGTCCTCGTTAGTATGGTTCCATCATACAATTCAGAAGTGCACAAAATTTCAATTATCCTGAATATGAACCCAACTATCTAATTACATATAATACATGAAATTAAGCACTAATTTAACCAAATTTTGCTTCTGTAAACTTCCAACCTAAATTACAATGAATGTCAACATTATAGAAGCCAATAGAAGCCAGCTATTCAACAGAAAGTACTTAAAGCTAGTAAAAAAGCAGCTACAGATTGAGCATACACAAAGGCAATAAACCCCTTTCCAAGCCCTGCTGGCCAGCTAGCCTGTATGCATAACCTATATCAAGCCTCGGTTAATCCTCAATTAAGCACTATAACCTCATTTTAATCTAAAGTCTCTTCAATTAAACATTAATGCTAGATGTCACATTTGAGCCTCATGCTAACTCAGTAATTAAACATTGTTAATCAACCCTTGCTGAAACAGAAAGCAAGCTCAGAAAAGAAGTAATTTCCAACCCTATATTCTGCTTGACTTGATATGAAAGTCTAAAATTCCTCTGATTATAATGAAGGGATAATTCATCATATTTGCAAATAAACTGGGTACAAAAATAAGGATTCAATTTTTCTTTTGCAATTAAGATTAGCACAAATTTAATTTGAACCAGTCACATATAGATTAGGTTGCAATTAAGATTAGCACAAATTTAATTTCAGTGCCCGGAGCCCAATTTCAACACAGTTGGCCAGCTAGAAAGAAGAAAATGCACATTAATTTTAGGTAAACTGCTCTACATAAGTACTTTTTTCATTGGTAACATAATCAAAATTAAAATGATTAAAACATAGCTATATATACTCACTGCAGGGAATGCAATGTAATAAAGCCAGAGCGCAGATAGCATTACCCAAGGAGCCGCAATCACTGGGCTAAGGAATCTGACCAAATGGAAAAACAAAGAATTAATCCATGTCTTGTAGTAGATGAGACAAGATAGGTCGGAGAGGAAAAAGAGAAGATCAAGAGACCTCCGGATTGGTTGATGGGGAGAATGAGCTGGCGGGAGATTTGTTGATGGATGAGATCGCCGCCATAACCTCCGGATTTGTTGATGGGAAGAATGAGATCGCGGCAGAGAAGGACACAGATCGAGTTTAGGTTAAGGTTTACGTCGCGCGGCGGCGTCGCCAGAGAGAGGGGTCGCGATTTTTTTTTTCTTTTTGTTTTTGTTTTTTTTGAAATGGGGAGAAGGAGATAGCGAGAGATCCCTCCTCCTGCGATTTTGTCTGGGTGCTTTCGCAATTTTGCGTGAGTGAGAGAGAGTAACGGAGAGGGCTAACGGAGATATAAACGTACTATACCAATTTTACCCTTTACAAGATCAACGGCGGTAGTTGACTCCGCCTAAATTTTACTAAAAACTTTAGTATGCACAGAAGCATCACTCATAAATATATATATATATATATATATATATATATATATATATATATTGTTAGTTTGATTATGGTAATTGAAATCTCTACCATTAAACTGAAATTATTAAGTTATTTACTTCGCATTTGTCTTAATGCATACCAATTCTTTGAGGTAACACAACAAGAATAAGTGACTTTTTGTGAGGGTAAAAAGTGACTTTTCGCGACGGAGTACCATCATAACTGTGTTTTTTCTATTCGTGACGGTACTTTTCGCGACGGAAAACCGTCATAAATGCGTTTTTTCCCTCGCGATAAGTGCCTACTTTGTTGTTGTGTAAGAAGCACGGTACTTCTCACTAGGCTCGAGTGCAGCCTCCGTCTCTTCAACAAAGTTGATACACTTGAGATAGAAAATTTTCAGGTACTCTGCAGGAAACATTTCAGCACAACTCCTGTCCCATCTGCAAAATTAATAACACCTTTGGTGATCCATGCTTAATTCTAATTCACATAAACGTGCATGCATGCACACAAACGCACATGCACAGTGAGCATATATGACAGAAGGGAAACCTCTGAATAGCATCAGTCAAGAGTTGACACTCTTCGAGAGTTCCATAGATGTCGTAGGTGTCATCGAGAAGTGTTATGAGATTGAAGGCTTTTGTTGCTATAATACGTGCTCGTGAGAAGTGTGGCTCAAAATAAACACCTGTCATCCAAAAAAAACTTTCGACTATGCGATCACGAGTGTATCCAAAATTCTCTTTCAGATTTAGTTCGTTCCACCATCTATAATATGAAAGATACATGAAAGAAGAATCAAATTAGTTAAGTCTACAAAAACATAAGATGTAGGAGTTACAAATCACAATTTGAGCAAGCTAGAACACATTACATATTTGAACAAATATTTAGTAAATGTTGTTGCATGTTATTTGTAGAAGTTATATATAAATTAGTATGATATGCTGCTGTTTATGTAGGTATGAGCCAATTAAGTTACATAGAAAGAGGAAGAACAAGCAAGGATATATATATATAAAGAGATGGACTATGGTGAGTTGTGAAGTAACGCCATATTTTCATTT
The DNA here is from genome assembly GCA_011114355.1 of Carex littledalei. Taxonomy (NCBI): domain Eukaryota; kingdom Viridiplantae; phylum Streptophyta; class Magnoliopsida; order Poales; family Cyperaceae; genus Carex; species Carex littledalei. Next base: position 12,822,408 of record CM022080.1, on the reverse strand, counting down.
TGAAAATTCAAACAACCGATCCGAACCGTTCAACTTTTTTTAAATATTGAAATATGCTTGGAGACTAAATTTTACATTTTTTGGAATTCTTTTACTATTTATTAAGCCACTTTGAAATCGCTGATCCACTGTGAACAGTAAAAAACAGTAAAATTTTCTGGACCACCGGATCAGCGATTTTCAAAGTGGCTTAATAAATAGTAAAAAAATTTCAAAAAAATGTAAAATTTAGTCTCCAAGCACATTTCAATATAGAGAACATGTTGAGCGGTTTGGATTGGTTGTTTGAATTTTCAAAATGAAAATATGAGCGTGAAGTAAAAATGACATCTTACTTCACAACTCACCATAGCCCAGCTCTATATATATAATCAAACTCACAAAGAAACAATCCTCAGCTCTTCACGGTGAAGAGCTTGCACGATGTCGAAGTCTAGCGTTGCCAGCTCCAATATTATATCATTTGGATTTTCTTCTTTATATTCATCAATGTACCATCTTGCCTCAAGCCTCTTCATCATCCTAGGCAAAGGAATCTGGAGCGCACGAGATACTTGATTCTTCAAAGGATATTCCAAATCGTGAACCAAGTATTCTAAGCGCTCCTTCGTGAAAAAACTGGCCTCTTTAAGTATGTCCTCGCCATCGGTTCCGAGGCTAGCAGCATTATATAAGCTCAACAATCCCCTAGCATCTTCGCTTACGATCGAACTAAATCCCCCTTTGTCATCCTTGAACTTGAGAAATTCATCTGATTTTGTAACAGTGAGGATATATTTAAAAAGATGTATTTTTTAAATAGATATTTCACACATGGTTCAAGTAAGTTTTACACATGAAATTAAGTGCTACAAAGAATGCAATTAATGATCAGGAAATCATTAATAAATTATTACCTGCAGAGACATGAAAACCGTGCTGTCTGAGTAATCTGAAACGAAGCGCGACTTCATGAATAAGCTTGTTGTTACTTCCAAATTTGGCATCATTGAGTGAGGTTAACACCTCATTAATCTCTTTCTCAAAGTGATAACCTATGCCGAGGCGTCCAATTGTATCAATGAGGTTCATTCTCTCAAATGTATCAGTAGCAGATTTTATAATTGTTCTCACTTCTTCTTTCAGCTCATTTGCTCGCTCTTGCATGCAACCATTCTTTCGACTTGGGCACCAATCCAGTCACACAAGAAATATATATTAGATTTAGGATTATACATATGATTAATATGATTGTATCTAGTAAGGTCAGGATATCAACAACGCCATTATGGGCTTGATAATTACATGCAGACGTCAAATTTGATTTTACTTGGACGGTAAAAAAAGGGAAAATTCCCAGTGTACCCATGTAAAGTTTCAAAATAGCCAATATCCCCGTGAATACACTAAAATAGCCAATATCCCCATCTAAACTTCATTTTCTTTTTTCTATCCCCTTTAATTTATTTTACCTTACATTTAATTATTATAAAATATAAATTGACTAATATACCCTTCCATTAAAATGGAGGTATCCATTAACTTTCTCAAAAAGCTTGAATAAGACCTAACAAGGCAGGTAGAGGAGACGCTTCATCTTTCCTTCCAATTCGCGCCAAAAAATATTTCGTTGCCTTCTTCGTTCCAGACTTCCAGTTATTCCCTCCTCCTCTCTCTTTCGTGTTCTTCTTTTTATTTTGTGGCGTTGTTGCCTTTCTCTATTCTCCTATCTATTTTGGATATTCTTACGGAAAATTCGAATGGTTCAAATAAATTCTAAAGAATACTTCGTAGATTGTGAATTATACAACTATATTGAAGCGTTACCTAAATTATATTGCTTCTGATATTGTTGATAACTTACAAATGTGTCAAAAAAATGACCCTTCATCTCAATGAGTTTTGGGTCAATTTCTATTTTTGGGTTATTGGAGTAGGCATCCTGTAGGTACATGAATTTGGGTAATTTTTAGTTAATTACACCCAAATTCAACTGGAGTTCCTCTCAAGTCAAATCCCATGTACTTGTGAATTTCGCTCTTGAGGCTAAATTGGGTTGGCATCAGGTTGAATGTGGTTGTGGTTCTTTAGTTGTTGGAGTTTTTTATATTTTGGAGTTTTTCATTCTAATCAGGTTTACATTGTCGGGTCGAGAATTTATTGATTCACCTAGCTCAAAGCAGGAAGAGATGATGCAAAGGAGAATGGATAGCACCTACAATCAAAGGAAAATGTGCCTGTCTCAGTAACAAAAAAAAAAAATAATGTACTGGTTGCACAATCAGAGAAGAATTCTTCTGTGGTATCAAAGAAAAATGTTGTCTCAGAAACAAAAGAAATTGTGCTTCTTGCGCATCCAAAGGAGAATTCACTGGTTGAGGTGAAGGTCTACACCAGAAAAGTTGAACAAATTCAATTCCAGAAGCATAGGAGAATTCACCTTATATATATATATATATTTTTTTTTTTCATTTTTTGACAATTTAAAGCTCTTGGCATCGAAAGGCTTTGTAACCTGTATGTAATACAAGTAAAATGTATAAAAAGGAATATATGAGCGTATGTGTAGATGTGTGAATTTTTATTACCATTAAAATCCAACTTTTAACAATGGTCAACTGTAGAGTTTCACATTTTCTTTTATTTTCAAATTGAGATTAATCTAGCTCTTATTCATAATATGCTTATCTAAAAATTGTGTAAATTTTAGAATATGTACATTTGAACATCTTTATACGAGTTGTAGAAGTTTCAGAAGGAGATTCAAAACCAACTGTGATTTATAATTTTCTTTGTGTTTTTTCCATTTTTACCCCTGGCAGAGGTGTTTAACCTTTTTAATTGATTTTTTCCACCCAAAATGATATCTCTATTATGCAGTAATCTCTCTAAGAACTTAGATTAATTAAGAAACAAAGAAGTCACAGAGTACATGAAAATTAATCAAGGATTTCACTAGAATGCATCATATCACATCACAGCAACATTTCTCATGAATCTGTCTTAATCTAAATTTTAGGAGTTGAAGGTACAACCCTAATGTTGGTACCAGCACTCAAAAGAGATACTAAGTTGTAGTTAAGAGTTGCAGTTGCTTTGCATTACAAAAGATATTAATACTTTTCAACACGTCAAAGAAATTCTAAAAGCATACACAAAAGAGATTTGAATTAATTAAAAAACTAAATATTTTCTTCTTGAAGTAGCTTGAAGATGCTAGGCGGACACGCTCTCTTCTTTGATTGTGCTTTACCTTTTCTTATAACTCTACAAAAGAGCACATATTAGAACAATTATATAATATCAAAAAGAGCACAGATTAGAACAAATATAGAATATCAATTGAAACAAACTGAAATATAAGCAAGTTATTTATTAAAGAACCTTTTGGCTTTCAATTTCTGCTTGATTTCTCCATGAGGGGTACCTTCACCATCTTGTGATGGCACTGCATTCTTGCATGTTTTCCTATGATGACCAAATTGGCCACAACGTGTACATTTATGAGATCTCCTCTTTGGTTCATCACATGATTTTATACGATTTTTTCGAGGCCTCCCAGCAGGTCGTTTTAGTATTGGTGGCAACATTTTATAACCCAAATCCAAAGTCACCCATTCATCCTTACTCGGCATGGTAGCAATTCCATTAGCATAAGCTGTCCTCAACCGAGCAACCGTGAAGTACGAATTGACATAGTTTTCCCAACTTGCATTTCTAAATGAAGAAATAAATACTGCCGCATGGACACAAGGCACACCTTTCACTTGCCATGCCCTACAACTACACTCGTGCTCTTGTAAGTTCACCTCCCATCTTATTCCACTCTTTTGTACTTCAGCACAAAAGTCTGTACTTCTACGCAGATCATACCCACCTAAATTCTGAAAAATAAAAATAATTTGTTATGTTTTAGAATATAAATTAAAAAAAACAGATTTAATTATAAGATAATAGCTGTTATTTTTATGTCAAAAATTAGTAAATATAAATAACAATACCCGGGAAATTAGTTTTATATAATCGGCCACCTTAGGAACCAACGGGCCTTTCAAGGATCGTGCAATTCTTCTTCTTTGTTCAAACTTCATCATTATCTTTTGCCTTATAGAATCAATCAAATCCACAACCGGTTTGTTCCTCTCTTCAGTTATCCAATTATTAAAAGTTTCAGCAATGTTGTTCGTAAGATTATCACATTTTGCCACTGTCCCGAATTTGCTTCTACTCCACAATTTGTTATGCTCCTTCCTAAGATACTGAATAGCAGCAGGACATTCTGTCTCAATCTCATTAATGAAAGCACTAAAACGAGTTGGAGAGTATGTCCGTGCAGCTCCCCATAGGCCGAACTTGAAAATATCTCCGTGATATTGCTTCTTAAAATTGCTGAAGAGGTGTCTCATGCATTCTCTATGCTCAGCTAGAGGGTATACCTTCTCGATAGCATTTTGCAACCCTTTTTGCATATCAGATGATATCACAAGACCGTTAGGCATCCCAATTGCTTTATGCAAAGCTGTTAGAAACCATTCCCAAGAATCTTCACTCTCAATTTCCATGACAGCATATGCAACTGGATACATCCAATTGTTTCCATCAATTGCTGTTGCAGAAGCAATCACTCCTTACCACTTGCTTTTCAAATGACACGCGTCAATGCCTATGTATGGTCTACAACCCATAAGAAAACCAGATGTGCAAGCTCCAAGTGCAACAAAAAACCGTTGAAAATGTCGTTCGCTCCCATTTTCAGGTTCTGTTTTAAATTCCACCACACTTCCGGGATTTCTCCTCAGTATCTCCTCTTTCAATGCACCTACTTGAACTAATGAATCTTTCCATTTACCGTATATCTCCTCTATTGCTAATTCTTTTGCTTTCCAAACTCTACTGTATGGTAATGACATGCCAAACTTATTTTCAACCCTTTTCTTCAGGTCCTTCGCTGAGATATTCCCCTCCATTCTTAAATCATCGACAATTCTATCAGCTATCCATGCTTTATTTGCATGTTTGTTGCCACTCCTATTAGTTCCGCAACATGCATGTTTTTCTTGTAAGGTTCTCACAACAAACGTTACCCCATCTTCAACCACTGCTGCATGAATCCTCCATTTACACTCCCGGCTTGCACATGTTGCTGTAACTCGTGTTGGCTCACTCTTACCCAAGTCAAACTCGAAATCATGAGTGATGGCATAGTGACTCAAAGCCGTTCTAAATGCTATGACATGAGGATATTGTGCTCCTACATCCATCTTAGGATCATCCTTGTCATATGAATAAAACTCTCCCTCATACTCAATATCAATTTCATCCTCAACCTCGCTATCTAGACTACGATAACTATCCTCACTGTGGCAGTAGTCAGACCCATCTTCAATATCTTCCAATCGATATTCATTTTCCCATGTATCTACATCAGTTCCAACACTTTCATACATCCTTACTCCATCTTCTAAAGCTGTAATCTTTTCTGCAACCACATATATTATCACTTTTTTCTCCTCCTCATACATTGAAAGCATCAATCTGTAACTACTATCATCCTCAATTTGAATAAATGATTGAGAACTAACACGCTTGTCTACAAAAAGCAACGACAGCTTCCAAGTGCCATCCTCTAGATAGAACTTACTTCTTCTAACAATTCTTCTACACTGTAGCAAATCTCATCTAAATAAATAGTCCTCTGCTTCGCTGAGTAATATTTCTCTTTTGTTCCATTGTTGATAGGTTTAAAATATCCGCCATATTTCACTATTATCTTATAACGAGATGCATTTATGCTGCAAAAAAATAATATAAAGTTAGGTAGTCTAGAAAACTGATATTAATATTTACAATATGTTTCAATTACTGAAAGTGTGTTCTAGTTAATAAATTAACTACTTACTTTAAACTCCCGTCAACATGCTTCTTCTCTTTTCTTCTTGTTTGCAACTTCTCACGAGTCGATATGTTGTTGATCGTAGGTGGATTCTCAATTTGATCTCTGTGGTTGTGGCTAGAGATTGTAGCTTCAATCTGAGGCATCGAGTCGGGATGGGTTATAAATGAAGAGAAGGGATCTTCAGGTTCCATAGTAAATGCTGGTGAGGAAACAAAAATTGAGATTAATTAGGAGTACTGGGAGTATGAGAAAATGTGAGGGGTATGCATTTGGTTCGTTGGTCCCACAACTTGGCTAGTTGGAAAACTCACAGTACTCAACTCAACTCTCTTTTTTCCTCTAGTTTCAAATAGAATTAATGAAACTGTGATTTTAATTTGAGCAATCAAGCTTCAAAGTAAAATTAGAAATACACGGAGACCTGTACCAAAGCAATTACAGCTTTCAAAATGCATAGTTGGTCTTCGGTATTTGCTAACAAGAATTAAACTTTTTTACTTCAAATTTTATGCTTTTGTTTACTTACTGTCAATAATTTCCAAAAACTAATTTGTTCCAAAGCAATTACAGCTACACATATTGGTCAAACATCACTAAATCTTATTGATTAAGACCAAATTAAGAATTTTTTTTACAATATTGTACCAAAGCAATTAGAATTGTATTTACCTTAGAATACGAAATTTGTTTATCTAGCGCTTGTAATTGTCAACAGAAAGTCACCCCCCAATCACAAGTAGTAATTTATCTGGCACCGCTGAAAATTGCAACAGAAGAGGTCATTTTTAAATTGATTATGACAAAAAGAAATATTGAAAACTCATAGAAGGTTGTACGTACCGCTTCAATATGGTTGTATAATTCAATCCACGAACCATTCGAATTTTCCGTAAGAATATCCAAAATAGATAGGAGAATAGAGAAAGGCAACAACGCCACAAAATAAAAAGAAGAACACGAAAGAGAGAGGAGGAGGGAATAACTGGAAGTCTGGAACGAAGAAGGCAACGAAATATTTTTTGGCGCGAATTGGAAGGAAAGATGAAGCGTCTCCTCTACCTGCCTTGTTAGGTCTTATTCAAGCTTTTTGAGAAAGTTAATGGATACCTCCATTTTAATGGAAGGGTATATTAGTCAATTTATATTTTATAATAATTAAATGTAAGGTAAAATAAATTAAAGGGGATAGAAAAAAGAAAATGAAGTTTAGATGGGGATATTGGCTATTTTAGTGTATTCATGGGGATATTGGCTATTTTGAAACTTTACATGGGTACACCGGGAATTTTCCCGTAAAAAAAATACTCTGTTTTGAAAATATGAAGTATGAAAAAGGATACTGCTACCTATTTTAGCAAGGTTCAACAAGTTCTACTAAAAAAACAGCCTCATATAGTTTTCATCATTATTTCCAAAATTGGCATACCACAAGTAGAGATGTCAAAGGGTACGATACGGGTAGATGGAAGCATTTTCATACCCATACCCTATCTTTATCCTTAGAAATTGACTTTACCCTACCATATTCTTACTCGTTAAAATTACCGGGTAATGAAACTGTATCGAATGAATAACGAACAATACTATAATAATTAATTTTATTATATTTTACAAATATAGAACATCAAAACTCATTCATTTCACACATATGCAAGAAGATTACTAGAAAAATAAAACAAATGTGCAATTAATTCCAACTAAATTATTTTTTTATAAAGTGAGAGAATTTAAATATACGAATATCTCTTTAGATAATTCATTTATTTAACTAAATAACAAAACATACAAATAAAAATATTATGTTTAACATTTTTCTTATAACAAAAAACATGCACTGAATAACAAAAGCACATCACTAATTTTTGCTCAAACATTATCATATGAAATATCACACAAATAATTTTACCATCATTAATTATTGCTCAAAACTATCATATAATTTTATTTTATATAATTACTCTATATGGTAACGGGTACGAGATAGCCTTTACCCGTACCCTTACTTGTTTAGCTAATGAAAAAAAAATCTTACCCATACCCATATCCGATAAGCTAACGGAATTTTTTTTTTTCTTATTCATACCCGTCTTATCGAATACGGTACGGGTAGAGTAAAGGTTAAAAGGGTATCATTGACACCCCTAACCACAAGCCTACAATTTCTCTTTATAGAATTACAAAGACTTATAAATTATTGAAGTTTCTTACTATTATGATTATTAAGAAAAAGAAAAAGAATGGTATATACTTAGTGGATTGCTAACGGGTACCTCGGGCAGGGCAGACCCGTACCCCTCCCGGGCAGCGGGCAGAACGGGTACGGGTACAAGGGGTTGGCGGGTACAACGGGCACGGGTAGGCGGGTTTTTTTTTTAAAAACTCCGCCCTGCCCGTCTCAAACCCGTGCCCGTTGCGGGTAGACGGGTACAACGGGCAAGGGTACAGCGGGCTTCTGATTTGTTTTATTATTTTTTTTACCGTGTCGTACGAATATTATTACGTGTTTACCGTGTCGTACGAATATTATTACGTGTCGTACGAAATATTATTTCTTTACACGAGTAATTTTATTTTATTTTCAAACTCTCATTCTAATTATATAGTTTCATAATTTATTTATATCTCGAAATTTGTAGTTTACATTTTAAATTGATAATATATTTTGTAAACGTTCAATTTAAATTGATAATCTAAATCTAAATTAAATTAAATAAAAATTCAAATCTAAATTTAGATGCAAATAAAATTAAATCTAAATTGAATATAAATGTAAATCTAAATTAAAATTAAAATTGAATCGAAATTTAATTTAAATCTAAACTAATTTAGCATATTCAGATAAATAAATGAATTAAATCTAAATCTAAATCTAAAATCTAAAATCTAAAATTCAGATAAATAAATGAATTAAATCTAATTTAGCATATTAAATTGATAATATAAATCTAAATCTAAATTCAAATCTAAATCTAAATATCAAATATTGTATATATATATACGAGCTTGGCTACTATGCTTATATAAGCAAAAGCCCCCATATGCTTAAATGAGCATTTTTACTTTTCCAATGTTCAAATGGTCGATCCGACCGTTCATCTTGTTCTCCATATTAATATGTGCTTGGAGACTAAATTTTACATTTTTCTGAATTTTTTTACTATTTATTAAGCCACTTTGAAAGTTTCTGATCTGGTGGTCCAGAATTTTGGCAACACTGTTTTTACTGTTCACCCAGATCAGCAATTTTCAAAGTGGCTTAATAAATAGTAAAAAAATTCAGAAAAATGTAAAATGTAGTCTCCAAGCACATATTAATATGGAGAACAAGATGAACGGTCGGATCGACCATTTGAACATTGGAAACGCAAAAATGAGTTATAAGCATATGGGGGCTTTTGCTTATATAAGCATAGTAGCCAAGCTCATATATATACATAAAATTATCAAGTCACATCTTTATAATTCCTAAATAAATAAAATTTGTAAATTATGTTGAATTACACTATATTATGTTGAATTATGTTCAATTATACTAAATTACGTTAAATTACAATAACTTCGCTAATTATGCTGAAATACGGTAAAAAAATCACTAAACTACACAAAATTACGCTATAGTAGACTGATTTTGCTCATCTTTCTTGAATTATAAAAAATAGTAAAAAAATTCCAAAAATAGTAAAAATTGGTAATCTGCAAGTTCATTATGTAACTAATTTACTGAGCTACCTGGATTGAATGATAGAAATGAAAATCTTAATCGGAAACTTCAACTCAAGTTTTGAGGCTCTTCCCTTTGTTTTCTGACGAATCCGACGGTCGGATCGGTCCCGAAAGGAAGTTAGCTTGGTACAGGGGCTGTGGAGCTCATGTCAAAATTTCAGCCCGATCCGACAGACGGATCAAAAGTTATGCCCTTTTTTGTGAAGCATGCGCAGGACTTGATTAATATAACTTTGGATATTAATAAACTTTGGATATTAATATTCAACATAATTAATAATTTGTATTAAACTTTGGATATTAATAAAAATGTCGGCATTTTAATTATATAGTTTCATAATTTATTTATATCTCGAAATTTGTAGTTTACATTTTAAATTGATAATATATTTTCTAAACGTTCATTTTAAATTGATAATATATTTTCTAAACGTTCATTTTAAATTGATAATATATTTTCTAAACGTTCATTTATTTTTAATAGGTTAAATAAAATATAAATAAAAAATATCTTAAATCAATTACTTTAAAACAATAAACATTTTAAATTGATAATATATTTTCTAAACGTTCAATTTAAATTGATAATATAAATCTAAATCTAAATCTAAATTAAATAAAAATTCAAATCTAAATTTAGATGCAAATGAAATTAAATCTAAATTGAATATAAATCTAAATTAAAATTTAAATTGAATCGAAATTTAATTTAAATCTAAACTAAATTAAATAAAAGGAAAAAAAAAAAAAAAAAACTCAAATAAGCCTCTGGCGGCACAGGCAGCGCAATATTCAAGTTAACAGAGCAGTTAACAGAGCATTTTTGGCTACAGGCAGCGCAATATTCACATGAAAATCTGTACTTAGTGCGCTGCCTGTAGCCAAAACTGCTCTGTTAATATACTGCGAGTGGGGGGGAAATTTTTTGAATTAAAGTTGTTCGGTTCGGCGGGCAGACGGGTTACCGGGTTACCGGGCAGACGGGCAGACGGCACGGGTACGCGGGTGCGGGTACACCCTTGGCGGGTGCGGGCAGACGGGCAGCGGGCACGGGTTTGGCACCAAAAAAGGCCACCCTGCCCATTTCAAGCCCGTACCCGCGTACCCGTTTACCCGTCTATACCCGGGCACGGGTACGGGTACCCCGGGCACCGGGCACGGGCGGACCGGGTTCGGGCAGCCCGCGGCGGGCACTGTCAAACCACTATATATACTTGCGGAGGCGGAGCGTAGGTTATGAAGAAATCAGCCCAGAGACTGGGCTGATAGGTAAAAGATTTGCGCCCCAACTTATTCGTCTCCATCTCTCTAGCTCTGTTGAGTTCAATAAGATGTAAGATCATGTTGCTTATATAGAGCTAGTTATGCTTAGCTGGCACAAGCCACTCTTAATTATCAGATGACCCACCAGAATTTATGTAGGCCCAATAAGAGATAAATATCACCTAATTAAGCCGCCTGAATTCTCAAGAAAAGACAAAGGCGGCTCTGCTTTAAAATCAGGTTATGAGAACTTGAACAATCAAGGAAGCTCAAGTCCATTTTGATCTGGCACAAATTTTGAAGAGACTCCATAAATCTAAAACCGTACGTTTTAATCTGGCATGAAATAACTCTTTTCTTATTAATACAACTGTTGCTCGGCAATTGTCGACAACCTTCAAAAAAAAAATCTGACATGAAATTTAAAAGAACTCTGTAAATCTAAGGCAGATCCGTGTAAATTTTGACTCGACTGGAGCTTACTCTGTCCTCTGCAGTAACACGGGGAGTACGCATTGGTGGTGGAACGTGATATCTCCTGCTATCAATGTCTATAAATCAATCACGTCCCGTATTTTTTTTTTTTTTTTGGTTCTTACAAGGCCCTTAGGCCTACATTGCCTCCTCGCAATGAAAATCTGGTTCAGTACAACCTCTCCTATCCCATCCATATATCCTACCCTGATTGGCTAGCCTATGCGCAATTTCCAGATTAGGATGCTCTCTTCCACAGTGTTTTGCCGAGATACCTGACTGATACTGCTTCTGCATATTCCACGCCTCCCATATTTGTTGGAAAGTACGCCAATCCGTGATTAGAGGTAGTTTACCCGACAGAGCTGAGATCAATTCTTTGGAGTCAGACAGCACAACTCCTTGACCATTGGCCCTTTCTATCAGTACCCGGTAACCTTCTATCAGAGCCTTTGCTTCAGCTTGGGGAGGGTTAACTGCCTGGATGTATTTAGAACACCAGAAGACACCCTTGCCTTCGTATAGAAGATATACTCCTATGCCAGCCAGCCCCCCTTCCACCCATGAACCATCAACAAAGCATGAGTATGCATTGAGATCATGCCGCAGTAGAGCAGGTACCTGTTCTGGTACACTCAGCAGCCCTGTTGGTACCATCTGAGATGTGAGAAGTCTAATCCGACATGAGTCTCTCTCATTTTTGAAGAAAGCTTGGCATGTCTCTATTGATTGCATATTCGCCCCGAGTACTACTTCATTTCGCATTCTCCATGTAGCCCATGCCATGCAAACGAAATCACAGAATTGAGACACAGTCAAGCTGACAGCCATGGCAACAACCGTCTCCTTGAAACTTCCCGTTAGGTACTCCGTTCGGAATGGCAGTACCGAAACCATCCAGGCCCTTTTGGAGAACTCACAGTGAAATATAGTATGCATTACTGTTTCAGGAGTTAAATTGCAAATCGGGCATAGTGGAGAAAGGTTCCTGATTCTGTAGGAAAGTGTGGCCTTAACTGGTAAAGCTCCCCTGACGCATCTCCATACAAAAATTTTAAGTTTTGGAGTCAAACCTGCATCTTTCCAGATTCTATCCCAGAAACTCTAGTCACATTGCTGATTGGGTTCCCCTTTGAGCAGTTGGTATGCCTTTTTGACGGAGAATTTCCCGTCCTTTGCATAAGTGAAAAGAAGAGTATCAGGTGCCGGGCTAGGGGACGGCCTGATGACTTCATTGGTAGCAATCATGAGTGCTTTGCTGAAGCCAAACCTTTGTTGCAGCTGGTCAAAATTCCATTCCCAATTTTCTACAGCCATGAGAGATGAAACTTTGTCGCGCCTCTGCTGGGCCGTGCGTGCCCTCAATTCTTGCCAGCCGGGGTACCAAGGCTGTGAGTATATAGCAACACTCTCTCCACTACCAACTTTCCATGCAACCTGCGTTTCTAGCACTGGCCTTAGCTGAATGATCTGCTTCCAAAACTTTGAGCAACTATGCTTCCTTCGAGTGGACCAAAAAGCCCATCTAGGAAAATACTTCTCTTCCAGCGCCTTGACCCACTGAGTGTCATCTCCTCTTGCCAACTTCCAGACCATTTTGAGCATCAGCGCCCTGTTCATTTCTGTTAAGCTACGCAACCCCAGACCACCCATTCCCTTCGGTGTTGTAACCTCCTTCCATGCGACATATGCCAAACTCTTCTTATCATGCTTCCCGCCCCAAAAGAAATTACGTGCAATTGCCGTGAGCTTCGCAATTACTTTTGGCGGTATGATGATTGTTGCCATCGCATAAATCGGCATGCTATCCAGAACCGATTTGATTAGGACTAACCTGTCGGCATGTGTCAGAAAGTTCGTCTTCCAGTGATTTAGCCTTTTCTCCACTTTTTCGATTAGGTAGTCAAAGGGTCTATCTCCTTCTACCGAAATCTGACATCCCAAATACTTTTCATCCGGGGTTGCCTCTGCGACGCGCAATGTGCTCATCAGTATTGCTTTGCTGTGCTCCGATGTGTTAGATGAGAACCACACCTTTGATTTTGCCTCATTAATCGCTAGACCTGAAACAAGAGAGAAATTGTTAATTATAGAGGTAGTGTTAGCTACCTCCATAGATGTAAGTTTCCCCATGATAAGAAGGTCATCCGCGAATAGAGAGCAGGTTAACGGGCTGGCGGATCTGGAAATTTTTAGACCCGAAATGAGGCCGATGTTGAGGTTATGGTTCAGCAGCCTTGATAAGGGATCCATAGCAATGATGAACAAGTATGGTGACATGGCACACCCTTGTCTGAGGCCTCTGGATGGTGTGAAGAAACCGTCACCGGACCCGTTAAGCAGGATTGTGTATCTAGCGGACTTGACACATGCCTCCACCCATTTGCAGAACATAGGAGGGAACCCATATATCGGCAAAATGAAAAAGAGGTAATCCCAGTTTAGTCTATCAAAGGCCTTGGCAAGGTCAGCCTTGAGCACGAATTGGTGGCCGCTATTGTGTGGTTTTTTGAAGCTATGAATAATTTCGCGCAGCAAGATAACGTTATCTGATATCTCCCTTCCCGGTATGAAAGCGGTTTGGGTACTTGAGATTATGCGATTCATGAGAGGCTGCATTTTCTTCGATAGTAGTTTAGAGATGATCTTGTAGATTATGTTGCAGACGCTAATAGGTCGAAAGTCAGTTACTCTGGCCGGTGTCTCAATCTTAGGAATAAGCACCAAATTGGAGTGCGCCGTTGATGCTCGCATGATCCCTGTTTGAAAAAACGATTCGACCTCCTTGATAACCACCGGGCCAAAAGCTTGCCAATGCTGTTGAATAAGCGCAGCATTTATTCCATCGGGGCCCGGAGATTTCATAGGGCCGAGGGAGTTAACAGCCCACTTAATTTCAGAAACCGTCGGGATATTCTCAAAACCGGCGCACTCTTCCTGAGGAATTTTAGTTATCTCTCCATCAATTTGATGCATAAGTCGATGAAGGATATCACTTCCAATTGGGGAGTCTGCACTGTATATGTGCTTGAAGTGGCCGACAAAGTGCCTTCTTATCTCCTCCTCTTTTACCAGCCACTCTCCCTCACTGTTTAGTATCGCCTGGATTCTGTTTCGCCTTCTTCTAACAACCGTCGTCATGTGAAAAAATCTGGTGTTTTGGTCCCCCATTAGATCCCAATTCAGTCGCGACCTTTGCAACCAAAAAGCTTCCTGCGCTGCTAGGTACTCTTGGTGACTTGCTTGCAGTGTTTTTATTCTTTGTCTGACGGAATCTGTCTGAGGTTGATTGACCAGTACCTCCATTTCTCTTTCAATTTGCAAGACCTCCCAGTTTGGATCCCTACTTCCTTTCCCCCAAGCCTTGACCTCTTTTTGAAAATTCTGACATAGCACTTCCCAGTTTTGGCCTCTGTTTTGGCCGACCCGAAGGCATAAGTCACCAAAATCATGTTGCGAAGACCACCACTGTTCCACTCTAAAGGTTCTAATCTTCCTCTTAGGTTTCGGTTCAGTGCGCACCAGAATAGGTAGGTGGTCGCTGGAGTAATTCGGGATGTGAAAAACCTTAGAATTCGGGTAAAGATTAACCCAGTCAGCCGTCACCACTGCTCAGTCAAGGCGCTCCAGGATTAGAGACCTACCTTTCCAGTTGTTTGCCCATGTATACGCAGGGCCCGAATACCCCAAGTCCATCAGCCCTGCCCTTTGCAGGAATGAGCGAAATCGCTTGTGCTTAGATTTTAAGTGTGAGTTGCCCCCTTGCTTCTCACTCTGGTCCGTTATGCAATTAAAATCGCGATCGCACAAACCGGCAAATTATTAGAAATTGCATAATCGGACAATTTCCCCCAAATCTGATCGTTCCTCCTATCGTCACAATCACCATATGCTGCGAAGAGCAGCCAAGGTTTTGCCGCTGGTCCAAATTGGACCCTAGCAACAATGAAGGAGAACGAGGTCTCTAAAATCAGAACTGAGACCTCATTCGCCCAAAGCATCCACAAACCCCCTCCCTTTCCTTGGGAGGGAATTATCTCGCAATTTTGTAGAGTTAACTTAGAAATTCTCTTTCTCGCTGTTTGGTCAGAGCATTTAGTCTCTGAGATGAAGGCTAGAAGAGCCCCGGTGCTGCGGAGGTATCGGTTGAGAGTGGAGATTGTCGATGGCCCTCCGCTGCCTCGACAATTCCATGAGAAAATGCTCATTAATGATCCAGCGGCGCCCCAGCACCCGCCAGGGATCGCGCCGCCTTGAATTTTTGGTTTGTGACATCTCCTTCTATTTCTTCACAATTTTCAGTCTCTGTAGAAGGCGCTGGGAGAGAGGAGGCGCCTATGAGTAGTGTGGTATCGGGTGTCTGACCAGACCCGTTTGTATAATCGCTTACCTCATTCAGCGATCATTTGATGCCCACTATTGGGTCCGATGAATGTCTCCTCTTTGGTGTTTGGTTGGCCTGTGAAACATGCGGAGGATTTGGGCCCTGAGTAGGTATCGGTACCAGGGTTTGATTGGTAATCCAGGGCCCTCTGGTGGGCCTGAGGATCCCCTCCAGTTCGGGCCTTTGCTGGCCCACCAGTTTCCCTCTTATTTTGGTGAGTCTAGCTCTGTCCGAGCAAGATGAGATATCGTGGCCCAGTGAACCACAGAAGCAGCAGATCCGGCCCACTCTTTCATATACTAAGTAAACCACCGAATCTCCTAGAGCTGGGTTTGTGACATGCAACCTGTCCTTGATTGGACTGTACAAGGGAATTAAGAGTTTAATCCGGAGGAACTTCTTACCGTGCATATAGGCAGTTATTGGTTCGGAGATGGCCATGCCCAAAGGTTCTGTGAGGATCCGAAGACCCTCCTCAGTGAAAGATTCGGCCCTGAGGTTGTGGAACTGGATCCATATTTCAGCGTGAGTGAACTTTGCTCCATTTACACCCTCCTCAGTGCATTCGGTTGCTATCACCAGATCGTCTCTATAGGTCCACGGCCCATCTGAGATGATTTTAGTGTGGTCTCTTTTGTTCTCGCATTCAACCAGGTAGAGACCCTGGTCGGACATGGTGAAGGTAGTTGATGGATGCACTCCCCAAGCCCGGCGCATCTGTCTCTCAAATTGAGCATCGAAAATCGTGCGATCTGAAATCACCTTGACCAAAACACACTTGTCCCAGTTGCGCTTGACAATGGCCGATGAGGGGATGGCAATAGTAAGTGCATTGTTCTGGCACTCGGTTTGTAGGCCCGCAAACTTCCTTATTAGTTCCTCGTCAGATGGATCCATCTTACAACCTCTGGGATTGGGTGTTGGCAAAATTGCTTGAGAGTAGGGTGGTGCAATGCGTGGTGGTAGGAGTGTGATGTGTTTAGGGTTTGGTGGTGGTCCAAGAATAGAAGGGTGTTGTGGTTTGATTTGGAGAGTGACGACTAGGGGTGGGTTTTTTTGGGTAAATTTAACGTTGTGTGGTGATGTGTAGTGGATATGGCTGGACGGTAGTATAGGCGTGGCTTTTGCAAGTTTGACTGGAGGCCTTATCTTTTGAGAAGAGGACAGGAAGAATGATTTGCTCACCTTGGCACCGGGCACGTTTAGAGCAATTTTGGCAATTTCTGTAAAAAGAGGCGCGATCTTGTGTGGCGCAGTAGTGAACATGTTCCTGTGTGTTCGTTGGTTAATGAAACAATAAGACCTCTGTTGATGTAGCCAAGACACATGCCGCCTTAAACGATCCTGGTAGCCACTGGTATTCCTCAGTCGGGGACATATCCTTTCTGTGCGCAGCCAGAGGCGTGTGGCAGTATCAACCTCGAAAAAACCCCCCACAACTACTGGGGAGTTTGTCACATCCGGCAATTTGAGTAAGCCCGGAGTAGGCACCGTATCTGTACACCAAGATTGATTAACGGCCATAGTGCGCCGCCCGACGAGATTCTTTGTCGGTGGATTCGATAGCTTCTTTCTGTGGGCATCAACCAGCTGCTGCCTAACCTGAGTGTCACCGCCCGGTGGCATGCCGGACCATTCGTCTTCTCCATTAACTTCCTCCAAAGAACTGCCAGAGGCATGACCATGATCCCCGGGAGTGTGAGAGTCCCCCTCTTCCCAACCAATGATCTCCACCCGGCATGTAACCCACCGGTTTTCATGGTGCAAGGTAGTCCGGTACGGGATTAGGCATGGGTCAAAAGTTTTGATCGTGAGCCTGATGGTAGACCTGTCTATCCCCCTTGTGTTATCGCTATCTGCGTACAGCACTTCCCCGAAACCGGCTGTTAGAAAGGAGAAGTACATAGGATGCCAAAACTCAGCCGGGTAATTGAGGACTCTGATATAGACTCGGTAAGGGATGGGTGCTAATTTCCAGGGTCGGTTGTGGTCGTGCAGGTAGAGAGCTATGTTATTTGCCACAGCCCAAGCGTTGATCTCTGCCATGACTGAATCCCTGTCGAGGTAGTCGGGCAGCACTATCGCAAATCGCACTTTGAAGTATCTGGACACTCGGTAATGGTGTCTTTCACCACCATAGCGGTGCATTAAGAAGTCCTGAATGCGAATGTAGTTCCGTTCGGCTCCCGGCAAAAAGATAACCATTAACATTTGCATAGCCTCTCTAGTAAGCTTTGTCTGGTGGTGAGAAGGTGGGAAGAACACATAGCTCTGCTCATGGCTCCAAGGTAAGAAAGGGTATGGATCATTCATTGGAAGGTGGCCTGTTGAGGAGTTGTGAATAAGAGAGGAAAGAGGTAGAGGAGATGGTAGGAGAGAGGAAATAGAAGAGAGGGGTGGTAGAGGAGAGAAGATAGGGGAGTAGAGGAGAGAGGAATCAGGAGAACCGCCTAGGAGTTAGGCCATCCCCCGTTTCCTTTTCAGTCGCCATTATCGCCATTAAATAAACTTTAACAACTGTACGTGACTGAGTTTTGCGTACCATGCTCGAGTTCTGTTCATCAATGATATCTCACATGGAGATCAAGTCTCTCGAACTTAAACGAACCATTTCCAGAGGGACCACCTCCCCGTATTTTTTGTATATATGTGAATCTTATATAAATTTTACATTATTCTCAAAATTTTAAGAAGTTGCCAATATGTGAGCTACACAACAAATTAAGAGGCTTAACCATTTATATAATATTTAAATGGATGATAAATGCATCGACATAGACGTGAAAATATAAATGACAATACAATAGGTATGGGTAAACAATGCACAATTACACACAGGAGGGGGGGGGGGGGGGGTGGGAGTCCAGATCCACTGAAGTAACTCAAATATTGAGTTTAGATCCGGGTCATCCTGTTGTTTTTTGCGGAATAAAACAGTGAAGTGATAAACAGAGATTATGATGAATTGTTTGTTTTTATTGCAATCTAAGTATTAAGATTTTTACAGTGAGGTCAAATAAAAAGATGGAGTTGCTTTTTTTATTAATTAGTAACTCTCTTTTTCTAATAAATGGTCAATGATGAAAATACCCTTAACGGGTCTGAGGCCTAACTGGTGCTCTAATTATCTTGTTTCTCAACACATCCGATCATAATCTGAGATGAAATACCTTTTTAATATTTGTACTAAAGCAGATCAAATGGTTCGGATCTAAACTCAAAATTTGAGTTAACTCGGGTGATATGAATTGTGTATATGTGTGTGTGATGGGGGGAGGAGTGAGCATATGTACGGACAAGTATCCTTTCACGTATATTGTAGAGTGGGGCTCATAACTTTACGGCTTAGATTAATTTCAGTCAGATTAAATTCAATTCGGTGTTTTTATTAAAGATGTAGGGGTTCCCTTTAAAATTTGTGTCATATTAAAAGAACGGTTGAGATCCACTAATACTAATTGATTTTCATTTATGGTACCGGAGGTGATATGAATTCGCACATGTACATCTTTTACTAGCTGCATGATTTATTGTGGCAGCTACATGAATTTGTAGCAGCTAAAAGATTTTAGACTTTAGAGGCTGCTAATAATTTTTTGGATCATTTATCAGTCAATTGGGGTGTATGATACGTACCTGTTTTAACTGTTCATCTAACCGGTACTGCATTCGATATGGTAAGTATAGGTAATATTTATTTTTTGATAGTTTATTACGTTTGGGTACGGATAAGAAATATATTTTGTTAGTTTATTGAGTAAGGATATTGATAAGGACTATTTCGTACTCATTATTCTATACTAAGGTATGTTTGGTTGAGTTGAGAATAAATTATTTTTGGAATTAGGCTATTCGGAATAGAATATTATGTGTTTGGTTAGATTTGAATAGCTAGAATATGAATTTCAACTTGTTTGTATCATTAGAATAGCCTATTCTTACAAAAAAAAGGTGAATTTGACTATTCTAATAAGTCAAATGGCAAAAGAGCTATTCTGGCTATTCTTGTTTTGCGAGTCAAACATACCTAGAGTAATTAATAAATATATAATTATATATAATATTTTTTTATACATATAACTATATAATTATATTACTATAATTAGATTGATTTATAAGTACATTTCATATAGTTTTTATGATTTTTTTATTTAGTAATTTATGATAAATTGATTTATTCAACATTTTATATAGTTTTTTAATTAGTTATTTGTTCCAAATTTATTTATAAAATAATTAAATGTTTATCATTTCATTTAATTAATAATTTATATCTTATAAAATAATAGAATAAGAAATTATAAATCAAATAAAAAAAGTTAATTGTGTGATATTAGGTATTTAGGGGTGAAAACGGGGCAGATTCAGAGCGGATAAGGCAGAGTTTTAGCGCAAAAAAAATCGGTACCGTTGACATTGTCAGCGGTAGGTAGTGGCGGAGGCACAGTTTAAGAATTAGGAGTCAATTGACCTCTATTTTTTCAAGAAAAAAATTATTTGTAGTTTATTTTCTATATAATTTATAATAAAATGTTATGAGTAGTGTAAAATGACCTCCATTCATAGTAAAAAAAATTATATTATTAACTTTATTCACGTTTGACTCTCAAAACTTGAAAGTCTGGGTCCTCCCCTGACGGTAGGCACCTATTATCTTCCTATGCTAGAGGACCAATCCTACCATTGATAATACCAGCAGTAAGGGCACGCTTCGAAATTTCAGAAATACGAGGTTATGTTTGGAATTTCGTTTTTTAATAATATTAATAAAATTTTCGGTATATGCTTGGTTACGATTTTATGAGAGAATTGCATTTAGCAGATCAGATATGAGTGGCTTGGATTTATACAAGGACAGATGTGATCTAGTGATAAGCAATGAGAGAAGAGAGAGCTAGAATTTTAAATTGATGTCCTTATAAAATCTTCATAAGAAAATAACAAATGACCTGCTTCCAAAAAAAATAAAATAACAAACGACAAAATTAACCAAACGTTTCTCATGTTGATGCTACATGCTTTCTTTTTTATAACCATGTATATTGCTTCGCAGTGTGCTATGTCCACATTTTGTGCACTGTATATGTCACATCAAAAAATATTATTTTCTGAAAGGTACAAAACCAAAGAATATTCAAAGGGAACGTGTTTCGGATGTCAATAAAACTAATTGTCTCAAAATTTATGATAATTGGCTAAATATATAACTGTTAATGTTAATTAGAAGCCGTACAACCATGTAATCGATAACTCTTGTAAATATTAATTGTTTTCTCTATATTAATTTAGTAGGTAATTTGCCTACTACAAACAAAAGTCCTGTTACTTGTTAATATTTTTTCACTAATGTTCTTTGGTTTATATATGCTTCCCGATTAAAATTGTGGAACTTAGAGCAAGCCATCCTTTTTCAAAAAATAAAATAAAAAATAAAACCATTTTTTTAGCATATAAGGATCAAGATCCTCAAATCATTTCAATAACTTGCACTGAATTTCGAACTTGCATATCTAAAAAAAAAGTTCATCCAAAATGACTATCGCTTGCCTTCCTTAGGCTTGTTAGGGAATTTTTGCGTTAACAATTAAAAGATCTACAATCTTTGTTTTCATATATCGTGCATTTCACAAAATCAAAGTTTATGCGAAGCTGCCTTGCAGAGTACCCTGCCTACATGACCGACAGCTAAAGAGGATTATTAACTGTTAAAATGTTCCGAAGGTACAACTTAAAATATGTTATCTACCAAAGTTTGGTAATGATCAATGGATGCCAAGTTGGAGAAAATAACTTCTCTTTTTAGCTCAGTTATTTTAGAAACAAACTTTTTCCCCATTTTTTTCTTTCTAACTTTAATTTCTCATCTAGCCAATAGTTTTTGTTTTTTTTTTTGAGAATACTAACAGTAGCTGTCAGTGTCCAATAAAAATTATTTATTACGCATCATTAACAAATTAAATTTTGTCACTGTCTTCGACTGTTTTTCTTTGACATTTTTTCTTGTTTCTCCCAAAATTTTACATGTTGCATCTTAGAGTATCTCCAGCGGTGATTTTATTTGAATTTCTAATCCGCGCTGGCAAATGCTTTCTTAATTTCAGGAATGTACGGTATTTTTTTAATTAGCAAATTTGTTTTTAAAGCAAACGATTTTAAAGTCCACGCTGGCGAAAAGCAAGGTTTTCATTCGCTAATACTTTTCCGTCTCTCCTCCGCTCACTCTAGAAAAAAAGAATTAAATTAATTTATTCACCAGGTGGCATTTTACGGATGTAGCGTCTTTGAAATTGAAGTTAAGTTAATTTCAATACAACTGTAATTAATTTTATTTGGATTCCACCGATGTAGATGCTCTTACATGCTTTCTTTTTTGTAACATGCCATCATATAATTTATGAGCTTGAGTCTAGGACGAAATTATCCCGGACAATTGTTAGCATATCTCTTTTGTAAAATTATTTGATTCAACTTTCTCAATAGACCGGTTTTATTTAATGTATCCGCTGAAAAAGAAAAATTAAGGTTGGGCATTTTTTAATGTTAGTACCAAAAGTCTTGAACTGTGGTTTCATGAAGTTGTTGTATTTTGGAAGTACGTGCCAAAAGTCTTGAACTGTGGTTTCATGAAGTTGTTTTATACTGCAGGGGGCGGAACTAGAAAATTGAGATAGAGGAACTAAATAAATGAAGGTGATGTAATTTTGTTTTATGAGGGGCTAATTGTAATAATTTTTTTAAATATTAAAAAATTTAGGCTTGGCTTGAGTTCCGCCACTGTTATATATACAACAAAAAGGGGCTTCAGTGACTGGCATCAGAGACCGGTCAGGTCGCCGGTCGCTGAAGACCCAAAAGAAAAAAAAAATTTAATTAAGTCTTTCGGCGACGAACCCTTTAGAGACTGGGGCCTCAGCCTTCTGAGACCGATTTAGCCCGGTCGCTGAAGGGTATCGCTAAAAAAATCCGCCAAATTCTTTCTTCTCTCTGTCTCTTCCCGCTTCTTAGGTTAGCGAAAAAATACGAAATTGGCCCGGTCGCTGCCACCCGACGCCGCTGACGCCCGGTCTCTGTCTCTTTCCTGGCCACCCCGACCTCTCCTCTCTCTCTCTGTCTCTTCCCCGCTTCCCCCCATTTCTCCTCAAACCGTGACTCTGCCCTCTCCTCCCCGACCAGCGCCTCCACAACCCTCTTCACTGACCTCTAAGGGTCGGTTTAGCTCTCTCCTCCCTCAGCCAGCGCCTCCAGCCGACCCTCGGCCAACATCTCAAATATCCCGTCGCTTCTCTCCAATCTTGGTATGACCCTCCTATCTCTTGTTTTCTGATTTATTTTTGAATTTTAGAGGGTTTATGTTGTAATTTTCCTTTGTTGGCCTGAATTTGTTGCTTAATTAGTTGTAATTTTTCAATTTGTAACAAGAAAGTAACAAGAACTTGGTGAAAAAAAGTATGTTGTAATTAGTTGTAATTTTAGAGGGTTTATGTTGTAATTTTCCAATTTGTTGCTGAATTTTAGAGGGTTTATGTTTTCACAAAAGGTATGGTTCTAAGAGCAGATTTAAGTAACACAAACTCCCAGAACCTTCTGTTAGCAATTTAACATATAGATTATAATGGAAAAACTGAGGTTGTTTCTGAATGACCAATACTAGCATAAATCATAGTGATCAAAAATAAGGCTGGTACACATCATGCCAAGGACCTCAATTTTAAAAAAAAAAATTCTGTTATTTGCTGCAAGGCTCCTTTGACTTGAATTGTTGAAGAATTTAAGGGTTGAGGCCTTTGTGTTTTAGATACATCTTACGAATCGATGATTTAGAATCAATTCAACCCAATGTAATTTGAGACACTATCTCATGCTTTAGGTGCTAACAACAGTTACTGATATGTGGGGAAGCCACCTAAGCCTATACTTGCTCATGGGGAAGAGGATGCAAAGGTCTCGACTAGAATTGCATGGTAATGGCCTCTTAATTAATAATGAATTTCATTTCAACGGAGTCTTAATTATTATCCCTAAATTATCTTGAAGTTGTAATTGAAATTTGGTATAAAATTTGATTTTAATTGAAACTTGATGTAATTCTTTGATTGATTAGGTCGCAAAATGGAATAACCCTGCTGCCCGTGATATTGCACAGAAGAATCAAGCAATTAAAAAACAAAAGCTTGACGGAGGGAGGACTAGATAGGTTAATATATTCTCTTGTAATATGTCATTTTCTTGTTTTCTTGTTGTCTTGTGTGTAAAGTTCGGAACTGCAAAGGTGCAATATGATTGTTATACAATTTTTGCGGAGTTATACTCGGTAATTTCATGTTTTTGAAGGAATGCATGTGAATTGCTTGTGAATTGCTTGTGATTGTATATTTAAATTCCTTTTAAACTGCTTGGTGCTTGATACGTTTCGTACCAATTGGAAAAAAAAAACAAAAAAAAAATACCAAAAAAAAAAAAATCATGCTTCTGCCACCGATACTGGGACATCAGCGACTGGCCAATCGGTCTCTGATAGTCTTCCACCACGCCGCCACATAGCATCAGAGACAGATTTTATCGGTCGCTAAAGGGTCATCTGCGACCGGCGCATTACCCTTCAGAGGCCGGTGACGTCAGCGGGGTGGTCATCAGCGAGGGAGCAACTGCGACCGGGCCTTTTGCCACCGATTATACCCTTCTGCGACCGGCGCCATACCCTTCTGTGACCGATTTGGCCGGTCGCAGAAGGGTCTTTTTGTTGTAGTGAGTACACTAAAAGTTGATTTCAACGCGCCCCTGAAATTTGTATCTCTTAAACTTATGATGAATTATTAATTACTGTCGTGGCCGTGCGTTACAACGGAAATATTCTATAAGAGAACAAAAAAAATTTAGATTAAATAACAAATAACATTTTTTAAATAACGTTCCTTAAGTGATATACTAAATGACATATATGTTCTTTTTATTTCTTTGACATATTTTCAATAAAAAATTTCATACAAAATGATATATTAAATGATAAGTAACATTCTTTAAATGATATAAAAAATAGAAAGAAATAAAGACATGACCAATCAATTATCAATCAATTAAAAAATTTATTAAATAACATTTAAAAAATGAAAAGAAATAAGAACTAATACAATTTGCATGTAAAAAAACATTCCAAAGATACATAGAATCAAGACAAATTATTTGATTGGAGGGCTGACATTCAATTTAAAATTTTATCATTTAATCACAGCCATTGCCAATCAAAACTACATGCTTAATATAAAAATTGAGATATACGATGATGACAATTTTTTTTTATGGTCAACCAACGTAGCTGTTGACAAATATATTAATAGAAAACAAAGGTTTATTTACCAACTGATGCCCCAATCGGTGTCAGGCGTTATCCCAAAAGGTGAGATCCAGGGCTGTATTATTTACCAACTGATGCCCCGATGACCCGATCGGCTTTTCTCAGAGAATAGCCGCCTATTTCTTTCTCTCCAGTCTCCACAGTGGTCATGCACGGACTTATGATGATGACAAGTTGAAATTAAAGATACAGGAAAGATTATATATGCTTAAACAGTAATAGAACCTTAGAACATTCACTGCGGCAAAGCCACACTAAACTGTTCCTACAAGCAAAACCGCCTTTGACCTCTTTGAATTAATTGCATGACGCTCCAGTGAATTAGCTCATGCAATACTGATCAAATTATATGCTTAAACAGTTATAGATCTCAAAGTTCTGAGAATTTTGGTACCAATTAGAACACCCAATTTGGATTAGTATACCGGTCGATCTGTATAAAAATCACAAGGTATATAGGCTGTCAGGAATGCTAGAATTGCCCTTCACATAATTGAAATTCATGAAATAGATGATTTAAAATGTTCTTAAAATGTGCACAAAGCCTAAACAAAGACTCATGCAAGGCCTTTCACATTATCAAAGTCCAACTTCTTACAAAAAATTTTTAATTAGATGTACAAGATTTTTTACTTTGGTTTACAGAATTCATGAATTATGTCTACACTTACTGACAGGATTGTTTCAGCTGTTATTTTAGGATTTGAACACTTCAGATTATTTTAGTTTACAAAATTCTTGCATTAGATTTACATGATGCTTTACTTAGGTTTACAGAATTTAGATACTGAATTTTTTATCAATGCTTGATATTGAATTTGTATTTCAGCTGATTCAACATGGAGTTCACTTGTTCTGAAGATTGAGAGATGCCTGAAGCAAGATGATGACTCACTAGATCGCGCAATTTTAGTATTGCGTAATGTTTTGTAATATATGTTGATGGTCGGTGACAAATAGTTTAGTTGAACAATATGTTTTTTTATGATTGGTCAGAAACAATGATAAGTAGTGTTATGTCATATTTTATTATATTTGTTTTAGATTTGTAAGAAATATTATGTTTGGTGGAAACATTTATAACTTTTGTTTTGCATTTTATTTTGTTTATGTTGTTATATTTTTCATTTGCTTTTGATTTGCATTTTATTTTGTTATGTTTACATAATTCAAAGCTTTAGTTTACAGTGTTATATATGTGATAAGGTTTACAGTATCAAAACATAAAATTGTAGTTTTTAGATGCAGGACATCAAAGATGATAAAATTCACAATTTAATTACAATTTAAATTTACAGTATTCAAAACTTCAGTTTGCAAAGTTATGCGATAAGATTTACAGTATTCAAAATAATTGGAAATAGCATTTGGATGCAGATTTAAAAAAAAATTAAAAAAATTTGAAATTTTTTTACAGGTTCACAGTGTTCAAAGAAACGGTTTACATAATTCAAAGAGACGGTTTACAGCATTTAAAGTGGTCCTAGGTTAGTTGCTAATTTTGAAATTGTCTCGTGAGTCGTGATCTCTATGTGCGCTTTTTGATTTTTTTGATTAAAAAATGTTCTAAAATGCTAGAAGTCTCTCAAATTGTACACAAGTAACTTTTTTTTTAAATAATGGAGGTCAATAGTATAAAATTTTACAAAAAATATGAGAGTCAATTTTCTTGTACATGTAACATTTTACTATAAAGTATAGAACAAAAGCATAGTTCAATATTGATTTTTTTTTTTAAATGGAGATCAATTGACCCCATTCTATTAAGCTATCTCCGCCTCTGCTTCCCTTCCAACTTCTCTACGTCAAAAGGTTTCTTCTTTTCCAACGCATCTTCTTTGGTGTCAAAAACTATTTGCGCACCTTCTTTTCTAGCGCCAAAAGCTCGTGATAGCTCCCACGTTCCAATCACCCGTTGGAGATGGCATCCGAAGAAGAAGAGCCTTGAAGCTTAGATGGGAACTCTGTCACGAACGGAGTCAACCTAATTTTGACTCAGTCAACGCGCTTCAAGGAGAAGAAGGGATTAGGGGCAAGTCGGGCAAGGCGGAAGAGATAACGGGCAGAGAAATCAAAATAAATGTGTCGCTGCTAGTGGGACCCTCGCGACTTAAACAAGATTCGACCGTTGAAGCGTTCACTAACATAATCGGTCGCTTGAGAAAGGACCCCGCATTGTCAGTACTGGAGGCAACTCAACTGGAGACTGGACGGGCGTTAAACGAAGAGGTCATTGGCAAGGCTGTTATGACACCTCAGCCTGTTTCAGACACGCGAGCGCTGATTTGTCAAACGGACGATCATTTGAACAATCTAAGGAACAGATCGGATTGATTCCAGTTGGATTTCCATCGTCTATATATAGGAGACTAGTCTAGTGGTTCTGATTAGGAATGTTGTTATCTGTTATTTCCAATTTCTTAGTTTTCTTTCTCATTTCCGCTGTTAGCAAATTATCAATTTCAATCAAATTAAAGCTTTTCTTTATTCCAATTCGTGTTCTCTGATCTTGTCTGAGCTAAGGGTCGTCACAAACTCTAATCGGAGGAGAAAGAACACTCGAGACCTAGATGGGAGCTCGGGATAGAATCACCCATAATCGAGTAAGCTCCTCGGTCTTAATTTTTTGCGATCTCTCGACTGATTTTCTTCTCTTCCAGATTAACAATTACAAAAATAATTTGTAAAATGAAAAAATTAAGATGACATTAGAATATGACTACTTATTCTCAATCAAGCTTTCTTGGTACTGTACCAGTACCAGGTTTAGGTACACGCTGGTATTTTCCAATGGAACAATAATGTTGCTCTATTAATTGAACTATTTGTACATGCTGCTTTGCAAAAAAAAAAAAAAAATTATCTAGTTCATTTTGTTGTTCGTTGTCACCTATTTCAAGGTTGCATTTCCTTTATAGTACATAAAATCCAATTTGCTTGAACGTGCATAACTATCCAGTTTGACAAAAAATTGAATAAGGATTAGTTGGAAGAACTTAAGAAATAAGTTCAAATGCTGAAATTAATGATCATGTCAACAGAGTTACATGAATAATAAATTTCATTTGAGTGTTGAAACTTTAGTTGAAACGAAGTTGCCAGTTTGCCCATGCAGACTGTGTGTCCCTTTTGTTGTACCAGTCAGATAATTATAATTTGCATGAAATAGCATGTGTTGAATGTTTTAATATGAAGCAAATTATCATTAGACGAGGTCCGTCTAATTACAGGATAAGATTGAAATATGGAGGCTTCTTCCGACAAATTAATTTTCAGAGTGCTAATTATTATGTACCAGTCCCACACATCATGTATTGTAAAAGGTAAGTCATCTTGTCATGTATTGGACTGATTCTGTAAAGGGACAATACAATGAATTATCAAATTTCTTAATATAAATTTCAGGGACTAAATCTGGAACATCAGGCATATTTGTGTGCAATTTGGCCTTAGTTGTTATGGACTCAAGTACAAAAGTTATCATAAAACATGGTATTCGCTAAACATAAAATGAACAATAATTTTTAACCTTTAAGTTCTTTTATTATTTCAAAAAAAAAATCAATTTTAGATGTCATTTGGTTCTGTTAAATTGCAATTACCAGCACTGAAATTTGATGCTTACAATACTCTATTGTGACATGTGAAATATAATTTTTGTTGCAGTGAAGGCTTGTATCATCCATTATGATAAAGTTTGTTCTGGAAAAAAATATTTATGCCAATTGCTAAGCCTTAATTATCATATACTGTTGTAATTTACAGTTGGTTTTGTGTACCTTTAAAAATAACGAGATCCACCTTTAACAATATATAGTTCTGGAGAAAAAACTAACAACGGCCGACCTAAGGCGCTCTCTCGCGAGGCGGCCGAGGGAGACGGCTGCTCTCTCACCCGTCGCTCTCTCGCCTCTCTCACTCTCTCACCTCGGCCTCGCTCATTCTCTCAGCTCCGACCAAAAGATGTTGCGATAAGGGGTGAGGCGACTGAGGGCTGCTCGCGAGGCGAAACCCTAGCTCGCAGCGACAGGGGTGACGCGAGGCGGCTAAGGGCTGCTCGCGAGAGGGGTGAGGTGGCTGAGGGCTGCTCGCGAGGCGGCTGAGGGTTGCTCGCGAGGCGAAACCCTAGCTCGTGAGGCGAAAGGGGTGAGGCGACAGGGGTGAGGCGGCTGAGGGTTGCTCGCGAGGCGAAACCCTCTCTGTCACTTCTTCTAGGTTTCTCGTTCGACAAAGCGCCTCCTCTCTCTCTCGTCTCTACCTTGAGAGGAGAGAAGAATGAGAGAGAGAGGAGGAACCGGAGCCGATATCGTCGGAGTTCGGAGCGTTGAGTCTCTACGCCATCTCGATCGGAGCGCGGGTGAGTAGATCCGGTCATCGGAGCGCGGCGGCGGACGAAAAATCGGATCCGGTCGTAGAGAGCGATAGGGAAAGGTAATAGGGTAATTATAAGTGTATATAAGTGAAATTATAGTTATTTAGAGTAGTTTGGAGGATTTTGTGAGAATAAAAGAGTGGATTTAGGTTTAGAGTCATTTGACTCGTTGTAAGTTCGTTTTTTTATCAATGAAATTATTAGTTGGCACTTAAAGCCACTAACCTTAAAAAAAAACAATATATAGTTCTAACTATATAATTGCAAAGTATTTTTATTAAATATTTATTTACAGATCGTGGATATCATAACCTTCTTTTAGGGGTATGAAAGGAAGATTCCGTTTCAACTTGTTGCAGAAAGAAATCAGAATTTTGATTACTCAGGTAACAGTAAATCTCCTTAGGTCATATGTGCTGTAATTCCATTGTGTACATTTTCCTTGTGCAATTATTAACATGTGTTCTCACTGTACAAATTATCGAATTAATTATTTTCGAAGTCATAACAAATCAAGTTTGAAAAATTGAGGTCACACAATTTAGGATTCATTGGGGCAAGATTTGACTAAAGTTAATTGAATAGTATGATTAAACATTTTTACTTAATTTAACCACTGTAACAACAATAAAAGAAAATGAAGAAAGGAAAATAATACATAGAACAGAGCCACAATGGGCAAAGAAGGCCATAACTAACTAACTAACTAACGTCCACTTGTACTACTACCACCACCACCATAGGTTTCCACAAATGCAATAGCCTCATCTACGGGCAAGTCAGGATGCTCTCGGCAATATTGTTTTGCCTCTGCTACCAACGCCAAAGTCCAGAACTTCCTTTCTTTGGCGTTCATGCGTAATCGCAAGTGATGCGATTGCTCTGTGAGATTGTAGGGTGCTGAGAAGTTGGGAGACATCGACTTTATTATCCCAACTGTCACTGCTACCTTCCATTTCTTTCTTAGGCCGTGCGGCTTTCTAAAAGGTGGTGGTCCTTCATCTCTTGAAATGCCCGTTTGACCCCACCAATCCTCCCGTGTAGTGGGCCACCAAGGTGGCGGCACTCCATTAACAAATGGAAACTTCCGTTGTGGAGGATCGCAGTGCTGCATTAGCAGGGACATAATTGACCCTAGTGTTGAGTCAGAGAGCTCCATGAGCAGCTCGGTTGTTGATTTGGTCTCACTATCTTGAGACACATTTGAGTTGACCAAATTATCTTTGTAGTATTGGTCAATGTGGGCTGGACCAGCTTGGTGAAACATAGCTTGCCTTTTCCACCATGTACGGAGGCTGTCCGAGGCCCCAATCATTGGCTTTTTGGTTTCAGTCACCATTCCATAGACAAAGCCCTTTGCATTGCATCGTTCCATTATTATTAGCATCCGCTCTAATATCCTTTGGTGCATACGGGAGACCATTTTTTGGGATGCTTTTGGTGTACTATCGATGCGGGCCTTCTGTTTTCCTTTGGTGTCGCTTGTCCCCTGCCTACAGGGGCGGATGCAGGATTTTGATCAGGGTAGGGCAAGAAATTATTGAATCGGGTTTTGAATTGAATTTAATTGGACCGTATCTTATATAACTTACCAAATTTAATATACAATGGGTCAGTTATTTTAATTGGGCTGCAGGGTAGGACAATATCAATTTTCAGGGTAGGGCAAAGACCCAAAATTCAGTCTTTGTAAATTAGTTTTGGATTTTCAGGGTAGGGCAACTGCCCTACCCTGTGCTACAGTAGATCCGCCCCTGCCTGCCTATCATATTCTCTAAGTCTTGTACTGTATTTGTTTATTTTTCTTTGTAATTCCTCCCGAGTAAGTTGTCTTTTAGGCGAGGAGGAGGACAAGGGTGATCCTGTGTTGTTGTCTGGTATATGTGGCTCTCCTATTGTCATCTGCCTTGTGTCTGAGGGCCCAGCATCTGATCTGTTGCTTCGGCTTCCCATTGTTTCTTGTTTTTGTCTCTGCAAATTTCTTTCTAGTGAGATATATCATTTATGGTACTAATGGTTTTTTTTTTTTTTTTGAAATCTTGACAGCAGCTGTCAAGTATAATTCATTAAATAAAATTACATCCATCGATTACATCTACCACAACATCAACACCTCAACACCTCAACATCTAACAACCCATCATCGACATCATTAACAATACATCATTTTCTCAAACAAAAACAATACATCAAAACATCTAACAACACAACACAAAATCTAACCTCACAACAACAACCCACTGCAACCGGTTGCTAATCTCCACTGTCATCCACTGCATCAGCCGGATGAGACATCTCGTTTTTTTTTTTAGTATGGTGGCTGTTGGGGGAGGCCGGCAAGCACCGCAGCCTCCCCCAACAGGGTTTGGGTGTAACCGGTTTAGAGGTAAGGAGGCACCAATCTAGGGTTTAGATGCGACAGATAGTAGGGGTTGTCGCGCAGCTAATCTGACCTCTCTCCCTCGAAGTCGGAGCCTCCGATTACCAAGTCGCACAGATACCGGAGAGAAAAGAGGAAGACGGAGGTTACTGTACTGACGGGGGCGGAGAACTTCAGGCGTGGGTGGGCGAGGGTGGAAGGAGGGGTGCTGTGCTGGCGCGGAGTGGACGACTCTGAGACGTGGATGAGAAACGGAGATGGGTGGACGGAGAGGAAGGAGGGGGATGTGAGCTGGCGGCTAGGGTTTGAAAAATCGCCTCAAGGGTCGCGACCCCAAAGGAGCCCTCCCACTTATATCTCTATTTTCAAAGTTCCAATAGTTATGGTACTAATGGTTGGTTGCAAAATATTACATGAACTAGTGTAAGTATGATAATATATACCGCAGCTATGCTTTTGGAATGAGTTCAGGAGAGGCATATATGGCATTATTTATTATTATGTATATATATGTGTATTTAGTCAAATGCAATTATCAAGTTGAATGCTTACCTCATGATTAAGAAAATTCAGATACTCTGACACTATAATGTTCTTATTAAATGTCAGTGTCTATCCAGTTTAAACAAAATTTGGTTATGGAGCTTTGAAAATGTTCTACATGAAACATAAAAAAACTATCACAAGTATGACTAAACTAAAACTTCACTAGAAAAGTCCTAATTGCTTATGACACAACAGCTATATGAATTTGTGTTGTTTGCAAATTTTTAGTGTTCTATTTCTATTGAAAAGACACGTACTGCTGAAAAAAAAAAATCCTGCTTGTATATCCCTTCAACTGAACACCTATATAATATATACGGTTAGTGAGGTATAATCTTAAAAATAACATGTCAATTTTATTTAGCAGGCATATCTCGATCAGTTATTCGGTCCCAATGAGATGATCGATAACGAGTCAAATGCAACTTCTTTTACATATTAATCTGACAACTGCTATATGTTACAAACAGAAGGACCTTTGACGTCTACATAGAAATGATAAAGACTCTGATAGCACATTAAATCAATGATAGCAAGATGAGACTTCTAAAAAGACAGTAAAGAAACCTTTGGAGGTACAACTCTTGGTGCTCGGAGTACACGGAACTTGCGGAGTTGCTCCTTGGTGCTCGAGTACACGGAACTTGTTAAGTTTTAGTTGCTATGAAATGTTGGTGGTATACACTGTAAGACTTTGTATTTATCTTTTTCTGATGATTTAGAGAGAATGACCATGGGGCTTATATAGGCAGAGTCTGTGAATGGATACATGCATAAAATAGGAAGTTTGTCCATTGCATGCATGCACAAGCACAACATCTGACATTAAGATTTGTCATTGCTCCCTTCTGGTTATGTTCCAAATTATGAATTCCCGCACTGTTTCTCTTTCCTTTACCATATTTGTCAACGTTAATCAATTTAATTGTCAATCCATCATATCCTTGTCACATTGAACAATAATATTTCTCCACTAATTTTCAATGCATTGCAATATCAGCTTTCCATTGTAAGACAATCAAGCAGCTCATCGTCCTGTTTTTCCATTTTTGTACTATCTATGAGCATGCATGTGAGATCGATATCCAGCCAACGCAAGGCAATTAATTTAGTTACAATATTTGTAAAGCCAATATCGTGTATATTAAATTATCCAAATATGTAAGTATGTGTGATTTGCATTTTATATGAAGTGGATGGATTTATATTATTCGTGTTATATTTTCCAAATAGTTGATTTTTTACATATTAAATCATCAATCATGCATATGTTTGCAGCGAAGAAATAAAAGTGAAAAAGATAGGCCATGATCACTGTGAAGAATTGAATTATATATTTATATATGCTATAGAAATGTTTTTTTATTAAAAACCTATATACTATAGAAATGTTACAATATTTTATATGCCGGCTTTCAATTGCTTTTAATCTTATAAATTACCTTTTTGTGACAGACCCAAGATTGATCGATTTCCATTCAAAATATTATTGAAACATAAATTAACAAGAGAAACCATGGTAAATTACGCATATATATTACGAAAACAAAACAAAACTTAATTAAGTAGTTATTTAATATACAGATGTGCATTATCACCAAACTGTGTTAAAAATTTAAATTTTGAGAAAGTATATATTAATATATATAGCCACAGCCATATACTAACCTATATAAAAATATTTGAAATCTAAAATGTAAAGGATATGTGGTCCTTAATAATTAATTAGGAAGATTGTAAATCAAATTCGGCCAATAATTACATGCAAGTGAATTGATTTTTTATCAAAATTAATTCCTTAATGTATGATTTTTTTTTTTGTCAAACTGCAGCAAATATGATACCAGGTCTATTATTCCATCTAAATCCTCCCCCTCCCTTTTTTTTATCCATAATGTGTTGGTTGTCTGGTTGTTGAATTAGTTTATGTCAAATAACAAATCGCCTAAATATTTGGTAATTGGTAAAAGCAAGACAGTATATAGTCCTTCGACCTTCATAAAATTAAAGAAATGATTCAAGTGCTACTTTGCATCAAGTTTAGTCATTTGCATAATTCTAAGAAACAATATTTTAGAAGCTTGGGGTTGGAAGAATCTTGTTTATAGGATTTTTTTTTTCTTTTTGAAAGGTTACAAATTTTCCTTTTTTTTTTAATGTATTTGTCTTGAATCCGCGACAATTCATGATATGTACCAAAGAATTTTTTTTATAGTCCTTTCGGTTGGATTTTATTAAAAACCTAAATATATATTGGAATGATAAATATTATAAAATAATGAAAAAATATGTGGTTGTACCAGACAAACCTTTAACGAATAAGCCAAAATCTCCATCAGCAATAGACCACATATCACGTCCTTCCCATCCATTATATATCACTCTTCATGTCGACTAATCAGGAATCCATAATTGTTGAATCCCTGTGTTGCTTTGGAAAACTATGGCGCCGCCGACACTTGATTTTTATTTTTGTAGTTGTTCTTCATCTTATAGAAAATAAATAGTAATCCTAATAGCAACAAATGTCACTTTATAGATAGATAGGACTTCATATGTTGGCAAAAAGAAGAATTGGGCCATGAGTAACTGTTAGGCTTATTTATTTATTTTTATTTTTATTGAAATCCTGGCAGAGGTTAACCAAGAGTTTATGCATCATTTGTTTAACATCCATACAACTGCATGTTGGGCTTATTTCAATTAAGGAAAATTTTCTAGTGAGTATACACATATAAACTTTTAAGGGGGAATTTCATGTATACTCCTCAAAAACTTCAAAATTATGTATTCCCCCTCTAAACTTCAAAATGATGTCTAAGCTTCTAAAACTCACAAATTTACTCCTTTTAATGTCTTTTAAATTAAAACTCATTGTAAATTTATAAAATACCCATTTTACCATTTATTAAAAGTATAAAAATATTATAGTTTATTTAAGAAAAATGTCAGTCTTATATTTGATTGGTTTTCAAGGGCAAAATGAGTATTTATAAATGGTAAAAGGTATAATGCATGGGTATCCGGTTTTCGAAGACAAAATAAATATTTTACAAAGTGTAAAGGATATAATGGGTATATTATAAGAGCGGCATTTTTCTTAAACAAGTTATAATTTTTCTTATGAATTTTAATAAAGGGTAAATTGGTGAATCTCAAGGATCTCAAGGACTTGATGACAAATCAGTGACTCGATGTACCTCTAACAAAAAGTACCTCTACTATTATCTTTAAGTTGAATATAATTTTTATTTTACTCAAGGATCTCATTAAAGCTTTATTCTATGTTTGATTCGATTCGATTATGGAGAAACAAAAATAATAAAATAAATGCCCGCACCCCTTGATTAACCCTCCTATAAATATATCCCTATAGAAACCGCACCCCTTTAATTTTATTTCCATCCTTCTTGTTGTCTTGACTGCCCCCGTTTCAATTTCTTCACCGTATCAAATTCATGCGGCATCCAAATACGATCCAAATAAGACCACATCTCTTTCCTCTCTTTTTTGCACAATCGACTAAGGAGAATTATATTGTATGTTCGATTTGAATTTTAATCCTACGTCACAGTTGATTTTGTACAATTAATTGCAGTATGACTTCAGTTTTTGAAATATCTCGCTAAAAGGTAACCGGACTTCTATAATCTGTATTTTTCATTTTGTATGATTAATTTGAATATTGGTATTGCATATTGGATTATGATAGCATATTTAACGGGATAGCAGGTCTCAGGTTGGAATTTGATTTGTGGTTGTAGCCTCTCGCTGTTGGATGGATTTCCCATTGAATTGACGGTTTAAGGAATTGTTTTATGAGAATGTGAGAATCGCCTATGGCAGGGATTACACATGTGTGAATATGATATGACTTGTTTTTTACGGATAACCTAGACCGACGTGCTATCGCCGGTAAAATATGCATGCATAATTTGATGTGTATTTGTGTGGATTAATCCGGCCTGTTTGACTGGTTGTTAAATTAAGTCAATTATAGAGAATCACATCGTTAAATAACCAGTTAGTGAGGTTTGCAGCTGACTTCATTTTGTTATTTTGTTTTCCTTTCTGTTGCGACGTAGGTTGACGGCCAAGAAAAAATGCGATGGTGTTATAATCACACTCCGGATGGTCAAAATCTAGAGTGTGACAATCAGTTCATAAATTATACTAAATCTGATATATAATACATATCTAAACTACAACAATAATATATATAAATATATTTTTTTGATTCGACAAAATAAACTTTGATAATTTTGTTATTTCAATATTCTCGCATAAATTTATCGTCATATATGGTCAATATAATTTGTTTTTTAATTAAAATAAAACAAGAATAAATAACATCATACGAGCTCACGCCTTGGCCATTCAAGAAAACATTATTGATCTTTAAAAATGTTTCAATTAATAAAAGGCTCTCATACAATTCAAAACAGAAAATAACATTCAAGTGAAATAAATCAGTGATTACAGTTCTAAATAGAAAAAATGATCAGTTAAGAGTAATTATATATGAAAAAGTCACGTTGTGATCAGTTCCGTCATTGCATGATATGACACGTGTATTAGTCACATGTCATGACTTGCGTGATTTGTGTTGTGTCTATTCACGTGTTGTGACTACTTATCGGAAAAAAATAACACGACACAACACGACATGTGAATTGCCTGGTCACAAATACACATCAAATTATGCATGCATATTTTGTCGCGACACGGCACACGTGTTGGCGTGATATGACTCGTGCATCTCGTGTCGTTATTGCTATTAAAAAAGGTGGCACAACAAGATCCAACATATGAATTATCTAATCACAACATGGTATGACACGTGATCATGTGAGTCATACATAATAAAAAAAATAATAGATTTTAATCGAACAGTAAATTTTAAACAAATTTGAAAAATAATAATAATAAGACGAAAGTGACCACCTTCACGGATAGTCAAGTCCATTCACCCGATCGAGTGCGGAGACCATATCCTCTGAGGTAACAAAATATTTTTTGTTTAGTTTTGAACTGTCCGATCAGAAAATGAAATGCACGTGATCTCTTTACTACACGTACAAATTATTATCGGTAGGGCTGTAAACGGATATGGATATCCGAGCGGATATCCGCTCCGAATCCACATATAATCTGTATCTGAATTTAAACGGATACGGATACGGATACGGATACGGATAGTAATACCTAAACGGAGCGGATATCCGGATCATCCGAAACCCAATAAATTTTTTCGGACCCGCTAATTAAAAGAAATTATTTTGCCTTCAAAGAAATTTGAACTCATGTCATGTGAGGTGAGAGTCTAAACAACCAAACTACAAACTACTACACCACACTATCTTTTGTTAATACTTCCTTATTTTGTTTATATATTATATCAATAGAATGAATATCTTATATCTCCCATCTTTTCAACATGAATATCTCCATCAACTTACAATTATTCATTTATTTTCATATTTAAATTTTATTAATTATTAATTATATCTTAAAGTTCATATAACTCAATATCCGACAAGTATCCGTTCTATATTCGTATTCGAATCTGTATCCGTAAATTATCTGCTCCGTATCCGTATCCGTTTAAGGCGGATATAGTTTTAAATTTTGATATCCGTTTACTATCCGTATCCGCTCATTGAAAGACGGATACGGATTTGGTATTAGCATTATCCGCTCCGAATCCGCTCCGTTTACACCCCTAATTATCGGGCATTCGGGCGGTCCGGATCTAAACAGTTTTTTTATTGAAACCCGTAGGCAATGCATTAAAAAACCAAATAATTTCTCTCTTCTCTCTCTCAGATCTAAACTGACATTACATCTTTCTTTATCCAATTTATTCCTGTTCAAATCTTAAGAAATAATTTTCTTTAGAAGAAGGCTCGTTCGCATTAATTGTGAGTGATGAAAAAAAATAACGACATGATAAGAGAGAATATGATTTTCGTCCTCATTTTAAACCCCCTTCTAACCATCTCAGTTGTTAACTATTCATATCAACTATAATTATATATTATCCGGCTGAAGGCTCGACCTTCTTATTTTTTTCTCAAAAAAAAAATATTATCTGAGTTTTTAGACTTTATATCAGTGTTATTAGAACAGGACCGAACCGGTCGGTTGGATCGGAAAAAAACAGAACCAGTCACCTGTCCGGTTTGGTTCTCTTAATGGATCGGTTATGTTACTAGAGTAGTG
This sequence comes from Carex littledalei, assembly GCA_011114355.1. Lineage (NCBI taxonomy): Eukaryota > Viridiplantae > Streptophyta > Magnoliopsida > Poales > Cyperaceae > Carex > Carex littledalei. The sequence goes on along the minus strand of CM022080.1, from coordinate 12,783,817 downwards.
AAAAATGGTTGAACCGGCCGGTTGTATTTAAAAATTGTTGAACCAATTCATGTAAAAACCGGTTAAAATAGAAAAAACGCAGGAAATATAAATCCGCACTCTCTCGGCTATGTTACTAGACTTTGTGGATCAAGTTTATATGAAAATTACCAAAAAGCAAAGGGACCGCGTGGGTTTAATGAGGGAGAGTGCGGATTCATCTTTTCTGAAACTGCATTTTTTCTGTTTTAAACTGTTTTTTATATGAATTGGTTCAGCAATTTTTAAATACAACCCGGCCGATTCAACTATTTTTCACTGATCTAGTAACATAAGCGATCCATTAAGAAAACCAAACCGGACAAGTGACCGGTTCTGGTTTTTTCTAATCCAACCGACCGGTCCGATCCAGTTCTGATAACACCGGAAAAAACAATTATTTCCAAAGTTTGGATTTTTAGATTCATCCATATCGTCGGAAAACTCTTGCATTCTTTCTGTCTATCTTTATTATTTATTTTAATAACAAATTATTATAAATAAAAATTCCAAGGTACAATGGCACGCATTTTGATAAAGTGGGAGCCGAACCATCTTCAAAAAATGGTGATATAATATTGTTTTCTTTTAATTCGTGGTAAAACCATGATTCTATTAATTAATATTCATAAGTATTCAGAAAAAAATTCATTCGAATTTCGAGTAACTTCTTATACGAAGCGCAATTTCTTAATTATTAAATCAAAAATTAATTTTTGAAGCTGCTACAACATTAACTAACAAAAAGGAACATTAACCCAACAAGATTCAATCGGCTTAGACTACATCTTTTGTTACCTTTGCCTTTTGTTTTACTTAATACAGCTAATAAATTACCTCATGTTGCTTATACAACATGCCATTTTTGAAGTATATGAACAGTGAAGATTTCTGAGCTAAAATCATGCTTATAGAGAGATTTATTATCTTAACATTAAATTTTGTTTTGTTAAACCGTAAAAATTGACAAAACGTTTATGAAAATAAAATAATAAAATATATTTCCTATAATCAAAATATCTCTTAGTAATTTTAGTGTAATTTGATAATAGATCAGTCATCATAAAAATATTAAAAAGAGTAATAATTCAGGTTTAATTTTACTCACTCCGATGAATCACCGATACACCGATAAGTCAGAATTCACATCCTCTCCGGTAAGAATTACTGGATCCGGACCGTTCATTTAACTTGCACGAATCTTAAAGCAGATGAGAGTAAATCTCAAACCGTAAAGTGAAGGGAATCTTTTACACATATTGGAGAGGATACTCTTCCCTGATAGTGATAGATAAGGATCCGGATCCACCTTGGCAATGCGGCCTCTCTCACTAATATTCACCCTTCGATCTACCTACCCATCAACGGTGAAATTTCATCCACCTCATCGATCCGCACCAACCTCAATCCACCAATCAAAACGCGAATCCAATATCTTTAAAAGAGCACCCGACCCGGCCTCTCCTCCCATAAGTAGTTCCCAATTCCAATCGTTGCATTTTCTCCTTTCCTCTCTTCCTCTCTAAAACCTAATTAATCTATCGAGAAATATCAATGGCGCCTAAGGCGGACAAGAAACCAGCTGAGAAGAAGCCTGTGGAGGAGAAGAAGCCAGCGGAGAAGAAACCCAAGGCGGAGAAGCGCATCCCTTCCAAAGACGGCGCTGGAGGTGACAAGAAGAAGAAGAAGAAGGCGAAGAGCACTGAGACTTACAAGATCTACATTTTCAAGGTGCTCAAGCAGGTGCATCCCGACATCGGTATCTCCAGCAAGGCCATGTCGATCATGAACTCCTTCATCAACGACATCTTTGAGAAGCTCGCTAGTGAAGCATCTAGGTTGGCGAGGTACAACAAGAAGCCTACTATTACCTCTCGGGAGATCCAGACGTCGGTTAGACTTGTGCTTCCTGGTGAGTTGGCCAAGCACGCTGTTTCTGAAGGCACCAAGGCTGTCACCAAGTTCACCAGTGCTTAGATTTGGGTTTTGGTTTTGATGGATTTAGGTGTTTAGTTGGTTGTTTAGGTTTCTTTGTTTTCTTGGATGGTATTGTAGGGTTTAGTGTGGTGATGAGATTGGGTTTCTTGTGTTTGATCTGGGTGTATATAGTATATTGGGTTTGATTCAGGTGAAATGGAGGAATTTGCTAACTTGTGATTGTGATTACTGGTAAATGTTGGAAATGTGGGCATCAATTAAGACCTTGCATGCTGCTTTTAAGTTCTTTTTTAAAATGTTTGATATTTGTTTTGAACAAGTTTTGAGTCAGTTGTCCAGTTGATTGTGAATTCTCTCTTTGGAACACAGACAGTTTGCAAATACCTAGAGAAATATCTCTTTTGAACAACGAATGATTCTGTTTTTACTTGGTTTTAATGTTTAAAAATGATCAACTTCATCTGAAAATGTAGTCTTGCAAAATAAATTTAAAAGAAGTATTCAACTGAATGATGATTTGGTTATGAAAAAGTTAAAGACTTCACAAATTTTGTGACAAATTAAACTGCAAAATATGCAAAAGGTTCATACTGGAACCATAAGCCGCCAAATCTGCAAAAGGTCCTCTTCATCGAATCAGTGAGCACAGCCCAAAAGACTAATTGTGCCCTTGTTTTATCTATTAATTTCGGGCCAACACAGCCCAAAATACCAATTGTGCCCTTTTGTTCAATCTATCAATTTCGGGCCGAGAATATGAATTGGATCTAATAAAGTATTATTCGCTTTTCAAAAGCTAAATAATTCAATATTCAAAAGGTTGAAAGGAATATTTGTAGTTGTTACCTAACCAGTTCTGCCGTTCCAATATTCACGGATTTCTAACTACCCTTGCTCTCCTCTTTAAAGCAATGGTTCCAATTTACATACCATGAGAACACCAGCAAAACCTCTCAAATCCCTCTCTTCCCTCCTCTTCTCAAGACCCTATCTCTTTGCCATTTTATCGCGACCCATCTCTTCAACCTCCTCAGTTGACCCCAGTTCAACAGACCCGAATCCGCAGATGGACCCACCATCCTCCCCGATCCACGTGCCGATCGATGCGCGGTCCTCGGTGCGCAAGCCGATCAGCCTTTGGCCTGGTATGTACCACTCGCCAGTGACGAATGCTCTGTGGGAAGCGAGATCTAGTATTTTCGAGAGATTGCTCGATCCGCCAGCTAAAGAGGGACCTCCGCAAGTCGAATTGTTGACTAAATCGCCTTCGCAAAGTCGTACCACCATAATTTACAAGTTTTCGAGTGATTATATACTGAGGGAGCAGTATAGGGATCCAACGAATGAGGTTAGAATTGGGAAATTGTTGGAGGATCTCGATGCACTTGCTGGGACCATTGCTGTAAAGGTAAAGTTTCTCACATTATTATTATTTCGTTTTCTTATTTTTTTTATAATTTTTTTAGGAACAGTGTTAAATACTGGTTACACAGTATTTCCTGTTTCCATTAAGCAACAGAAACTCAATTAATCTTTGCTTGCATGCCCAGTTATTTGTCGGATTCGCATAGTATGCCTCTGGTACTAATTTCTTGAATCAGGGTTTATGGTCAATTTAAAATTTTTTTCCTCAAGTTTTGTGCATTATCATTTCAGTTCCTAGAATTCTTTAAAAGCAATATCCATTACTGTCAGCATCTTTTAATCAGAAAATCTCCAACTAATGCAAAATAATTTACGACTTCTTTGAATACTGTAATAATGTGAAATTGAGCTGCAAACTGGTGCATACAAATTTTGTACAGCTTCAATCAATCAATCCCGATCAACAAAAGATTTTGTATGACATGATATGATGATGATCAAGAATGCAAGTTGTTAATGTTTTTATTTATTGTGTGACAGCACTGCTCTGATGAGGATAGCACGACTAGGCCGTTATTGCTAGTAACAGCCTCTGTGGATAAAATGGTCTTGAAGAAGCCACTTCGGGTTGATACTGATCTCAAAATAGTTGGTGCTGTTACTTATGTCGGCCGTTCTTCCATTGACATTCAAATCGAAGTTACCCAACTCCCACTTGGTACCTACAAGTCTTTTGTAAATTGTATCATTGTCATTATTCTTATTCTAATGTATGGTTTTTAACTTGTTATTCAAAAGACAAAACATGATAATCTACTGTATTCATCATTGTTTATTATAGTATTATTTGAAATCGGTAGTAATACTTTTACTTAAAAATTCTCTTTTATTCTTGTTATATTACTTTTTTTTTGTAGTTTATACTAAAATAGTAGTATTATAACATTACTGCTACAACCAGTGCTATTCTATTTTGTAAAGAAGATAGATGCTGTCAATTGACTGTTAAGTTTCATGTACTGTAGATAACTCTGAACCGTCAGATCCAACTGCCTTAACTGCTAACTTCACATTCGTGGCATGCGACTCAAAAACAGGAAAGGCAGCTCCTGTAAACCGACTTGTACCAGAAACTGAGAAGGAAAAGCAACTCTTCAAAGAAAGGGAGACACGAGACAAGCTTAGAAAGAGGAAGAGAGAGGAACAAAAGAAAGGTATAGAAAATGGTTTTGCACACTTTTTCCAAGGAGAAGAGGCAGAGAGGCTGAGAAATTTATTGGCCGAGGGGCGGGTGTTCTGTGATTTCCCCGCACTAGCTGATCAGGACAGCATTTTATTGCGGGACACTAGACTGGAGAATGCTCTTATTTGTCAGCCTCAGCAGAGGAACTTGTATGGCCGTATTTTTGGAGGGTTTTTGATGCACCGGGCCTTTGAGCTGGGATTTTCTACAGCCTATGCTTTTGTTGGTCATATGCCGTATTTTCTTGAAGTAGACCATGTTGATTTCTTGAAGCCGGTAAGTGCCTCATTATTTCTAGTTATTAAATTGGATTGTTTTGAATTTTATACAATTTTTTATTCTTAGTAGTACTCTACATCAATTTAATTAAATTTTGTGCGGTCAGGTTGATGTGGGAGATTTTCTTCGGTTCAAATCATGTGTACTATACACTCAATTGGATAATCCAGATCAACCTTTGATCAATGTAGAAGTGGTGGCCCATGTTACAAGGCCTGAGCTCCGTACCAGTGAGGTACTATACTATTTTTTGATAGTTAATTATTTCTTGAATACATAAAATTTACTAAAAATATATATGTACAATAAAAATGAGTGAAAATGAGAATTGTATGAACTCGTAAAAAAGCAGTTTGTATGTCATTTTTGGCTACATTTACCTATGTTTCTTGATCTAAATCTGGTATTTTATGAACTTGTACAGGTATCAAACACATTTTATTTCACATTCACTGTCAACCAAGATGCATTGAAAAATGGCTTGAAAATACGCAATGTAGTTCCAGCCACAGAAGAAGAAGCGCGTCGGATCCTAGAGCGCATGGATGCTGAGAAATTATATGATGGTAGTCAATAATTAACAAACTTTTGTTTCTTTCATTCCTTTCGGGCCTTGCAGAGAGCAAAAGATAGATAAAAGTACAAAAGAATGCAACCATTTGACTAAATAAGATTTATGTTGTAATTTTACAATACAAACATTAGTTCCTTCAAAATAAAACACCATATGTTCTTCATAATAGAGGCCACTGTCTTTAAATTAAAAATTGCTTGCAAGGTATTATCATATTTAAAAATAACTCCCTCTTCTATTAAAGTACTTGGGTCAAATAAATTCTCATTTCTTGAGTCAACTCCACGACTTATTCTATTTAAAAATAATGTAAAGCATGGCCTAGCCCATAGAAACCCAAGAAAGGGAATTTTAGCTGTTTCCTTTCCAAGGGATTTTGGTTGATTTTTTGTGAATGCATTTGTGTTTATGTATATTTAGTCGGCATATAGTTGGACTATGTGGCATGATTTTTTTAAAGCTTTCGCTACTCGAGAGTGATTTTGTATGTGAAGTTATCCCATTCAGAGAGTAGTTCCAAAAGAAAACAACTCATGCTCTTGCTTCTGAACCGAGATATACTGAAATTAATAATAATAATAAACTTTGGACAAAAATCTACAGTTGATTCTTAAATGAATTGATTTCGAACTAAGTTTGAGTTTGGTTTGAATTTTGAACGAACTCAATTTCGAATCGAATATTTTACGAACTCAATTTCGAATTTTTACGAATTTTGTTACGACTTACGAGTTATGACTTATGGTTGGGTCATAGTTCGAAATTACAGTACTTCAATAAAAACTCAGGCATTCTGAATTCTAATTACACAGTACACCAAAGTTTATATCAAAGTTCATTACAAATACTAAAATTTATATCAAACACCAAAGTTTAATACAATCAATCAAAGTTCAGTACAATCACAGAATCTAAAGTTTTCCAAATAGCCAACATGAGCAACATCACCAAAGTTTTCAAATATCCAAAGTATTCAAAGTACAATTTAAATATCAATAGAAGTACAGAACAATCACTAAAGTCTTAGAATTATTACAAATCCAAATATTATCCTAAATAAAACATTAAAGTTCATTATCAGCGGAAATTAACAGTTCACGTTTGAGTTAATTTCGAACTAAGTTTGGTTTGAATTAATTTCGAATCGAATTTTTTACGAACTTTTTCGAATCAAACTCGAATCGAATTACGAACTACGAATTTTTTATGCAGCCCTATGATCAATGCTGTAAATTTTTACCCATTATTTTATATTAAAGGTGCATATGCAAAACACAAGGTTTTAGCTAAAACAATTGGTTCGGACGCTGTGATACATAATGACCCAAATATATTTGCGTTTGCTGACATGATCTATGGACGTTACGGATTATAATGTCCTGGAGTTTCTTTTCTGTTTAGTTAATTAACGGACTGGTTTAGATTAAGAAATTAGCTGGACGTTATAAACAATAACATTTTTCTTATATTTTGAAATTTCACGAATTCGTTCTCTATTATCGTTATTTATTTTTTTATTTTCCTATTAATAAAAAAATCGGGGCACTTCACGCCTGGTGTGTGGTGATATTGCAAGGCGTGCTTTTACTTGGCATGAAATATATAGGGAATGAATATGGCGTTTAAAAGTACATAGTTTAAAATTAAATATTTCATCAAACAAATGACAAAATGTTTTAAGCATGGCGTGGCCTTCTATTGACGCTTCCATATTTTTCTATTTTAAGACTGTGCATAGACGGTCTTTTAAAAAAAAAAAAATTCCTTCAGCCACCACTTAAAAAAAGTTAAAAAACCATCTCTTATATACCAAATTAAACAGCCCCAATAAACAATAACGTCTTTCCCTCTCTCTTACATATATACAAAATGTACATCAGTAGACTAACAACACCTCTCAAAAGTCTCTATTCCATCTCAAGATCCTCTTTTTTCACCACCTTATCACGACCAATCTCTTCAACCCCCCCAAATTTAGACCAAACTGAACCAAAATCAACCGACCCAAAACCCCAAAGAGAGAGGTCATCATCCGGTCCCATCCATGGTTCAATCGATGCAAGTTCCTCGGTGCGCAAATCGATCAGCCTATGGCCTGGCAGGTATGAGTCACCGGTGACAAATGAGCTATGGGAGGCCAGGTCTAGTATTTTTGAGAGATCAGTTGATGCTCCATTCAAGGAGGCACCATCACGTAGCGAACTGCTGATTAAAACTCCTTCGCAAAGTCGTACCAGCGTGATTTACAAGTTTTCAACTGATTATGTGTTGAGGGAACAGTACAGGGATCCAGGAAATGAGGTCAGAATCGGGAAATTGTTGGAGGACCTTGATGCACTTGCTGGAACTATTGCTTTCAAGGTATATATATATCTTTCGAATGTGCCCCTTTATTTAATTTAATTGCACATGTGAAGTTAAAAGCTTAATTTTTGCTATTAATTGGAAATACTGTTAAACATGAAGTCCTTGTCATTTTCACTCTGGTCCATAAAATTTGGCTTTTGGCAATTGGTACCTATACCGGTAAGTAGTATTAAGGTATAATATTTGCAATTTCAGTAATATTAGGAGCTTTTAGTAAAACAATAGTCTAACTAATGCGAAATTATATATCATTTTTGAATTTTGTAGTGGTGATTAATGACCCAATATGGTACTGAAAGGTTGTATGGGTCCTCGGCTCAATGTTTACATTACTAAGTAAAATTTCAAACTATTTGCAATTTCAGTCATATTAGGAGCTTTTAGTAAAACAATAGTCTAACTAATGCGAAATTATATATCATTTTTGAATTTTGTAGTGGTGATTAATGACCCAATATGGTACTGAAAGGTTTGTATGGGTCCTCGGCTCAATGTTTACATTAATAAGTAAAATTTCAAACTATCATAGTTGATTCTGAAACATGCAATTTGCAGCATTGTTCTGACACGGATAGCATGAAAAACTCATTATTGCTAGTGACAGCATCTGTGGATAGGATAGTGTTAAAGAAGCCACTTTATACTGATACTGATCTCAAAATATCCGGTGCCGTCACCTATGTCGGTCGTTCTTCCATTGACATTCAAATTGAAGTTACGCAACTTCCTCCCGGTGCTAACTATACAAGAGCTACCGATAATCACATATGGGAAAAATCACAACTTTATCGCACAGGTATAGTATTATTATATATGAAAAAGAAGAGTGAGGATATGGTATATGCATATTACATAGCAGTCCGTACTATGGACTCATATCTCCGTCTTCGAAGTCCAAATAATCAATCTGAACCACTCAACGTAATCTCCACATAATAATGTACTTGTTGATAAAATTTTATATTTTTAGAACTTTTTTAATATTTGTTTTAGATAGGTAGAAGATACTTGATTTAAAAATTCTGTACCATTCAAAACTAGTGATTTTCTACCTATCTAAAAAAATAATAAAAATTGTAAATTTTGATCTTCATGTACATTTTCATATGGAGATAATGTTCAATGGCTCGAATCGACTGTTTGAACTTTGAAAATAGAGATATGAATCCAATCCGTAATATGCACATTACCATAGCCTCACTCAATATAGAACGTTACAATGGGTAAAAGAAAGATACAAATGTTTGCACAAAAATAATAGATGTAGTATTTGGTATTCATTTTCTACAAAAGGCCCACTTTAGGTAGAGGTATTCATTTGCTGAGATTTCTCAAAGACTTCAATATCAATTTCTTATCAAGACTGACTCTAGAGAAATTATTACAAGCATCCAAATTATCTGTCTTTTTTAACTGAGAAAAGTCACAGTAAAGGAATTATAATCTTGAAGTGAAGTGTCTTTTACTAGATCTTTTTCTTTATGGGCCCTTCTGAGAAGTTTATTAACAATATTCTTCAAATATTTCTCAACCAACTTCACTGAGTTGTTAAGCAGAAAGAAGGATGGTTTTGTTATGTAGAAATAAATATCAAATGTTTACTTTTCATGTCAAATCCTGATCAATTGGCATTTTGGTCTAAAGGGTCATGATTAATTGCAAGAAAACTGTTAGTTTTCAGTCTCTTGAGTTTCTACAAAACATACTCTAAATTTCATAATTCATAAAATTATTCGTTCATGAAGTAGAATTTACTACATGGTATGAAATATTCTCTAATAAATCTGTACATGTCCTTTGTCTCGATATTAAAATGAAGAATATTTGTACTAAATTTAAAATAATATTTGGCTGATGGTTGTAATTTTATATAATTATACATAACTTAGGGTTATCAAATCCGGTTGCTCTATCTGCGAACTTCACATTTGTGGCACGTGACTCCGAAACGGGAAAATCAGCTCCGGTAAACCGACTCATGCCCGAAACAGAGCGGGAAAAACAACTCTTCAAAGAAGGAGAGATGCGTGACAAGCTAAGAAAGGCAAACAAAGATGCAAAAACAAAATGTCTACAAAACGACCTGACGCTCTCCTTTGAAGGAGAGGAGGCCGAGAGGTTGAGAAATCTACTGGCCAAGGGAAGAGTGTTCTGTGATCTACCCGCATTAGCAGATCGAGATAGCATTTTATTGAGGGACACTAGACTGGAGAACTCCATTGTATGTCAGCCACAGCAGAGGAACTTGCACGGTCGCATTTTCGGGGGATTTCTGATGCACCGAGCCTTTGAATTGGCGTTCTCTACTACCTATGCTTTTGTTGGTCATGCTCCGTGTTTTGTTGAAGTCGATCATGTCGATTTTTTGAAGCCAGTGAGTTTGATATTTTTTTTTTTTTACTTGACAGTCATTGCATTCCATTCCTCGTTTATCCTTTTGGATTTATTCAGAAAAAAAAATATATCTTTTGATACTTGTTCATTTTGTGGTACAAGCAAGTAACAGTACACATATGGGTACTTATACTTTGTCAAATTTATAAATTATTTGAATTTGATTTGCGTAGGTTGATGTGGGAGATTTTCTTCGCTTCAAATCATGTGTTTTATACACGCAATTGGAGAACCCTGATCAACCGTTGATCAATGTGGAGGTTGAGGCTCATGTAACCAGACCCGAGTTACGTACCAGTGAGGTATATATTCATATCTAATACTTTTAAAATTAAAAGTAAGATGCATATTAATTGGATTCATATTTAGCAATTACTTTGAATAAATTTTTCATGTCATTAATGCCGTCATGCAGGTATCAAACACATTTTATTTCACATTTGGTGTCGACCAAGAGGCCTTGAAAAACGGGTTGAAGATCCGCAATGTAGCTCCGGCAACAGAAGAGGAGGCACGACGGATCCTTCAGCGCATGGATGCTGAGAATATATCATAAAAAAAATATATCATAGTTTTAGTTAGCTTATTTCTGTCATTTGGCTTTTTTTGGAGTTCATATGCAATTGAAATTTTTTAAAAGAATGAGAAATGAGTTTGTTTCAGTTCAACTAATTAAGAACCGTGATGATAACATATCAAAATTCATTCAAACTGGAATATATTAAAATTGTGAATAAGTTGTACGTCATTTAAATAGACTGGTTATCAAATTAATAATCTGCTTGATAAAGTGGATTTAATTTCAAAATTGTTTGATTATTATATGTAATTTCAAGATTGCATGATACGGTGATTTACAAGCCGTTCCATTAAAAATTGAAGATTTAAATTGCTAGAAAGTATGATATAGAAAAATTGGAGAAAATTCAAACCTGTCATGATATATATATAGTTAGTAGGAGTTAATGTGTGTGGATCCTACTGTATGGGTGTTAGGAATTAGTAAGTTAATTTTCTGTGATGATGGTTAGTAGGAGTTAATGTGTGTGTGGATCCTACTATACTTCCACTCGCATGTATTTGATGTTTCGGATGAAACTGAAATAATCCTGATGTAATAAGCAAAAAGAACCATTTGGTGAGAGAAAATCATAATTGTTTCTTACCAATTATGAATTTTATGTAAATTTTCTAAGGCGCCTCTCATAGCATCTACATCCCAGCAAGTTAAATAAGTTTTTAAATAATTATTAACTACTTTTTAGAAATTAAGATCTCTAAAGTTTCTACCTCTAACATTTCTGAAATTAATTTTAGAGTTTCTATTAAACCACATCAGCAATAAATTAAAAATGAGAAATAATTTAAGCCAATCATTTGATCAGTATGGAGTTTATAAACAGTTTCTTAATAAAAAACTTTACTCCATAGTTTCTTAGTAAAAAACTTTACTCCATAGTTTCTAAATAAGAAACTCTCCCACATCTCTAAAACTGAATTACAAACTGCTACATCAGATTAGAAACTCTAATAGTACCAGTAAATGTAGATGCTCTCAGTTTCCGGACAAGTATCCTCTTCATTACTGTAAAAGATTCCCTTCATTTTACGGTTTAAGAGTTATCTCATACGCTTTGAGATTCGGAATAGCGCAGGGGCAGTATTATTGGGCTTTGAGATTCGTGCCAAGTTAAAAAGAACGGTCCAGATCCAGTAATTGTAAAAGATTCCCTATTATGGTACCGGGGAGGATGTGAATTCTCAGTTTCCTCCCTTTCTCTTTGTTGCTAGCTAAAAACCTTATCCCTCTCCTGCGATTGAGGCCTCGAGAGAAACCCCCTCTTTCTATCGCTCTCTCTCCAAGTTTCTTTGTACTAATACATTTTTTCTCTCGTTCCCTCTCTTGCTTTCTTTGAAGAGGACTGACTTCTCTCTCGCTCCCTTTCATTATCTCAAGGTTAGTTCTGAGATAGGGGAGAAAATCGATAAATATTGTAAATGTTCTTTAATGAGATTTAATATGGGCAGGCCACAGCTTAGTTTAAGGTGTAAAAAGGTCCTTGATATACTTTTATTCCCTTCTATTGTTCTGTTTTGATTTCATTGAAAGGGTTCTCCTTCAACATTGGACCTGGCCTCATCCTGATTTAAATTATTGAATTTCCTATTAACAAGCAAGAACAAAATGATTGAAAAAACAATTGATCTATTATGATTTGTAGAGCATAACAAAATGATTGAATTTCCTATTGATAACCGACCAATTGCATTATTGCTCACAATCTGTCTTAATCATGTGCTGTTATTCTTCAACGCAGTAGTTGAACCTGGAAGAGAAACTCCACCTTGTTGGATAAGATTTTTAGAAAGAGGCTGTAAGTCTGTAAATTAACCAAATCAAACTAAATAACAATCAAATCAGATGGTGTCATCAACCATATCTCTTGCCCCCTTCTTTTCACTTTCACCTTCAGCTTTCCAATCCCAATCCCCATCCCCATTTGCTTCTCGCCGAGGCCTCTGCCTTGTCTGCTATGCATTCCCCCAGTCTGAATCTAAACACGACAAACCAAATCCATGGCGTCAGAAGGAGGAGAAAAGACCACGCCTGAAAGCGGATGCCATTTCTGATCAAGAGGCAGTTCGCCAATTTGATCAGCTGTTGGCTGCCAAGAACCTCCGTCAAATCAATCAATACCTCAAGGACTACACCAAAACATCAAGCAACCCTTACCCCACCGTCTTTTCCCTCTTCATCCGCTTAACCCAAGCAGAAGGAATTGATCCTAATGAATATACCTATGAGATCTTGATGGACTGCTGTGCACAAATGAATCAGGTCAACCTAATGTTTGGTTTTCTGGGACGGTTTCTTAAAGAGGGTCGCAGAGCTAATAATGCCAAGTTCTTCAGCCCAATACTCAAAGGCCTGTGTTGGGAGAAAAGAACTGGTGAGGCTGCAATTATGGTGCTCGACAAAATGGCTAAGCTAGGATGTATACCAAATGTAGTATTGTATAGCATTCTTATAGATGGGCTGTGCAAGAATGGTGAAACTGAGAAGGCAATGGATATTCTACATTATATGATTTCTAAAGGGCATGAGCCTAATATCGTGACCTATAGCACTCTTATAGATGGGCTGTGCAAGAAAGGTGAAACTGAGAAGGCATTGGATTTTCTAGATGTCATGATTTCCAAAGGGTATGACCCGGATGTCATCACCTATAGCACTCTTATAGATGGGCTTTGCAAAAATGGTGAAACTGATAAGGCATTAGAATTATTAGATATCATGATTTCCAAAGGGTATGACCCTGATGTCATCACCTATAGTACTCTTATAGATGGGCTTTGCAAGAAAGGTGAATTTGAGCAGGCATTGAATTTTCTAGATGTCATGATTTCCAAAGGGTATGACCCTGATGTCGTGACATACAACACTTTTATAAATGGGCTGTGCAAGAATGGTGAAACTGACAAGGCATTAGAATTTCTAGATGTCCAGATTTCTGAAGGATATGACCCTGATGTCGTGACGTACAACACTTTTATAAATTGTACGTGCGAGAATGGTGAAACTGATAAGGCATTAGATTTTGTAAATTTCATGGTTTCCAAAGGGTATGACCCGGATTTCATCACCTATACCACACTTATAAATGGGCTGTGCAAGAATGGTGAAACTGACAAGGCATTAGAATTTCTAGATGTCATGATTTCCAAAGGGCTTGAACCTAATTTCGTGACCTACAAGACTCTTATAGATGGGCTGTGCAAGAAAGGTGAAACCGAGAAGGCAATGGATTCTCTAGATGTCATGATTTCCATTGGGTATGACCCTGATATCGTGACCTACGGCACTCTTATAGATGGACTGTGCAGGAAGGGTGAAATTACAAAAGCAAAGGAGTTGTTTATGAAATGGTTTCCAAAGGGGTTGATCCTGATGCAGTGATCTATTGCACTCTTATTGAGGGGCTGTGCAAAGAGGGTGAAATTGAATAGGCATGGGGTTTACCTATTATTGATATTTTGGAAAATTGTTATATAATATTTTTTGTGCTAATTAATTTGCGCATGTAATTTGATTGGTGATGGAAAAAAGTTGTGCATGGAAGTTGATTTATGTCATAAATAATATATCATGAGAATTAATTTGTGATTGAGAAAATTTTTGTACATCGTAATTGATTTATGTTGTAAAAAATCTGTATCATGTGAGTTGATTTGTGTCATAAAGAATATATGATGAGAATTTGATTTGTGTATTAAAAAATGGTTTGTATATTGTGTGATTTGCAGCAATTTATTTAGTGGTTTTAGATTGCAGATGACAACGCGCCATAACTAGTCGGATTGCTTCAAAATAAAGGATAATTAAAATGACAATTATATTTGGAACAATGTGTGCTTTATTTGTTGTTAGCTGGCTTGAAAAATGCACATCAATAGACTAACAACTCCACCTCTCAAAAATCTCTCTTCCATCTCCAGATCCTTTTTCTTCAGCATTTTATCACGACCAATCTCTCAACCACCCCAAATTTAGACCAAACAGAACCAAAATCAACTGACCCAAAACTCCAAAGAGATAGGTCATCATCCCGTCCCATTGATGGGTCAATTGATGCAAGTTCCTCGGTGCGCAAATCTATCAGCCTATGGCCTGGCAGGTATGATTCACCGGTGACAAATGCGCTAATGGAGGCCTGGTCTAGTATTTTTGAGAGATCAGTTGATGCACCAATCAAGCAAGCACCATCACGGAACGAACTGCTGATTAAAACTCCTTCGCAAAGTCAAACCAGCGTGATTCAACTGATTATGTATTGAGGGAACAGTACAGGGATCCAGGGATCCAGGGAATGAGGTCAGAATTTGGAAACTGTTTGAGGACCTTGATGCACTTGCTGGTATTATTGCTTTCAAGGTATATTTATCTTTTGAACTTTATCTTTTCCTTCATGTGCCTCTTCATTTAATTGGATTGCACATGTGAAGTTGAAGGCTTAGTTTTTGCTATTAATTGGAAGAGTGAGGCTATGCTACTAATAGCGCGCTTTGCTCTGTACTATCGATCTATATCTTTATTTTCAAAATCACAATAGTAGATCTGAACCGTTCATCATGATCTCCATATGAAAATGTACTTGAAGGCCAAATTTTACATTTTTTTACTATTTTTCTAAATAGGTCCAAAATCACTTGATCATTATGGACCATATGAAAATAGTGATTTTCTACCTATTTTAAAAAATAGTAAAAAAATTCAGTAAAAAAATTCTAAAAAATGTAAAATTTAGCCTCCAAGTACATTTTTAAATGAAGATCATGTTGAGCGGTTCAGATTGACTGTTTGGACTTTCCAAATGGAAATATGCATCCATAGTACTGATCAAAGTGCGCTATGCATAGTACCATAGGCTCAGTCTAATTGGAAATACTGTTAAACATAAGTCATTTTCACTCGGCACCTATACCAGTAAGTAGCTTTAAGGTAAGTAGTTGCAATTTCAGTCATATTAGTAGATTTTAATAAAAAAATTTAGTCTAACTACTGCAACATTTCATATCTTCCTTTTTGAATTTTGTAGCGGTAATAACAAATTACTTGGTGCGCCAGCTTAAGTACAAACTCGTACAGTGTTGATTGTTTAATACTTTGATGCATAGTATAATGACCCAATATGGTACTGATAGGTTGTACTGGTCCTCGGCTCAATGTTTACATTACTAAGTAAAATTTGAAACTATCTTAGTTGATTCTGAAACATGCAATTTGCAGCACTGTTCTGACACGGATAGCATGATAAACCAATTATAGAGCTGATTTATTATAAGCCTTCAATAATCAAGAAATCCTTGGTGGTTTCTGAGATATTATAAGTTTTCAACATCACATTTCAGCAAGTATCAAAAATTGTTCCGATACTGGTACAGTTGGTAAGTATGCACGTATTTAAAGTACAAAATTTATGGATTAGTAAAATGAGGAGGGTTCAAACGCAGCCTCTATCGCTTATACTTTTTAATTATTGTAATAACAAAAATGCTAAAATTTATTATCAAAATAAAACAAAGATTTAAATAGCGTTTATCACGTCATAGCGGAATGGCTAAAAAAACAATGCTATTGCCATTGCATTGCTATAGTTTGCTATAGTGCCAATAACACCATAGCTTTTATGGTCCAAAAATGTTATAGCGCGCTATTTAGAACCAATATTATGCACATTTTAAGTTATTATTGTTAAAAGGGAGAGCCTAGCTATCCCTCGGAATCCATCCCCCGTTTCATCCCCAGTCAATAACTACTTTAATAACTACTAACTACTTGGGGGGACCACTTACTATTTGGGGACCGCATAATATCTGAAATATTTTACAACTGGCGCGAGTAAGTATTCACATATAATAAATCAAGTATTCATCTATAATACATCAAGTATTCACACTTAAGATATCAAGTATTTAAAAAAAAAAAACTGGACACATCATTCACCCATCTTTTACACGTTTTTAGAGGTGGTTTTTTTTTCTCCGTTCAATCTAACTAATATTTCTGACGATCTGTGAGAAATTTTGCAAATCTAAAACCACCAATGTCTTCTACATAATTTTCTCTTTCAAATGAGATCCATGATGATATACTTTCGAGTTGTCCGTTGCACAAGTATTCACACCTCGTCATGCAAATATTCATCCCGCATCGAGCAAGTATTCATCCTCGTCGTGTAAGTGTAAATAGTTCATGTATCAAGAGTATTACAAGCATATGTGCATATCTCGATTAATTTTACAAGAGCGCGCAAGTATTCACATATAATAAATAAAGTATTCATCTACAATACATCAAGTATTCACACCTAAGATGTCAAGTATTTTAAAAAAAAAAATGGACACATCACTCACCCATCTTTTACACGTTTTTAGAGGTGGTTTTTTTTTTCTCTGTTCAATCTAACCAATATTTCTGACGATCTGTGAGGAATTTTGCAAATCTAAAACCACCAACGTCTTATACACAATTTTTTCTTTCAAATGAGATCAATGATTACATACTTTCGAGTTGTCTGTTGCACAAGTATTCATACCTCGTCATGCAAGTATTCATCCCTCATCGAGCAAGTATTCATCCTCATCGTGTAAGTGTAAATAGTTCATGGAGGTGAGAAACGGAGGCAGAGGTGGGAGAGGGAGAGGCAGGCGGAGGCGGAGGTGGGAGAGGCAGGCGGAAGCAGAGATGGAGAGATGAGAGAGGGAGACGGAGGCGGAGAGGGAGAGGTGGAAGAGGGAGGCGGAGGCAGAGGTGGGAGGCGAAGGCGGAGAGGGAGAGGTGGGAGAGGCAGGCGGAGGCAGAGAGGGAGAGGTGGGAGAGACGAGTGGAGGCTGGAGGCAGAGGTGGGAGAGAGAGGGAGAAAGAGGAAAGAAATAAATGAAGAAAATTGGGTAATTAATTTGTAGGGACCATTAGATAGTTAATTATAGTTAGAAGAGAAAGTTAGTTAGTTGGAGGATGAAATGGGAGATGGATTGATGGGTGAAATATAATTACCCTCGTTAAAAATATAAGAAATGTGATATACTTTTGGCCGCATTGTTTTGGTGTTTCGGATGAAACTGAAATAATCCTGTAGTAAGCAAAAGACAGTGACACTACGGACACCGTCTGATCAGAATTCCAGCAAATCTGGCTTGAGATGGAATGTACGGATTTCGTAATGTTCGCGTCAAAGCAGATCGAACAGTCCGGATCCGATTTCCAGTTGAAAACCTTATCCCTCGCTCTTTGCGCTAGCTAAAAACCTTATCCCTCTCTTACGATTGAGGTCTCTCGAGAGAAGCCCCCCTCTTTCTCTCGCTCTCTCTCCTATTTTCTTTACACAAATACAGTTCTTATTTTATATTTGTTTCTGCTTTCGCCTCTTGCAGGGGACTGACTTCTCTCTTGCTCCCTTTCATTATCTCAAGGTTAGTTCTCTTTCCAAGCTTAAGTCTATCATAGGGAGAAAATCGATAAATCTTGTAAGTGTTCTAAAAATTGAGATTTAATATGGCCATGCCCGAGCTTAGTTTAAGGTGTCAAAAGGTCCTTGATATACTTTTATTCCCTTCTTTTTTCTGTTGTGATTTCATTGAAAGGGTTCTCCTTCAACATTGGACCCGGTCGTATACTCATTTAAATTATTGAATTTCCTATTGACGAGCAAAACAAAATGATTGAAAAAACAATTCATCTATTATGATTTGTAGAGCCTGGAGTTAGTGGTCAGCTGAACACTTACAATTTTAGTATAATTTTGAATTTTTTATTGTATTTATTCAAATTCATTAAACAAGGGCGGTAAAATTGTTTGGTAGCCTTGGGCTGTCATTCACAGAGTAGGATAAAATATATTTGTACAAATAAAATAATGATATAAATTATCCGCCAAGCATCTTTTCCATTGGACCCTACCACCACGGAGCTCCAACATTACGAGCAACTGAAACTCATATTTGAATGGGAGTAGTGTCTTAAATTAATTATGTTTTAATTTCAACAAAACAGTTTTAATTCATTAAAGCCCATGTTCTTTTTCTCAATTCTAATTTTGTTTTATTGCTCACAATCTGTCTTAGTCATGTGTTGTTATTCTTCAATGCAGTAGTTAAACCTGGAAGCGAAACTCAACCTTGTTAGATAATACTTTTAGAAAGAGGCCGAGATAAATTAAGAGACTAAGTTTTTATCCAAACCAAATCAGTCTAAATAAGAATAATCAGATGGTGTCAACCTTATCTCTTGCCCCCTTCTTTTCACTTTCACATTCACCTTCCCAATCCCAATCCCCATCCCCATCCCCATCCCCATCCCCATCCCCATTTGCTTCTCGCCGAGGCCTCTGCCTTATCTGCTACGCATTCCCCCAGTCAGAATTTCAACCCGACAAACCAAATTCATGCCGTCAGCCGCATTGGAAGGGTAAGCTCCAAAAGGAGGAGAAAAGGCCTCGCCGAAAAGCAAATGCCATTTCTGACCAAGAGGCGGTTCACCAGTTTGACCAGCTGTTGGCTGCCAAGAACCTCCGTCAAATCAATCAATACCTCAAGGACTACACCAAAACCTCCAACAACCCTTACACTATCGTCTTTTCCCTCTTCACCCGCTTAAACCTAGCTGAAGGAGTTGGTCCTGATGAATATACCTATGCAATCTTGATGGACTGCTGTGCACGAATGCTACAGATCAACCTAATGTTTGGTTTTCTGGGACGGTTTCTCAAGGAGGGTCGCAGAGCTCATGCCAATATTTTCAGCCCAATACTCAAAGGCCTGTGTTGGGAGAAAAGAACTGCTGAGGCTGCTACTATAGTGCTCTACAAAATGGCTAAGCTAGGATGTATACCTGATTTAGTCTCATATAGCATTCTTATAAATGGTCTGTGCAAGAAAGGTGAAACTGAGAAGGCAATGGATATTGTAGATGTCATGATTTCCAAAGGGTATGACCCTGATGTCATCACCTATAGCACTCTTATAGATGGACTGTGCAAGAAAGGTGAGATTGAGAAGGCAATGGATATTGTAGATGTCATGATTTCCAAAGGGCTTTATCCTAATGTCGTGACCTACAGTATTCTTATAGATGGGCTTTTCAAGAAAGGTGAAATTCAGAAGGCAATGGATATTGTAGATGTCATGATTTCCAAAGGGTATGACCCAGATGTCGTGACCTACAGTACTCTTATAGATGGGCTTTGCAAGAAAGGTGAAACTGATCGGGCATTGAATTTTCTAGATGTCATGATTTCTAAAGGGCATGAGCCAGATGTCGTGACCTACACCACTCTTATAGATGGGCTTTGCAAGAAAAATCAGATTGAGAAGGCAATGGATTTTATAGATGTCATGATTTCCAAAGGGCTTCAGCCTAATGTCGTGACCTATAGCACTCTTATAAATGGGCTGTGCAAGAATGGTGAAACTGAGAAGGCAATATATTTTGTAGATATCATGATTTCTAAAGGGATTGAGCCTAATGCCGTGACCTACAACACTTTTATAGACGGGCTTTGCAAGAAAGGTGAAACTGAGAAGGTAATGGATATCGTAGATTTCATGATTTCCAAAGGGTATGACCCGGATGTTATTACCTATAGCACTCTTCTAGATGGGCTTTACAAGAAAGGTGAAAAGGAGCGGGCATTGAATTTTCTAGATGTCATGATTTCCAAAGGGTATGGCCCGGATGTCATCACCTATAGCACTCTTATAGATGGGCTTTGCAAAAATGGTGAAACTGATAAGGCATTAGAATTATTAGATATCATGATTTCCAAAGGGCATGACCCTAATGTCGTGACCTACAACATTCTTATAGATGGGCTTTGCAAGAAAGGTGAAACTGATCGGGCATTGAATTTTCTAGATGTCATGATTTCCAAAGGGTATGACCCGGATGTCATCACCTATAGCACTCTTATAATGGGGCTGTGCAAAAATGGTGAAACTGATAAGGCATTAGATTTTGTAGATGTCATGATTTCTAAAGGGCATGAGCCAGATGTCGTGACCTACAGCACTCTTATAAAGTGGCTGTGCAAAAATGGTGAAACTGACAAGGCATTAGATTTTGTAGATATCATGATTTCTAAAGGGCTTGAGCCTAATGCTGTGACCTACAACACTCTTATAGATGGGCTGTGCAAGAAAGGTGAAACTGAGAAGGTAATGGATATCGGAGATTTCATGATTTCCAAAGGGTATGACCCGGATGTCATTACCTATAGCACTCTTACAAAGTGGCTGTGCAAAAATGGTGAAACTGATAAGGCATTAGATTTTGTAGATATCATGATTTCTAAAGGGCTTGAGCCTAATGCTGTGACCTACAACACTCTTATAGACGGGCTTTGCAAGAAAGGTGAAACTGAGAAGGTAATGGATATCGTAGATTTCATGATTTCCAAAGGGTATGACCCGGATGTCATTACCTATAGCACTCTTATAGATGGGCTTTACAAGAAAGGTGAAACGGAGCGGGCATTGAATTTTCTAGATGTCATGATTTCCAAAGGGTATGACCCGGATGTCATCACCTATAGCACTCTTATAGATGGGCTTTGCAAAAATGGTGAAACTGATAAGGCATTAGAATTATTAGATATCATGATTTCCAAAGGGCATGACCCTGATGTCGTGACCTACAACATTCTTATAGATGGGCTTTGCAAGAAAGGTGAAACTAAGCGGGCATTGAATTTTCTAGATGTCATGATTTCTAAAGGGTATGACCCTGATGTCATGACGTACAACTCTTTGATAAATGGGCTGTGCAAGAATGGTGAAACTGATAAGGCATTAGATTTTCTACATGTCCAGATTTCTGAAGGATATGACCCTGATGTCGTGACGTACAACACTTTTATAAATTGTATGTGCGAGAATGGTGAAACTGATAAGGCATTAGATTTTGTAAATTTCATGGTTTCCAAAGGGTATGACCCGGATGTCATCACCTATACCACACTTATAAAGGGGCTGTGCAAGAATGGTGAAACTGACAAGGCATTAGATTTTCTAGATGTCATGATTTCTGAAGGTCATGAACCTAATGTCATGACCTACAACACTCTTATAGATGGGCTTTGCAAGAAAGGTGAAACTGAGCGGGCATTGAATTTTCTAGATGTCATGATTTCCATTGGGTATGACCCTGATATCGTGACCTACGGCACTCTTATAGATGGACTGTGCAGGAAGGGTGAAATTACAAAAGCAAAGGAGTTGTTTTATGAAATGGTTTCCAAAGGGGTTGATCCTGATGCAGTGATATATTGCACTCTTATTGAGGGGCTGTGCAAAGAGGGTGAAATTGAATAGGCATGGGGTTTACCTATTATTGATATTTTGGAAAATTGTTATATAATATTTTTTGTGCTAATTAATTTGCGCATGTAATTTAATTGTTGATGGAAAAGAGTTTTGAGGCATGGAAGTTGATTTATGTCATAAATAATATATCATGAGAATTAATTGGTGGTTGAAAAATAATTATGTACATCGAAATTGATTTATGTCGTGAAGAATTTATCAGGAGAGTTGATTTGGAAGAGTGAGGCTACGGTACTATGCATAGCACACTTTGCTTCGTACTAATAGTTGATCCGAACCGTTCATCATGGTCTCCATATGAAAATGTACTTGGAGGCCAAATTTTACATTTTCTAGAATATTTTTTACTAATTTTTTATATAGGTCCAAAATAACTTGATTTAAAGATTCTAGACCATCCGAAAGTAGTGATTTTCTACCTATATCAAAAAAATAGTAATTTTTTTTTTTAAATGTAAAATTTGGCCTCCAAGCACATTTTCAAATGAAGATCATGTTAAGCGGTTCGAATCAACTGTTTGGACTTTCAAAATGAAGAAATGCATCCATAGTATGGACCCAAGTGTTATTATATGCATAGTACCATAGCCTCACTCTAGTTGGAAATACTGTTAAACATCAAATCCTTGTCATTTCACTCGGCATCTATACCAGTAAGTAGCTTTGAGGTAGAATAGTTGCAATTTCAGTCATATTAGGAGCTTTTAGGATAAAAATTATCTCCTGCGGTTCGGAGAGGACTCAGCTCTTAGTTAGTACTAACTAATGCAACATTTCATATCTTCCTTTTTGAATTTTGTAGTGGTGATAAAAATTACTTGGTGGGCCAGCTTAAGTACAAACTAGTATAGTGTTGATTGTTCCAGGCATGGTATAATGACCCAATATGGTACTTTTAGGTTGTACCGGTCCTCGGCTCAATTTTTCCAATCCTAAGCAAAATTTCAAACTATCTTAGTTGATTCTGAAAATGCAATTTGCAGCACTGTTCTGACACGGATAGCATGAGAAACTCATTATTGCTAGTGACAGCATCTGTGGATAGGATAGTTTTAAAGAAGCCACTTCATGCTGATACTGATCTCAAAATATCCTGTGCCGTCACCTATGCCGGTCATTCTTCCATTGATATTCAAATTGATGTTACGCAACTCCCGCCCGGTGCTAACTATTCAAGAGCTACTGATAACCACATATGGAAAAAATCACAACTCTATGGCACAGGTATAGTATATTATATATCGAAAGAAGAAAAAATATGAAAAAGAAAGATACTAATTTTTGTACAAAAATAATAGATGTAGTGTTTAGTATTCATTTTCTACAAAAGGCCCACTTTAGGTAGAGGTATTTAATGGGCCTCTATCAATAAAATCCGAATTATCCTGTGATCTATTCTAAAATAACTGTTAAAACGATCCTAAAATTCAGCACATCAATTTTTCTTTTCTAACACTATCACACCATTTGAAATTTTAAGAAAATCTTCTCTCTCTCTCTCTGCTGAGATTTCCCAAAGACTTCAATATCAACATTTTCTTTTTAAGACTGACTCTAGAGAAATTTTTACAGCTTGCAAATTATCTATCTCTTTTAATTGATAAAATTCACAGTAAAGGAATTATAATCTTGGAGTGAAGTGTCTTTTACTAGATCTTTTTCTTTATGGCCCCTTCTGAGAAGTTTATTAACAATATTCTTCATTTGTTAAGCGGAAAGAAGGATGGTTTCTTTCTTTAGGAATGAATATCAAATGCTTATTTTTGGGTGTCAAATCCTGATCAATTCGCATCTTGGTGTAATGGGTCCTGATTAATTGCAAGAGAACTGTTAATTTTCAGTCTCTTGATTTATACAAAACATACTCTAAATTTCATAATTCATAAAATTATTCTCTCATGAAGTAGAACATAATTTACTATATGGCTTGAAATAGTCTCTAATAAATCTGTAATTTGATCATGCCCTTTGTCTCGATATTGAAATGAAGGAATATTTGAACTAAATAAAAACAAGTGTGGCTGATTGTTGTGATTTATATAATTATACATAACTTAGGGTTGTCAGATCCGGTTGCTCTATCTGCCAACTTACATTTGTGGCACATGAATCAACAACAACAACAACAACTAAGCCTTTAGTCTCAAATAAGTTGGGTTAGGCTAGAAATGAAACCCAATCAGAGTCAAATCAGCTCCGGTAAGCCAACTCATGCCTGAAACGGAGCGGGAAAAACAACTTTTCAAAGAAGGAGAGATACGTGGCAAGCTAACAAAAACAAACAGAGATGCAAAAATAAAATGTCTAGAAAACGGGCCAACGCTCTCCTTTGAAGGAGAGGAGGTTGAGAGGTTGAGAATTCTACTGGCCAAGGGAAGAGTGTTCTGTGATCTGCATGCACTAGGAGATCAAGATAGCATTTTGTAACGGGACACTAGACTGGAAAACTCCATTGTTTGTCAGCCACAGCAGAGGAACTTGCACGGCCATATTTTCGAGGGATTTCTGATGCACCGAGCCTATGAATTGGCGTTCTCTACTACATATGTCTTTGTTGGTCATGCTCTGTGTTTTGTTGAAGTCGATCATGTCGATAAAAAAGATCACTATCAATGATAAAATGAAGACATTTTCATAGCAGTCTTCTGATTGTTTGATTAGATTGGATCCTGAATAATCAGACTTGATTAGAAGTCATGAATTTTGGCAGTAGACTTTCACTATCATCTCATAATTTAGATGCTTGGTACACATTTAAAAATTAAACACTGATTAAATTCCTTATTATCAATAATTAGACATAGTATATGGGATACGGTGAGATGCTAACGAGACATGTATTCTTAACGAATACCAACCTGTGATCTCTCTTTAGACTTCATAAAACTTACGTGCTTCTTCATTGTCCCAAATAATTTCTTTTGTTTTTTTAGTTTAGAGTTGACATTAATATTTGAAGTCTTTTAACTCGTTGGTCTTCATAGAACTCTGTGCTTCTTGGATCTACCAAATAGTTTTTCCTTTTTTTTTCTAGTTTAGAGTTGACATTAATATTTGAAGTCTTTTAACTCTTTAGTCTTCATAGAACTCTGTACTTCTTGGATCTACCAAATAGTTTTTCCTTTTTTTTTCTAGTTTAGAGTTGACATTAATATTTGAAGTCTTTTAACTCTTTAGTCTTCATAGAACTCTGTGCTTCTTGGATCTACCAAATAGTTTTTCCTTTTTTTTTCTAGTTTAAAGTTGACATTGACCATTGTAAATAACTTCGGGTGATCTTATGGTATGTAAATCTATAACAGAAATAAAATTAGAAATGAAGTTCAAAATATTGAACCTCGGTCATGACTGAGATGTATCTCATAAAATCTCCTCTAAATTCATTCTACATGCATGAAGCTATAAATTAGAATCCGTAGTTTCAATGGGATGTAAATTATAAATTATAATGTGAATTTGTACCTACAGATCCTTCAGTGAAAAAATGAAAAAAAAAAAAAACGTTCATCCTTTATTATTTCATAAATTGAGAAAGATGTGGACACTGACTATACTGTTAGGCCTAATCAAGTGAAAAAACAAAATAACAGAATTGAACCATACGATATATACAATTTAAAAGACAAATGTATTTGTATTGCAAAAGTTTATCAGTTCGTTGTAAAAAGTTAATGATCCATATTAATTATTAAATTCAATAGTTAGCATCACACATCAATTCAACTGAGAGTGCATTAATTATCTGAAAGTCGTCTCATCTCATTATTACTCTATTTTGTGCATTGATATTCGTACAAATTAAATATGACAAAATTAAAATGCAACATTTTTTTTAGAATTTTTTTTTATTCCTCTCTGTATATATCTTTCACCCGCTTCTAAAACAGCATCCATTCATTACCAAAAAGAACAAAAAGATATATATACATGTCTACCATTTTCTTCCTGTTGTTCCTCCTCTCTTTCACCTCCTCCGTGTTATCTACTAAAGATGATGAAATTGTGCTCCTCAAAATCAAGAAGCAGCTAGGCGACCCTGACATTCTCCAGAGCTGGGTCAAAGGCTTCAATTTTTGTGATTTCATAACCAGTACATCATTGGGCTACGCAAGTATAGGATGCACCAACACTGGTCGTGTAAGCATTATCGTTATGGAAATGTCTAGCATCGTCGCCCCCTTTCCAGATGCTGTTTGCGGTTTAACCGAACTAGAGAACTTTATTATTTTTAATATGATGGGACTTTATGGTCCAATTCCTTCCTGCATTACCAAACTTTACAATCTTCACCAACTTATCATAATAAAGACATCTCTATCTGGCTCCGTGCCCAGTTTTTACAACCATGTCAATATCACAGAAATCAATCTATCCGTTAACCACCTGTCCGGTACCATTCCATCATCTCTCTCTACGTTACCAAATTTAAAAACGTTGGTACTTTCGTCAAATTACCTCACAGGCACCATACCACCTGGGCTCGTTCATGGTTCGTTTCCCACACTTGTACTTTCCAACAATAACTTAACTGGCGAATTACCAAAATGTTACGGATGGGTGGATTTCTCGGTAATTAACTTGAGTAACAACCGACTTAGTGGCGATGCTTCTTTTCTATTCGGTGAGCAAAAGAAGACAGCTGACATTGTTTTGGCTTATAATGACTTTGAATTTGATTTGAGTCATGTGGAATTCTCGGATAATTTACACGCGCTTGATCTAAGCCACAATAACATATTTGGAAAAGTGCCGGAGTCATTTGCCACAGCTGATGGATTGTATTCTTCAAATCTGTCATTCAACAAACTCTGTGGAGAGCTACCTCAGGGTGGCAACATGTGCCGATTCGATGCTTCGGTTTTCGCGAACAACACATGCCTTTTTGGAAACCCACCGTCACCATGCTTCATGTCCATCGCACTTGCACCTGCACCTGCACCGGTACCTGTGTCCGAACCACCATTTTGATTTAACGCATAGAGTGTTTTAATTGATCAAACAAATGAAGCATTTGATCATGTCATGTTGTTTCGATGTACTCAAAATAATTATATCACTTGAGTGTTTTAATAATAAGAGAAATGCATTTAGTGTCATTTTGGAAGTTCTTTTTGGCAAAATTTTGACTGCTGACTGTTGTATAATTAGACTTGGATACATTTAATTAATTAATGTCGTGCAAATGAACAAAAGTACCTTGTAGCTGTAAATTAGACACGCAATATAAGCTAATAGCTAGAGTGGAAAAAATGTGTCGTGTCGTGCCGTGACTAACACGCTGTGACTTCGGTCTTGTGCTGTGTCGTGTCGTGATCAAATTAATTTTTCATGTGTCGTGCCGTGACTAAAATGTTAAGGGGTGATCACGGCACGCAAATGGTAACGCCACGTGAGTCACGCCGTGCTCAAACGTGACTCGCGTGACCATTTGATTATAATTTAGGTTAGTTTATTCAAGATTCACCATTTGATCAAGATCTAATAATACTAATTACACGTGACTCGCGTGACTACGTGTCGTACCGTGACTAGATCTTTGACGTGTCGTGCCGTGCTAAATTTTTTAAAGATAATCACAGCACGCGAATGGTCACTGCACGGGACACGTGAGTCAAGACACGTAACTAACGTGTATCATGCAGGAGTCTGGACCCTATGGAAGGAGAGGAATCGGAGGATATTCTCTCAGGAGCGAAAACCAGTGCACGTTTTAATAAATGAAGCCGCACAAGAAACACTACTCTGGCGAGCCAATTGTTGAGAGGACAAGAGGAAGAGGAAGAATGACTACGAATGATCACTCAAGAGCATTCACGGGATGGCTTAGTGTTTTATTTAATAGTTAAAGGCTGTAAACTTTTTTATAAAATTCTGTAAATAACTTTTTCTTATCAATATATTGCCAGCCGGCTACTTGCCAGCTGTCCTTCAAAAAAAAAAACTAACGTGTATCATGCCGTTCCGTGACAAAACCGGCTCCGCCGTGCCATTTTTTCCACTCTAGCTATAACTTTTATGTACTCAGTTGAAAATCACAAAAATGTTTTAGATGGGGAATAAAAGTGGCTTTCTGAGATGTTTTCCGTCACTCCAGTTCAGTAAGCATTCCAGCCCAGAATATTTGAAAAATATAATTTGAAGTCCACTGAGATCCTTATTTCACATAATGTAAGCCTACTCAAACACAATACTGCGTCCAAGAATAAATGAAAAGTATATTCAAAGCCCATTGTAGGGCCCAAAACCAATTTTGTAAATGAACTTTAGATTGGGTTAGAAAATGTCATCGTTTATATATAGAAGTAATAAAATAAATCATATGTTTTAAAAATTAATTAAATATAAAATCAATATTTTTCTTAAACAAACTACAAATATTTTACGCTTTAATAAAAAGTTGGATATTTTACAAATTTAAAATTAGTTTTAATATAGAAGACAATAAAATAGATAAATCTGTGAGTTTTTGAAGTTTAGAAGAGGCAGTATGTAATATTGAAGTTTTTGAGGGGTATACATGAAATTCCCCCTTAAAAATACAACCTTTTATATTAATAGGAAAAACAAAAAAAAAATATCGACAATGAGGAACAGTTTCGCTAGATTTTGAAAAATAGAAAGAACGTTATGGTTTGTAACGTCCAGGGCACTGTAGCTGGACGTTATAAACCATAAGGTCAAGTTAATATGATCGCTAATGATATCTAATTAATAAAAAAACACTGTAGCTGGACGTATGGGTAACGTCCAGCTACAGTGTTTTTTTATTAATTAGATATCATTAGCGATCATATTAATAAAAAACAGAATAAAAAGGGTCAAGGAATGCTACCGAAATTTTTTTAGTTACCACTTCATAAAATTCAAATTAAATCAATACCATCGAATCCCATTTTTTTCATTTCTACCACCCAAGCGTCCTCAGTCCGCGCACCAAATTGGACTGGTGCACAGACTAGGAAGGCGCACCAATATAGTGCGCAGACTGGGTATGCGCACCAATGTAAAAATGGAAACTTAATCTTTTGGCTACGTACGGTTCAATTGTGGCATAGTCCATCTAAAAATTTGGTCTGTATTTGAGGCTTCAATTTAATCTCCATTTGTCATGTCAAATTTGATGTGCATATTCAGTCGGCGAACCAAATGGTGCGCATCCTCAGTTTGTGCACCAGTCTAATTTGGTGAGCTGTCTGGGTATGCGTGAGTGGTAGGAATTTAAATATGATTGAATGGATGGTGTTTGTTTAATTCGGATTTATTGGGATGGTAATTAAAAAAATTTTGGGGAATGCTATGCTTCCGATCGCATTGTTTGGTGTTTCGGATGAAACTGAAATAATCGTGATGTATTCTCAGGAAAAAAAATCCTGATAGAGTAATAAAAAGGATAATTTGGTACGAAATAGAAGGCGGATCTTTTAGAATGTTGTTTTATGTAATTTTTTTTTATTTCATCACAGTGACACTACGGACACCGTCCGATCAAAATTGGAGCAAATCCGGTTTGAGACGGAATGTACGGATTTCTTAATATTGGTGTCAAAGCAGATCGAACAGTCCGATTTCCAGTTAAAAACCTTATCCGTTTCTCTTTGCGCTAGCTAAAAACCTTATCCCTCAATCGAAGCCCCCTCTTTCTCTTGCTCTCTCTCCAGGTTTGTTTATACTCATACATTTTTTTTCTTAAAATTAGTAATCTCTTGACTACGATTGATGATTTTATACTTGTTTTTGCTTTCGCCTCTTGCAGGCGACTGACTTCTCTATCGCTCGCCCCCTTTCATTATCTCAGGTTAAGGTTAGTTATCTTTCCAAATTTAAGTCTATGATAGGGAGAAAATCGATAAATCTTGTAAATGTTCTGAAAATTGAGATTTAACATGGCCATGTCTGAGCTTAGTTTAAGGTGTGAAAAGGTCCTTGATATACTTTTATTCCCTTCTATTGTTCTGTTGTGATTTCATTGAAAGGGTTCTCCTTCAACATTGGACCTGGCCACATGCTGATTTAAATTATTGAATTACCTTTTAATGAGAAAAACAAAATGATTGAAAAAACAATTCATCTATTATGATTTGTAGAGCCTGCAGTTAGTCGTCAGCTGAACACTTACAATTATAGTATGATTTTGGATTTTTTTTATATTTATTGAAATTCATTAAACAAGGGCGGTTAAATTGTTTGGTGGCCTGTTATTCACAGAGTAGGATAAAATATATTTGTACAAACAAAACAATGATATAAATTATCTACCAAGCATCTTTTCCCATTGAACCATACCACCAAGGAGCTCCAACATTAGGAGCAACTGAAACTCATATTTTAATGGGAGTAGTGCCTTAAATTAATTATGTTCTCGATTTCAACAAGGGAGAGGAATTAGTCCAAACGGCTTCGGACCATAACTCGTCCAAATAGCCACTTCACCGTATGATAAAAAGCGTATTAAAACCGTTCAATTAAAAAAGGAAGTGCATTAAATATATTAGGTACTAGATCCAGTACCTCAGCAAAAGGAGATCTCCATTACCTCCTTCCAAAAATATTTTACAACTTTTCTTAATAATGTCCTCCCCTCAGCTTTATCGTTTTCTAAAAAAAGACCAAAAGAACATTTAAATCATTATTAATCTTTATATTTGTTTGAAAGAGGATAGAAAAATTTCACTCCCGAGAAAAAAAAAAACCACCCCTCAAGCAGAAAGATCATAAAGCTTATAATTGCTCAAACTATAATTTAGCTCCTGAATTTATTTAACTTTTTTTATAACTCCTGTTGAATAAATAAACTACTAAAATTCTTGATTTGAATAAATTGGAGTGTGGAGTTTTGAAGATGCGTTGAAACTTTTGCATGTTCAAGTTTTTTGCATTTCTTCAAAAAGAGCACAACCATTTGTGATCTTTATCTCATTTTTGTTTTGTTCTCATGCACAAGTAAGAGAGAGTAGTATAACACAGGAAATTTTTAATTTTCTTGTGTTTAGTTTACACAGCAAATAAGGAAAGATAAATTATTTCTTTGTAAGTTTAAGTGGGGTCCATTTACAATCTGAAGAAATTTAAATATAAACTTATTCGGACGGACAAAAAATGCTTTGGACAATGATGCAGTCCAAATGGCTTCCGACATAATCCCCTCCCTTTCAACAAAACAGTATAAATTCATTAAAGCCCGTGTTCATTTTTTCATTTCTCATTTTCTTTTATTGATCACAATCTGTCTTAATCATGTGCTGTTATTCTTCAATGCAGTAGTTGAACCTGGAAGCGAAACTCAACCTTGTTAGATAAGATTTTTAGAAAGAGGCAGAGATAAATTAAGAGACTCTAAGTCTTTAACCAAACCAAATAAGTCTAAATAAGAATAATCAGATGGTGTCAACCTTATCTCTTGCCCCCTTCTTTTCACTTTCACCTTCACCTTCCCAATCCCAATCCCCATCCCCATCCCCATCCCCATCCCTACTTGCTTCTCGCCGAGACCTCTTCCTTATCTGCTACGCATTCCCCCAGTCTGAATCTCAACCCGACAAACCAAATTCATGGCGTCAGACGCATTGGAAGCGTAAGCTCCAAAAGGAGGAGAAAAGGCCTCGCCAGAAAGCAAATGCCATTTCTGACCAAGAGGCGGTTCACCAGTTTGACCAGCTGTTGGCTGCCAAGAACCTCCGTCAAATCAATCAATACCTCAAGGACTACACCAAAACCTCCAACAACCCTTGCCCCACCGTCTTTTCCCTCTTCTCCCGCTTAACCCAAGCTGAAGGAATTGGTCCTAATGAATATACCTATGCGATCTTGATGGACTGCTGTGCACGAATGCTACAGGTCAACCTAATGTTTGGTTTTCTGGGACGGTTTCTCAAGGAGGGTCACAGAGCTCATGCCAATATCTTCAGCCCAATACTCAAAGGCCTGTGTTGGGAGAAAAGAACTGCTGAGGCTGCTATTATAGTGCTCTACAAAATGGCTAAGCTAGGATGTACACCTGATTTAGTCTCGTATAGCATACTTATAAATGGGCTGTGCAAGAAAGGTGAAACTGAGAAGGCAATGGATATTGTAGATGTCATGATTTCCAAAGGGTATGACCCTGATGTCATCACCTATAGCACTCTTATAGATGGACTGTGCAAGAAAGGTGAAATTCAGAAGGCAATGGATATTGTAGATGTCATGATTTCCAAAGGGCTTGATCCTAATGTCGTGACCTACAGTACTCTTATAGATGGGCTTTGCAAGAAAGGTGAAATTCAGAAGGCAATGGATATTGTAGATGTCATGAT
Organism: Carex littledalei; assembly: GCA_011114355.1. Classification (NCBI taxonomy): domain Eukaryota; kingdom Viridiplantae; phylum Streptophyta; class Magnoliopsida; order Poales; family Cyperaceae; genus Carex; species Carex littledalei. The sequence continues at coordinate 12,751,467 of CM022080.1, read as the reverse complement.
TTCCAAAGGGTATGACCCAGATGTCATGACCCACAGTACTCTTATAGCTGGGCTTTGCAAGAAAGGTGAAACTGAGCGGGCATTAAATTTTCTAGATGTCATGATTTCCAAAGGGTATGACCCGGATGTCATCACCTATAGCACTCTTATAAAGGGGCTGTTCAAGAATGGTGAAACTGACAAGGCATTAGATTTATTAGATGTCATGATTTCCGAAGGGCATGACCCGGATATCATCACCTATAACACTCTTATAAAGGGGCTGTGCAATAATGGTGAAACTGATAAGGCATTAGATTTTCTAGATGTCATGATTTCTATAGGGCATGAGCCAGATGTCGTGACCTACAGCACTCTTATAGATGGGCTTTGCAAGAAAGATGAGATTGAGAAGGCAATGGATTTTGTAGATGTCATGATTTCCAAAGGGCTTCAGCCTAATGTCGTGACCTACAACACTCTTATAAATGGGCTGTGCAAGAAAGGTGAAACTCAGAAGGCAATGGATATCGTAGATTCCATGATTTCCAAAGGGTATGACCCGGATGTCATTACTTATAGCACTCTTATAAAGTGGCTGTGCAAAAATGGTGAAACTGATAAGGCATTAGATTTTGTAGATGTCATGATTTCTAAAGGGCATGAGCCAGATGTTGTGACCTACAACACTCTTATAGATGGGCTTTACAAGAAAGGTGAAACGGAGCGGGCATTGAATTTTCTAGATGTCATGATTTCCAAAGGGTATGACCCAGATGTCATCACCTATAACACTCTTATAAAGGGGCTTTGCAAGAATGGTGAAACTGGTAAGGCATTAGATTTTGTAGATGTCATGATTTCTAAAGGGCATGAGCCAGATGTCGTGACCTACAACACTCTTATAGATGGGCTTTGCAAGAAAGATGAGATTGAGAAGGCAATGGATTTTGTAGATGTCATGATTTCCAAAGGGCTTCAGCCTAATGTCGTGACCTACAACACTCTTATAAATGGGTTGTGCAAGAAAGGTGAAACTGAGAAGGCAATGGATATCGTAGATTTCATGATTTCCAAAGGGTATTACCCGGATGTCATTACCTATAGCACTCTTATAAAGGGGCTGTTCAAGAATGGTGAAACTGATAAGGCATTACATGTTGTAAATGTCATGATTTCTAAAGGGCATGAGCCAGATGTCGTGACCTACAACACTCTTATAGATGGGCTTTGCATGAAAAGTGAAACTGAGCGGGCATTGAATTTTCTAGATGTCATGATTTCCAAAGGGTATGACCCGGATGTCATCACCTATAGCACTCTTATAAATGGGCTATGCAAAAATGGTGAAACTGATAAGGCAGTAGATTTATTAAATATCATGATTTCCAAAGGGTATGATCCGGATGTCATCACCTATAACACTCTTATAAAGGGGCTGTGCGATAATGGTGAAACTGATAAGGCATTAGATTTTGTAGATGTCATGATTTCTAAAGGGCATGAGCCTAATGTTGGGACCTACAGCACTCTTATAGATGGGCTTTGCAAGAAAGATGAGATTGAGACGGCAATAGATTTTGTAGATGTCATGATTTCCAAAGGGCTTGAGCCTAATGCCGTGACCTACAACACTCTTATAAATGGGCTGTGTGAGAAACGTGAAACTGAGAAGGTAATGGATATCGTAGATGTCATGATTTCCAAAGGGTATGACCCGGATGTCATCACCTATAACACTCTTATAAAGGGGCTGTTCAAGAATGGTGAAACTGATAAGGCATTAGATTTTGTAGATGTCATGATTTCCCAAGGGTATGACCCAGATGTCGTGACCTACAACACTCTTATAGACGGGCTTTTCAAGAAAGGTGAAACTGAGCGGGCATTGAATTTTCTAGATGTCATGATTTCCAAAGGGTATGACCCGGATGTCATCACCTATAGCACTCTTATAAAGGGGCTGTGCAAGACTGGTGAAACTGATAAGGCATTAGATTTATTAGATATCGTGATTTCCAAAGGGTATGACCCGGATGTCATCACCTATAACACTCTTATAAAGGGGCTGTGCAATAATGGTGAAACTGATAAGGCATTAGATTTTGTAGATGTCATGATTTCTAAAGGGCATGAGCCTTATGTCGTGACCTACAACACTCTTATAGATGGGCTTTGCAAAAAAGGTGAAACTGAACGGGCATTGAATTTTCTAGAAGTCATGATTTCTAAAGGGTGTCAACCTAATGCTGTGACCTACAACACTCTTATAGATGGGCTTTGCAAGAACAGTGAAACTAAGCGGGCATTGAATATTCTAGATGTCATGATTTCCAAAGGGTATAACCCTGATGTCGTGGCCTATGGCACTCTTAGGGATGAGCTGTGCAAGAAAGGTGAAATTGAGAAGGCAAGGGATTTTCTCGATGTCATGATTTCCAAAGGGCATGAGCCTAATTTACATTGAACTGGAATTTTCAAAGTGAGTTGAAGATGTTAATTCCTCAATAGTGTGCTTGTATCAGTTAGTGTGTGGTATCAATTGAGGAGCTGTGCAAAGAGGGTGGAGTTGAATAGGCATGGGGTTTACCTATTATTGGTATTTTGGAAAATTGTTATATAATATATTTTGTGCTAATATTTGGGCATGTAATTTAATTGTTGATGGAAATGAGTTTTGGGCATGGAAGTTGATTTATGTCATAAATAATATATCATGAGAATTAATTTGTGCTTGAAAAATAATTCTGTACATCGAAATTGATTTATGTCGTGAAGAATAATTGTTGCGGCTGAAAAATCTGGTTATCCTTTTTACGAATAATTGTTGTAGATCTCCTCGCAAGCTTTTCGAGATGTGTGACAAGCTAAGAAAGGCAAATAGAGATGCAAAAACAAAATGTCTACAGAACAACCCGACGCTCTCCTTTGAAGGAGAGGAGGCTGAGAGGTTGCAAAATCTACTGGCCAAGGGAAGAGTGTTCTGTGATCTACCCACACTTGCAGATCGAGATAGCATTTTATTACGGGGCACTAGACTGGAGAACTCCATTGTTTGTCGCCACAGCAGAGGAACTTGCACGGTCGCATTTTCGCGAGATTTCTGATGCACCGAACCTATGAATTGGCGTTCGCTACTCCCTATGCCTTTGTTGGTCGTGCTCCGTGTTTTGTTGAAGTCGATCATGTCGATTTTTTGAAGCCAGTGAGTTTGATTTTCTTTTACTTGACAGTCATTGCATTCCATTCCTCGTTCATGCTTTCATACAAGCAAGTAACAGTACGCGTATCGGTGCTTGATACTTTGTCAAATTTATAAGTTATTTGAATTTGATTTGTGTAGGTTGATGTGGGAGATTTTCTTCGCTTCAAATCATGTGTTTTACACATGCAATTGGAGAACCCTGATCAACCGCTGATCAGTGTAGAGGTCGAGGCTCATGTTACCAGACCCGAGTTACGTACCAGAGAGGTATATATTCATATCTAATACTTTCTAATTAAATGAAAGATGCATGTTAATTGGATTCTATTTAGCAGTGGAAAAAAAATTCATGGCATTAATACCGGCATGCAAGTATCGAACACATTTTATTTCACATTTGGTGTCGACCAGGAGTCCGTCCGAAACAGGTTGAAGATCCGCAATGTAGCTCCGGGCACAGAAGAGGAGGCACGGCGGATCCTTCAGCGCATGGATGCTGAGAATATATCATAAAAAGAATCATAGTTTTAGTGAGCCTAATTTTGTCATTTGGTTTTTCTTTCGGACTTCATATGCAATTGAAAAATTAGAAATGAATGAGAATGAGTTTGTATCCATTTCAACTAAATAAGAACGTTGATGATAACATATAAAAAATTCATTGAAATTGGAATATACTTAAATTGTGAATAAGTTATATGTCATTTAAATAGGCAGATTATCAAATTAATAAGCTGCTTGATAAAGTGGATTTAATTTCAAAATTGTTTGATCATTAGTTAAAATAATATTATATGTAATTTTAAAATTGCTTGATACGGTGATTTACAAGTGGTTCGATTAAAAATTGATGATATTGATTGCTAGAAAGTATAATAAAACTAGAAAAATTGGTACAGTTGGTAAGTATGCACGTATATTAAAGTACAAAATTTATGGATTACAAGTATGCAAAATGAGGATTCAAATGCGGTCGGAATTTCGAAATACATTTATTCCGTCCTATGGGATGGGTTATTTTAACCCGTCCCACTAACTCATCCCTGTTTGCTCTAACTACCGCTAATTAAATTAACCGAACATAAAAAAAAATGAGAGACGGTGTACTCGTTCCCGTTCGACCGAAAAAAAAAAATCAGAGACGGTATAGATCGTCCCGTCCAAGAAGCCTCGGGTTTGATTTTATTAATTAATGATTTTTATTGGGGCTCGAATTATTACTTTGAGTCAAGAATGTATTACTTTGACCGAGCCCTTAAGTCAAAAGTAATAAAATCCAAAAATCTCCGGCTGCCTTGACCAAGAAATCTGCATTTGCTTTTATTTATAGACTCCGCATGTCAATGCATTAATTGACTTTTTTTTTTTTTGGTCGGACGAGATAGATATTAACGAGTCCGGCTAATATGACAATGGTGTCATTTCGGTCTATATAACACCAACTCCAAAATCTATCGGATCGACTTCAAACGGTTAATCCAACCGTTCAAACCGTTCTATTTCATTAGTTGTGTGTTTACATGCAAAAAAAAAATATTTTCGAGTTTATTTAGTATCAAGTCAAGCGGTAAAAAATGTGAGTTTTTAAGTTAATTTTAATGCATTCATTTTTCAACATTTTTGACCGCTTGATTTGGTACTAAAATAACTCGAAAATATTTTTTTTTTGCATGTAAACACACAACTAATGAAATAGAACGGTTTGAACGGTTGGATTAACCGTTTGAAGTCGATCCGATAGATTTTGGAGTTGGTGTTATATAGGCCGAAATGACACCATTGTCATATTAGCCGGACTCGATATTAACGTTTCAGTTTTTTTTTTTTTTTTGGGCCAGACGGGATGGATATTAACGTCCCATATCTGCTTAGTTAATTAGTTTGAGTTTAGAATTTGAATTAGTGGGACGGGTTAAAATGATCCGTTCCGTTAGACGGGATAAACCAACTCGTTTTACCTATGTATCGAATTTCCGCCAAAATCATCATGTTTCGCGATATTTTATTTATTTATTTTCGATTGATAAAAATTTCAGTCAAATGCAGCCTCCATCGCTTATATTTTTTATTTTTTTAATAATAAAAATTCTAAAATTTATAATAATGGAGGCACAATGAGAACACAAAAAATAGAGATATTTGAACTATATTTATGCACATTTTAAGTTATTGATGTTAAAAATACAAGGAATGATATACTTTTGGTCACATTGTTTTCCGACATTTTTATTAATATCCAAAGTTTAATACAAATTATAAGTATGCCCGCATTCCGACACTTTTGCTAAAAATACTCAAGCCGGCCAGAAAATGGCCGGCTTAGGTACCAGAGTAAACCGGCCATTTTATGGCCGGCTTACTCCATTTTTTTTTTTTTTTTTTTTGTTAGAGAGACACTATGAAGATCAAATATTGAAATCTAACTCTGAAAATTTGAAATTTTTGTTTAAATTATTTGTTATATTACTTCTTTGAGGAGGAATCAAGTTACAACAATCATTTTTTTCATTTTCAAAGTCCAAATCGTCGATCCAAACCGTTCAACATGATCTCCACAATAAACTGTGCTTCCAGATCAAATTTTACATTTTTTTTAATTTGTTTACTATTTATTAAGTATTTTACAAAAAATAGTCATATTCAGATAATTTTTTTTTTTTTTTTTTTAGAGAGAGACACTATGAAGATCAAAATATTGAAATCTAACTCTGAAAATTTGAAATTTTTGTTTAAATTATTTGTTATATTACTTTTTTTGATGTATAATTAGCATATTTATACTAAAATACGATAGATTAATTGAAATTATGTTGAATAACACTAAATTATGTTAAATTACGCTAAATTACATTAAATTACGTTAAAATACGGTAAATTACGCTAAAATACAGTATGAATAGGGACGATATCTTCACTGAAAAGGGGAAAAACGACGATGAAAATTCAAACGGTCATAAAACGGCGCTCGAGTGTCCGATTTCAGCAAATGACCACTTTTCGGAAAGCTTGCGAAAATGCGCATGCGTCAGTGACAGCTATGCTGTTTTTTGAAATTCAGAATCGCCAAAAAACAAAGGGAAGAGCCTCAAAACTTGAGTTGAAGTTTCCAATTGAGATTTTCATTTCTATCATTCAATCCAAGTAGCTCAGTAAATTAGTTACATAATGAACTTGCAGATTACCAATTTTTACTATTTTTTATGATTCATGAAAGATGAGCAAAATCAGTCTACTATAGCGTAATTTTGTGTAGTTTAGTGTTTTTTTTACTGTATTTCAGCATAATTAGCGAAGTTATTGTAATTTAACGTAATTTAGTATAATTGAACATAATTTATTGTAATATAGTGTAATTCAACATAATTTCAAGTAATCTAGCATATTTTAGTATAATATGCTAATTATACATCAAAAAAAGTAATATAACAAATAATTTAAACAAAAATTTCAAATTTTCAGAGTTAGGTTTCAATATTTTGATCTTCATAGTGTCTCTCTCTAAAAAAAAAAAAAAAAATTATCTGAATATGACTATTTTTTGTAAAATACTTAATAAATAGTAAACAAATTAAAAAAAATGTAAAATTTGATCTGGAAGCACAGTTTATTGTGGAGATCATGTTGAACGGTTTGGATCAACGATTTGGACTTTGAAAATGAAAAAAATGATTGTTGTAACTTGATTCCTCCTCAAAGAAGTAATATAACAAATAATTTAAACAAAAATTTCAAATTTTCAGAGTTAGATTTCAATATTTGATCTTCATAGTGTCTCTCTAAAAAAAAAAAAATGGAGTAAGCCCAGAAAATGGCCGGTTTACTCTGGTACCTAAGCCGGCCATTTTCTAGCCGGCTTGGGTATTTTTAGCAAAAGTTTTGGAATGCGGGCATAATTAATAATTTGCATTAAACTTTGGATATTAATAAAAATGTCGGCATTGTTTTGGTGTTTCGGATGATTATTTCACGAAACTGAAATAATCCTCATGGAGTACGCAAAAGGACCATTTGGTCAGAAAAAGAAGGCGCATTTTTCAGAATGTTGTTTTATGTAAATTCTTTTATTTCATCACAGTGACACTACGGACACCGTCCGATCAGAATTCGAGCAAATCCGGTTTGAGATGAAATGTACGGATTTCTTAATATTCGTGTCAAAGCAGATCGAACAGTGCGTCCAAACTTGAGTTGTTTAGGCCTTTAGCCCTTTAGGGGATCCGATTTCCAGTTAAAAACCTTGTCCCTTTCTCTTTTGCGCTAGCTAATAAACTTATCCCTCTCTTGCGATTGAGGTCTCGAGAGGAATCGAAGCCCCCTCTTTCTCTCGTTCTCTTTCCAGGTTTGTATATACTAATACATTTTTTCTTAAAATTAGTAATCTCTGGACTACGATTGATGATTTCATACTTGTTTTTGCTTTCGTCTCTTGCAGGCGGCTGACTTCTCTCTCGCTCCCTTTCATTATCTCAAGGTAAAGGTTAGTTATCTTTCCAAAATTAAGTCTATGATAGGGAGAAAATCGATAAATCTTGTAAATGTTCTAAAAATTGAGATTTAACATGGCCATGCCCGAGCTTAGTTTAAGGTGTCAAAAGGTCCTTGATATACTTTTATTCCCTTCTATTGTTCTGTTGTGATTTCATTGAAAGGGTTCTCCTTCAACATTGGACCCGGCCTTATACTCATTAAAATTATTGAATTTCCTATTAACGAGCAAAACAAAATGATTGAAAAAACAATTCATCTATTATGATTTGTAGAACCTTGAGTTAGTGGTCAGCTGAACACTTACAATTTTAGTATAATTTTGAATTTTTTTTATATTTATTCAAATTCATTAAACAAGGGCGGTAAAATTGTTTGGTAGCCTTAGGCTGTCATTCACAGAGTAGGATAAAATATATTTGTACAAACAAAATAATGATATAAATTATCCGCCAAGCATCTTTTCCATTGGACCATACCACCACGGAGCTCCAACATTACGAGCAACTGAAACTCATATTTTAATGGGAGTAGTGTCTTAAATTAATTATGTTCTTAATTTCAACAAAACAGTTTTAATTCATTAAAGCCCATGTTCTTTTTCTCATTTCTCATTTTGTTTTATTGCTCACAATCTGTCTTAGTCATGTGTTGTTATTCTTCAATGCAGTAGTTGAACCTGGAAGCGAACTCAACCTTGTTAAATAAGATTTTTAGAAAGAGGCAGAGATAAATGAAGAGACTCTAAGTCTTTAACCAAACCAAAAATAAGAATAATCAGATGGTGTCAACCTTATCTCTTGCCCCCTTCTTTTCACTTTCACCTACACCTACACCTTCCCAATCCCAATCCCCATCCCCATCCCCATCCCTATTTGCTTATCGCCGAGGCCTCTGCCTTATCTGCTACGCATTCCCCCAGTCTGAATATCAACCCGACAAGCCAAATTCATGCCGTCAGCCGCATTGGAAGGGTAAGCTCCAGAAGGAGGAGAAAAGGCCTCACCGGAAAGCAAATGCCATTTCTGACCAAGAGGCGGTTCACCAGTTTGACCAGCTGTTGGCTGCCAAGAATCTCCGTCAAATCAATCAATACCTCAAGGACTACACCAAAACCTCCAACAACCCTTACCCCACCGTCTTTTCCCTCTTCACCCGCTTAACCCAAGCTGAAGGAATTGGTCCTAATGAATATACCTATGCAATCTTGATGGACTGCTGTGCACGAATGCTACAGGTGAACCTAATGTTTGGTTTTCTGGGACGGTTTCTCAAAGAGGGTCGCAGAGCTCATGCCAATATCTTCAGCCCAATACTCAAAGGCCTGTGTTGGGAGAAAAGAACTGCTGAGGCTGCTACTATAGTGCTCTACAAAATGGCTAAGCTAGGATGTATACCTGATTTAGTCTCATATAGCATTCTTATAAATGGGCTGTGCAAAAAAGGTGAAACTGAGAAGGCAATGGATATTGTAGATGTCATGATTTCCAAAGGGTATGACCCTGATGTCGTAATCTATAGCACTCTTATAGATGGACTGTGCAAGAAAGGTGAAATTGAGAAGGCAATGGATATTGTAGATGTCATGATTTCCAAAGGGTGTGACCCAGATGTCATCACCTATAGCACTCTTATAGATGGGTTGTGCAAGAAAGGTGAAATTGAGAAGGCAATGGATTTTGTAGATGTCATGATTTCCAAAGGGCATGAGCCTAATGTCGTGACCTACAGCACTCTTATAGATGGGTTTTGCAAGAAAGGTGAAACTGAGCGGGCATTGAATTTTCTAGATGTCATGATTTCCAATGGATATGACCCGGATGTCATTACCTATAGCACTCTTATAAAGTGGCTGTGCAAAAATGGTGAAACTGATAAGGCATTAGATTTTGTAGATGTCATGATTTCTAGAGGGCATGAGCCAGATGTCGTGACCTACAACACTCTTATAGATGGGCTTTGCAAGAAAGGTGAAACTGAGCGGGCATTAAATTTTCTAGATGTCATGATCTCCAAAGGGTATGACCCGGATGTCATCACCTATAGCACTCTTATAAAGGGGCTGTTCAAGAATGGTGAAACTGACAAGGCATTAGATTTTGTAGATGTCATGATTTCTAAAGGGCATGAGCCTAATGTTGTGACCTACAACACTCTTATAGATGGGCTTTGCAAGAAAGGTGAAACGGAGCGGGCATTGAATTTTTTAGATGTCATGATTTCCAAAGGGTATGACCCAGATGTCATCACCTATAACACTCTTATAAAGGGGCTTTGCAAGATTGGTGAAACTGATAAGGCATTAGATATTGTAGATGTTATGATTTCTAAAGGGCATGAGCCTAATTTACATTGAACTGGAATTTTCAAAGAGAGTTGAAGATGTTAATTCCTCAATAGTGTGCTTGTATCAGTTACTCAGTGTGTGGTATCAAATCAAACTCCAAAGAATGCCATAAACATATTTTGAACATGCAGCGACCAGTAGGTAATTTTAGCAATTTTTATTTAGATTAAGTACTGAAATTCAATTCTATATACTTGGTACTTTCACCGATATTTTTATTTCAGCGATTTCTTGGTAGTGACCAGTAGGTAATCAGTGATTTCTTTGATATTAGCGATTTCAGCGAATTTTGAAACAATTGGTTATTGCAGCGATTTCTTTAAGAACTCTTGAACTAGCAGTCCCAACGCAATTTCATCATACGCCGACATTTCTTCTCCTTGAATAACTTGCACTGAGGTTGAATTGTCAGATCGAAAATGAGGAGCAATTGTGGATGGTTGTTTTGGAAAGTGATCTGTCTTAGCCCAACTATTTTTGAAAATTGATAAGCATGACAGGCCATATGAATTTTTTCTTCCGATATGTAGTACTTTTCTTGAACTGCACCATTTCCATCAGCAATTGCCAGAGTAAAAGAAAACTGAGATAGGTCGATTTCAACTCTGTGACTGACAAGATATGATCCAAGTTCATTCTGTCTTTGGTAAGGCTCTACATGATGCTATGTTCTCATTTGGTTATCAAACTTAGATAGGTCGATTTCAACTTCTCCGAGAAGATAGAACCCGGCACTCTTGTGATTACATCTCAAGTATCTAAATCTGGTACCTCTCAAAAAATGCATCTCAACTGTTGACCAGTAAAAGGTTATCAAACTTATTATGTTCTCATTTGGTTAATTTTTTATAAATTCAATCTCAATATTTATGGATGCCCTTAATAGTTTTTTAAATGCTAACAATTTTTTTTATAATTTTAATTTATTTGGTAATGCATATGCTGTTTCATTGCAGCTTGGCGCGGGTGGTATGGTTCCTATCTCTTCCAGGACTTAAAACTGACAATGTGCAAGGTCAGCTCCCTGATGTACTGCAAAGCATGTGCTCTGATTTGGATGAACAAGGCGTGTGTATTTTTGCTAATATCGCATGGGCAGTGTGGAAAGGGAGATGTGCAAAGGTGTACGGAGGTAAAATGCAGTCACCGCACTCTGTGTTGAACATGGCACTAGCGCTGGTACACTCTGCTGAAAATTGCAGACTGGTACCGTTGTTGCCAGTGGCACCAGACTGTTCTGACAATCTCATGCCCATTCTGACAAGGCCTCAAGGGGCTCACCGCTTCTATTGCTGAAGGCTCGTTCAAAGATCCGGATGAAGGGAGGCCGCATATGTTCTGTTTGATACAGGGGACACAAAGATGGTGCAGTACGAACTTAAGTGCTTTCAGGTGTACTCGGCGTTTCAGATGGAAGCAACTGCCTTGCTGCTCGGAATGAAGGCGGCTATGTCATTATCTCTGTCTAATTGTGAATTCCTGACCGATTCCAAGAATCTGGTGTCCCTATTAACATCAAACCAGATGCCCATTAGTAATGATTGGAGAGCTCATGGGGAAGTAATGGAATTATGGGGAAATGTAAGGGGTTTAAATGCAGACACATAGGTAGGGATGATAACTATTTAGCCCACAATCTTGCAAATTTGTAAAAAAAATGATTACGTAGGATTTTCTTTCCCTCATTACAAATTTGTAATCTGATTGTACTATGTTATGAATGGAATGCCCAAGGGCAATTTGGCCGAAAAAAAAAAAGGGGTTTGTCAAGAGCGTTATCACACCTTGTTGGTATATATAGAAATTGAGTGAACTTTTGTCAAGAATATCTTTCAACCATCCACCTTACTTTCATTTAAGGTTGTCAACGTAAAAAATATATAGAAACAGATTACTGGTATCATTGCAAGGAAACAGTCTTGCACTCTTGCTACATCTCTTGGGTTGTTCGTGTAGACTGGGAAAGGACAAAGCATATGGACTCTAGAATGAATTTCTTTTGATTCTTATAAGAGTAAAATAGAAATTAATATAAGTTAATATTAAATACTTAAATATGATGGATGCGATAAATATGTGAGTTTTCACAAATTTAAAGGATAAATATGATATTATAAACTTTTGAGGGAAAAATAAGTAATATTGAAGTTTTTGAGGGGATACATGAAATTTCCCCTTAATTTCTTTATTTATCACGTTACCAATACGCCCCTCAGTTTCCTGAATCTCCCTCTCTTTTTGTCGCTAGCTAAAAACCTTAACCCTCTCTTGCGATTGAGGTCTCTCGAGAGAAAACCCCTCTTTCTCTCGCTCTCTCTCCAAGTTTCTTTATACTAATACATTTCTTCTTATTTTATATTTGTTTTTTATTTCGCTCTCTTGCAGGGGACTGACTTCTCTCTTGCTCCCTTTCATTATCTCAAGGTTAGTTCCCTTTCCAAGCTTAAGTCTATCATAGGGAGAAAATCGATAAATCTTGTAAGTGTTCTAAAAATTGAGATTTAATATGGCCATGCCCGAGCTTAGTTTAAGGTGTCAAAAGGTCCTTGATATACTTTTATTCCCTTCTATTGTTCTGTTGTGATTTCATTGAAAGGGTTCTCCTTCAACATTGGACCCGGTCGTATACTCATTTAAATTATTGAATTTCCTATTGACGAGCAAAACAAAATGATTGAAAAAACAATTCATCTATTATGATTTGTAGAGCCTGGAGTTAGTGGTCAGCTGAACACTTACAATTTTAGTATAATTTTGAATTTTTTATTATATTTATTCAAATTCATTAAACAAGGGCGGTAAAATTGTTTGGTAGCCTTAGGCTGTCATTCACAGAGTAGGATAAAATATATTTGTACAGACAAAATAATGATATAAATTATCCGCCAAGCATCTTTTCCATGTACCATACCACCACGGAGCTCCAACATTACGAGCACTGAAACTCATATTTGAATGGGAGTAGTGTCTTAAATTAATTATGTTCATAATTTCAACAAAACAGTTTTAATTCATTAAAGCCCATGTTCTTTTTCTCATTTCTCATTTTGTTTTATTGCTCACAATCTGTCTTAGTCATGTGTTGTTATTCTTCAATGCAGTAGTTAAACCTGGAAGCGAAACTCAACCTTGTTAGATAATACTTTTAGAAAGAGGCCGAGATAAATTAAGAGACTAAGTTTTTATCCAAACCAAATCAGTCTAAGTAAGAATAATCAGATGGTGTCAACCTTATCTCTTGCCCCCTTCTTTTCACTTTCACCTTCACCTTCCCAATCCCAATCCCAATCCCCATCCCCATTTGCTTCTCGCCGAGGCCTCTGCCTTATCTGCTACGCATTCCCCCAGTCTGAATCTCAACCCGACAAACCAAATTCATGCCGTCAGCCGCATTGGAAGGGTAAGCTCCAAAAGGAGGAGAAAAGGCCTCGCCGAAAAGCAAATGCCATTTCTGACCAAGAGGCGGTTCACCAGTTTGACCAGCTGTTGGCTGCCAAGAACCTCCGTCAAATCAATCAATACCTCAAGGACTACACCAAAACCTCCAACAACCCTTACACCACCGTCTTTTCCCTCTTCACCCGCTTAAACCAAGCTGAAGGAGTTGGTCCTGATGAATATACCTATGCAATCTTGATGGACTGCTGTGCACGAATGCTACAGGTCAACCTAATGTTTGGTTTTCTGGGACGGTTTCTCAAGGAGGGTCGCAGAGCTCATGCCAATATTTTCAGCCCAATACTCAAAGGCCTGTGTTGGGAGAAAAGAACTGCTGAAGCGACTAGTATAGTGCTCTACAAAATGGCTAAGCTAGGATGTATACCTGATGTAGTCTCGTATAGCATTCTTATAAATGGGCTGTGCAAGAAAGGTGAAACTAAGAAGGCAATGGATATTGTAGATGTCATGATGTCCAAAGGGTATGACCCTGATGTCATCACCTATAGCACTATTATAGATGGGCTGTGCAAGAAAGGTGAAATTCAGAAGGCAATGGATATTGTAGATGTTATGATTTCCAAAGGGCATGAGCCTAATGTTGTGACCTACAACACTCTTATAGATGGGCTTTGCAAGAAAGGTGAAACTGACCGGGCATTGAATTTTCTAGATTTCATGATTTCCATTGGATATGACCCTGATGTCGTGACCTACGGCACTCTTATTGATGGGCTGTGCAAGAAAGGTCAAACTACAAAAGCAAAGGAGTTGTTTTATGAAATGATTTCCAAAGGGGTTGATCCTGATGCAGTGATCTATTGCACTCTTATTGAGGGGCTGTGCAAAGAGGGTCAAATTGAATAGGCATGGGGATTTTCACGTTACATGATTTCTTAAGTCATTTACCTGATGTCTTGCTATGATGGGGCCGTGCAAGGGACGTGAAATGTAGAAAGCAATTTGTTGGATTATTATTGGATGTTGATCTTTGATTGAAGAATTAACTATTCGAATCAGTGTGTTGTCTCATTGTTCTCACCTATGGAGTTCTTCAAGCCAGTTGGACTTTGCTTATAACTTGTAATTTACCTATTATTGATATTTTGGAAAATTGTTATATCTTATTTTTTTTTTGGTAATTAATTTGCACATGTAATTAAATTGCTGATGGAAAAAAGTTTTGAGCATGAAAGTTGATTTATGTCATAAATAATATATCATGAGAATTAATTTGTGCTTGAAAAAATAATTATGTATATCGAAATTGATTTATGTCGTGAGGAATATACCATGAGAATTTGATTTGTGTATTAAAAAAATGGTTTGTGTATTGTGTGATTTGCAGCAATATTTTTAGTGGTTTTAGATTGCAGATCATAAGCCGCAATAACTAGTGGGACTTGCTCCAAAATAAAGGATTATTAAAATGACAATTAGATTTGAAACATGTTGTTAGTTAGCTTGAAAAAAAAGTTTGCTCAAATATGTATGTTTCAATCTGCAAATCGATCGAATCAAGGCGTTCAATTAAAAACTCTTAAAGAACACAAATATCTTCTAGCCTTTGATCTGGGGAAGCAATATCTTGTAGGAGCAGGATACTGCAATTAAAACTCTTAAATAGTTCATAATCATATGAAGTATAAACTCATTTTAACTTACTTAAAAGATGGTGAAAATGCAGAGCTAGCTTTCACTGCTTAATAAGGATGCTGCCAAAGGTAGCGTCTTTTATAAAATAAGGACGCCATATAATGATCAGTGACTTTGCTTCTCTAAAGAGGTTATTAAGATAAAAGCATCCACATTTTTTGTTGTCTAGATACTGTAATTTTATAGCGTCCAGTTTAGATTTTTAAATAAGATGGATAAAGTAATATCTGCAGCTTTTCTATAACATTTTCATTTAGTCGGCGAATAATATGCACTTCATAAATATTTAAATAGGAGCATGTGTAAGAGGAGTGATTTTCATTCTAAAATAAGAACAATAACATATAATTGGAAAATCATTTACAAAATTTGGTGATTCAAGTACCAAAATCAAAACTGAAAAAGAAGAATTAAAAACAAGGAAGTTAAGCTCTTGTGGTGAGACAATTCAAACTACAAAATCAAAACCAATTTCATCCTATTTTTTGGTTGCTATCATGGGATGAATAATTCTCTCGCACTGACTGCTTGTGTGTTTATTGCTTTTGTAATTTGAAGGGGAGGACCAGAGAGGGGGGTTGTGTTTGTGTTGGGTAAAAATATGTGCATGTGCCTTTATATACTTAATTTATTAAAATTAAACAATGCACATATTTATATAGTTTTGATGATGGCATCTATTTATTTAAATATGCGCGCGTGAATGAGAAAGAGATGAGCATAAGAAAGAAATTAGAAATTGTTAAACAGTCTAATATAATTGAAATTAAGTTGTATGTTTATTTTTCTTTTATTATTTTTAATGGAACACTTGAAACAATTATAAATTAACATTACAAAGTACTTCAATGTCTCTGTGCCAAATCTGGACCCTTGCCAAAAAAGTAAGTGATAGGTCTATATTTCATCTATTATTTCGTCTTATTTCCAGACCAGACTTGTGATTTTGACCACTAAATTGCATAGTTTATATTGAAAATCAAATAGAATATGGTACTGCTGCAGTTTTGTGGTTGATTTGCAGGAAATGGGCGAAAGGAGGCAAAAAGGCAGAGTTCTGACTTCCCCCATGCGACCCGCATGCCACATGACGCGGGTCGCATCGCAGCCCAGACGCGACCTCAGACGCGACCCTCACAGCTCGCATCCTTGCCACCTGACGCGGGTCGCATGGAAACTCATGCGGGTCGCGTCGAGTTCACTGAGCCAGGCCCAATTGAGGCCCACGAAGGAAATTATTTAAACCGAAGGCCTGGCACCAGAGAGAGAATCCCATTATTCCGCGATTTTACACTAGAGACAGAGGAGATCGGGACTGAGAAAGAAAAAGACGATCTGGAGCTGAAGAGGAGGCGATCTGGAGAAGAAGACTCATCCTGAAGCTTCAATCCTCTTCTCTACCTCTTCTCTCATCATGATTTGCTTTCTTTATCTCTCTCTTGTTTTGATTTCGTTGATGACTGAGTAGATACTTTAGTTTCGAGGGTTTGGATTTGTAGTCTAAAACTTTGTTTGATGATGCATATGGATTGATTCTTATTGTTATTTCGTGTTTCTTGATTCTTGTATTATCTGAGATTGCTTGATTCGAATTGTTTGATTCTTGATTGCTTACTGTTGAGTGCCTTAGGCATTTCTTCTTGTACCAAAGGCTTGATGTTTCTTGCGATTAGGTTAAGCACTTGAGGTAGGTCTGAGAACCGAAAGGTGAGGTCAACGAGTAGCCGAAAGGTGAAAGTTTCTATTCAGCTTGTAGATCAACGAGTAGCCGAAAGGTGAAAGTCTTTAGCTTGTAGATACCTTTAGTAAACGGAATCGAGAACTTAGGTTTAGATCAAACAGCTTGATTAGACCTGAGAAGGTGAAATTGCAATTCCAAACCAGGTCTGCTAAGCCAACACACGAAAGTTGAGGTTCAGTGACATTAGGTACGGTCAATCCAGCCTTACACGACTTAAACAATAAGATTCTGTCATGTGCAGAGTCAGCTCAAGGACCATGCGGGTCGCGTGACTTAGCACGCGGGTCGCATCACACGGTCGCAAGCCACAGCTTGCGGGACGCGTGCCAGGTTCAGGGCGCTTAAGGCCAAGCGGGTCGCATGCGAAAGCATGCGGGTCGCGTCACAAAGGTCGCATGCGAAAGTATGCGGGTCGCGTGGCAGGTCTGAGCAGCAAAGTTGAAGATGAAAATCTGAAACCCTTGAAACACCCTTTTATACCACAGTACAGAATACATACTTTTAGTTGATTCCTTACCTGTTCATACATAGTCAATACAATTGTTAATACATTCATTTGTTTCATTGATTTTACTTGTTCATACATATGAAAACTTAGGATTAAAACAAAACCCCAATTCTCGCACTTCTAGTACCTAACTAGGAATAGTTAAAATCCAGAAAATAGTCCGTCCCTGAGGATCGACACCCATTCTAACTACAAAGACAGGGTTGTGCACTTGCAACCTTCGTCCAAGAGATTGAATAGGGTTTAAACTCCACAGCCTAGGCTGTGGTGAAACTCTGTACCTCTCATTCGGGAGCGAACAAGTTTTTGGCGCCGTTGCCGGGGACGGTTTCCATTTTCTGAATTTTTACTTTTCTTAGTTAATCTAGATTTTAACCTGTATCTTTTATCTTTCATTTCTTTTTACTGAAAGCTGGCTTTTGAACAACCTCTGGCTGCAGGTAGATACACACTGAAGTACCAACTGAGAAGCAGAGGGCCACTTTTTGACGAAACTCCTCCAGAAGACACTGTCCCTGTTCAGCCACCTCTAGACGCGACCCGCACCGAGGTTGACGCGACCCGCATCACAACAGACGCGACCCGCGCGACTTTGCACGCGACCCGCGTTGAAGAGATGTCAGAACATCCAAGCAGGGATGGTGAGGGGGAAAGAGAAAGAGAAAGACAAAGAGCTGACAGGGAGGAAAGAGAACGAAACAGGGAAGATGAAGTCTTGACTGACCCTGAAGACGAAGAGACTGATGCCTTCATGCCTAGGACACTTCGAGAATTCAACGTGCCACGAGCTGGAGATGTCAGAGGCGCAATCAGGTTGCCAAGAGTTCCTGGACAACAACCGAACTTCAATCCAGGAGTGGTCAACATGGTTCAGCAGAACACCTTCCATGGCATGGACCACGAGGATCCTCATGCTCACCTCCAGACCTTTCTCGAGTGCATCACTACCATCAAAACCAATGGAGCAACCGCCGACTACACCAAACTGGCTCTCTTTCCTTTTACTCTTAGGGACAAAGCTAAGAAATGGTTAGGGTCGTTACCTAGGGATTCGGTCACCAGCTGGAAGGAATTGTCCAAGTTATTTTTGACTAGGTTTTTCCCTCACAAAAGAACCGCCAAGGTAAGGAACGAACTGACCAGCTTTAGGCAATTGTTAGATGAGCCCCTCAATGAGTCTTGGGAAAGGTTTAGAGAGTTGCAGTATTCGTGTCCCCATCATGGTTTACCCGATTGGTTGTTGATCCAGACGTTTTATGATGGTTTGACAGAAAGTACCCGTTCTTCTGTTGATGCAGTTGCAGGTGGAGCGTTAATGGAGCGAGAACCTCGAGAGGCCATGAACCTGATTGACCACATGGCACAGAATCAACAATGGTCCGGCCGCGACAACGCCCGACCGAGAGGTGGCGGCAAGTTCGAGGTCGATCACATCACTGCCTTGACCGCCAAGATGGATGCCATGCAGAGGGCAATGGACAAGCTGAGCGTGAAGGCAGTCGAACAACAACCGCAGAGTTGTGTCATGTGTGGAGACGAGAAACACAGCTACGAGCAATGCCCCTTGGCAGAGGTTGAAGAGAGCAACGAGCAGGTAAGTTCCTTGAACAACGAACCTTCATTTTTTCCAAAGCCTCCTTTCAATCGATCCTACTCCAAGGATCCAATTGAGCAACAAAACTGGAGGTGGAATCAAAACAATGCTCCTAGACCCCCTTTCAACAACTCGTTTCACAATCCGTCTTCTAGTGACAACAGCAATTCTTTCAATCGTCCGTCTTCCAACAACAACAACTGGAACAATCCCTCTTCCAACAACAACTCCAACAAGAGCTTCTATCAGAATGCTTCTTTCCCCAATCAGAACAATCGAGCACCTCAAGCCGGTCCTTCCAGACCGTACGTGCCTCCCCATGCGACCGATTTCACACACGAGCAAGGGAAAATGAATCAAATGATGTGGGAACAGATGCAGAGCATGTCCACTCAAATGGCGGCTCAAAACAAATTGTTGGAGCAGTTGAGTCACATCGTCACTTCGAGCCAACCTCAACCTGGAAAGCTGCCAGCTCAGCCAGAACCCAACCCCAGAGGAGATGTGAAGGCGATCACGCTGCGAAGTGGGACCCAGTACCAAGAACCAGCCTTCCCACCAGACCTGACCCCACCAGACTTGACTCCAGATGTGACACACACTGATGAGATGCGACCCGCGTTCCATATCACGCGACCCGCGTCACCCTCAGAAGAACACGTCGACTCAGGTCGCATTGAGCCAAGTCGACCCGCATCGACATCTGAAGGCTCAGCGGACGCGACCCGCGTGCCACCTCACGCGACCCGCGTGCCACCTCACGCGACCCGCGTGGAAAGACCTGACAAGGGGAAGGAGGCTGAGACACCTCCATCTGAGAAACTTCCAGTCAAGCCTTCACCCTACAGGCCTCCTGTGCCCTTTCCCAGAAGACTAGCTGCAACCAAACTGGACGCTCAATTCGCAAAGTTCACGGAAATCTTGAAAGGACTGCACATCACGCTCCCATTCACCGAGGCCTTGACTCAAATGCCCTCTTACGCCAAATTCTTGAAGGATATCTTATCCAACAAACGAAGTTTGGAGGGTAATGAAACGGTGAAGTTGACGGAACAGTGCAGTGCCATTCTGAAGAGCGACCTACCTCCCAAATTGAACGACCCCGGGAAGTTTTCCATTCCTTGCATCATCGGCAAGGCCACGATCAAGAGAGCTCTCTGCGACTTGGGAGCTAGCGTGAGCCTCATGCCGCGCACGATTTTCGAGCGAATGGGAGTAGGAGAGCTCCGACCCACGCGAATGACGTTGCAGCTAGCGGACTCCTCGGTACGATTGCCACTCGGCATAGTGGAAGACGTACCAGTTCAGGTCGGTAAGTACTTTGTACCTGTAGACTTCGTGGTCATGGAAATGGAAGAGGACAAGGAAGTCCCCATCATTCTGGGACGACCTTTCCTCAGGACTGCAGGTGCAATCATCGATGTGTCTCAAGGAACACTGACCTTGAACTTTGGAGGAGAGAGAGTGTGTTTCCAAATTGATCAAGCCATGAAGTACCCTTCTGCCGCATCTTGTTCTCGAGTGGATGTGCACGAAAAATGCCTAACAGATATGGTAGAAGAGTACTTCCTTGATCAGATCCATGAGAGCACGAAAGAACACACTCATTTCTTGTTTGAAGAAAAAGTCAGAGGAGCAGAAGTGAAAACAGCTGACCTGGAAGACCCTGACGCGACCCGCACGAAATCTGATGCGACCCGCGTGACAAAGTCTGAGGACCTGGAAACCGAAAGCGAGTCGGATAGGTCAGCATGCGACGACATTCCACTTGATGCGACCCGCATCCAGACCGAGAAAAAGGGGCCAACTCCTGAACTCAAGTCCCTGCCAGCCAACCTCCGATATGAATTCCTTGGTCCAGATCATTCCTTCCCCGTCATCGTCAACGCAAGTCTGACTCCCGATCAAACCGCCAAACTCTTGGAGAAACTGAAGCTTCATCGAGGCGCAATCGGGTATTCGATCAATGACCTGAAGGGGATCAGCCCATCCATTTGCTCACACAGGATTTTTCTGGAGGAAGGTCACAAGCCATCGGTTGAACATCAAAGACGGCTTAACCCAAATCTGAAAGAGGTAGTCAAGAAGGAGATTCTCAAGCTTCTGGACGCCGGTATCATTTACCCTATCTCTGACAGTAAGTGGGTGAGCCCAGTGCACGTGGTGCCAAAGAAAGGTGGAACAACGGTGGTGAAAAACGAGAAGAACGAGTTGATTCAAACACGAGTGGTGAATGGTTATCGAATGTGCATTGACTACAGAAAACTTAATGCGGCCACACGCAAAGACCACTTCCCTTTGCCATTCGTTGACCAGCTTTTGGAGAGGCTGGCTAACCATTCTTATTTTTGTTATTTGGATGGTTACTCTGGCTTCTTCCAGATCCCAATTCACCCTCAAGACCAAGAGATGACCACTTTCACTTGTCCCTACGGTACGTACGCATACCGTAGGATGCCCTTTGGTCTGTGTAATGCACCAGCGACCTTTCAGAGAGCCATGATGGCCATCTTTTCTGATTTCATCGAGACAGAGGTTGAGATCTTCATGGATGACTTTTCCGTGTATGGTGCATGTTTTGACTCGTGTTTGACCAACTTGTGCAAAATTTTGAAGAGGTGTGAGGAAGTCCATCTGATTTTGAATTGGGAAAAGTGTCACTTCATGGTCCAAACTGGCGTTGTCCTTGGACATGTTGTGACCTCAAAAGGCATTGAAGTTGACAAGGCAAAGATCGAGGTGATTGAGAAACTCGAGATTCCAACAAACGTCAAGGGCATTCGAAGCTTCCTTGGACATGCAGGTTTTTACCGCAGGTTCATCAAAGACTTCTCCAAGATCGCGAAACCACTGACCAATCTGCTCATCAAAGATTCCGATTTCGTTTTCACCGATGATTGTGTCAAGTCTTTTTGCGATTTGAAGAAAGCCCTCATCTCAGCACCCATTTTGCAGCCACCTGACTGGTCTCTTCCTTTTGAGATCATGTGCGACGCGAGCGACTATGCTGTCGGAGCGGTTTTGGGGCAAAGGAAAGAAAAGAAGCCGTGTGCTATTTACTATGCTAGCAAGGTGCTAGATCCTGCCCAGTTGAATTACACAACGACTGAGAAGGAACTTCTCGCCGTTGTGTTCGCTCTCGACAAGTTTAGGTCATATTTGGTTGGCTCTAAGATCATCGTCTACACTGACCATGCCGCCTTGCGGTATTTGCTGAGCAAACAGGATGCCAAACCTCGATTGATCAGGTGGATTCTTCTTTTGCAAGAGTTCGATCTTGAGATCAGGGATAAGAAGGGAGTCGAAAACACTGTGGCTGACCATCTATCCAGACTTCGTTTGGAAGATGAGAGCTCTGCCAACTTGCCAATCAATGACTCGTTCCCTGATGAACAACTCTTCTCTGCCTCCGCACTACATGCCGTCGATGTAACCCGCGAAAGCAACCAATCAGACCCTTGGTATGCTGACATTGCCAATTTCATTGCTTCCGGGTTTGTTCCTCACACCATGACCTACCAACAAAGGAAGAAGCTCAAATCTGATGCAAAGTACTATTTTTGGGACGAGCCTTTTCTTTTCAAGGTAGGAGTCGATGGCATTTTCAGACGCTGTGTGCCACACGATGAGGCACGATCCATCCTTGAGCATTGCCATTCATCTGCGTACGGAGGCCATGCTTCTTTCTCCAAGACGGCAGCCAAGGTCTTGCAATCCGGCTTCTTTTGGCCTTCTCTCTTCAAAGACGCGAAGACCTTGGTTGACACTTGTGACAGTTGTCAACGCACTGGGAACATTTCCAAACGCAATGAGATGCCTCTTCACTCCATTCTTGAGGTAGAGATCTTTGATGTGTGGGGAATCGATTTCATGGGACCATTCCCAGCTTCGTGCGGATATGAGTACATCCTAGTTGCGGTAGACTATGTGTCCAAGTGGGTGGAAGCAGTGGCTTGTCGAAAGGCAGATTCGAGTGCCGTGAAACGATTGTTCAACGACATCATCTTCCCTCGCTTTGGAGTTCCACGAGCCGTCATCAGTGATGGAGGGAAGCATTTCGTAAACCGACAATTCAACAAGCTCCTGAGACGTCATGGGGTGACGCACAAAGTGACGACTTCTTACCATCCTCAATCTAACGGCCAAGCTGAAATCTCAAACCGGGAAATCAAATCCATCTTGGAGAAGACTGTGGCAAGGACAAGAAAGGATTGGTCTTTGAAGTTGAATGACGCACTCTGGGCCTACCGCACCGCCTTCAAGACGCCGATTGGGATGAGCCCTTTCAAACTGGTATACGGGAAACCGTGTCACTTACCTGTGGAAATCGAGCACAAGGCGTTCTGGGCCACACGAGCGGTCAACATGGACATGCTGGCTGCTGGCGAAAAGCGAATCCTCGACCTGCATGAGTTGGAAGAAATGCGACTTCATTCTTACGAGAATGCAAGGATCTACAAAGAAAAGACCAAGCGACTTCATGACAAGCACATCACGACTCGCGACTTCCAAAAGGGTGATCTTGTACTTTTGTTCAACTCAAGACTGCGACTCTTTCCTGGGAAGTTGAAGTCAAGGTGGTCCGGTCCCTTTGTCGTGCAGAAGGTGTACCCATTTGGTGCTATTGACATTTGGAGTGAGGAATGTGGGACCTTCAAAGTCAATGGCCAGCGGCTCAAGCATTACATTGCCAATCATCCCCACAATGAGCGTTTTGAGCAGGATCTTTCTGATCCTGTACTAGTCGAAGATTAGAAAAAGGAAGGTCGAGCTTGAGACCTAAAACAAGCGCTCCTTGGGAGGCAGCCCAAGCCTGTTTGTTTCGTTGCATTTCATTTAGATTAGATTGCGATAGTTGTGTTTCATTTAGATTTGATTTAGAAGTAGATTTGAGATAGATTAGTTTTCTGGTTGATTTCCTTTTGTAAAATACCAAAAAGAACCTCTGATGCGACCCGCATGAGATTCCATGCGATCCGCATGAGACTCCATGCGACCCGCGTGAATTTCCACGCGACCCGCGTCGACTTGAACCGACGGCTGGCATTGAAGAGGCGCGTCTAAAGGACGCGAGGTCCTTCTTAGTCCGCATCTCTTTCTTCTCTTCTCACTCCCAGCCGTTTCATCACTCTCTCTCTCTCTCTTCTCACTCCTCAACGGAGATCCGACCCATCTCTCTTCGCCAACCTTCACCTTGAAGGCCATCCTCTCCACTTGTTCTCCTCTCGGACGCCAGCACCACCTTGCGCGATCCCTCCCGGATTCAGGTAAGTTCCCTAACTCTCCTTCTCATTCCCCTCTTTGATCATTGTTGCTTCTTTCTCTGGGAAACTGTGGGGATTTCTGTGGAGAACTGGGGGGAAGGTAGTTCTCTCCTTGGGAGAGGGAGCCTCAGCCATTGAACCTCTGTCCAAACCTAACCAGCCCACGCGACCCGCGTGACTTCGCACGCGACCCGCGTCGAAACACACAGAGTTGAAAAATGGACCGAGAGCGTCGGTCCAAACGGGTCCAGGACCGCATGCAGCTGCGTAGCCGTGCCCAGCCACCACCTGCGCAAGCTCCTTCCCCACCAGCGTCTAGCTCTCCCCAGTCTGAGCGTTCTGACTCTGACGACTCCCATCATCCCTCTGAGTACTTTGAGTCCTTGCGCTCAAAGAAATTCGAAAACACGCGTCGAGTTGACTTGCACACTCTTCGCGTATTCGGGGTTGAAGACGACTTCCTGCTTCTCACGGGGAGGATCGGCTTCACTCCAGCTTTCTGGGCCATCGACCACCCTTCTTACGAGGACCTCACCCTTGAGTTCCTTTCCTCTCTCGAGCTCAAGAAAATGACGCAGGGTGGTCACTCACAGCACTACATCACATTCCTCCTAGGTGGTCGGTCTCACCGAGTCACGCTAGTTCAGCTCCGTGAGTGGTTCGGTTTTCAGCCGGATCCTCAGACTTCCTCTCTTGAGTTCCGCGTGGGCCTAGACAGGTTACATTTCTGGAGTTTAGTCGCCGGCGGTGTCCCAGGAGACTTGCACACGGGAGACTTCAAGAGCATCAATATTTCTCACCCTTCTCTTCGCTGCATCCAGCGCGCCCTTGCCGTCTCCATCTTCGCCCGTGGTGCCACGGTCTCCCGAGTCAATGTTGAGGATCTCAAGCTTCTGGATCACATGCTCCGGCCAGACGGACAGATTGAGCGGCCCGACCTGATGCTCTTTATGATCCGCCACTGGCTTGATCTTCAGCGCTCTACGAGAGCCGGCGGCACCATTCCCATTGGTGCCTATGTCACGCACATTGCGGAGCGTTTGGAGGTACCGATCACAGATGCCACGCCCTGCGGCGGTAGACGACTACTGGATGTCGAGGCCTTCCGTGCGGCCGGATTTATCACGATCACTTTCCACTTTGGTGGACGTCGCCGCTATCATTGGCGCATGCCAGATGGCTCCGCACAGCTCAGGCTGCCTGTCCACGCACCTCTCTCCTTTGTGGACCGGTCTACTTGGTTTTTCTCCAGACCCGTACCAGATGCACCTCCACCCCCTCCTCCCGTGGCAGATGGTGCACCTATGCCTGAGGCTCCTCCATCCGCTCAGCCGAGTACTTCTCACCCTACGGAGCCCACCATGCAGGACCTCTACCACCTCGTCTCATCCATGAGGGCGACCCAGCTCCAGCATGGTGATGCACTTCACGACATTCAGGGTCAGCTGGCGGATTATCACGACCGCCTCAGCGGTGTTGAGGATGAGTTGCGTGACTGGCGCTACTATGATGAGTACGGGTATTACCCCGGGCCATCTTCTCCGCAGGAGTGAGTGGGTATGTTTCCTCTTTCCCCTTTGCTTTTATTTCTCTTTATCTTTCAGTCTTGAAGCATTGAGGACAATGCTCAGGCTAAGCTTGGGGGGGAGACTTTTGTATCTTAGGATTTACTTTTGTGTTTTAGGATTTATTTTGATTGCACTTAGGTCATTTTTACTTTTCTCTTGCATTGTTAGGTGAAAAATTTGCTTGATTGTTTCGATTTGGGACCTGTTTGAAAATTTTCATGTGATTGGGATGACTTTGGGAAGTTAGAACTAACCTCATAATTGACCAAATAGAACTGATTAGGAATAAATGGTTTGAGACTTGTGAGAATGGAGACTTGAATGTTGAAATAGAATTTAGAAACTGAATTGTGCCTTTAAATTTTGGAAATAGGGATTTCAAATAAAGAAAGGTTGGGATATCCGTTGGTGTGAATGAACGCTAGTGGATGTGTGTATTCATGGTATGTGCAAATAAAAAAAATAATAGAGAGAAAACAAGAAAACAAAAGAGAAAAAGAAAAAAAAAAGAGATGAAAAGATGGAGAAAATAAGAGTACTGGCAATAAGCCTTGAATGGGCGCCTTTGAGCTCGTCTCCCAAATTAGAAATGAAAGAAATAAAATTTTTGCACATATCAACACACGAAGTCCGCAACTTTCTGACCTAAGCTTGATTCAAGCTTGGGGGGGCCAAAAGGGTAAATCTCCTACAAACGAGGGCACAGTTTAGTGAAAGAATGATAAATCGACAAATTCGAGTAATCAGCTTTGCAAGTTTTGAAACATTTAGAGTTTGAGGTTTTGTTAATCAATTTGTGAGGTGAATCAAAATTTACCAAGGTGAGTCCAAATCATAGCAAAAAGATTCTTGAGTTTCTTAATTGAGTCAATCGAGTAAATTTTCACATTTAGGCATTTAGCTTGCATTTAGAATCCAAACCCGGTTTGAAAGTACAGATTTGCTTGAGGACAAGCAAAGGGTAAGCTTGGGGGAATTTGATAGGTCTATATTTCATCTATTATTTCGTCTTATTTCCAGACCAGACTTGTGATTTTTACCACTAAATTGCATAGTTTATATTGAAAATCAAATAGAATATGGTACTGTTGCAGTTTTGTGGTTGATTTGCAGGAAATGGGCGAAAGGAGGCAAAAAGGCAGAGTTCTGACTTCCCCCATGCGACCCGCATGCCACATGACGCGGGTCGCATCGCAGCCCAGACGCGACCTCAGACGCGACCCTCACAGCTCGCATCCTTGCCACCTGACGCGGGTCGCATGGAAACTCATGCGGGTCGCGTCGAGTTCACTGAGCCAGGCCCAATTGAGGCCCACGAAGGAAATTATTTAAACCGAAGGCCTGGCACCAGAGAGAGAATCCCATTATTCCGCGATTTTACACTAGAGACAGAGGAGATCGGGACTGAGAAAGAAAAAGACGATCTGGAGCTGAAGAGGAGGCGATCTGGAGAAGAAGACTCATCCTGAAGCTTCAATCCTCTTCTCTACCTCTTCTCTCATCATGATTTGCTTTCTTTATCTCTCTCTTGTTTTGATTTCGTTGATGACTGAGTAGATACTTTAGTTTCGAGGGTTTGGATTTGTAGTCTAAAACTTTGTTTGATGATGCATATGGATTGATTCTTATTGTTATTTCGTGTTTCTTGATTCTTGTATTATCTGAGATTGCTTGATTCGAATTGTTTGATTCTTGATTGCTTACTGTTGAGTGCCTTAGGCATTTCTTCTTGTACCAAAGGCTTGATGTTTCTTGCGATTAGGTTAAGCACTTGAGGTAGGTCTGAGAACCGAAAGGTGAGGTCAACGAGTAGCCGAAAGGTGAAAGTTTCTATTCAGCTTGTAGATCAACGAGTAGCCGAAAGGTGAAAGTCTTTAGCTTGTAGATACCTTTAGTAAACGGAATCGAGAACTTAGGTTTAGATCAAACAGCTTGATTAGACCTGAGAAGGTGAAATTGCAATTCCAAACCAGGTCTGCTAAGCCAACACACGAAAGTTGAGGTTCAGTGACATTAGGTACGGTCAATCCAGCCTTACACGACTTAAACAATAAGATTCTGTCATGTGCAGAGTCAGCTCAAGGACCATGCGGGTCGCGTGACTTAGCACGCGGGTCGCATCACACGGTCGCAAGCCACAGCTTGCGGGACGCGTGCCAGGTTCAGGGCGCTTAAGGCCAAGCGGGTCGCATGCGAAAGCATGCGGGTCGCGTCACAAAGGTCGCATGCGAAAGTATGCGGGTCGCGTGGCAGGTCTGAGCAGCAAAGTTGAAGATGAAAATCTGAAACCCTTGAAACACCCTTTTATACCACAGTACAGAATACATACTTTTAGTTGATTCTTTACCTGTTCATACATAGTCAATACAATTGTTAATACATTCATTTGTTTCATTGATTTTACTTGTTCATACATATGAAAACTTAGGATTAAAACAAAACCCCAATTCTCGCACTTCTAGTACCTAACTAGGAATAGTTAAAATCCAGAAAATAGTCCGTCCCTGAGGATCGACACCCATTCTAACTACAAAGACAGGGTTGTGCACTTGCAACCTTCGTCCAAGAGATTGAATAGGGTTTAAACTCCACAGCCTAGGCTGTGGTGAAACTCTGTACCTCTCATTCGGGAGCGAACAGTAAGTACCAAACAATGAGCCATGCATGCATGTGTAAAATTAAATGATATTGTTGGTTAATTCTTAAATTATGTTTTTAGTAAATCATTGTTTTCTCATGTTATTAAAAAATTATCACAATTTGAAAATATTTCGGAAAAGATATCCGCAAATTAATCGGCAACTATTAAGTAAACATAGACATCAATTAGTGTCATAATTAGTAATCCATAAAAATAAGTGTAAGAATATAATAGGGGAATAAATAAATATCTATGTCTTGTAATCTAATAGAAGAAACCGTAAGAGGGTTAAAGAAGGAAAAAGAAACAAACTGTTCATTATTCAAGTCAATAGTGGTCAAGGAAAATACCAAATTAAAGGTCTACAAGAACCAGTTTAATAACTGGTGTAGGTTCCACAGTCCAATTTTTTTTTTTTTTCTGATGTTTACAAATGAAAAATCTCATCCATTTATTTGCACTGAGATTCGTGATTGCTTTGTTAGTATTGCCAAAGATTCGGACTTGCTTCCGTATAAGTCATAAATTGTTTGTGATGCAAATAGCAAATATAAATCTATTGTTATTCAAAACTGTAGTGTTTCTGGTTTTATTGCCCGAAATTTTTTTAGTTGACATCCTAAAAAAACGAAATTAAATGATTACCATCCGTTTGGGCCTAATTTCAATCCTATCACCCACGCCAACTGGGTTCGCGCACCAAACTGGCGGGTGCGCGGACTGGGTTGGCGCACTGAGTTGGCAGATGGGACACCATTAATGAAAAAAAGCAATCTTCAATGGCAAATGTTTGTAATATTTGAGAAAACAAAGGGTATTTAATACAAGGGAAGAAACCTGGAATACGTGAAGACGTGTCTTGGTGGACCAATAAACGAGTCGTCGCCTGCTATTTTATAATTTTATAATATGTACATTTTCATGTAACGAGTAAATATTACTTCTGATATGACTCACTACACGAATGTTATATCTAGCAACGAAAGCCGAATGGTCGGCTTGGGCCTAACTATTTAGGCTTGGTTGGTTCATGGTTGGTTCCCTAGGAGCCACGTTGTTTCTATGTTGTAGATTGTATGGTGAACCTCAGTGCGCTAACCCATTCTGCCAACCCATTCTGCCAACTCAGTCCGCGCACCTGGTGTGCCAACTCAGTGCGCGCACCCGCCTATTTGGTGCCTGAACCCAGTTGGCGTAGGTGGTATGATTGAAAATAAACCCCTGAAGGTGGTATTCATTTAATTTAATTTGATTTATTTTGGGTGTCAACAATAAAAATTTCGGTTTTATTGCATACATATAGAGTCTGGCTAAAAAACTTCTGTTAGCATTTTATATACGATTTATTATACTATAAAATATAAATTTACAATTCTAATGTTGACATTTTAAAAATATATATATATTTCAACAAGATTTATTTCTTCGTATCTCATTTGTAATTTTTTATCAATACTTTGAAGGCAAACGTCTATCATTGACTTGTAATCACGAATTTGTTTTCTTGTTTTGTTTTATGTTCTGATCGGAATGATTTCACCTTCACAAAACTAGAATTCTCTCCTTTTTGTCAACTTGCTGATTAAAAGAGACAAAAATATAGTCTCTTTAAGCCTTATTTAACCTTTTTTTTCTTAATTCTTACTAACGTCGGTTTATTAATATGAGGAGGATTCAAATGTCTCTATTAATATTTTGACTTTTTTAAATTTTGACACAAAAAATGGAGGTTTCAATAGTTTTATTTTAACTTTTAAGTTTTAAATTTTAAATTTTTTTTTTTTTTAAATGGAGGTATAATGGAGTTACAAAAAATAAAGGTATTTGAACCCGTTAATATATTGTTAGGGGCACTTTGTCAACTGTGTTAGCAGGATTGTAATATTAAGTCTGTAAGTACTTTTTTTTATCAAATATATTGTTAGTGATACTTTATCAACTAATCTTGAAAAAAAATAATTATTACTAACATCAGTTTATTAGAGATAATTAAGGCTGAAATTTTTATTAATATCCAAATATTTTTTAAATTTACAAATCTACAACCATTTTGAAGTTATTTTCATATTTGCCCGTCCGGAGAATTATTTTCCGGATCCAACGTCTCTTTCCGGAAAATAATTCTCCGGATCCAACATTATCTTTCCGGAGAATTATTTTCCGGATTTAGGGTTCCGGAGAATTATTCTACTGGTTTTTTTAATTAAATAGAAAATATTATGATTCATTTATTTTTTGTATTGAAATATTAGAAATATTTGTATATTTCTTTGAAAATAAGATGAAATACTATATAATTGGATTTATTAGAAAGACTGCGACAAATATCCTGGATCAACATTTTTCAGGCCAGATTTTTTGCGGCTATAAGAAAAATTAAAATATTTCTTTGTGTGTTATTGGAAAAAAATAATGTTTTGGATTTGAGTTATTAATCCAATTCAAAAGTCATTTCTGAGTAAATAAAGAAAATATCGTGGTCCTTCTATTTTCAGAAGAAAAAAAACCAATATGATCTGACAAAATGTCAGAGCCGAATGATTTAAGATCAATTTTTTTTCAATAGATGGAATATCTTACAATTTGAATGTAATTGAAGGACCATGATATTTTCTTTATTTACTCAGAAATGAATTTTGAACCGGGATCAATAACATAGATCCAAAACATTTTTATTTTTTCCCAATAACAAAGAAATATTTTAATTTTCTTACAACTGCAAAAATCCAGCCTGAAAAATGTTGATCCGGGTTATTTGTCGCAGTCTTTCTAATAAATTCAATTATATAGTATTTCATCTATTTTAAAAAAAATAAAAAAATTCTAATATTTCAATAAAAAATAAATAAATCATAATATTTTCTATTTAATTAAAAAAATCCAAATCCGGAGAATAATTCTCCAGAAAAAGAATGCTTGGATCCGGAGAATCATTTTTCGGAAAGAGACGCTGGATCCGGAAAATAATTCTCCGGATTAGACAGATCTAGAAATAACTTCAAAATGGCTGTAAATTTGTAAATTTCGAAAAAAAATTGAATATAAATAACTTCATGATTGGATTCTGAGACACTTCTACTCCTGAATTAAGCTCATTAATATCTACATACAAATTTAATCTTCTTTAAAACAACCAAACATAATCTCTTTAGTGTGAATTAAAATTTAATCCTATCTATATTATCAAACAGTTCGGCTGAGAAATTGCAGAAGAAAGGACGATATTTGGTAACAATTCGGTTTGTCCGGTCAAAAGTCAGGTGCGGAGCTCCGATAAAACAAACTTTTACTACTCATAACTATTACTTTTGTTTGTTGTCTTAATTTTTTTCTGTTTTAATTATATTATTTTTTCCTCCAAGTTAAACTCTAATTTTAGAAATTTTAATAACATATATAAAGTAAATAATATGAAAATTGAATCTTTTTTTTAATATGTCTCGAAATTACTTTTTTATTTAAAATCATTTCAATCATTAAAACTGAATTCGGAATCATCTTTATATTAAAATAAATTAAAAACACATGTTCAACTCCCATTCCAATCAGAGCATCAAACTCCGGTTTCACATCCTGCTTTCAAGACTTATACAGCGCAGATTAAATAATTAGCAGCTTTTTATATTCATGCATCATTCTTTATGTTCTTCCTTTAAGAAAATCCGAATTCACATCCTCCCCATCCTCTCCAGTACCGTAACAGGGAATCTTTTACAATTACTGGATTTGGACCGTTCTTTTTAACTTGGCACGAATCTCAGAGCCCAATAATACTGTCCCTGTGCTATTCCGAATCTCGGAGTTAATCTCAAATCATAAAGTGAAGAGAATCTTTTACAGTGATGGAGAGGATATTGTCTTAATAATCCTCCTTTTCCGGATAAAACAAGGAGACCCATAATACTTGCGTACCTTATCCGACGATCGACTTCAAATTTGTACTTTTGTTGATTTATCAACATCTATACAACGGTCAAATATTGTTCTTAAGCGTATTTCATTTCAATTGTACAAGATTTGAAAATCAATCAAGATAATTCGGCATTATCGCTTATTAGTCGCGACCGTAGAAATATTTGGCAATATCTCCACAACATTAAGCAGTTTATTAATTGGGGAATTAATTAAAAATAACTTAATGGAGAGTGAGAGTAGCGAACCAAGGGGAAGACTAGAAGAGTTAATCGTCTTCTGTTAGAATTAAAATTGGTTATATACATTCAATCGGATGAGGTTTTTAATTGAAGATGTCATGCGGCCTTTGGCTTAATTATTTATTTTATTATTATTTTTAAATCTAATAGGTTATTGATGTCTTATGTGTTGAAACTTGAAAGAAAAAAGGAACTGAAAAATATAAATAATAATTTTCGTTTGAGCCCTTAAGTTCTCAAGTATTACAAAAAAAAAGATAATATCAAATGATTAAAACAAATGGGTTGGATAGAAATTTTGAGTTTTTTATTTAAGTTCCAATAGATTAGCAATAAATCAACAAAATTCAGAAATCGTCTGCAACACAAGATGAATTTATTAAAGAAATCAAGTGAAATATTTCTTTACTTGACTGTACCAGCTGTGAGGAGAAGTAATTGTGTTCTTTAAATAATTGCTTAAAAATTGAAAAGTCAGCAATGAGTTGGCTACAAAGCAATATTGAATGCTGGCCCTGTATTCTATTAAATTTCTATACCTATCGTATCATATCATATCTGCTACTTTTTTGCTGGTAGTATATCTTCTATTTAAATAACAATAATAATACAACAAGATCACACATTCAAGTCAAAGTCACAAACTCAACACTATCACTATCATATATATATCATACCTCTTCCCCTTGCCAATACTTCTCTTGTTACATCTCAAGGCCTGATCTGTACAAATTAACATGGCAGAGGAAGGAGAAGGTGTCGAAAGCCGTAGCCATGTGCTGCTGTTGCCGTACCCAAGCCAAGGCCACATCCACCCCATGCTCGACTTCGGCAAGCGCCTTGCATTTCACGGCCTCCAACCAACTCTCGCAACCACCCGCTTCATTCTCTCCTCCACAAATCCCGACCCCGGTCCTGTTCGTATCGTCCCAATCTCCGATGGATTCGACCGTGGTGGTTACTATGAGGTTTTATAATTTCTGAGAATATATTACTGATCAAGTCAATTATTTAATTTGTTCACTTGGATTTTCTAGTTGTGTGTTTTACAAGGAACATATAATCAATACTGGATAAGTCGTGCTCTGCTAAGGCTAATTAACTAGTTCTAGTGCTTTTGTTTTTCCTGTTTGTTTTTTATTATTTTTATCTTTTTTCTTAACCAGAATCTGCACTTACTGTCATTATTTTTCTTTTGGTTGTATAAGATTTTACTTCCCTGAATTCTTTGCAACTAGCAAATTCATTTTTACAGGGTCTTTTCTAAAAAACATATTGTAACTAATTGTTTGAAATTCATGAACTATAGTTTGCAACTAGTTGTTGCAAAAATTGTTTCATAGGTGCTTTTTGCAAAGATTCTCTTCTTTTCTTTTCCTGCTACCATATTGTATTACAGCTTTGAGATATGAATTAGCTCCAAATCAATATGATAACACTTAATTTAATTCAAGAAAAAATAACCAGAAGATTGAATATCACAGATCAACTCTGTCACGGACTACTTGGCCCGGCTCGAGATCACCGGCTCAGAGACACTAGACAACCTACTCCGGTCTGAGTCAACTGAGGGGCGGCCGGTTAGAGTTTTAGTGTACGATGCATTCCTTCCTTGGGCAGGTGAAGTGGCATGGCGGCACAGAGTATCCTCTGCCGCATTCTTCACACAACCATGTGCCGTGAACGTGGTGTATGGACACACATGGGAGGATCAGGTCAAGGTGCCGGTCAAGACGAGCCCGTTTGTGGTGCCCGGATTGCCCGCTCTTGAACCCGAGGATTTGCCGTCATTTATGCTCGGGGCCGGGCCGTACCCGGCTTATTTGGAGATGGTTGTGGCGCAATTCAAGTGGCTAAATAAGGCAGATGATGTGCTTGTTAACTCTTTCTATGAACTTGAACCTGAGGTTTGCCTACTTCATAAAAAAAAAAAAAACTTCTATTTTTCTCCTTTTTTTTGGAAAAAAAAATTTTTTGCTACCTAGAAACATGAGGACAAAGTCAGTAATTAAGTAAAAAATATTGTTTTTTGGCAAGTTGTCTTTAGCTCCTAAATCTATAAACAAAAACTATCCACATTAGTTATGATATTAGGTACTTATATGATGACAGTAGTGCTGACGGTTTCATGATAAGGATCTTTCAAAAGTCAACAAAACCAAAAGTTATTCAAAGAAAACTAAAATAAAACCATAATAGTACAAGGATTATACTACTATCAATTGATGTATGATTGAACAATGATCGAGTAGAAGGCAAATCTGCAGAGCCTCAATCAAATTATTACAAGGAATTCTAAATTGCTTGACTTATTATTTAATTACTTCATTTTGTTTTGCTTCACAAAAACAATGTCATGTATAATTTCAGGAAGCGAAGTACATGGAGTCTAAATGGCGCGGTAAAACAATCGGGCCAACCGTACCGTCTTCGTACCTCGACAACCGCCTCCCATCTGACACATCGTATGGTTTCCACCTCTATACGCCAACCACAACCCCTTGCATTGCATGGCTCGACTCAAAACCACCGCAATCGGTGGTGTATACCTCCTTCGGCAGCATGGCCTGCCTAGACCCGGCCCAGATGGAGGAACTGGCATATGGACTCCACGACTGCGGCAAGCCGTTTTTGTGGGTTGTCAGGTCGGTAGAAGCCGACAAAATACCTGAAAATTTTGCCGAGAAAGTGAAAGACAGAGGTGTTATAGTCTCTTGGAGCCCGCAACTGGAGGTGTTGGCCCATCAGGCAGTGGGGTGCTTCTTTTCGCATTGTGGTTGGAATTCAACTGTGGAGGCACTCGTGCTAGGCGTGCCAATGGTGGGGATGCCTCAGTGGACAGATCAACCGATGAATGCGAAATATGTTGAAGGGGTTTGGGAGGTCGGTAGACGGGTCAAACCGGAGAGTGGCGGGTTGGTGAAGAGAGGAGAGATTGTAAGGTGCATAAGTGAGGTGATGGAAGGAGAGAGGCGTGAGGAGTATAGGAGGAATGGAAAGAAATGGAAGGAGAAGGCTCAAGAGGCAATGAGAGAAGGTGGAAGCTCGTATAAAAATATTGTTGAATTTGCGGCGAAGTACAGGGCCAAGTGATACTATATTACATGTGCACATAATAGACTGAGATCTACTGGCATTGAGTCATGCCTTGATCATTTACTCTCATTTCTCACCTATTTATGTTATGGCTTTCGTGTTTTTATCTTGTTCATATTTGGTGTTTAATCAGCTTTTCAATGTCTGTGAAGAAAATGGCCAAGGACAAACAAGCATTTCTCAATATATAAAGCATATATTTCATCAAAAAAGTGTTGCCTGTTTTGTGATTGTGGCTAGACTGATTTAAAATTGTTCAATTAAAGTGTCCGTCAATAACACTATCAGGAATTTCTTATGAGAATAATCACAAAAACATGATTTAAAAATTGTTCAATTAAGGTTACCGTAAATAACACTATCAGGCATTTCTTATGAGAATAATCACAAAAACATGTATTCAACCAGGAATACCTAACCTCCTTTACAAAATATTTTGTAAAATGTACTTTGCTGCCAGTGACAAAACCAAAAATATATAGATTACAAATCCAATATGCTCTCTAATCAAGGGAAATTTAAGTCATTAATTCTACCATGTAAAGGAAGGCAAAACAAAGTTAGGATAGGCATCAAACTTGGTACATAGAAAACGGACGGCATCAGGTTTGGCCGTTTCGCCGGAAGAACCAAGACCCAATTCATCAGCATGTATGCCTCCAGTGATAAATGCTGATTGAATGCCTGCTCTGTTTGAACCTTTTATGTCATGGTGCAGAGAATCACCTACTGTTATGCATTCCTTCAGGTCAATACCCGTTAACCCTATTGCCGATTCATATATCACCTAAAATGAAACAAAAGATATGTATGAGAACCCAAAATGAAACACGGGTAGAACAACAAGTATAATACCTTATCAGGCTTTCCCATCCATCTCACATCTCCGCCCAGTTGCTCGTACTTAGCCCCTAGAGTACCTGACCAATGCCAATCACCCTATTTGTTAGTACGAGTGAGGCTACGACATTATGCATAGCGCACACCGGTCTGTACTTTGGCTCTCTGTTTTCAAAGTCCAAACGGTCGATCCAAACAGCTCAGCATGACCTCTATATGAAAATGAACTTGAAGACCAAAATTTTACATTTTTCAGAATTTTTTTACTGTTTTTTGAGATAGCTAGGAAATCACCTGATCTAAAGATTCTAGAATTCATAACCCTGAGGTAATAGAAATTTGAGTTTAGTTTCGGACCTACCGATCTTCTTTGGCACGCATATCAAGGGGCTCGTGCATTCCACCTCGGGCCCGATTGACCCGGATTCTGATCGGACGGTTCAGATCAAAACTCAAATATTATGTTACCTCAGAGGATTCGGACTCAAGGTTCTAGACCATTAAAATTTAGTGATTTTCTACCTATCTAAAAAAATAGTAAAAACTAGTATAAAAATTCTAAAAAATATAAAAGTTAATCACCAGGTAAATTTTCATATGGAGATCATGTTGAGCGGTTTCGTTCGACCGTTTGAAATTTGAAAACAGATATATGGAGCAATTGTACAGACCGTTGTGCGCTATGCATAGTACCGTAGCCTCACTCAGGTTAGTATTATACAATTTTATATGCAATAGCCAAAAGAAATAATAGAATAATAGTAAAGTACCAGGCATCACACGCAAGTTACGTGCTTCGACCGTGACATAATCTGGATTAGCAACCACCATAGGTATCGGTTTTGTTCTCTTTGCACATAGTTCTAAAATCTGCTCAAGACCCTCCAAATCCATAGGTTTTGAACCGCCAGATGGTAAACCTAGTGCTTCAGTGCCATGCGCCAGTATAAACTCAGCATCATCCACTCTACTTACCACCTCTAAACCTAATCCCTATGAATTACACGTGAAAGTATTTGCAATAATTCATATTATTATATATGATAAGCTAACATAGGAAGATTAGTATAGAATACAACCAATTTAGACTACCTCGAGAGAGATTGCCCCTCGATCACTCCATGTCATGTGGATGCATCTTCTTCCCAGAGCAGAAAACCAGGGATCATCTCTCCTAATTTTTTTTTAATGTTATAATTATACAGTAATAACTAGATCTAACAAATGGTATATTTTCTTGCTGAACTTTATGAAATAATATATTCTTATACCTCAAAAGATATTGATGGGTTAGTTCTCCACTGGTAATAGCACCAAGGAATAGAGACGGGTCGAACCCGAGAGATTTAAGCTTATCATCTGTAACAACTGCTCTTCTTGATGAATTGCTTATAATTACCATTTTTGCCCCTGTTGCTGCTAGCTTCTCTACTACCAAGGCAATATCAGCAAGCGAAATTATCAGATAAATGCTTGGGGCAAAATTCACAAAATATTAAGTTAGCTCTCTCAGGATGTGCGAGAAAAATTCAGCAAGTGAGGTTACTACATCATGAGGTAGGAAAAACCATTACTGTCTAAATTAAAAAATTCAAGATATTAAATTGTATGTTTTTTACTAAAAACTAAAAAGTAAAAAACCGAAATGTCAAGTTAGCCCTTCTTAACCTTTTTGGAACAATTTACCCCTTTATCAGTCTATATCAAAACTTCTCTTTGGATAAAAGAACTCATTGCTGTTTATGTAGAGTATTTCAGAAATTACATGGAAAGAAAAAACGTAATGAACTAAATTAACATACATGTAGAAATGGCACCAGGATATGGTTTCTTCCCATCATGAAGTACCCCATACTGATCTAAGAACCATGCCTGTCATGAGAGGCAATAAAATAGATCAGAAATTTAAAGGGGGGAATTAGTAATTGAATTAGTTTCAGCCAATGTTTATGGTTAACTTCTTGAAACATAAATTTAAAATTTGCATGATTTTTACAATGCGACTCCAAATCCTTCTATCTATGCCACTGCCACATATATATTTGAATGATGTCTAAATTTTTCACCGATTTAGGCAACTTGTTTTCACAAAAATCTCTCTTTTCTATCCTCCCTAAATTATCCCAGATCGCCAAAATTAGCCCAATTCTCTCGATATATCATAACAGTCCGCGAATTAAATCAATTATAATGTCAAAGAGACCTTAAATCGTCCGGATTCAGCAAGAGTACGGATCCCATCCACGCACTGGAAAACACGAGAAGCCTCTCCACTTTCAGTTGAAGTGGTTTCCCGCGAAACGGAGCATTGGCTGGAACTGGACATGGTCTTGCTCGTGACAGAGAGGAGAGATGGCTGAAAACGAGTATATAGACCTCTAGTGCTTGAAATGGAGAGAAATCTACTGGGCGTTATCGGAGAGGCGCAGTAGAAGCGTGCGATATTGATCTTTGATCGGAGAGTGGGAGAAGGAGAGGACAAGTGAGAGAAGGAGAGCGCTCTCATTTTTTTATTATGTTTTCTACTCTTTTTTTCTCTTGGCGAGGAGACGCTGAGCAACGGTGCCTAGAAGGCGGAGTCAGGATCCCCTGAGGCCTGAGGTATATGACAATTCTAACAAGTTCTTTTTTACATATTGTTTATGTTTACTGTTTTACTGATTCAATAAAATAAAAGTAGGATTAACATTTACATTAACAATATGAATGATCGGTTTATATAAGGTTACAAAAAAATGCACTCAACCTTTCCTGCTAATTTTCTCATGTGGAATAACATTTGGTTGCTTCTACAAAGCTTGGGGACAAAGATGTGCGTGTAATTTAAAGAAAATATTGAACAAAAAAATGAGCAACAATCTGCCACATCCACGGCTTGTCAATTGCCATTACAGCTAAAGGAACCCATTTTAGTCAAGGGGCAAAAATGGAAAAATCATGCTCGATTGTTAACTATTGTTGTGTGATACTCATAGTGCTGGAGCCGACATTTATATTAATAGGCAAATTCTGCAATGGACACAAAAAAATTTAGACCGTCATTTAGTTACGATCGAACGATTCAGATATTTTGTAAGAACCAAAACTCTCCGTTAAATTTAACGGAAAAAAATTTCGAAAGGGTAAAATAGTCATGAAAGTATAACAACGAATCGTTTGTTATCTTTTCGCTCTTTCTTCACTCTTTCTTGAATATATTCGCACCTCCGCGGCTCCGCCTCATTCTCAAGCTGCGCAGCTACTTTCACCACCGAAAAATCCCTCCACAGCTCCACCAACGCCTCGCTGCTCCATCAAGGGCCTCTAGAAGAAGCGAAATCTCCATTGGAGCTTGCTCTATCGCTAGATCATGTCTGCCGAAAGGGAAGGAAGCTTGACAGTGTACTTGATATGTGGGACGCCCGAAGAGGAGGCTGTCAACTGGGAGCATTTCAGGTTGCCAAAGAATTGAGGGAGTTTGGCCATTCCAAAGTAGCCCCGGAGATAATTTCTGGTGCTTTGTACACTTCGTGAACCTCTTACCCCAGTTCTCGATCGAACCCGCTACAAATGCCAAGAAGGTACTTTTATTTCATCTCTGTTATCCTCCTTTACTGCTAAAATATGATTATTGTACGAGTGCTTAATTTGTTGTTGCTATTGAATTTTTAGGTAAGATTGCAGTTATAGATGTATGCCGCGAGTGCACGGGTGCTCCCTATATTACTGCTATATCAGCCTTAAAAGTTGTGAGTTATTTCCTTGAGCTAAAGGTCTATTGTTTTTGTTTTATGTTGAACAGTTGAGATAACTTGAGAGCATAATGGGTTGACACCTATCTAAGGCACATTTCAAATCTTCTTAAATTGGTAAATTCGGTGCTTTGTGGCACTTCCATATTGTATAATTCCGCTGCGACAATCTGCTGCAACGCGTGAATATTTTCTTAATAGTAAAATTGACTGGAGAAGGTTTTCTCTTTACCTTCAAATGTTATATCTGTTAATTTTTAAGAAAACGTATTGCAATTATAGAAGTTGCTTGGTGAGTCAAACTAGAGAAATTATAGTTTTGAGTTACATATATGTGGTGTTGGTAAATGCTATTTCAGGATGGAGTCAGTTTATCGCTTGCTCTTGCATGAAGAGAAACTTTTGCAAAGCCAAAATTTAATTTCAAATCTTTTGGCTTCTATACAGTATCACAAGAGAGATCTCGCGACTGCCTTGGAAACTACCCAGTGGCAAGTAAGTCCTACAATTAAAATCAATGTAGAAACTTACTCAGGGGCAGAACCAGAAAATTGAGATTGAGGGGGCTAGATAAGCAAATATCTTGTAATTTTATTTAGGAGGGGGGCTAACAGTATTAATTTTTATAAAAAATATATTTTTCTAAGGGTAAAATGAATATTTTCAATTTGTAGAGGGTGCTTAGCACCCTTTTCTCTCTGTCTCCTTCCGCCCCTGAATAGTGTACCAGCTAGGATCAGTGCAAGTATGCCTGGCTAGAATAGAATGAAAGACCAGTACTAGTATAAATGGTTAACATAGATTTCTTTCATTCTTATAGTGTTATGACTGCATCACTTTTTTAGTGAATTTCTTTGATTTTGTTTCTGTAGTTGGAGGATTTCGTGATAGCTGTAGATTTTGCCGCTTTATCCAACAATTCAAATTCAAGGAAAAATGCGATTTTTAAATTTAACCAATTTGTTCAAGCAATAAGGGAGAAAATTCTTAAAATTTAGAAAAAGCTGAATAACTCTTACCTGGTTGGTTCAAGTGAAAATTCATGGCTTTTGAACTCAACAGACCATGAGACAGATGAGCTGGCATCTTTTCTTTCAGGCACTGTTGTCAATGCGGTCCCACATGTCAGTGATGAACATCATGAACCATAAAGTGCCATCCTGAGAATACATGATGCACCTCCAATTACAACTGATCATGAAGAAATAGTGGAGATAGAAGAAGCAACTACTCCTTTAATTGAAGTACAAAACACCTATTCTTCAAGATGCTGGTAAGGTTAAATTCACTATTACCTATACGTCATGGCTTTGTTTTCCTTGGTTACTGATGGATATTTTGGGGTTTTATCTTCCAAAATTAGTCCACCATTTTTTTTGTATGGATGCTTCTAACAAATAAATGTTAGAACAATGGTTTAATCTAGGGATGCTAATGAATTTAACAAATAAATGTTAGAACAATGGTTTAATCTAGGGATTAACACTTTGGCATATTTCCTAAAAATTTACTGGAATTTTAAGAAGTGTCATTGTTTATTTAGCCATAAAAAACACTTGCATCTGAAAAATGTAATAGGGAACACAGTTTTGTATTTGATGGAACCAATTCTGCGGCATCTGATTACAGATATTGGGCATATTCTATGGTGATTTTTTTGTGAATTACTCCATTTGAAATTATTAGCTCCTCATTTAGTGAGACAAATGATATATATATATATTTTTTTTCCTTTCTTGTATTCATTGTAGGTTTTCGTAACTACTGACAGG
Organism: Carex littledalei; assembly: GCA_011114355.1. Lineage (NCBI taxonomy): Eukaryota > Viridiplantae > Streptophyta > Magnoliopsida > Poales > Cyperaceae > Carex > Carex littledalei. The sequence goes on along the minus strand of CM022080.1, from coordinate 12,709,448 downwards.
TTTCGTTGGAATATTGTCTGGATTAACAGTCTACATGATATTAAGAACACTTGCAACAACCTGGAGGTATAATTTAATTTGTCATTGTATTTAAGTAAAAATTGGTTTGTTTTTTTTGTCAAAGTACACACCTGGCAATTTCTAGCTTACAACAATCTGCAGCTAATGAATTCCTAATTTTACAAGAGAGATGTTGAAATATTTTCTTAATTAAGAAAGAAAATGACAATTTTTTTAGTGTGAAACAAGTCTTCAAAATTACTAGAATGCCCTTGTGGATCACGCCTAGCATGCTTATCAGGTTCAAACCTGATTATCACTTGTACCTCTCTCATTTACCTCTTTTGATGGTTGTACCTAGTGGGAATTTGCACCGTACCAGCTAGCTAGGAGTACTGGTACGAATTTTCAATGTGGCAGGGACCGTTTTGTAAATATTTTAAGTAAAGGGGCTGACTTGTTAATATATGTGAATGTATTAAATTTATCTTATCAGAGGGACTACATTGCAAAAAGGCTTGAGCCTTTTGGTTGTCTGGAAATCAAATGAAAACTAAATTGCATGTATAATCAAACTGTATTGAGATCCATATTTCCAATGGCAATAGACATAACTTGAGTATGTTCTGACTTCTTCGAACTATTATGATGAAGTGGCATATCATTTTCTAAAATTGGTGATTATTAAATAGTTGTGATACTTCAGATGAAAAAATGGTTGTTCTTCTTCTCTGAGGCAAAGTAACAAACACTTAGTATGCAAAGGATTTAAAATTCATATATAAGATCAAGGGATTAAAAAGTGATTATCATGTCATTGCGGAAAGACTATGAACACTGTATAAGATAGATGGTCATTAAATGGAGACATTCATTGATAATCAGGACAACACATTACCTATCGGATGGCTCAGATTTGTATATGTACAAATTAGGTAATGCATGTACAACAAATAGTATGAAAAAAAAAAAAAAAATTTTCAATTTTTTTACAGGTTCTATGGTTAAATCATACTTATCATTGTCAATTCTATAGAATTTTGTCATTATTTGCTCTCAACATGTGTCGATATATGTGAATCGTTCATTTTCACATGGGCGATCGACGGTCAATCTGAGTGAAATGATTCTAAATTTGTTTTGAAATGATCAAGGAAAAATATTGAACATAACCAAACATACGAAACATACAACATTAATCGAGGAGCTAGTCATATTAATGAGTCCGGCTACTATAACACTAGTGTCATTTCAAACTAAATAACACCACATCTTAAACCATTGGATCTACTTTAATATTCGTGCAAGACACTAGTGTCATTCCAGCCCTATCTTGTGCACGAATATTAAAGTAGATCCAATGATTTAAGATGTGGTGTTATTTAGTTTGGAATGACACTAGTGTTATAGTAGCCGGACTCCATATTAATTTGTACAACAATAAATATTCTGGCTGAAAATTTTGTTACAAAAGAAGTTCACTTTCGGCTTCCCTCTCTCCTAATTTTTCCCTCTTCCCGCTGGGAAAGGCCTTTCCGCCAAAACTCTAGCAATTAAAACCATGTGGCCTTAACCTTAGCGATATTACCCAAATCAGTCCAATATGTTTTTAATCGATCCAATCCCACCATATTTGACCGTCAGATTGCAATCATACTCCAACACCAGAGTAATTTTACGTATTTGCTATTATTCTATTATTAATTTGATTTTTCTATTCACTTAATTTGATTATTCTCTCTTTATCAATGTTGTGCCCGAGAAAGCATGTCGCACCATGTTCTACATCCAATTTATGCAATGTAATTTTTCTATTTAGGGAAAACATTTTATTTTTGTAAGAGTGATAGTTAGAAAATTTACTATCTTTTGTTCGAAAATTCTATAGTATATCAGTTTCCATAAATAAGTTTATATAGTAAAATATTACTAATTATTAGGTATGATATTTCTTGTTATATTTTTGGTATAATTAAAAAATTAAAATATGTTTTAACATTGTAAATTAAGAAAAAGCTGTCTCAACTTAATAAACAATATGTCTTACAGATTTATTTACTAAAGTTATAAGTATAACATCTAGAAATATGAAATAAATATAAATTGTATTTTGTATAGACATATATAGACAGTACAAAAACTGAAAAATTACTTTACACAGTAAAAATATACAATATCACTTAATTGATAAGGCCGAACCATCAAAATTTCCATATTACTTGATTGAGCTATGACCGATTTGAAATCACACAAAGTTTGATACATGATCTATTTAAGAGATAGATAACATGTTTCTGATTTAATTTTTGAAATAGTTTTTACAATAAATATGACATGTCATATTAAATTCGGAACTAATTCACAACACATCTTCTAATGATAATTCAGTCTAATCATAATCCATTACAATGTACATTTTGTTGGGAATGACAAAATTCAGTGACAATCAATATAAATGAATTCGTGAAAGTTGTAGATAAATTATAGATGTAGTGCATATTGCTCGTATAGTTCTTATGTCAAATCTGACTTCCTATTTATAATTCTTTAACATGTATAAATCCAAATGTGATAAAGATGAATCGTTTAAATTTTTAATAGTGAATTGTACATTGATCTTCAAATCACTCTAATTTTTTTATGCCTAATATGTTTATACTTTTGTTTTCGACATGTCACATTAAGTAGAGTATCGAGGCATTACACATCTTGTTGGCAGGGACAAGATTTAGCGATGGCAAGCATCATATTTCAATGAAACAAAAAGATAAATAATTATAACCCAGTTTTTTATACGAGTCGGATTACAAATGCATAATCATATTGAGTAGTTTTTGCATGCAGTGGAGCACGGGGATGTAGCTTGCACGCTGGCCTTCGCAATCTGCGTCGTTGGTGATTATAGACCGAAATTGCCTCTCTTCAACGTATTCTTGCGTGTCACTGTTCATCTTTTAAATTATTTTTTCCTCCCAACATTTCTCCAGATTATTTCATATTCTCAAGTTCTAGATCTGACTCAATAAGGATAATTCAAAATGTTTTTTACATTTATTTTTCAAACAATTTTAAATTATTTATTTTTTATTAATTATGTACGGAAGTTTTACTTTTATTATTTTTTAGACAAATTTAACTAAATTTATTGACTATGTATTTGCAAATACAAAATTATATTGAAAAAGTATAATTACAATAATTAAATTACAAAATGAGCTTTTGTTTCAAATAAAAAATAATAATTATGTAATATATGATTTTATTTACAAGATGGAAATCGATGAGTTGGCAATTCTATCCAAACATGAAGTCAAAAAATCATGTTGAAATCAGGATCTAAATAGAAATATTATGTTACCTCAGAGAATATGGACTCGCACCCACAACCTGTACCGATTCATTGATCCTCAAGTCTTGTATCACTGTACCAGTACAATTCCAGTACTGTATTGGTACCAAACAACAGAATCAAGAACCAAAGCAACTGGTATTTAAGTAAAAGAAAAGTAAACCTGAGGAGTCCATTTAATTTCTGATTTTGGTTGATTATCTCCAAAATTGATATTGATTGAAAGCACAGTTAAATAGTTGCATTTAGGACAAATCAACCATTCTTTACATTAACAGATTGATCAAAATGAGTGAAACAATTGCATCCGCAAAAAATGAAAGAAAAGTCAATTTAGAGTTTGAGTGAAACGGAAAACAAACATCTTTGACAAAATTAATCAAGTTAGAGCCCAAACATGATAACCTCTGCATAACGAACAATCTTAAGCTAACATTGAAATCTAGATAAACCATAAAGAAATGAAAACTTAAAGAAAAGCCAAATCTGACTACTGATGAAATTGTCAGAAAACCTTTGAACTCACATTTAGATTTAAGAATTGATACAGTAGCCTAAACCCAGTACATTAAGATGCAAACTCTAGTTAATACCTAAACCCAGTACCATAGTATAGTGGTATGGACAACAGTGAGTACAGGTACTGACAGAAATTATGCCTAAACGATTTCTAATACAATTGACAGGAGCAACGTACAACACAAATGATTAAGTCATAAAATGTCTTGACAGCCAGAAAAAAGAGGCTAAATGCAAAACAGAAAACATTAGATATTTAGAACCAATACAGACAAAAATTCAGAACGTTAATTTAGCTAAAAGCCACAAACATTAGAACCAATGATAACAATAGATGAATCCACAGAGAACAAAAGACAAACATTCTCTCTGTTTTTTTTTTAAAATAATTGGCAGAGGCTGCCAATCCATTGCATTGAAATGTAAAAGTTACAGCAGGTACAATATGCTCAACTATAAACCAGTACCACATGCCCAATTACCATCGGTACTACCAACTATAAACCCAATTACAACAACCCCAAAACTCAAAACCCAATTAGAGCTACATTCTTACAGCAAAATGGAAAAATTACACTTTAGTCCAACATTATTAAAATATTGTAGTTCCTGTAATACCCCTGGCAAAGAAAACTCACCAAAACCTACAATCTCATTTACAGTACTTCAACCAGAAGACACAAACATTCTCACTGTATATTTGTCTGAGAGACTACAACTCAGGAGGTGAAAATAAACTTGACCAAACAGAAGCAGCACTAAAAGCATGTAGATGTCCAAACGTAAGATTGTAATCCATCCTCCCTTTGAGAATCTTCTCTCGCACTTTGGTTGGTAACTACAATAACAAAGCACAAAATTGAGTTACAAAAGAAAAAGGAGAAATTTCTTGTATGTCCTACTTAGTAGAACTATGCTATTTCTTACCTCTTTGATGTGAGAAATAACAGTTTCTCGGATATTCTTTTGCTGACTTCAGAAACACTTCCTCTACAAAATTTGGATGGGGGCATGTTAACCCCGAGCTGAAAGGAGAAAAAGACAATATAACATAATAATAATAATAATTTGGAAGAAACAAAACATATTAAATAATCATAAAGTAAACAAATTAAATAACTATAAAGTATCCAAGTAATAAAACCAGTAAGGCTTTTGGTGTAATACAGAACAACGAATGCAAATTTAGTCAATGCAAATCTGTCCTGAACAAGTGGATACTGTATATAGTTCTACTCCACTCCCAAGTTGTTCAAGCCTCAGTATCACCAACTCTTTGCACCAATTAAGTGCAATTTGCAGAATTGGGTCTCATGACCCTGCTTGGTTTTAAATTCACCATGAGTTGTTAAAAATAGTCCCCAAGCAAGGAAATATATATTGCCAAGTATGATCTAACCATATTTATGGATGCCAATATAAATCGGTATATATAGTGGATCCAACTGGCACAGTACAGAATGAAACATTAATGAAGTATGTCATGTAATACTTGGTGATTGGTATGCTTAATGCAATTGGTATGGTATACTGACTCCAAAAAGAAAATCTCTTGTAGAAGATGCGCAAGTTATTTCAGACCTTAGATTAGATGAGTCTGCATCTATAACAAGGATTATGTTCTCTTTACTATTGATTCCACCAGACAAGGAATCTCTACTATTGTTGTTTTCTCTTTCTGTAGATTCAAATTGCACTTAATTGGTGCAAAAGAGTTGATCATACTGAGGCTTGAATAACTTGGGACTGGAGTAGAACTTGAGGCTTGACCACTCTTTTGCACTAATTGAGTCCCAAGTTGTTTTCTCCTGTCTTGATATCATTATCCCAATTCTTTGAACTGTGAATTGCTAACAACGATGCATAAACCAATAAGTGATTTATTATTATGTGTTTGAAATTTTAAAGATTGCTATTTCAGTGATTTATTATTATGCAATTGGTAATTTTAAAATTTTAAACTTGTCAAATTTAGAAGACTGAAATAGCAATCTTTCTAATTGTCAAGGTATTTGACAAAATTTCAATCTACAAAATTTTTTATAACTTACCATCTTTTGCGTCGGCGACTCGGCGCTAGCTACCAGTGTAATTTCGTTTCCGAGCCCCAAGAAGCAAAAGAAACAGAAACATGGGTCCGGCGCGGGACCTACTTTGGCCTCCCTCTGATGAGAGGGTCTTGTGTGTGAGTGAGAGAGACCGGAGAGAGGATACAAAGCGACTGGAGAGAACGAGAGAGGGGAAGATACGGAGCAAAGGGAGAGGGGACGACCGACGAGAGGGAGATACGGATCAAAGGGAGGGGGCAACCCCCGAGAGGAAGATACACGAGCAAATGGTTTGAAAGAGAGGAAAGCCTAACGGAGAGTCTGACGGAGAGACCGAGAGACTATCAATATGAATTATTCCAATTTTACCCTTTACAAATCAACGTCTGTGATTAATTCGGACAAAAAATTTGTAAAAATTTTCGATCCATGGCAGACTCGCTCATATTAATATCCAAAGTTTAATACAAATTATTATTTATACCCAGAATCGGACCCAATATCGAAAAATGTCCAAACCGGCCAAAAAATGGCCGGTTTACTCCTTCCCTAAGCCGGCCATTTTTTTTCTGGCCGGCTTAGTCGTTTTTTTTTTTTTTTTTAAGAGACATTATAAAGAGAAAAAATAATGAAATCTAACCCTGAAAATTTGAATTTTGTGTTTAAATTATTTGTTAGATTACTTCTTTTGATTTATAATTAGCATATTTATACTAAAATACACTAGATTACTTGAAATTATGTTGAATTACACTATATTACAATAAATTATGTTTAATTACACTAAATTACATATGAATAGAGACGATATCTTCACTGAAAAGGTGAAAAACGACGACGAAACTTCAAACGGTCATAAAACGGTGCTCGAGTGTCCGATTTCAGCAAATGATTACTTTTTGGAAAGCTTGCGAAAATACGCATGCGTCCGTGCCGGCAATGCCGGATTCCAAAATTCAGAATTGCCAAAAAATAAAGGGAAGAGCCTCAAAACTTGAGTTGAAGTTTCCGATTAAGATTTTCATTTCTATTATTCAATCCAAGTAGCTCAGTAAATTAGTTACATAATGAACTTGTAGAATACCAGTTTTTACTATTTTCAGAATTTTTTTACTATTTTTTATGATTCATGAAAGATGGCACAGAATCGGTCTATTTTAGCGTAATTTACCGTATTTCAGCATAATTAGCGACGTTATTATAATTTAGCGTAATTTAACATAATTTATTGTAATATAGTGTAATTCAACATAATTTCAAATAATCTAGTGTATTTTAGTATAAATATGCTAATTATAAATCAAAAGAAGTAATCTAACAAATAATTTAAACACAAAATTTAAATTTTCAGTGTTAGATTTCATTATTTTTTCTCTTCATAATGTCTCTTAAAAAAAAAAAGACTAAGCCGGCCAGAAAATGGCCGACTTAGTGGGGAGTAAGCCGGCCAGAAAATGGCCGGCTTAGGAAAGGAGTAAACCGGCCATTTTCTGGCCGGTTTGGGTATTTTTCGATATTGGATCCGATTCTGGGTATAAATAATAATTTGTATTAAACTTTGGATATTAATATAAATGTCGGGTGCTGGAGGCCTGGAGCTTAGAGAAATACAAATAATCATACTTCGTGTGTTGTTTTTCTGGTAAGTAGGTAGAAAATAGAAATCATACTGGTACGGTACCAGATGACAGCTGGCCTAGGTACCAGTATACTCTCTTGAGTTTATTAAGTTGCTAGTTGGGATCTGTTGGCCTAGGTATCGGTACCGGATGACAGCTGGTCTCATCCGGCATAGATTGGTAGGTCAAATGGAGGGGCAAAACATAGAACATAAAATAAAATAATAAAATCATTTTATACTGCTCTGCTGAAACAGGAAGCTAAAAGCAAACTTGTTGGTTTTTGATAATTTAGGTCAAGTGAGTTTGTAGATACAGGTAGTTCATAGCTGAAATTATAATTTTGTTAATTATAGCAGGTGGCCTAGGCTACTTGTTTCAAACAAAAATTTAAAAAAATTGGATCATTTTCTTGATAAATATAAGTTATCATACCTTGTATTTGTTCAGTGTTTTCATACAGCTGGCAATCTTCTAGCAAGAGTCAAATGTTACATAAAGAGTTCTGTTCTAATTGAATTGCTCACCGCTGATACCGTTTTTAGGTAATATAGGTAAACAGCTTTTTACCACCTTTATGAAAGACAGCATCAATCAAACATAACTAGATAATATCGTTGCAGTCATATTTGATCTTAACCATCTAATCCAAGGTAAATAACTTCGATTTTTCAAACAAGAATCAGATTGCAAGTGGAAAAAAACACTCACAACACACAAGAAAGTAATTTTACTTTTATGTGATAACTTGCTTTTATATAATGACACTCCTCCAATCAGCATGAGAAATTACTGCTACAAACATAAACAAATCCCTCCTCAATACCTATACAGGTTCAATCTTATAACAAAAAAATGGAAATTAATTATCTCTAGACAACCAAATAAGTAGTCACTGAGCAGCTTTGCCATTTTCTCTGAGTTTAGCCACAGTTTCCTTCATAGCCTCCTTTCTCTTCTTACTTGCTATTACCTTCGCTTGCAAACCACTCACATTCAGGTCCTTCTTCTCCTCCGGAGGCGGCGGGGGTGGCCGTCTTTTTGCGGCTGTCGCATTATCAGGTGACACCAGCAACCCGATTGCTACAGTGCTCAAGCCATACATAATCGCCCTACATTAATAAATAAACAAAGAAATTAGATGCTTTATCAAAAGATAATCAATTAATGGATATGGGATTGTTTACAGTTTGCACTTGTGCACCTCTTGGAGTAAAGTTGTTGGCGCTGTTCATCAGCTCTGGGAAACAAACATGCACTCTTATTGGGTGTTGTTGTTGGCAAAGAAATGCTTGGAGGCACCAAGGAATGCGCCATGAAGCGGTTGATTGATTTTGAGTCGGAACCCAACAATGCAAGTATTGATCTTTTAGCTTTTTGGGGGGTCATTTTTTAGATGTGAGAGACTAATAAAAATGGAAGATAGAGGTGTGGTCCACGTGTGCAATTGGGTTGAATACAATTGGTTAGTGCATGGATAAGGTGTCCCAAAAGAGATGAGCATATACCAGATGATACCATCTCTACCCCTAGCATATCCTTGTTTAGTAAGGTTCACATAAACCAGACTTCGTCAATTTATGTTTTTTGTCCGATGCATTCCGTTGTTTTTTTTAAACTTAATATACCCCATAATTTCATCTTATTCATTGCATGTAACCGTATCTCCCAATTACCTCAAACAGCGGTACAGAAAAAATAAGTAGAAAACAAAAACGTTGTAGCAAAGCAATAGGATTTTCAGACACCGTTAAAATAAGTTAACATAACAGTTTCTTAGGCACAAAAGATGACAAAACGAGGCACCACAGTATTTTCATTCATAGATTGACAGTGCTTTCCATGATTCCATCTTGTAGCAATAAAGAAAACAAAACTGGCAGTCAACCAAAAGGCACCAGTGCACAATACATATTACATCAGCCAAAAGGGAGGAAAAAAATAAACGACCTATAAAATTTAATTAAACTTAGAAATGAGCTCATTGATATTGTCTTCACGGTTTCCAGTGTCACCGCCTATCTTGAAGGGTCGTTTCGAGACAGACAAGCGCTTCTCAGGGCATTTCAGCTTGAAAGGCTGGAGGAAGAAATTTGCCTCTCTAAAATGTGGGCCCACATTTGCAATCTCATGCACTACATCCTCTACACAGATCATCCCATATTGACCAAGTGCCTGACATTAATTATTAAAATAACACACATGAATCAAATAAAGACACAAAAAAGAACACTATTACTGACTGGTACAAAACCAAAAGTCTTAGGAACTCTTTAGCTAGGCATTAAATTACATAAAATTGAAACAAAAATAAAATAAAATAAGATATACCTGCTCAACCACTTCATTGTTTGTGAGAGGAACAATTTCCTTCTCAATTCTTCCACAACCCTTCTTATATATAAGCTCTTTCACACTCTTTAAATTTGGATACCTATTTTTCAACGAGGTTTAGTTAGAAGACAATATTAAAAACATGTACAACAATATGATGAAAATAGTAAAGAGTTTTAATATAATTACCCGAAAGTAACAAATGGTTCTACCATGAGTAGCATCTTCAAATTTGATTCAGTTGCCTTCAAAAATACACCACTGAGTATGTGTGGCAACCTCAACTTGTTTAAGATTTTCTTGGACTTTGGATGCATCTCTCTTTTGCTGAAATTAAGTCAAACAAATCAAAACAGAGCACATAATTAGTGCTAATATAATAACTTGTCAAGCTCAAAAAGGAAAAAGGATGTCATTGACATAAAATAAAATAACGACAATTTTCTTTTGGATATCTAGAAGGATTCAATAATTTTCAAATATTATAAACAAAAGTACATCAGTGGAGAAAAATAAGGCAACTATAGATACAGACATAAAAGGAGGACTAAATTGAATACTTACCCTCGAATGCGAATAACAAAAAGCAATTCAGATTTCACATCTTCCACTGAGATTTTCCTCAGTTTTATCCTATTCCTCATTCGAAAGAAATCCAACTCCTGTTATTTGAGAAAAAAATATATTAAATCCCTGCAGTATATCAAAGGAAAAATTGGAAATGCAAATTGGTATAATTTTTAACTAAACCAAATGGAATCTGCTATTGTGAAATATTTGGCAATGACTATACCATTATGACATCTTGGTATGGTACCATCTAAGCCCGTAACTACATCATATTATCTTTCTTTTTTTCATTTTTCCTTGTTTGATGAGTGCTTTGAGCACTTCATAGGATAAATTAAAGAAAATGAAAAGTTACTCTATAAAAAAAAACCCATCTCGTAATGTACCGATAAACAATTAAACCAAAAAGGAACCACTGAAAGAACCTACAACTCAAATTAGAACTAAAATTAATGAGTATAATTGAGTTGGTCCTATATTTCAAGAAAATTCACATCTATCATTAGTGTTGTACCAGTCAAGCCCAATGTACTGAATCCAAACCGCTTTTAATCATACTATCGTTGTTTTTGACTTTGACTGCTTAATATCTAAACCACAAAATCCGCAACTTAGTGAAATCACATGAAACACGTAAATTAATCCGAAAAGAAAGAGAAGTGAACAACGGAAACCAGATCCATCAGCTACCTTATCACGGTACTCTTTGACAAACTGCTCAGGCCTTTTAATGGTAGACTTGTACTCGCCTTTCCTCTTCTTTTTAGCATTTAATCTCTCCCTTCTCTTTATAGCCCAATCTTCGTTTTCTGCTTTCTCTTCTTCAAAACCGTCTCCACTACATAATTGAGCTGATTTGGTTCCACTTCGGCCATCGATGTCTGGCGAGAACAATAGCAAATTCAGAACAAACAGGAAACTATAACAAGTAAATGTTTGCGAAAAAGAAAAAGGGAAGAAAACCTTGCCTCGTTCTCGCGCCGCCTAACAGGAGCCTAGCGATCGGTCGGGTTTAGGGTTTGGGATTGAGAGAGAAGGAGAGAGAGAATTGGAGCCGAACTCAGGTTTCTAGGGTTTTTGCTCTCTAGTTTGAGACCGTCTGATCCTATGTGGTGGCAAAATATGAGTTCAGATCCAGTGCGGTACCCTACCGTATAGAATGAGATCTGCATCGTCCATTTTAACCTGGCACGAATCTTAAATCGGACCCCAGGCACCGAAATGATTTGTCTCCGCTGAAAGTTATTCTACACCGTAGGATACAGCAGGGATACTCACCCAGCAAAATTGATTTCTCAAATTTGTCGGGGAGCCAATCTGTCAGTAGAATGCCGCACGGGGAGGCGGTGGTAAAGTTATTCGGATCTGGATATTTTTATGATCAAGTCCGCCCAAGATCCCTCTTAAATAGTTCACAGCCCAACGAATCAACAAACGGGTGTAGTTAATTCGGAGGAGAGATTACTTCGTAATTATATATTTTAAGAATTTTAATAATTTTTAAAAAATTTAATATCATACATGATCTATATGACGCGAGTATCACTATATAAAGTTGAGTTTTGGATACATATTACCATTTTGCGTCATGACGCATTGTCGAGAAATATTCAGATTGTATGAAATTTAATTGTTAGGATGTCTATATGTATAATAACATACTTATAGATTTATTTATTTTAATATCAGCTTTATTTGAATTAATTTGAGAAATCATTGTTTTGTCCGTGTAGCTATTGGAAAGAACGCTGGAAAAGTATTTTTCGTAGAAAAAATCTTTTCCACATCTTCATTTAATTTAATATAAGAAAAGATGTTTGGAGTGAAAGTTATTTTCCTAATTTTAGGGAAATTATTGTGTTGGTTTTCTTACTGTTTAAAAGCAAAAAATGTTGAGACATGGGCTGCTTCAGCCCAGATTTCAAGAAAGAAAATAAAAGGGAAAGCTGCTCCTTTTTATGGGCCGAGAATTAAAATAAAAATTCTGTGAGAATTAAATATGAAAACAAAATTAATGGAAGGTGGGTGGGCTTTAGAGTTAGAAAAATGGCACGGCGGAGCCAGTTCCGTCACGGAACGGCACGGCACGCGTGTCAATTACTTGCCGTGACTTGCGTGTTCCGTGCCGTGACCATTTGCGTGCCGTGCCTATCTTTTGAACACGGCACGTGAAAGATTTAGTCACGGCACGACACGTGGTCACGCGAGTCACGTGTAATTAGGACCATTAGATATTGATTTAATGGTGAATCTTGAATAAACTAACCTAAATTATGATTAAATGGTCACGCGTCACGCGAGTCATGTATGGTCACGGCACGTTTAGGCATGGCGTGACTCACGTGGCATGACTATTCGCATGTCATGACCACCCTTGACATTTTGGTCACGGCATCGCACGACACGTGAAAAATTAACTTAATCACGGCACGGCACGAGACTAAAGTCACGACGTGTTAGTCACGGCACAGCATGTTTTTTCCACTCTAATGAGCTTAATACATTAATAGAAAAAGTGATAAATAAATATGGGTATTCTTAATTAATTAAAAATTGGAATCAAGGGATGATTTATTACATGCTCAGGTCCAATAAATATTGAGGATTTCCTTGATATCCTGGAACCTGTATGAACAAAATAAACTAAAAATAGAACAACTAATTTGCAAAGCAAAATCTGAAGATTGATTTCTAAGAACAAGTAACTGTTTTCTAAAATAAAGTTGAACACAAGCTTTCTGAAAATAAACCCAAAAAAATTTGAAAATAATGGTTTTCCAATTAAGTCTGAATTCAGTTTCCAAGATCTAATCAAAATGTACATGACAGGTCACTAATTCAGACTCGTAAATTTCTAGGCATAGGTATATATTTAGCAAATCTTTAATTAAAAGTCGAGAAAAGTTCTAGGATTGATGGCTACCTAAAGGTCGAGAATTTGATTCCCCCTCACTACTTCGTAGTTTCTGCAAAAAATTTCAAAAAAAGAAAAAAATTATCGTCTAATACGCTTGCATAACAGGCAACTTGACATCGAGTCGCATCGTGCGCTCAGCTATCCAGGTGTAGTTAGGTATCTGTGTTCTTGTATGTTGAAACTGAGTTGTTGCATTAGATTGGCAAACACAGGTTTTGCCAATAAAACTATAAACGCTTAAAATTTGCACTGAATGATCTTTTCTGAAATTTGTCATCTTGAGCACTCATCTCTGCATTATATGAAACCTGCCTGACATACTTGATCTGTTCTGCATAAATTGAATTATAATTTCTTCATGATTACATGTAACATCTGCATTTAAAATAGTACTTTTTTTATATGCTTTAAAATAGTACTTAAAACTACCGTAGTTTAGATACTTTGTTGTGCATAAGAAATTATATAAGGACTTGGATTTAAATCATGAAAAGTAGAATTTTTTTTTCAGATTGGTTTTTGTTGAAAAGTCTGGCATTCTGTAAATACTTGTGAAAAGTTCAGTATTTTGTAAATTGCTTGTTAAAAATTATAATTTTCTGCAATGGGTTCTGAAAAGTCTGATTTCTAGAAAGTCTGGTTTTCTGTCTTGAAAGATCTGATATTATGTGAATCTGTTTTAAAAGGTCTGGTATTCAGGTCTGTTTCGTCTGGTATAAAATCATTGGTTGTAGTAATTGTACAGGATCCAATGTCCACGTTGTGACGTCCCGATGTACTTGTATGTGTTGGCGTGACTAAGTAACTTAGTGCCAGATCGGCATGTAGGTGGACTTCAAGACGAAACTTGCCGACATTTTTATTAATATCCAAAGTTTAATAGAAAATTAATATTTATGTTCAGATTCTCGTGTTTTTGCCAAAAATGCTAAAGCCGGCTACAAAATGGCCAGCTTACTCTCCCCCTAAGCCGGCCATTTTGTGGCCGGCTTACCCTTTTTTTTTGTTTTACCCAAATATTTTCTTTTTGTATATAGTGTAATTTTATTTTGTTATTGTATTGTAATATTATTTTCTTAACTATTTTTCTGGGTACTTATGTCAGTCACACCGACTCAATGTATTTCCGGATGCGTCAATTGGTGTGCCTTTAATCTTTAAAGCTTATTTTTGCTGTTTAACGCACTTATTCAATTGTTTTAAATGTTTTTCTGTTTATTTTTTATGTTGTATTACTATTTTAATGTTGTAATATTTTCTGTTTAGCATTATCATGATAATTTATTTTATCTGAAAAATATAAAAACAGTACCATAAAAGTACACATACAAAAGAACCGAAATATAGGACAATCCAAATATACCAAACATAAATAGTATACCAAATATAAATAGTACAAAACTAGCAAAAATACAACTAAAACTGAGAGGGGGTATATCGCTGAGGCGGTACTCCGGCGCTCGCTCTGCCAGACTCTGTTCCTCTCGTTCACCACACTAGCATCGACGGACCTAAGTATTTGCTCAGCGGTATCCCATCTGTCATCGCCCGTGGAGACTGTCTGTACTGGCAAAGGTGTACCGAAGATAGATGCGGCGAACCCAATCCCAAAGGCAGGCTGAGTATGAGACCCGCTACCACTAGCCTCCCCATCATGCGGCATCTCTGTGCCATATCGGGGTACTGGCGGTGCCGACATGAAATCATCCTCGTATACCCCGAAGTCATGGAGACTGTACGAGAGGGACTCGAAATCAGTAGTATCGGTCTCCTCAGGTGGTGGCTGTGGCGGCATCTCTGCCGGACCCTGCAATCATACACATAATTTAGTAAATTTGATCTGAATGAAGAAATTTAATAAAACCTAACAGATACTGAAGTATGACATACCAGAGTCTGCACCGACGTCCATGCTCGTCGTACCATACCGCCCACCCAACGTTGGACAATACCCAACGATGGTAGTCCCACTCTGGATGCGAATCGGGGAAAGGTGGCATCTGAGACATCCTAATTGGGCTCTCGTCGGGCTCGGTCAGATCTATCTCACGCTAGTTGATGTTCTCTCCGGCGTCTCTCAACATCGTGATGATCTTTCCACCGTGTCCGGCATCCTCAACCCAATTCGCATTCTTCTTGAGAACGCGGTACCCAAGCTGTCTCCAGTTCTTCTTTCCCAGCATGGCGATCTCATGCCCGCACTCCTTGATCGAGGCCAGAAGTTGAAAAAAAATTGGCATGTCAGATCAAACATTGATGAACTATTAAGTTAGGGAAAAACTATGTAGTTTTAGGTGCATTACCTGGCGAGCCTATGGGATGCCGTTAGGATGGTAACCATCATCGGTTTTGAACCTGTCGCGGAGATGGGCACCGTAATCGCCCTGCAGATAGACACTGGTCATGCAGATTGTTCGCTGGTTAGCGCAACGCAAGTTTCGGTACGCTTGAGGGCGTACCTTTTAAAACCGCGTTTACACTTCACGAGTAAGGGTTGCAAGTGCACAACCCCTATCGAGTAGTATAATCGGGTATCGATCCACAGGGACGGGCAATTACTAGGTTAGATTTTACTAAACTCAATTAAAAACTAGAAGTGAGAAAGGTTTTGTTTGGTATTTAATTTCCTAAAAAGGTCAATTCAAACAATTCAAACAATTCAAGAAGATGTAATAAAGTGCTAGAAGAAATGTAAATTGTGTTTTGATTATGGATAAAAGGCGTTTCCAGGGTTTCAGACTTCATCTCTGATCTGCCTCTAGTGGTACGGCCCGTACCAAGTTGGTACGGCTAGGCCGTACTTCACTTGGTAAGGCAAGGCCGTACCACCCTGGTAAGACCCGTACTGGCCTCCCAGAACAGAACCTACCAGTTCGAGTGAATGCATTTCCTTGCTGGTACCTTGTGCTAAACTCTTTAGAAAGGTTCAATTGACCATACCTAAGGTTCCTAACCCTCAACCATCGTTTGTTGGATCAAGATCTAGGTTGGAATGCAATTGATTGCCTTTTAGAGATTTCTACACCTCAACTCTCGTGTGTTGGTACAGATCTACCCTAGCTGGTTGATTGGAGGTCTAAGGCACCCTCTAATCTGTCGATTAGAGGAGAATTCAACCTCTCGGCTTCAATTCGAACTATTCTACCCTAAGCATTTGATTTGGATGAGAGATTGAGATGATCACATGACCTTGATAGGTTCGATCTAAACCTAGAGGCACATCATACAACAATCACAGCAAGCAAAGCAAAAGATATCAAAGTAAATCACAATCAATCAAACTAAAGAGTTCATACAAGATACAAGTCAAAGAAAGTCAAAACAAATCAAGAATCAATCTCTAACCCTAGAAACTAAAAGAACTACTCACAGCACATAATCAGATCTAAAAATACAATAAGAGGGATAGAGATAGCCATGGATCGAAGGGATCGAGAGGAGGAAGCTAGATCCGTCGAGTTTCGCCTCTTCCTCTTCCTTCCTTCTTGCTCTCAGCTCCTTAGCTCTCTTTCTCTCTCTTACTGTGCTCTCAAATGGATCTGGAATGGAATTGCATCCCGAAATTGGAGAGTTCCCCGCTTTAAATAGCCTCTGCCAAAATTTGAATCTGTCAGGCCGCCTTTATGTACGGCCCGTACCAAATTGGTACGGCCTGGCCGTACCAGGCGTGAAGAGCTGAAAATCGGCTAAGTCTGGTAAGACCCGTACCAAACCTGGTAAGGGTCGTACCTCATCATCTGAATCACCGTTTCTTCGTGTGTTTTGCTCCAAACCTGCAGAAAACAAACAAACACTCAGCAGTACCAAATTCTAAAGATATATCAATGAAATGCACATGATTCTGGTGAATTATGGCACGAATCTGGTACTAAAACAGGCCTAAAATAGACTAAATATGCGAGGTATCAAATTCCCCCAAGCTGAACCTTTGCTTGTCCTCAAGCAAAAAGTTTCAAACTCGGGTAAAAGTGCTGGACAACTAAATCTAAATGCAGACACAAGTCTAAATGTGAAAACCTACGTGAATTTGCTATAATCAAGAATTTCTAGAATCGATTCGGTTGTAATTCAAACATCCCTTTATAAACCTTGATTCACTCCACTAATTAGTTAATTGAACTTCTTATTTTGAGATGGTTCTAACAATGGAAAGACTAATTACCTAGGTTTGATTGAAACAATTTTATTCTTTTTCCGAGTCAGTGCTTTTATTCAAGGTGATTTTTCTTTTCATTTGCCCTCCCCCAAGCTTGAATCAAGCTTAAGGGTAAGAAAGTTGCGAACGAAGTGTGTTGGTATGAGCAAAATTTTCTTTCTTTATGTCTAATTGGGAGACGAGCTCAAAGGCGCCCATTCGAGGCTTATTGCCAGTACTCTTATGTTCTCCATCTTTTTCATTTCTCTTTTCTTTTTCTTCTTTTTTTTTTATTCTTTTTCATTTCTTTTTGGTTTGCTCATACCATGAATACACACATCTATTGGTATTCATTCATACCAATGGATATTCCAAACTTTCTTAATTTGAAAATCCCAATTCCTAAAGGCACAGTTCAGTTTTTTCGAATAATCTCGTTCGATTCAATTCTAAGTTTGTTTCATCGTTTCCATTATTAAAAACATCTCAACCTAAGTAGTTCAATAACCAATCATGGGTTAGTTCCAATTCACTCAGGTCTATCCTAATCACAACTAAATTGTTTCAAAGTTATTCTCAATTCTAGCAATTCACGCAAATCTTCACCTAACAATGCACGAAAATACGAAAAAATGCCAGAAAAATAACGATAAAGTAAATATGACCTAAATGCAAATGCAATCCCCCCAAGCTTAGCCTGAGCATTGTCCTCAATGCTTCAAGACTATAAGATAAAAGAGAGAAAAGAAGCTCGGGGAAAAGAGAGCGAACCTGATCAGTCCTCAGGGTGGTCGTACCAGAGCCAGTCGCTAAACCGCTGCTCTATCCCAGTCACTCGCCGCGTGAGATCACGGAGGGCGGCGCCCTGCGCACGAATGGCAGCACCCTGCTCATAGAGGGCATCACCCTGCTCCTGACGCATGCCGTACATCAGATGGTAGACATCCTGGATGGTGGGCTCATCGACTGGAGGGGGATACTCGGGGTCTACTGTAGGAGGTGGAGGGGCCGGCTGCGTAGGCAGAGGTGGAAGGGCTAGCAGCATAGGCGGAGGTGGATGGGCCAGTCTGGTACGTGGAAGGGCCAGCTCCATAGAATGAGGTACCTGCACCAAAGGGTGAAGGATGTACCTGCTCGAAGAAGGGGGGAGCCTGGCTGGGGAAAGGTGGCACATGAGGAGAGAGAGGATGCAGCGGTGCAAATGGAGCCTGGACTGGAGAGGTGGCGGCATCGAGCATGTCCTCATCGCCCTGCAGTGGTGGTGGGGGTGGTGGAGGAGGGGGAGGTGGAGGTGGGACCTCAGGGGCAGGCTGCACGCGGGGCGGACGTCGGAAAAACCAAGTGCTCCGGTCAGTGAAGGAGAGAGTGACCGGGAATGGCATGATATATCTGGTATGCTGGTCAGGCATGCGCCAAGCCCAAGCACCTCGCCCATCGCGTCCTGCTGCTGACTCGATGAACTTGTAGGTGGTGAACTGAGTGAGAGAGAGAGATCGGGAGCTCCGGCACTCCTCGTCGCCGATGATCTGGAGGTGTAAGCGCTCGGCGATCAGAGTGACATAGGCCGAGATGTAAATAACGCCACCCGGCTTGGGCTGCCTCTGGATGCCGAGCCAGTGGTGGATCATGGCGAGCATCAGATCGGGCCGCTCGAGAGTGCTGTCGGGACGCAGCATATGATCCACCAGCTGCATATCCTCAACATTGGCGCGGGCGAACGTCTCGCCACGCGCAAAGATGGTGCAACCGAGGATACGCAGCAGGACCCGGATGACTGGATGAGAGACATTGAGCTGCTTGTACTCCCTGTTGAAAGCAGACCCGGCTGGGGCGCCAGAGATCAGCGCCCAGAAGCTGTCGCGCTCCAAGCCCACAGAGAAGGTGAGGGAGTCAGTAGTCGGGTTCGGCTCAAAGCCAAACCACTCCCTCAAGTCAGACAGCCAGACGCGGTGGGTCTCACTCAGCATGCGGAACCTGATGAACGGGGTATGGTGCCGCGAGTACTTGAGCTCCAGAGAGGAAAGAAACTCCATGGTGAGCTTCTTGTATCCCCTCTGGGCGATCTCCCAGAAGGCTGGAGTGATCCCGACCCGGGTGGTGATGCGGCGAAACTCATCCTCCAGTCCCAGCATCTGAAGAGCAGAAAAGTCAACAATCCTCGTATTGTTGATCGATTTTGTCAGCAGAATATCGAAGTACTTGAACTGCCGACGGGTCGGCATGAAGAAGTACTCCTCGGTGTAAGCCTCGGCACGCTGGGTGGCATCAGAGAGGGCCGTATCAGTGCCAAAGGAGTCAGAGGCGTGGTCGGAGTCATGGATGGAGGCCTGATCAGAGCCCTGGGCCTGGTCAGAGGCCTCGTCAGAGCCCTGGTCCTGGTCTCCAGATGGACGGTAGGAGGGGCTCTCCTGTGGGCTCCGGTAGACGGACTGATGGCCACTGGATGTGGTCTCTCCCTCATAGTAGGTGGGCGTGACGGCGTCCTGAAGGGAAGGGCTATGGCGGGACCCAGTCCGGGCTGCACTCTCCCGGGAGTGGCGAGATGCGCGGGAGTCACTCCGAGACGCACTCCGGTGGGAGTGATGAGATGACGTGGGGGCGTCAGCAGGAGGGACGTTGGCCATCGGGCCAGTGGCGGAAGGGATGGAGGCGTCAGAGGGTGTGGAGGAACGAGAGGATTGCCGACGCATCTCTCAGACGTTTGCGGCGTTGGGTGGTAAGGGTCTGACTGGGTAGGTACGGCCTGGTCTGACCTAGTTGGTACGGCCTGGTCTGACCTAGTTGGTATGGCCTGGTCTGACCTAGTTGGTACGGCCTAGCCGCACAGACTGGTACGGGCCGTACCTAACTTAGGGTTTTGGTGTTGGCTGGTAAAGGCCGCACCAACTGGTACCAGTGACAGAAATGGAGATTTTTGCAACCAATTAACTCCTAAACCAGTAGAAGGAGATGACACAACACAGAACTTGGCTGGTAAGGGTTAATTGGTACAACTGGTACAAGTCTGGTGTCAGGTCAGAGGTTGGTGCGGGCCGTACCTACTTGGTACGGGTGGGCCGTACCAAGCTAGGGTTTTGACAGATCAAGGGTGGAACCGAGAGAAGAAGAGATGGATGCACGAAAAATGGGAGAAAATAAAGAAAATCGAAGAGGATGAACTAACCGAGAGCAAAGAGGTGCGGGTCGGACCGAAGAGGCGTGCGGGTCGGACCGGTGGAACGGTGCGGGTCGGACTGAAGAGAGTCGGGTGGTGCGCTGATATCCGGTGCTCCTGTGGGCTCGGTTAGGGTGGAAGGAGAGGTAGAAGGAGTGGAGAGGGAGAGAAAGAGGGAGAGAAGATGGAGGAGAGAGAAAGTGAGGGAGGTGCGGCGGAGAGAGAGAAGGGGAAGGGTAGGGGGGCGGGGTCGGGTTTAAAAAGGAAAATGCGGCAGTTATGGCGTCGGTTCGCGTCCCTGACCTAGGTACGGCCTGGCCGTACCAAATTGGTACGGGCCGTACCAACCTTTCAATTTTCAGGCCGTACCAATGTGGTATGGCCTAGCCGTACCAATGTGGTATGGCCTAGCCGTACCAACCTCAGAAATTTTCGTTTCTTGTTCTCGTGACTTCTCAAGCCGCTCGTGATGCAATGAAGAAGAATGAATGCATGTCTATCTGTTCCTAAGATGCAAAACAGGTAAAAATGGCTTGGGCTGCCTCCCAAGGAGCGCTCGTTTTAGGTCTCGAGCTCGACCTTCTCTCTTCAGGCTTTGGTTGGAGATGGATCGGAGAGATCCAAGTTCACTCGCATTTCTTGGGGATGATCAGCAATGTAGTGCTTGAGACGCTGACCATTGACTTTGAAAGTCCGCCCCTCCTTGTTTTCCAACTCCACTGCGCCAAATGGGAACACTGCCCTCACTCGGAATGGACCGGACCACCTGGACTTCAGCTTCCCTGGAAAGAGCCTAAGTCGAGAATTGAACAAGAGGACCAGGTCTCCCTCATGGAACTCACGAGGCATGATACGCTTGTCGTGAACCTGTTTGGTCCTTTCCTTGTAAATTCTCGCGTTCTCGTAGGCATTGAGACGCATCTCCTCTAACTCATGCAAGTCAAGGATGCGTTTCTCTCCAGCTGAGAGCAAGTCCATGTTGATGGCCCGTGTGGCCCAGTATGCTTTGTGCTCAATTTCCACGGGCAAGTGGCAGGACTTTCCGTACACCAGTTTGAAAGGGCTCATCCCAATCGGAGTTTTGAAGGCTGTACGGTAGGCCCAAAGTGCGTCACTCAGCTTGAGCGACCAATCCTTTCTCGTTCGAGCCACGGTCTTTTCCAGGATAGACTTGATCTCCCTGTTGGAAATCTCGGCTTGACCGTTGGCTTGAGGATGGTAGGATGTGGTCACCTTGTGAGTGACTCCATGGCGACTCAGGAGATTGTCGAACTGGCGGTTGATGAAGTGCTTGCCACCATCACTGATGACGGCTCTTGGAACTCCAAAGCGAGGGAAGATGATGTCAGTGAACAGTCTTTTCACTGCATTGGAGTCCGCATTCTTGCACGCCACTGCCTCCACCCACTTGGAGACGTAGTCAACAGCCACCAGGATGTACTCGTTCCCACAAGAGGGTGGAAACGGTCCCATGAAGTCAATGCCCCAGACATCAAAGATGTCTACCTCTAGAATAGAGTGGAGAGGCATTTCATTCCTCTTGGAGATGTTCCCGGTGCGCTGACACCTGTCACAAGCTGCAACGAAGGTCCTAGCATCTCTGAAAAGTGAAGGCCAGAAGAAGCCAGATTGCAGGACCTTTGAAGCAGTCTTGGAGGATGAAGCGTGTCCTCCGTAGGCTGAGGAGTGGCAGTGCTCAAGAATGGAGCGCGTCTCATCGTATGGCACACATCGTCGGTAGATGCCATCAACGCCAATTTTGAAGAGGTAGGGGTCGTCCCAGAAGTAGAACTTGGCGTCCGATCGCAGCTTCTTCTTCTGCTGGTATGACATGGTAGGAGGAAGTACTCCTGAGGCGAGAAAGTTCGCAATGTCTGCATACCAGGGCGCTGACTTGGTGGTCACTCGGTCAGTTGCATGGAACGTCCGATCTTGCACCGCATGAGTCGCGTGCATCGGTGTACCAACCGAGTGGATCTCCTCCATGGCAGAAATCGAATGGAATTGGTCATCAGGGAACGAGTCATCAATTGGCAGGCTACCAGAGCCCTCATCTTCCCAGCGAAGCCGGGACAGATGGTCAGCCACGGTGTTTTCGACTCCTTTCTTGTCCCTGATTTCGATGTCAAACTCCTGCAGGAGGAGAATCCACCTAATCAAGCGAGGTTTGGCATCCTGCTTGCTCAACAGAAACTTGAGTGCGGCGTGGTCAGTGTAGATCACTATCTTGGAACCAACCAGATAGGATCTAAACTTGTCGAGAGCGAACACAACAGCCAAAAGCTCCTTTTCGGTTGTTGTGTAGTTCATCTGGGCAGGGTCTAGCACCTTGCTAGCGTAGTAGATAGCACATGGCTTGTTCTCCTTCCGCTGCCCAAGAACCGCTCCCACAGCGTAATCACTCGCATCGCACATCAACTCAAATGGCAAGGTCCAGTCTGGAGGCTGCAGGATGGGTGCTGAGACAAGGGCTTCTTTCAATCGGCAAAACGAATCGACACACTCCTGCGTGAAGATGAAATCAGAGTCCTTGATGAGCAGGTTGGTCAATGGTTTTGCGATTTTCGAGAAGTCCTTGATGAATCGGCGGTAGAAGCCAGCGTGTCCCAGAAAGCTTCGCACAGCTTTGACATTTGTTGGGATCTCCAGCTTCTCGATCACCTCCACCTTGGCTTTGTCAACCTCAATTCCTTTGGAGGTCACCACATGTCCAAGGACAACTCCCTCTTGGACCATGAAGTGACATTTCTCCCAGTTCAGGATCAGGTTGACCTCTTCACACTTCTCCAGGATTTTGCAGAGGTTGGCTAGACATGAGTCAAAGCTGGTCCCATAGACAGAGAAGTCGTCCATGAAGACCTCAACCTCTTTCTCGATGAAATCGGAGAAGATAGCCATCATGGCTCTTTGGAAGGTGGCAGGTGCATTGCAGAGACCGAATGGCATCCTACGGTATGCGAATGTACCGTAGGGACATGTGAAGGTGGTCTTGTCTTGGTCGTTCGGGTGAATGGGGATCTGAAAGAATCCTGAATACCCGTCAAGGTAGCAAAAATGAGAATGAGTCGCAAGCCTTTCAAGGAGTTGGTCGACAAACGGCAGTGGGAAGTGATCCTTGCGCGTGGCAGCGTTGAAATTCCTGTAGTCAATACACATGCGGTACCCAGATACCACACGAGTAGGGACTAGCTCATCCTTCTCATTTCTCACCACTGTCGTGCCTCCCTTCTTGGGCACCACGTGAACGGGACTCACCCACTTGCTGTCAGAGATGGGATAGATGATGCCTGCATCCAGGAGTTTGATAATTTCCTTTTTCACCACCTCTTTCAGGTTGGGGTTGAGTCGCCGCTAGTGCTCCACAGACGGCTTGTGATCATCCTCGAGAAGAATCCGGTGTGAGCAGATGGCTGGGTTGATCCCTTTCAAGTCCTTGATCGAGTACCCGATCGCACCCTTGTGAAATCTCAGCTTCTCCAGAAGTTTGGCGGTTTGATCGGGATTTAGACTCGCATTGACGATCACAGGACATGATTTTTCTGGATCGAGGAACTCGTATCGGAGATTGGTCGGAAGAGGTTTGAGTTCAGGAGTCGGACGCTCAGGCTGATCATTGACACGAGTCGCATCTGGGTGAGCTGACTCGTGTGTCGTCGAGATGTCGGCCTTGGCAGGCTCCGCTCCACTCCTCGTCTCAGAGTGTGATGTACTGTCCTCCAGATCCTCAGGAATCGCATCCGCTGCACAGATCGACTCGCTCGCTTCGCTTGGAAATTGAGAGAGGAATTCAGCGTCTTGGCGCAGCGAGTTGTTGACTTGTTCAAGAAAGTAGTCCTTGGCCAGATCAGCCAAGTACTCCTCTGTCCTGTCAACCCGGAAACATGTCTCGGATCGTGACGGATATCTCATGGCGCGATCGATTTGGAACTTCACCTTCTCTCCTCCAAAGTTCAAAGTCAGGATGCCTTGCTTCACGTCAATTATCGCGCCAGCTGTACTCAGAAAAGGTCTCCCCAAGATGATTGGGACTTCCTTATCTTCTTCCATCTCCATGACGACGAAATCGACGGGCACGAAGAACTTCCCGACTCGAACTGGCAGATCCTCTACCACACCAAGTGGAAGTCGGACTGAAGAATCTGCCAACTGCAATGTCATCCTTGTGGGCTTGAGCTCCCCCACTCCTATGCGATCATAGATGGTGCGTGGCATGAGACTCACACTCGCTCCTAGATCACACAGGGCTTTCTTGATTGTCGCCTTCCCAATGGTGCATGGAATGGAGAACTTTCCAGGATCGTCCAATTTGGGAGGTAGCTCGCTTTTCAAAATTGCGCTGCACTGCTCCGTCAGCTTGACTGTCGCGTGCCCCTCTAAGCTTCTCTTGTTGGAAAGGATGTCCTTCAGAAACTTGGCATAGGTGGGCATTTGGGTCAAAGCGTCGGTGAAAGGGATGGTGATCTGCAGCTGCTTGATGACATTTGCGAAGTTGGCGAATTGCTCGTTCAGTCTCGTCTCAGCTAATCTCTGGGGGAATGGAACAGGTGGCCGGTATGGAGGTGGTTTCTCGGCACCTTTCTTCTTCTGACTACCTGACGCTTCGGATGGAGGTTGTGCAGGTCTTGCCGAGCTTGTGCAGTCTGCACTCGTTTGAGGTTGGATGACCTCAGCTCGTTCTGGATTAACCTCCTTCAGTGGAATTGACACAGGGGTCGGGGTCGCGTCAGGTGTCGCGTCAAGGATCGGATCAACTGTGCCCTCACTTGGCATTGGTGGCTCGTCGTATTGGGTCCCACTTCTCAGAGTGATCGCCTTAGCCTCTTCTCTTGGATTTGGTTCGGGTTGAGCCGGAAGCTTCCCTGGTCGAGAGTGGCTTGAGGTGACCATCTGGCTCAGCTGCTCCAGCAACTTGCTTTGGGCAGCCATTTGAGTGCTCATGCTCTGCATCTGCTCCCACATCATCTGATTCATCTTGCCCTGCTCATGGGTGAAGTCGTTCACATCGGCAGGCGCATTCGACTTTGAGGGGCCAGATGGAGCTACTCGGTTGCCTTGATTGGGAAAGGAAGCGTTCTGGTAGAAGTTCCTGTTGCCATTGTTGTTGCTGTTGCTGCTGCTCGAAGCTTGGGCTCTCCAATCGTTGTTGCTCGGAGGGGGGTAATTTCCAGTGTTGTTCGCCCGATTGTTCCAGTTGTTGTTGTTGTACTGCGGCCTCTGGAAGCTGTTGTTGTTGAAGGGCGGTCTGAACGAAGAGTTGTTGAAAGGCGCAGGGTTGTTCTGGTTCGACCTCCAGTGCTGCTGCTCAACCGGGTCCTTGGAGTAGGACCGGCTGAAGGGAGGTCTCGGGAAGAAGGAAGGCTCGTTGTTGAGAGAGTTGACCTGCTCACTCTCCTCGTCTTGTTGCACCAGCGGGCATTGCTCGTATGCGTGCCTCTCGTCTCCGCACATGACGCAGACTTGAGGTTGCTGTTCGACTGCCTTGACACTGAGCTTGTCCATCGCCCGCTACATGGCGTCCATCTTGGCGGTGAGAGCCGTGATGTGATCGAGCTCGTACTTGCCACCTCCTTGGCTACCTCCTTGGCCTCCTCGCTGGCGTGACGTGTCGCGGCCGGACCACTGCTGGTTTTGCGCCATGCTGTCGATCAAGTTCATAGCCTCCAAAGGATCCTTTGTCATCAGCGCGCCTCCCGCAACAGCGTCCACGTAAGCACGTGTGCTCTCGTTCAGGCCGTCATAAAACGTTTGAATTAAAAGCCAGTCGGGTATACCATGGTGTGGACAAGAGTACTGAATTTCTCTAAACCTTTCCCAAGCCTCGTTCAGGGGTTCATCAAAAATCTGCCTAAAGCTGGTCAGGTCATGTCTTACCTTGGCTGTCCTCTTGTGAGGGAAAAATCTGGTCAGAAACATTTTGGACAATTCTTTCCAAGTTCTCACAGAGTCCCTAGGCAAAGATCCTAACCATTTCTTGGCCTTATCCCTAAGAGTGAAAGGAAATAAAGCAAGCTTGGTGTAATCAGCATTCTCACCGTTGGTTTTGATGGTCGTGATGCACTCGAGGAAGGTCTGGAGGTGAGCGTGCGGGTCCTCGTGGTCGAGTCCGTGGAAGGTGTTCTGCTGCACCATGTTGACAACCCCCGGATTGAAGTTCGGTTGCTGTCCTGGAATGTGTGGCAGCCGGATTGCACCTCGCACGTCTCAGCTCTCGGCACGTTGAACTCTCGCAGCGTTCGAGGCATGAAAACATCCTCATCATCGTCTGTCAGTCGGCCTTCTTCTTCTTGCCTTTCTCTTTCCCTGGCCTCTGCCTCCATTCTGAGTCGGGCTTCGTCTTCTGCCCCAGCCATCTCTTCAGGTTCAGGCTCCTTGGTACGGGTCGGACCAGATTGGTGCGGCCTGGCCGTGCCTGAATCGGTACGGGTCGGACTAGATTGGTGCGGCCTGGCCGTACCAGAGGGTGGCTGAGCAGTCTCGGCTGAGTCTGGAGGAGTTTGATCGAACAGGGGGCCCTTGCTTCTCAGATTATACTTCAACCTGTATTTTCCTGCAGGGGGGGGTTCAAAAGCCAGTTTTTAGTGATTTTGAATAAGAAAAAGCAAGAAAGATACAAGATAAAATCTAGATTAACTAAGTAAGGTAAAATCTAACTAGGCAATTGGTTACCGTCCCCGGCAACGGCGCCAAAAACTTGTTCGCTGGTTAGCGCAACGCAAGTTTCGGTACGCTTGAGGGCGTACCTTTTAAAACCGCGTTTACACTTCACGAGTAAGGGTTGCAAGTGCACAACCCCTATCGAGTAGTATAATCGGGTATCGATCCACAGGGACGGGCAATTACTAGGTTAGATTTTACTAAACTCAATTAAAAACTAGAAGTGAGAAAGGTTTTGTTTGGTATTTAATTTCCTAAAAAGGTCAATTCAAACAATTCAAACAATTCAAGAAGATGTAATAAAGTGCTAGAAGAAATGTAAATTGTGTTTTGATTATGGATAAAAGGCGTTTCCAGGTTTTCAGACTTCATCTCTGATCTGCCTCTAGTGGTACGGCCCGTACCAAGTTGGTACGGCTAGGTCGTACTTCACTTGGTAAGGCAAGGCCGTACCACCCTGGTAAGACCCGTACTGGCCTCCCAGAACAGAACCTACCAGTTCGAGTGAATGCATTTCCTTGCTGGTACCTTGTGCTAAACTCTTTAGAAAGGTTCAATTGACCATACCTAAGGTTCCTAACCCTCAACCATCGTTTGTTGGATCAAGATCTAGGTTGGAATGCAATTGATTGCCTTTTAGGGATTTCTACACCTCAACTCTCGTGTGTTGGTACAGATCTACCCTAGCTGGTTGATTGGAGGTCTAAGGCACCCTCTAATCTGTCGATTAGAGGAGAATTCAACCTCTCGGCTTCAATTCGAACTATTCTACCCTAAGCATTTGATTTGGATGAGAGATTGAGATGATCACATGACCTTGATAGGTTCGATCTAAACCTAGAGGCACATCATACAACAATCACAGCAAGCAAAGCAAAAGATATCAAAGTAAATCACAATCAATCAAACTAAAGAGTTCATACAAGATACAAGTCAAAGAAAGTCAAAACAAATCAAGAATCAATCTCTAACCCTAGAAACTAAAAGAACTACTCACAGCACATAATCAGATCTAAAAATACAATAAGAGGGATAGAGATAGCCATGGATCGAAGGGATCGAGAGGAGGAAGCTAGATCCGTCGAGTTTCGCCTCTTCCTCTTCCTTCCTTCTTGCTCTCAGCTCCTTAGCTCTCTTACTGTGCTCTCAAATGGATCTGGAATGGAATTGCCTCCCGAAATTGGAGAGTTCCCCGCTTTAAATAGCCTCTGCCAAAATTTGAATCTGTCAGGCCGCCTTTATGTACGGCCCGTACCAAATTGGTACGGCCTGGCCGTACCAGGCGTGAAGAGCTGAAAAACGGCTAAGTCTGGTAAGACCCGTACCAAGCCTGGTAAGGGTCGTACCTCATCATCTGAATCGCCGTTTCTTCGTGTGTTTTGCTCCAAACCTGCAGAAAACAAACAAACACTCAGCAGTACCAAATTCTAAAGATATATCAATGAAATGCACATGATTCTGGTGAATTATGGCACGAATCTGGTACTAAAACAGGCCTAAAATAGACTAAATATGCGAGGTATCACAGATCTGCGTGTACCAAACATCGTACCTCAACTGGGGATCCCCCTGGGTCTGAACGATCGCATCTGGATCATGATAGAAGTCCAGATACTGGGGATCCTGGGTCGTACCGTAGTAGTCTGAAAGATGGATGCTCCAGTCCCGGTCCAGTCGCCCTCGGTGGTTCATCCTGTAAGGAAGACGTTAGTTGCAATACAAAGCTATCAAGTAATATGAGGTATTTGACAATAGGATACGACTTACTTGTGCAGGTTTGTGTGCGTGGACCTCGGCAATGGGAATGAACGGCCGTAGTCCAAACTGGCGGAGTACCCGATCTGGGTAGTGATGCTCCACTACCCAGAAGTGTATGAGTGGACATCTGTACAACCACATCTTCCGCTCATGCTCCTGGAGACACATTCCCTGCAAGAGGTCATCCACGTACAACTGATCGTACGGCCTCCACTCAACCAGATCGGTGGGATCCTCGTATTGATTAATATAAACAAATTATAGATTTTACCTCTGAATCTCCAGCTCGGTGGAATCTGCCGAGAGACCCGCGCTGAAGTGCTCCCGTAACCTCGTCATCCTCATATGGAATTTGGACCTACCATTTTCCTCAATGAGATAGAGAGGATCAGCTCCCAACAACTCGTCGACATCACCTACGAATCTGGTGCTGTCAGATACGCCGCCAACGGGTGTGCACGGATAGGCAAACCCCAAAGGGCACTCACATCCTGGAGAGTCACTGTCATCTCTCCGAATGGCATGTGAAATGTGTGCGTCTCGGGACGCCATCGCTCCACCAGTCCTGCGATGAGAGATGCATTGATGATGTTTTTCTCTGCCCGCACGATGTCCACAACCTGGTAGAGACCCAGGTTGATGAGGTACTGGTCCATCATCTCGTAGTACTGCATGTGAACGCACCGCAACTTCACATCTAAAAGAAATGTGTCATGCGTTGAAAAAATAATCTGCATGGTGTTAACATAATAAAATTTAAACTCAACAAAATTTAAAGAAAACCTAAAAAAAGATACGTACCTCACGAGAAGCCAGTGAGACTCGGTGATCGTCGTGGGGAATCCACAGGAGAGGACTGATGTGCTCCGTGCTGCTGGTACTGATCGGCTCGTCCACTACTGGACGACGGGTAGACCGTGCTCTAGGCATCCTGATGTCAAAAATAACCTAAAATAGGCCAATTGCCGTTAAAACATGCTAAAACAAGCTACAATAACCTAATTTCGGTAAAATATACTAAAAATGACCAAAATAGGCTTAATTCTGTTTAAACATGCTAAAATAGGTCAATTGCGGTTACAATAACCTAAAATATGCTACAATAGGCTTCAATAACCTAATTTCGGTAAAATATGCTAAAAACGACCAAAATAGGCTTAATTCTGCTTAAACATGCTACAATAGGTCAACTGCGGTTACAATAACCTAAAACATGCTAAAACAGGCTACAATAACCTAATTTCGGTAAAATATGCTAACAAGGGACAAAAATGCTACAATAGCGCTTAAAAATACTAAAATGGGTCAAATTGCGCCTAAAATAACCTTAAATATGCTACAATAGCCTAATTTCGGTAAAATATGATCAAATGGTCTAATTTTCCTAATTATGCTACATTCGGCTAAATTACGCTTAATTAGCCTAATTATGTTAAAAAGGCCAAAATACCCTAAAATATGGTCAACTGTGCTAATTACACTAAATTACAACAAATTACTCTAAATCCTAACCCCTAAACCCTAAATTAAATAAATTTAAATTTAAATTAGATAAAAAAAAATTATGAGCAAATTCAGTTGAGAGATGAGGGAGTTGTGAGGAGGAGAGAGAAAAATGGGGTATATATAGGGTAAAATACGGGTTTAAAAAAAAAAGGGTAAGCCAGCCACAAAATGGCCGGCTTAGGGGGGGAGTAAGCCGGCCATTTTATGACCGGCTTGAACATTTTTCCCGAAAACCCGAAAATCTGAGCATAAATATTAATTTCTATTAAACTTTAGATATTAATAAAAATGTCGGCGAAAGTTGGCATTGTGCATTAGTATATTCTAATGATGTAAAAAAGTCACATTGTGACTTGATACGTTACGGCACGATACGTTACTGCTCTATCACAGTATGGTATGTGTTGGATGCGTGTTCATTCGCATACCATGATACCCTTCATAAAAATGACATGACACGGCACGGCAAAAAAACCGACCTAATCATGATACAAAATATCACGTAATGACATGAGACATGATACGGCATGACACATGACCAAACATGACCACACTCGACTATACGTGACCAAAACAACAAAATTTATGTCATTATTTATTCCCAAACAACAATTCAAATTTCGAACAATATAAATTTATTTTTACACATATTTCTTTACTTTGCAATTTTTTTCTTACAAATTTTCACGTCTTGACATTTTTACTGATTATTAATTACTTAAAAAACTTAAACTTTAGAAGAAAAAGAAGTTAGTCACTGCCCGATACGACATATTTACTCGACTTAGTCACTGCCTGATACGACACATGACGTAAATCACAATGTAACTAGTCACGACACGACATATTGGTAACTTGTGTACGAGCCCTGGCCATTATTAATTAAACTTATCTAGATTTTTACCAAACTGTTAAACTTAATATGAAATATTGGAAAAGTAAAAATTCTGATCTGAATGAAAGATTATTTAAAATAATTAATAAGCATATACTTGCGTAACAATTTAAACATTAGTAATACTACTACGGTGTAATAAGCTAATATATTAAGGTGAAATCCGGAGAATCAGAATCTCAATCTTGTTTGGATAAGAACTGATATTACACATGTCTTGTTGGTGTGTTCCAGGCTTCCAGCTTACCAGGTATAAATAATTCGGATAAGAACTGATCTTGACTTTTAAAAAAATATCTCTATTGATATTTTTAACCAATACAAATATACTCCAAATATCGTCAGCTAGTTGTGAAATTTTTTATCGGTGATAATTCAAGTTGATATATCATTTATATCATTTTTTGGCGAATAAATTTTTCTGAAATGCAAAATCTCCTCAAACTATACAATACCTAATTATAAACCCTCTAGTAGTTAATTTAATGTTATATGTTTAATTTTGAATATGGAATGCCAAAATATCCGTTGGATATAATACTGTTTAATTTGAAATGACAGAAAATTAATACGATTTTCTTTTCAAAAATTTAGGCATTTGTAATGCATGTTCCCAAAAGATGAAATGTTTGCTTTTGTTTATATTTTTATTTTATATGCATTATATTGTTTTTATAAGAAATATATAGTTTCGTGGACTATTAAAATTGATGAAAGTATTTTTTTTATTTATACATCGAAATAACAAACTATACTAAATAAAAAAAATGTTATTAATTTAAAATTGACATTGAAAATTGCAGAGTATTTAACTTCATAAGAGTATTTGAACGAGGATAAATTGATCAACAATATATCCATTTCAAGTATTAAAAATAATTTAATTAGGTTAAACTAGTATTTAAGGGGGCTAATTGCATGGATTAGAAAATTTGAATGATATTTTCCAAAACAAAAAGTTTTGGGTGCTTCTATAATATTACCTCTTTTAAATTAAAGTAATTTTTTAATCAAGCAAAAGAGAAGATAATGTAAAGTAAATTGTTTATTTCTAACGAGAAAACGAAGCATTTTGACAAATTTGACAGAAAATAGAAATTTTTCCTAACGATCACCTCTTTCTACTACGTCGTTTATTTTGTTTTCTTTCTATATACATTTCGAGAAGAAATCAAAAGCAGGCCTTCTGCGGCGTAGAGCGTATAACAAAACTATGTAGCGAGTCACTTTCCATAGATCTTGCATATACAAATCATAGTCACAAAACAGGCGAATAATTCGTTTTTTTTGTGATGACGAACCGAACGCCGAATTATTTGGTTGACCGAACTTTGACCGAATTATTCCCGAATTATTCGTGAATTTTTCCCAAATTTTTCCAAGAACATTTTTTTTTGTTTTTTGCTTCCTTGTAGGACTGAGATCTTTGATCCGGATAATTCCAAATCATTTCCGAATTATACCCTAATTATTCCCGAATCACGAATTTTTTACCTCGCCGAACCGAACCCAAATAATTCATTTGTCACTATGATACAAATGGCATTGTTAAGAAGCAAAAAAAAAAAAGGAGTGCGCGAGGGTGTGGCGGTCCAATGATATCATTTTGATACCGGAGCCGTTCGATCTGCATCAAGATTCGTGCGAATTTATTTGTAACCAATCTTAGTGTTATGGGTGCGCATCTTGATACAGACCGGATGACTCCGACTTAACATCCAATTGCCCCCATCCGAAAAAGGTAATAACAAAAAGTTGTTTTTATTGTGAGCGAAGGAGTTTTATAGGCATCAAGTTAAGAGGGATGCTTCTATGGGCATAAGGACCTATTTGTAAAATGAGCATATTTTTATTTTCAAAATTCAAAAAGTCGATCCGACCGTTCAACATTATCTCCATATTAAAATGTACTTGGAGGTCAAATTTTACATTTTTCTGAATTTTTTTACTATTTATTAAGTATTTTACAAAACTAGTCAAATTCATACCATTGAATTTTGTACCCATCTTAATAAATAGTAAAAAAAATTAAAAAAATGTAAAATTTGACCTCCAAGTACATTGTAATATGGAGAAAATGTTGAATAGTCGGATCGACTGTTTGAACTTTGAAAATGAAAATATGCTCATTTTACAAATAGGTCCTTATGCCCATAGAAGAATTTGCCTTAGTTTTATGATCAATCCGGATTATTTGATCCGCGTCGACAGAGAGCGACTTATAATTTGAATTTTGCACAAATTTCGATGCAAATATTAAATTGAATTTGATATGATGTCCACCAAATATCCCATTCCCAGTATGTATTTGCATTGCATCACATTAACAACCGCAAGCACTAGACAAAATTACACAGAATATATAACTTCGTTATTTTTTGCTTTGATATATAACTTTGTTATTGAAACACACGCATTGATATAAACAGCATTAGTCAGGGAGAACTTTATTAGTCTTGAAGTGGGTCAACAACTCCACATTTGACAAATTTGCCGTGTGGGGAAAACCACGATTTTTTTTTTTTGACTGTGACTTGTTCTTCTGGAAGAAATTTCATAAAGACTAGAACAGTAAATTCAAGGAAAATCACGCTTTGAAAATTGTAAATTTGAAATTTCCTTCACGTTTTCTCTTAGCTTGGGGTTTTGTGTGGCGGATTTTTATTTGAGATGTCATTCCGTATCTCCGTACGCAACAAAATTTAACTTCTTCCTCAAGCAAAAAATAGATACATGAATGAAGTCATGTACCTAGATATTAAACATCATTTAATGTGAAGCATACCATGATTTTTTAATGAGTGTTGTTTTTATCTGATTGAAATTTTATTACCATGTTGATGTTGTGGTTGTATTTTAATCCAACTTAGAAGATTCCAATCCAGTTTTTGTTAGCAAACGAACTTATAAAATATTGAATTTATATATTGGCCCTTCAACACTGCAATTTATTTATATCATTTTTTTCAATTTCCTGTAGCTTTTTGTCAAAAAAATCTGGCCAATAATTGTTTTATGTTGGTACTTTCTTTGTCCATTGATTTTCATATGTACGGTTAAGATCTCATTATAAGGGAGCGGATGTTTCCGATGGGCATCTGATCAAATAGAGTCTGATGCTGGTCTAGGTCGTTCAATCCGCGTCGAGATTCATGCACACAATTAAAATTATAAACTACTAAATCAGACGCACAAATCTCAACACAGATCGAAC
Organism: Carex littledalei; assembly: GCA_011114355.1. Classification (NCBI taxonomy): domain Eukaryota; kingdom Viridiplantae; phylum Streptophyta; class Magnoliopsida; order Poales; family Cyperaceae; genus Carex; species Carex littledalei. Next base: position 12,674,776 of record CM022080.1, on the reverse strand, counting down.
GATCCAGATCAGACTCCTTCGCTCCCTCCTTAGAGACCCAAATGAAACCTTCTAAACTGTATGGACCAAAACAAAATTGTGTGATATTTTGAGGAGTATATATGTATATCCGGAATTATACTATATCAAATATAAATAGAATGAGTTTCTTTTGATACGCGAAAGAAACACCACCTGTTAATTTCTGCCATACAAAAGCAACAAAAGATACGAATATTAGTTTCTTTTTTAAATTTAATTTCAAGAACAAGAACAAGAATCTTTTTCTCTTTTAATTTCGGCGTTTTATTCGTCCACACCAAGTCTTCCAGGTTCATATAGTAATATTTCCCTCTTCACCGCTTTGGCGCCGTCTCACCTCCTTCAACCAACTTCTTATACTGCGTACTCTCGGTTCACCGTGTTTTTAAACTTCACTCAGGAAACAATGCATATGTCATTGAAATATCTGTACCCGACTAGGTGCTTATTCAGAATGTTGATCCGAGATAAAGTTAGAAGTATCATCTATTACCTTGTCATATAAATAATTTTATAAAGCCTATAAAAAAATAATATTAATTTTACAGCAGATATTTTATTTTATGAAATATAAAAAATGTTACTTACCTCAATTATTGAGTAAAATTATTGTTATGTAATTGTTAAAATTATAAGTGTAATATCAAATGATAGACAAGACAATTTAAATATCATAGTGGTAAATTCATAATCCAATAAATATTCGGCAAAAGTCCAACAAGAATAGTTTTTTTTGTTTTATAATATAAATAATATATTAATATTTGTTCAAAATAAAAATAAAAGTTTATTAAATTTTATTGATAATACGAGATTAAGAGTGTGTTGTTCTTCAATTTGTCAAATACAAAAGTAATTCGAATTTCCGAAAAATAATAATTCAAGTATAATATGAATATTATTCAGAATATTGTCACCATGGTAAATATTAACATGAGTGGCATAGAATTCCCAACTTGTTTTCTAAAGCAAATTTAAATTAAAATAAAAATACAATACTATATGTATGTATGTGGTTCATTTGGGTTATAAGTATTTTATTCTCTTTCGTATCTGAGTTTTTTAATTACGGATAGCAACCACAATGACAAATTTTACATTCAGAAATATTTTTTGGCGAGGTCTAAAATTGATTGATTCGAACAACATTAATGTATAATTTAGAAACAATTTGCTATTTTATACAGTTCCAATAATATATTAAAATATTCTTTTAGAAAGAATAAAAATAATTCTTTTTTATAATCACCTTCTTTCGTTTGTCTACAAAATTTTAATTTAATAATAGTTACATATTAAACGAATAATTTGAATTTCAAATTATCTTCTTATAAGTTCTAGAATTGATACTGAAATCCGAATTATTCTCAAAATTTTACTTGCTCTAGCAACAATTGGTCTGTGCAACTACATATCTCCATTCTTATATTAAGTACTTAGATATTCTTATCCGCCATAACTGTGATTAAAAAATAAAATTTCAGATTGAATATCAGTCATCCAATCAAATAATCTACCTTTTTCTGATTCTATGCATCATTTTTATGTTTTTTACGCGTAGAAATCCAAATTTAGTTAGGCACGTACTTGACACATGCAAATTGTATTATCTTTCTTATTGATTCTGATTTCTTTATATTTTTTAAATGTTATTTAAGGAACTTTTTAATTAATTATTCATGTCTTCATTTATGTCTATTTTTTATATCATTTAAAAAATATTATTTGTCATTTAATATGTTATTTTATATTAATTTTTTTATAAAAATATGTCAAAAAGATTAAAATATATATATATGTCATTTAAAAAATATTATTTACATGTAAATGTTATTTAAAAAATATTATTTGTTATTTAATTTATTTATTTTATATAAATATATCATTTTGTATGAAGCTTTTTTTGTCTTATAATATATTTCCGTTTAACATTCATACACCCGTGATTTTTATTAATATCCAAAGTAAAATACAAATTAATAAATATACCCACATTACCTGAGTTTTGTTAAAAATATCCAAACCAATTATTTAAATGACCGGTCCTCTTTTTTTTGTCAACCGGCTATTAAATAGCAGGTTACCGTAAGACGGTATGGGTAAAAGGGTGTCACCCGAGAACGGAGTAGGTCCGATGCCCATCGGACCTACTTTTAGGTTCAACGAGCATGATGACCATCCGATCTAATTTAAGATTTGCGCACACGAAAATTGAAACAGACACGCACGGAGTTTAAAGCATTCTGCACGAATCTTAGTGCAAATCGACGGTTATTAAACCCATCGAACCAAAGTATGTCCAATGCCCATCGGACCTACTCTCAAGTGGTGTTACCCACCTAACGATACTAGTAAAATTATTGTTTTGGGTTCGTGTTCCGGGAGCATTCAATTAATTTAAACTCTTTTTCTCTCATCGCGACCCGACCCCTCAGAGTTGAACAGTGGAATACTCCTTGACTCTCTCTTCTCCCTCTAAAAGTCCAACATTTTCTGTACTCTCCCCTCTCTAACAAATCCTTCAGTAAAATCCCCCCTCCTCCCCATCTCGACTCTCGAGGAACACTACACCGCGAAAATCGTAACCTTTCTTTCTCTCCCCCACCCCTCCCCCCTCTCTCTATCTCGAAAGTTCGTTCTATTAGGCATGGAATTGGATGAAATGTGGAAAAGCACGCGACTTTTCTTTCCCTCGATTTGGGAAATACAAGTCCTGTGCGTAACGGTGGTAGTGATAATCGGTTTCTACTATGTCTTGTTCGATTCCTTCGTTTCAAACAATGGCGGTAGAGAAGAAGAAGGCATTCGAAAGGAAGAACAAGATGCTAAAGATAAGGTATGTTTTGGCGCATATTTGATCGTGGTGTCACCATGAATCCATGACACCATCTACTCTGCTTTTACATATTTAATTTTTAGTCTTTTCGTGATCAACCCTTCTAAAATTGAAAATTATGAGCGCCCTTTGTAGTAGTTGGGAGCACACTTAGCACTATTTTTTATTTCTCTCCATTTCTCGTGCAAGAGGTCATGCATTGACTTTCAAGTTAATGTAATATTAATTGCTGCCATTTGCTGCTGTAATTACTTGTTTTCTTCTTGAATTAACTAGCTAAACTGAGTCTACCATCATAATTAACTGATATATGTTTGTTTACTTTCTAGTGCGTTTGTTCATGAGCTTGAGTCTATAATAATGTTTTATGCTTACACCCTCCAAGAAATTTATTTTGTGATACTCATCCTTCTAAAGCTTGATCAATTTGTATTTCTCTCCCTCTGCTCCCATCAAGAACAACCAACCTCTTTTGTTTTTACTCCACTATACAAGAACAACCAGATTATATTTTGTTCTTTGTCCGACAAATTATTTGTACTCTGCATTTGTTACTGTTGATGCATGTGAAAAGTATTAAGCCAGGATATATATAGTCAAATTAAAATTTAATTGGATGGATTACGAGTCATGCATTGACTTTCAAGTTAATGTAATATTAATTGCTGCCATTTGCTGCTGTAATTACTTGTTTTCTTCTTGAATTAAGTAGCTTAACTGAGATTACCGCAATAAAATTATAATAAAAGCATCTTTGTAATTACCGCATAGATCATAATTTAACTAATATATATGTTTGTTTACTTTCTAGTGCGTTTGTTCATGGGCTTGAGTCTATAATGTTTTCTGCTTGCACCCTCCAAGAAATTTATTTTGTGATACTTATCCCTCTGTTCCCATCAAGCACAACCGACCTCTTTAGTTTTTACCCCACTATACAAGAACAACCAGATTATATTTTGTTCTTTGTCTGACAAATTATTTTTTAGTTTTTTACTCTGCATTTGGTGCTGTTGATGCATGTGGAAGTATTAAGCCAGGGTATATATAGTCAAAATAAAATTGGAAGGATTACGAGTCATGAATAATTTGGAGGCAACAATTTATTGAAAATAAATAAATATAGTACTTCAGCTTTACAAGGATTATCCAACAGTTGTGCCTTGAAGGCAAACTTTCAGACAAAGGCATTGGTATTTGTCAATTTGAACATACAATATAGTACAGTCCCTTTCTCAATAACTGTTCTTAACTTTGCAACTTGTACTTAATAATTTAATATTACTTGCAAAAGTCATATTGCTTCGGAGTTTCCAAAGTCATTCTCAAATAGTTGATTGCAATTTTACATATATATCCTTTAAGTTTATGAAATTAACTCTTCCATAAAAGAAACTAATGATCACTTCGACATAGATCACTTGTCAAAAGTGTGTTTCTAAATGTAGCAGCCCATCATATTATTGTGAGATGACACCTTTGCATTTAATGTTTCCTTTCGTTGTTAATAGTTTGGATACGATTGATACTTTACATTTTATCTTTTGCAATGTACTTCCTAAAGTAGAGAACCAATGGTGGAGGCATTGAAAAAACATTCCATTTCTTGGCATCATCTGGTGCAATATTATGAGAATTCATGATTGCGTATACTAATTTTGAAAATGACATGTGAGGCTTATGGGAAGTTCTTTTGAATAGAACTGTAGCAATGTGTGTGAAATGATATAGATATCTCTAACTGATTGTAGAATTTAAAACTCTGGGATTCAAGTGCTAAATTTTGAAATATTTTATGATTTTTTTTCCTATTAAGACCAGTGATTGTAATCCCCACCTTCCTCCAGTTTTGAGAGCTATAATTGGTAGCTTGATTACATAAAATATTTTTTCTGGATGCATGTCTGGGCAAACTTCCTTATATTGCTAATGGATTTGTTTGACTACATGATTTTGTAGATTAGTCAAATCAAAGGGGAGCCCACTGCAAATACAGCTTATGTAGTCCAGGTATAAATTTCTAAAAATGGAAAATGTTTTTTCTTCTTGGATTTTTCGTTTATATTTTTATTTTCTTAAATTGTCTATTGGTATATAGGTAGAGTTACTAGCAGCCAAAAGTTTAGCAGCAGCTAGCATGAATGGAACATCAGATCCATATGCAATCATCACTTGTGCTGAGCAGAAACGTTTCAGGTTAGTTATCAGTAACCATCTTTTTGCATCGGTGCCCCTTAAATTTTCTTATTTCTTTTAAAGGACCTTCAAATTTTCTGATTTCATTTTTTTGCATTTTTATTGTTTTATTTTATTGAATAAAGCTCCATGGTACCGGGCTCGAGAAATCCAATCTGGGGAGAGGATTTCAATTTTTTTGTCGATTCTATTCCTTCAGAGGTAAGTTCCCTTTTATGACTTGTAATTTTTTTAATAGAATTCCGTTAGTGCTGGTTAGTTCTACAGTTATACCAAAAATAGCCTAGAAATCAATACTCGGTCAAATATGTAATTAAGGACTAGGCATACAAATTTGGTATTTTTCGAAACTTATTTTGTTCAATATAATATTTTTTTACTGTAGATACATGTAGCAATATATGACTGGGACATTGTACGGAAAAGCAATCTTCTTGGATCAGTCACTGTACCAGTTCAGAGTGAAGGCCAATCTGGACCCGTCTGGCATACTTTGGATAGTTCAGGAGAGGTAATATAGTTCTCATAAAAAATGAAAAAAAAAATTAGTTAGGAGGACATGATATGCTGTCATATTTCTAATGCAGATAAAATAGATGAATTTCTGGAGTGAGGCTATGGTACTATGCATAGGCGCGGATTGGTCCGTACTATGGATCAATATCTGAAATTTCAAAGTCCAAATTGTCGATATGAACCATTCAACATGATCTCCATATGAACATGTACTTGTAAATTAAATTTCACACTTTTTAGAATTTTTTACTATTTCTTTAGATAGGTAGAAAATCCCTTGATCTAAAAATTGTAGACCATTCAAAAGTGGTGATTTTCTACCTATCTTAAGAAATAGTAAAAAAATAATTTAAAAACATAAAATGTAGTCTGCAAGTACATTTTCACATGGAAATCATGATGAACTTTTATGATCAAATATTTGAACTTTGAAAATGAAGATATTGATCCATAGGACGGACCAATCCGCTCTATGCATAGTACCATAGCCTCACTCAAATTTGTGTCTTCAAGGGTTTGTGGGACATTTGAAATCATCAAATTGCTGTGTAAGAACTGGGTACATCGGGAATAGTTCTAGATTTTTTACCTTTCTTTATTTTTATAGGTTTGCCTTCAAATAAGAACAGTAAAACTTCCAGGGAGTTCTAAGTCCTTGAATAGCCTTGCCGGAGTGGATGCTCATAGGAGGATTTCCTCTGATAGACCCGTTCCAACAGTGGTTCATCAGAAACCGGGGCCCATGCAAACTCTCTTTGAGCTACCACCAGATGAGGTGGGAATTATACACAAGTGAAACTCATTTTTATGTTTAGAGTATTTCTCCAAAAGTGTGGTTCTTATATAATGTAGTTTTCTCCCCAGGTAGTAGCGCATAAATATTCATGTGCTCTAGAGAGGTCGTTCTTGTACCATGGTTGGATGTATGTATCTGCATGGCATATATGCTTCCATTCCAATGTTTTCAAAAAGCAAATCAAGGTTTTCTTTTACGACTCCTATCTCTTTCTTCCTAATATAAAATATTGTATAGAACAAGGCTAGTAACTTGTGTAGTGTATTTGGCACTTAAAAGCCGCTAACCTTCAAAAAAAAACTTGTGTAGTGTATTTTCGATCAATATACATGTCATGACAAGCTTTATTATGTGACAGGTTGTGATTCCTTACGGAGACATAGATGAGGTATAATTATGTTCTTTCTCGTATCAAATTAACAAGATCGAAAAATAGTAATATGTATATAGTCATAGGCGTGCTTAAATAATGTAAATCGTGGTAGTTCTCCATTGTAGATTAGGAGGAGCTCACATGCATTGATAAACCCTGCAGTTACGATTGTCCTACGCCCGGGAGCAGGCGGTCACGGTGTACCTCCTTTGGGAAGTCCCGATGGTAACTTTTTTGAATCAAAATATTTGGTTTCATTATACAACTTTTGTTCTAAAAACCAACTTAAAGTCTTTAAATTGAAACCATGCACAGGAAGAATGAAGTATATGTTTGCATCATTTTGGAATAGAGGTCATACATTGAAAACCCTTGAGAGGTATAAGAAGAAATATCATGAAATGATCGAGGCTGAGGAAAAGGTATTACCCATGATTTCCTCGTGAGGTTTCATTTTTATCTTGTGCTTTGCTTATTGGTTTCTGCAGATAAAATTAAGTACAAAATTGTTGCAAATGGTCAAGTAGCTTAAGTGGCAAGCTATTGGGATGACTTGTAAGAGAGTATAGGTTAAGCTTTCCTGGTCACTAAATATTGAAAAAGGGCCTTGTGAGCCTTCTTCATTTGATCATAAAGAAAACACAGTATTTTGGCAATTGTTTTTAGTTTGATCTCTTTAAGTTCCTATTTTGGCCCTTACGACATTTCTGGTAAATTTTGCTTTGTCATAACATTTTGCACCAAAAAGAATATAGAGGTACATGTGCATGTCGAGTTTGGTGATTTTGTTTCCAAAATAAGGGGGAATATACATTTGTTCCAAGTCAATGTTAGGTATGTTTATGTTTATTCTTAATTCTTTTACTAAAAAGCGATACCGTGCACCAACATTTTACAAGATTGGAATATGTAAAGATAGATAATATTTGTAAGAAAATGTATATAAGGTTATTATAAATTTAACAATATGGAAAAATTGCATGTTTCGTTAATTCAGGATTGGCAGCAATCAGAGATGCGAGCACATAGCATTAGAAATTGGAAAGTGGAGATCCCACCTCCCAAACAGAAAGTAGATGTGGCAAAAAAGGTTGATCCTTTTGTGAAAGAAGAAGTCCTAGTCAGCATATACAATGTACGATCCACTAAATTCATACTTTACCTTTTTCATTTTGTCATTTGTTAGTTGAAGGTGCATTGACTCCATAAAATGATAATGTTTTTTCCAATTGAACTTTGCAAAGACATGCAATAAAATTTCATGCTGATTTATTAGTGAAAAGAAAAAAAAAATGGGAATTGGCATTAGCAGATGGTTAAAAGATTCATGATAAATATTGCCGCGGACACAAATATGTAATATAGCTACAATTATAAACTAATTTTGTAGTTTTTATCTAGGATACTTTCCCGTGTACCGCTGAGCAGTTCTTTCTGTATCTCTTTAGCAATGACTCAAAATTCATCGCTGAATATCGATCCCAAAGGAAAGATCTCGATCTTAATGTAAGCACACTGCCAAGTTACCCAGCATTTGATGTTTTTGACCACTTTAGGATTTTAGAACTTCACTTAATAATGCTGATATTATTGTAATATGCTCTATATAGATTGGTCAGTGGCACATGACGGAAGAGTATGATGGTGAAGTGAGAGAAATTACGTGCCGGTCAATCTGTAATAGCCCCATGTGCCCGCCTTACACAGCCCTGACCGAGGGGCAGCATGCAGTATTTTCCCAAGATAAGACAAATTTGGTACGTCTCTTACTATTTTCATTTACTTGGATCATTTTCATGTATATGCCGGTGTTAAAAAAATCCCAGTTTTACCCCTGCATAGTGTGCTTCTCATCCACCCGTCAAGCTTTGTAGGGCATCAAATGACCCTCCCTCATTATATCTAAAGAGCAACCCTTTCTGGAGATGTCCCCATTTACCCATATATTTTTTATTAAAGACGAGTTCATTAATATTTTATTCAGCAGTGTGTTGTTTTTTAATATTTTTTTTCACTATCACACTGAAATTGACCTTTTTATGTTACAAAGAGCCCTGATTATGTCGTTGCTTTTCAGGTCTTTGAGACTGTTCAGCAAGTGCATGATGTCCCGTTTGGTTCCTATTTTGAGGTAATTTTGCTATATATATAATATGAGATATTTTCTTTTCACTGACTCTCTTTTTGGCTTTGAAGGGAGGGGGTAATATTAGATATGTCTTAATTAGGCTTTGATATAGATGTCTTGCTAAAAGCCTAACAAACCCTGTTGAAAGAGTGCAATGACAGCTGCTTTGGATCTTTTTAATTTTTAGAACTTAATAATTCAAATTTTCAGAAAGAAATTGATTTTTTTTTCTTTGAAAAATAGATGGAACCGCACCTATAATATTGCTCCATTTATTTTTCAAAGAAAAAAACAATCAATCCATTTTCCGAAGATTTGAATTTTTAATTTCTTAGAAAAAAAAATCACTGCTTTGGCTATTAGACAATTAGAAGGTATCATACAGGAGGAAATAACAAAATGATGAGATATGTTTCTTTTTTTCGATATTTCAGATACACTGTAGATGGATGGCTAAAACAACTTCCCCTTCGGCATGTAATCTAGAGATCAAAGTTGGTAAGATAAACGAACTTCTATTGTTTTCTTAAGTTTGTTATTTCTGATTTTTCTTATATCTAATATTTTATTTGATCAATTCTTTTCTCAAATTTTAATTTCAGGTGCTCATTTCAAGAAATGGTGTCCCATGCAATCCAAAATAAAGAGTGGTGCTGTTGATGAGGTTTGCATTCTTTTTTTTTTATATTATCTTGACATGTGAAGTAGTATATTATGCTTCCCTAAAACCTGAAAAATGAAGTTCATTTTGTGTCAGACCATTTTCTTCAATTCTTACATTGCGACTTTTTTTTATTTGGATAAAACCATCACGGTACAAAACACGAGTTTTTTAGCTCAATGAAAAGGTTCAATATGTAGTAATTGAAAATGGAAATAATGTGCTGAGCTCTGTATACCATTCTTGAACATCTAGTGCTTATTTTAAGTTTCATCAAATAATTTTTTTCTAAATATTTCATTTGAATTATCTTACAGTACCAGGCAGAGGTTAAGCAGATGTTACAAATTGCGCGTGAATATCTCCAAAATGCCTTGTCTGCGACTAACACACAGCCACCCCCAGTGGAAGAATAGATTGATATAGATATTCTTTTTTTATTTTTTTCATACACAATTGTAGACTAATGCAGTAGTAACATGTTAGTCTTTTGTAGAGTCTTTTCATGTAAATAGTAACAATTTTCACAGAAGGACATCATGCAATAATGTACAAATTTTTGGCAATTTTTTCGACCTAAAAAGAGTGAATGGTTATCTTCCTGACTGCATCAGTCAATTTAGAGACGGTTAAATCCAATTGACTGAATTTTTGTTTGACCCAATTGACACTCCTGACCAAACTGACACATTGGACTGGGTCTCTGATATCTAAGTCTCCTCTAGACTGAGAGATTTGAAAAATGTTTCAATTACTTGAGAAATAGGGGATACTACTGGAAAAAAAAAAAAAACTATAACAAAAGTATAGAACCAAAATGAAATTTAGATCCTCTTTCTTAAAATACAAGGAAAAACATGGCAAAGACTTGCCTTCTAACCTGGAACTGGAAATTCATAGGCCGAAATGAAATTTAGATCTTTTCCTCTTTCAATTGATAGGCTTAAATGAGGTCCAACGGGCTACATTTTACACAGCAAACACTTACCTTCTAACCTGGAACTGGAAATTCATTTCCTTCGATTGGGCCCAAAGGAGACCCAAATTTTCCAATTCATCCTCGCTTTCCCAGTAGAGACGAGTCACTGAGTCAGGCTGTAAGCGCTTATAGAGGGTCATTTGAAATAAGGAAAAAGTTAAAAATAAATTTTGAACTAAAACAAAATTGCTCGAGTAAAAAACAACCTCTTCTCTGATATTACTATCATCAAACATGTTTTAAGTTTATTATTGTACCAACACCTGTCCATGGACGGGTTCTACGCTATTTATTTAATTAGGAAATTCTCAATTAAACATATTAATCAGGTTGAACTTGCTGACCTGGCTAAGCCCTTTCGATGAAATGAAGTAGCCAATTACAACAAAAAACTAAGCCATTTAATTATAAATGTACCAACTAAGAAGATAAAGGAGCTTTCTAGAATGACATTGATGCAGAAGCAACGTCTGCCATGGACTTCAATTCCTTCCACATTTTGGTCGACAGATCAGGCCTATTCTTTCTCATTAGATCGCTGCATCTAAGGTCCAATGAGATCTTCTTCTTTGCCTCCTTAAACGGCCAGGGACCTGCTGAAGCATCAATTAATGCCTTCAATGTACCCTTCTTTTGTTGGCGGCAGAGGCCAAAGTCGCAAATTTTACTTGTGTTGTTCTCATCAAGAAGGATGTTGGGTGGTTTTAGGTCACCATGTACAATACCATGAAGTTCCACACAATGCAAGAAACTTAGTGCATAGCAGATCTCAAATCCAATATGGGCTCGTGCTGTCATGCATGCCACAAGAGGGGCGGAGTGTTTTTTTTTGCATCGTAAACGGTCTTCTAGGCTACCATTTCGTAGGTACTCGTAAATAAGTGCACGGGTCTCTGAACATGCCCCTATGAGTTTCACAAGGTTTGGATGTCGCACTTTGCTTAGAATTACAACCTATAATGTTTAAATTAAGTAACTTCTTGTTAGTTGAAAAATACAAAGTATACCTATACCTTGATGTGTTAGAAAATGCTTACAAACTATGCATATTTTCAATACAGAGGTGGAACCACTTCTATCGAAATACATAAATATGACATAATATGTATTTAGTTCAATTTTCCAGTCATGTTAAACTATAGATTCTTCGTGTACATTTCATTAGTTTAATCGATGCTTGTTTATCAATTTATATTTTTACCTAACAATATACACTATCCAAAGAAAAACCAAAATGATGGTCCATCATCGTTAGATGAGACAAATCAGATTGAAAGCATATGATGTTGTCTAGATGAAAACCATAAAGACATTATAAAGATCACAATTGACTACAAATTTTGTAGCATTTGCTTTTCCATGATTGTTTCTATAAGACCTGAAATTAAAGAAGAATCCGGCCTCTTCCTCTCTGGTAATTCTAATCCTTGTCATTTACTCGAGTCAAAGTTGCATTCGAGTTTATTTAAATAAACATGTACAAATATACTAAGGTAGATACCTCCTGATTAAATTCTTTTGCTCCTTGGCTGCTTCCCTCTTTCAGCATCTTTATCACCACAGTAGTATTGTAGAGGATGCCTTTGTGCACAATGCCAAACCCGCCTTCTCCAAGTTTAAATGTCTTGTGGAAATATTTTGTTGCAACTTGGAGCTCTGAATAATTGTATTAAGCGAAGTATCCTTCACATTCAGCGAATAGCTGTTTAAATGACTCGATTGTGGTTCTTTTTTCGCAAAAGCAGTAGATTCGTCTTCTGTAGAAAATGAGATGTACATCATGTTTATCATACATTACCAAAATCTCTGCTGTGAAGTAAATTTCTCATATTTTCTATTAAGCACGAAAGAATTAACTGTACAGAATTATAACAAATAACAAGATCCTCCAAAAGTACCAAAAATTTGCAAGAGCATGAGCACCATCGTCTATACTCCAACTTGTTATTACCTCAAAATATAACTAGCAATAGTAATTTCTTTATATCCGATAAGATTTACGCAACAGTTGTTCTAAAGTTTCAATCGAAATATCACATATTGATATGAAAATATATTTTTTATCCGATCTGTTATTTGAGTATTCAAAAGAATTTCTCATTTTAACAAGGATTACGCGGTATTAGAAACTTTTTTATATTAGGCCCGATCATTCCAATCCAAACGGGCTTGAAGCCCAAAAAAGTTTTGACTATTTTATCCTACCCTTACTGAACCGCATCGGAATAATTCCGAGGGTATTTTTGGTAATGAACAAGGATCCGTAACCTAGGGATTTCACTTCTTGTATAAAAGGACATCGCGCGTCCCTTCCTTTGTTCCTGCTAGGGTTTTTCTGAGTCGATTGGCGGCGGGATTTGTTGAAGAAACCCTACAAGATGGTAAAGCCTTCTCCTTCGAATTTATTTACCGATTCTTAGTCCGCTATAGTAGTAATTGAGTTGCGCAACATTGGTTGATTAATCGGTAGCATTTGTACTGTTTTCCATTATTTCATCTGATGAATGTCTCATTAAGAGATCGGAATCTGTTAGTTAGATCTAGTTTTCGTTTAGGAAATAGCATGCAGTTTTCTTTTAAGTTTTTTGTTATTTGTAAACATCTATATCTTGAAAGGAGAATCTTGGTTAGACATTAAATATCTCCATGGAGAGTCTTGGTTAGACATTAATAATCTCCATGGAGTACAGTAGTTTTGCTTCGTGCGTTATGTTTATGTGAGTTCTACTATACTATAATTGATAGCCTTCTGTTCAAAATTGAGTTGGTAGTAGAACCTGGAGTCCAGAATTATTATTTATACATGTGGAGAAACTATTTTTAATTTAGATACCTCAAAGGTATCCTCCCTGTAATGTTCTTGAGTCTGTTTAGATCCTTACTAAAATGAATTCAGAATACATCCAAAACTTAAATGTTTGATGATATAGATTAATATACTTGTACAGATAATTGGATAGAAGATTAGTTTTGGTTTACACTACAAATTTATATCCTGATTTCTTAGACTTATTTATATCAGTGAAATGCTACCACCATAGTAGATTATACATTACTGGTTTCCTTGAAATTAATATGATCGATTATTATGCTGATTATATTACTTGTCTGTGAAATTTTGAACAGCCGAAGCAGATCCATGAGATCAAGGATTTCCTTCTGACTGCCAGGAGGAAGGATGCCAGATCTGTCAAGATCAAGAGAAGCAAGGATGTGGTGAAGTTCAAGGTGAGGTGTGCCAAATACCTCTACACTCTCTGTGTATTCGACTCAGAGAAGGCTGACAAGCTCAAGCAATCCCTTCCCCCGGGTTGGTTTCTCTTTTCCTTTTTTCTTTGAATAGTAGTCTAGTTGAAATAAAGATTTGATTGATCTTTCTGGAATTTTGAATTGACTTTTAATAGTTATTCAAGGGTTAAACTGTGAATTGATATTTAATGCTGAAAGGCACTAAATGAATGTTGTTTGTTTGGTCCCGATGAAGATAAAATACATGGACCAGAGAAGATGTGGCTGTGGTTTTAGGTTTGAGCTGTTTTAGTTTCATCTCCATTTATGTGGATATTATTTAGATGAGGCTGTGGCTTGTGCTTAAAACCATTGGTTGAATGTCCTCTGTGATGGCCTTATAGCTATGAGATCTGAGGGACCTTGTAATTTTTTTGAGTTTATCCTTCTAAAAGTTTGCCTGTTGATTTAATTGAGTTGAGGAAACATGTGTTATTTATCTTGTTGTGCTTATTTTTAACTATTTTGATATGTAAGGCTAAATATTCATCTTTAATGAAAAGGGAAATTTTGCTATATGTTATTTTGCCTTCTGATAAGAAAATTTGTCACAAAGAGTGTTTGTGACTTCGTATAATCTGGAGCTGAATTCTGTTTTTTCTTAACTATGAATTGTTTACATTATTTATAATTTGTAACTATTATGTAGTATTTAATGAAGGTTATTGTTTGTTTTGGCAGGTCTTAGCGTCCAGGAGATCTAAGTTGGGATGCTGAGCTGTGTTGGATTTGTGAGAGTTAGAAATCTGTTACTCTCTTTGGCCTTTTGAGTTATTATTTTTATGAATTTTGTCATGAAGTTTTCTTTTGACAGACAAGTTTTGTTGGATACTAGTTTTGAGTTTGTAGTTGGTACATCATATTACCTTGTTGCTGCTCATTTATATTTGTAGCCTTTTGTGGGAATTGCACGAGCCATATGATCAATCTTACTGAGTTTTCATAGTAGCTAATTTGACAGCATAAAAATGGAATGCAGTAACAATGTCTCCTAAAAGGGATATCAAATGTCTTGAATATAAAATTTTGTACTTAGTCTTGTAGTTAATTGAAATGTTCTGACCGCTGTAGAAGTAGAAAGTTATAATTGGAAACTGCTAATCTTTCCATCGGACAATAGTTGCTGTTATACGATTAGGTCAAGGGTTACGATTTCCCCCTTGTAGAATACTCAAATCGAGTCAAAATTAAGGGGGGTTCATATATACCACTTAAAAAACTATGAAATTATATCCCCTCCAAATTCTATAATTACGGATTTACTATCCTTTGTGCTAATAACTCTCATATTTATCCAATTAACTCAAAGCTAAGATTAATTATGTTAAATCTTTATATAAAATATAATTAAGTATCTATCTCTTCTCCCTCCTTCCCGTTCCTCCTGCATATCGATTTATAATTGTTACGACCTGATTCCTTGCTTTTCCATCCACGGTCGGCCGAATGCCAGTCATGGACAGCATAGTTGGAGACTGGAGAAAGGATTGAGTCACTTGTCAGCGACAGGTGATTGCCGCTATCAGAGCATGACCGAGTTCATCACTTTGGGGGAAATTTTAGCCTGATAAACGATTCTAGGGAAATTGATCCTATATTTGAGGCTGATAATGGACTCTTCATATATACACCATCATTTCCTTATTCTAATCATGTTTTCTTTGCATTAAACTGAGGTTTAAGTCATCAGATTGGATGCAGTTTTAGGAAGACCGATACTGACCCTTCTCTTTTTGGTGATTCTTGATTAATTATATCAATTCATTCATACCTGAAGTTTGATCGAGCGAGGTTGAAGTTCATAGGAAATACTTGAGCTTGGAACAGGTTGATTTGATCATTGAGTAGCAATGGATTAGTGTCATTTCTTTACTGGTGTATAAAAAGAACAGAAAAAGGATCCATATCTGGATTTTCTTGAAAATTTCGTTTAATGTTTGATTTATAAGATTCAAGTGTTTTAGAGCATAGAGAAATGTTATATACTCATAATTAAGGATGGAAAATATGCAAATATAGAATTTGAATAGGGGAATACGTAATTTCATCGTTTTTTAGTGGTATAAGTGAAATTCTCATTTTACCTAGTATTGCACTGGATCTGAGTTCTGTTGGGACTTGGGAGTATCATTGCAAGCTAATCTGAGAAATTGACAAGCTGCAAAATCCTCTAGTTCAGTAATTTTTCTGTTTAATCAAAAATAGTTTCCTTGCTAGTACAAATTGTCAATTGAAGGTAACTATAAAATTTTGTAGGCCCTTCAAATAAAGATCTATTTGCTTGTTGCGGTTCTAAGCTAAGTGGGCCTTGTTAGAATTGCAAGTGCCAGGTGGGCTGACAGGCTAACTCAGCCCAGCTGATCTATTTGCTGGTTGTGGTTCCGGTATTTTGGTTTGAATACGATCAACAACATCAGCATATGTGTTCACAACTAGACATGAAATTACACTGCCTTTTGCCGACTGAAACTGCATTTAATCCGCTTGACTTCAACACAAGATTTCAAAAGGTTAGAAAAAAAAAAGTCTCACCAACTATCTTTCCTTTCCGCAAGGTCGATTCATGCCAAAAATTTGCATGTTCATTTAGATTTGTGAAAAGAGCTTTGATACAGATCGTCCGCACGAATGATACAGATTAAACAGCTTCAGCTAGACATCGGACCGAATTTGATCCGATGTCCATTGAAATGTCTCTGGTTCGATCTACTTCTGTTGTATCTATGTAGAGTGCGTCTCCTCTCAATTGATTGTAGAATGATCTAAGACTGTTCAGGTTAGATCTGAACTGTTCTGTTGGAAATGAAGGTTCCGAATTTTCTCTAAACAGTCCAATGATCCTGGAGGGGAGGCGAACCGATCGAGTTCCGTGAGCATCGACAACACTTTCAACGTGTTTTGCATCAGACTTGACCTTGCCCGGCAACACGTGTCCTTTTGAGCGTTGTGTAGGCCTATATGTCCGTGAGTCCGAATCTGCTGCGATTCCGAGATGGATCGCAGGATCCTAAAATTCCGAGATCAACGGTTTAAACTTTTCCGTGCGCGGATCTCGGAAACGTTCTTGAAAAAGTAAATTTTCATGCACGCATCTCGAGAAAGACTAACAGTTGAGATGGGATCGCAGGGTCCTGTGATTCCCCGAGAATCACAGCAGATTTATTTTCATATGTCCGTTGCCTCACAAATCTGAGATGCATCATGTAACTTTCCAGTTATTGCAAGACGCTTTATTACTTCCCATTTTTATCTCAGATGCATCATGTTCGGAATTCCCCCACCTATCATTTTGCATCAACACTTTTCACAGTTGGAGGCACTTTTTGAGAATCTAGATCTAGGTTGTTAATTAATAAAGACATTTCTAATCAGTATTTTGATATTTTCGTTTATCACTTGTCTAGTATTGAATTTATATATAAATGTGATTTAATATATATTTAAATTTAGTAGAACTAGAGTGTTCTTAAGCTCATCAAGAAACCTTGGTGAGCTTAACTTCAAAACTTATTGGATTGATTTTAAACACAAATCTAAAATGTTGAAATTGATTTACTTCACGAGTGATGCGTTCACATATTAAATTTATAAATTTTAGAATTACTTTAGTATAAAGTCAAGCTGTCAAAAAATAATGAAAAATGAACGCATTAAAATTAACTTATAAATTATCTTTCTTTTTTTTTACCGCTTGATTTTATACTAAATTAATTCCAAAAATTATAACTTTGGCAGGTAAACGTTTCACTCATGAAGTAGATCGGTTTCAATAATTTAAAGTCAATATGACAGATTTTGAAGTGAAGCTCGCGAAAAGGCTTGATAAACTTATGAACACCCTAGTTCTACTCATTTAAAACTTACATAGAGTTCATGTGTGTCGGAAAATTTGTACAATTATATCAAATTTTATACGTGCTTCACTTCGTAGAATAAAATCCTAATTGACGTGAATAATTAAACTTCTAATTTCTTTGTAAAAATCTATATGTTCAAAATTCTGTTCATGCCATAGAAAGGATTTGAAAACTTTGACCTTTATTTCAGTCTTAAAATGAGCATGGATAAGATCAAGCCAAGCCACTATACTAAAATAATAAATGCATATAAAAAATGTTTTCGCTGCTTATGCAAATGATTAAAATCAATATAAAAATCTTGGGAGAATTATTGAGACAGGTTGCAGTTGCATGTGTTGATCAGGCTGCATGTCTGTCTATTATAGATCCATAACATGACATTAAATCTCATTGTTCTTTTGATATATACAACTGGAGTGCTAAAAGGGTGACTTCATTTCCTCTCCATTTATTGCAAAACGGAGACTGCCTTTTTAATTTTGCTTGGATGTAAGAAATGAAATTTTAAGTCATGTTAAGGAAATTAAAAACACATATTTAATCTACTGAAATTCGTGAATTTTCTTTTCTTTTTTTAATCTTGATAGATAAAGACACAGATTGCAACCTAAGGGATATTGTATCAACCCCATAATAGGAATTAGTATTTCAAATGCAAGGATCTATTTTCTTAATTTTCACCTCCAATTGTGGAGTTGATTTGCATCACCAAATAACACAATCAAACTTTAATTTATTTTAGAACTACTTGTGCTGAGTTTATTCAACTCTTTGAATACTTTGCAAATATTACGACATTATAACATAACATGTAGTCGTGTCTTTTGCAATTTGATATATATAAATAACTAATGTATATTTTTTTTAGATAGAAAGATAGAAGTCTAGTCTTGTAAATTTTATTCTTAATATCTTTAAAAAACTTTCATTTGAATTTTGATCTCACAACCTCCCGCTCTCTTTGTCATTGGACCATAATTTTTTTCTTAACTGATGTATAAATTTGATTTACATAAATAAATCTTTATCCTTTTCCATTTATAAAAAATGTCGGAGCATGAGAGCATCTTATTTTATGTGAGACATCACAAGTCATGCCGACATTTTTATTAATATCCAAATTTAATTACAAATTAATAAATATACTCAGGATTCCCGGATTTTTAAAAAAATGTTCAAACCGGCCATTTTGTGGCCGGTTACCTCTTCCCCAGAAGCTGGCCACAAAATGGCCAATTTTCTCATTTTTTTTTTTAGAGACACTATGAAGAGCAAGATAATGAAATCTAACACTAAAAATTCGAATTTTTTGTTTAAATTATTTGTTATATTACTTCTTTTGATTTATAATTAGCATATTTATACTAAAATACACTATATTACCTGAAATTATGTTGAATTACACTATATTACACAAAATTATGTTAAATTATGCTGAATTACGCTAAATTACACTAATTTCGCTAATTATAATGAAATACGGTAAATTACGCTAAACTACGCAAAATTACGCAAAATTAAGCCGATTTTGTGCCATCTTTCATAAATCATAAAAAATAGTAAAAAAATTTCAAAAATAGTAAAAATTAGTATTCTACAAGTTCATTATATAACTAATTTACTGAGCTACTTAGATTGAATAATATAAATAAAAATCTTAATCGGAAACTTCAACTCAAGTTTTGAGGCTCTTTCCTTTGTTTTTTTGCAATTCTGAATTTTGAAATCCAGCATCGTGGGCACTGATGCATGCGTATTTTCGCAAGCTTTCCGAAAAGTGGTCATTTGCTGAAATCGGACACTCGAGCGCCGTTTTATAGCCGTTTGAAGTTTCGTCGTTGTTTTTCGCCTTCTCAGTAAAGATATCATCCATATTCATATGTAATTTACCGTATTTTAGCGTAATTTAATGTAATATAGTGTAATTCAACATAATTTCAAGTAATTTAGCATATTCTAGTATAAATATGTTAATTATACATCAAAAGAAGTAATCTAACAAATAATTTAAACAAAAAAATTCAAATTTTCAGTGTTAGATTTCATTATCTTGCCCTTCATAGTGTCTCTTAAAAAAATAGTTTATAATTATAAATCACTATGAAGGTAAAAGAGAAACAAAAAATAGTTTCTAATTATACATTACTACGAAGACACACAGTAATTTACCAGAATTTACCGTATTTTAGCGTAATTTAACATAATTTAATGTAATATAGTGTAATTCAACATAATTTCAAGTAATATAGTGTATTTTAGTATAAATATGCTAATTATAAATCAAAAGAAGTAATCTAATAAATAATTTAAACAAAAAATTTGAATTTTCAGTGTTAGATTTCATTATGTTGCTCTTCATAGTGTCTCTAAAAAAAAAAAACTGAGGAAACCGGCCACAAAATGACTGGTTTGGACATTTTTAGAAAAATCCGGAAATCCTGGGTATATTTATTAATTTGTAATTAACTTTGGATATTAATAAAAATGTCGGCAAGTCATGATGCGCTCATTGAATTTGTTTCAGAAGAGTACATGCTAGTCGTCTAGGTACTAGCTAATATACAGGCTTTCGGTGGAAGTATCTTCAAATGCACATAGAAACAAAATTGAACTATCGAAAAGTATTTATTTTTTTATTTCTTACAGACATTTTCTTTTGTCTAAAATGGTGTTGGATTTTGGAGCGTGAAAATATTTCAAATGTTTTGACTATTTTGATAGGTTTAGATCAACGAGAACTACTGACATGACCTCTTCATTTCTGTGTTATTAATCATGTATTCCATTTCATCTGAGGTAACAGAATATTTCTATTTTGATCTAGATTGTTCAATTATAATTAAGACCAATTCAGTTCGAGATGAATGCACGGAGCTCTTTTAATAATCATGTGGTTCTGATCAGACGGTCCGGATCTAAACAAAAATATTTTGTTGCCTTAGGTGATACGAGTTCTTAATCATGCGGCTTTAAGCTTTTAAATTTGTCAGAACACAGTTCCATCAAAAATATATTCAAGTTTCTTTTGTGAGATGAGTTTTTTTTTTTTTTAAGTCAGTGGTTTTAAATGGCTAATAACAATTTTATTGATAAAAAAATATATTGCAACAAGTTAAATGACTTTCTTCCTAAATTTAAACTCATGAAATCTTCTAAACTACTCTAATTAATTAATCCTATATATATATTCTTAAACACTCTATTACCTCATTCTCTATCTCACTCCGCAATTGCATCCGCTTTCGTTCAACAGCCATCGCATTCCGACGACCGAATCTGCTATCCGCCGCACTCCGATCGAGATGGGAGTAGAGATTCTACACTCTGAACTCCGACAATACCGCAATTTCGGCTCCTCTTGGTTCAGCTCCCTCCCCTCTCTCTCATTCTCCTCTTCGCTCGAGGAGGTAGAGACGAGAGAAAGGAGAGGGTATCGTTATATCGGAGGTGAGACTTAAAAAGGATGGGAGAAACAAAATAGATAGGTGTCAAGAAAAGAGGGTGGAAGCGGCATCTAGGTTTTGAGATTGTTGTGAGAAGAGAGTTGATAGTTAAGTTATCGAACACTTTAATATCTACAAGAGATTTTTCCAAAGTTCTAAATAGCGATTATCGCGTCATCACGGAGACACTAAAGTAAAAAGCTATCGCAAATAGCGTAGCTATAGCGGAAGCTATCGTACATAGTTTTTTTTTTCCTTTTCAAAAATTATATTCTTTATTTCTATTTATTATCAACAATGAAAAATTGAGGTAACAACAAAATGACAACTAATTTAAGTCTATACTTTTTTCAATCACGAAAATAAAAAAAATCTACATGGTAACATTATTTAATAGTTCATACTTTATAGTATTATAGATTATAATAGACGAAGAGCAATTAATTTTATAAGTGAAATGAAGTCAGTACCCATTTGATTAATTTACAGATTATAATAATCAAAATCAGCTTTCAATTGAAACGACAGGCAATAATTTTACAAGTGAATACTAGATGCAGAGCAAGTAGGAATAATTAATATTTGAATATTTTTCAATATAGAATGAGAGACTAAATCACAAATAGGAACATAAGCACAAAGTTCGGTTTATCATACCTAGCATAGCGGACTATGTAGCATCACAAATAAGAATATAAGCTCATGTAAATTGCAAACAAAAAAGCAATGTAACACTGCGGTCCACAATAGCGCGTAGCGGTAATAGCGGTTATAGCTGAAATAATACACTTTTATCACATAACTTAGCTTTTATGATCTGAAAAAGCTATAATTAACTATTTTGAACCCTAAATTTTTCAGTCCAATATTAAGCTCATGATCTTTCACGCGGATAATATTATTATTTGTCAAAACTCCCTTCAAAATACATTAAAGTTGTATACCAATCGAAAGTTCTCTATTTTTCCTGGACACAAAGAACAAATCTTAACTTAGTGATTCTAGAAAGAGAAAACACATTTTCTTTTTTATTTGAAGCAGGGAGAATTTGTTTTTGATGCGACACGCTTGTTTTTTATTTTTTTTATGCAATGCGTGACACAGGGATTGATTGTTGTTATTATTATTACTATTATTTATTTTATTTTTTGCTCGGCGAAAGGACTGGAGGCTTCTGTCTGTAATTCCCCGCCGAATCATGTCATTGATTTCACTCTCCTTTCACACGCAGATTTAGTTCAATAATTATGCGTTATTCTCGATTATTTTTAACATGGTCGAGCGCTGCAGGAGCATTAATAGCTTAACCGTACAAGTTTTCAAAAGAAAATTACTATTTTCTTATTAAATTTACACCGATAATCTTTAAATATCACAACATGTCATCTAGTATTCAAAATTTTACAAGTATTATTTAGATCCTGAAAATTTTAATATAGTACAAATATAACCCCCCATAGAACGCGTATCCTCTGCATTAACTCAAAAGAGAATATTTTGAGTTAATAAATCTCAACCATCTAATTTTAAACGGAGCTAATCTGGCTCCTGCCTATAACACAAGGGACATTTCAATATTAGTGCAGATCTAATTCGCACGAATATTAAAATAGATCGGACGGTTGAGATTCATTAACTCAAAAGATTCTTTGAGTTAATGCAGTGGATACAAACTCCCCCCTATTGATCCATTAAAATATTAATATTTTCATTCGTGTAATCATCATTTTAATTTTGATGCGACCGCAAGTAAAACATGTAACATATATATAACCATCGTTATCAACAATAATACGTATACGTATCAATTAAATAGGTTAGAATTGAAGTCAATGTCATCATATATTAAGGATCACGGCGAGAGTTTCGAATATCACTCGATGTGACATTTCATCTAACTTGTTATCATTTCCAATAATCGCACTAGTCTAAAAAAATGTTTAAGTGTTTTTAATTATCTTAGTTCAAAATAATTCACATAATTTGTGAGTGTTCGACGTAATGTTGTTCTTTTCTTTTCTTCGTCAAGAATATGTTGTAAAAAGTTTATTTTCTTTTTCCGGTAAGATATCTGCGCATTCCACTAGATTCCAGGAACGAATGCCCCATATATGTAAGACAAAAATATTACTATGGTAAACTTTAAAAACGAAAAGTAACCAGAAGAGGGTACTAGAGAACTGTTATCTCGCTCCCATTTTATCCACACAAGTATGCAATGTCACAATGTCATGTTGTCTTTTCTTAAGTGCGAGGATAGTATTGAAATAGATTAAGTCAATACCGTGCTTTATAAAAAAATAATAATGAAATTAATAAATAAGAATAAAGCAAATTATTCTCTATGTTGTAAAATAAAACAAAAGAATAATAAACAAGATATTGAGAATGTATAAAGATGGCTATCTTTTATTCATATGTTTTTCTTGTATATAATACAAACTTACAATCCTCTAGATAGAAAATGTAAATAACAAGCCATCTAATTTAATTTAATTGATAAATGAGGGAGATAAAACATACTTCTTTAATGAGAAGTTTTGATGCAATTAAATGAACATCCATAACTTAATATATTTATAACACTTCCCCTTGGATGTTCATTATTCATTATACGCTATTAATATGATACTTCAGAATCAATATTAACACGGTACTTCAGGACCATGTACTGCCTCATTAAAAACCTTATCAAGAAAAACCCATTGGGATAAAAACTTGATTAAGGAAAAAAAAGTACAGTGCGTATAACGCTTCCCCTCATTTAAATATCATTGAATATTCTTCAATCGATGTAGACCTATCTTCTTTGTCAGTTGTTCAAAAACCTTTGTCGGCAAAGATTTTGTGAATAGGTCTGCCAAATTGTCTATTGATCGGACTTGGCAAACATTGATTACGCCTTCTTTTTGTAGTTCATGTGTCGAAAAGAACTTTGGCACAATATGTTTAGTTCAGTCTCATTTGATATATCATTCTTTTATTTGTGCGATGCATGCGATATTATCTTCATGCAGTGGAGTAGGATTTTCCTTGATGTTTTCAAATACGCATTCTTCTTGAATATTTTGAATCATAAACCGTAACCAAACGCATTCTCGACCCCCCTCGTATAAGGCGATCAGTTCAACATAATTTGATGATGTTGCCGTAAGAATTTGTTTTGTCAATCGCCATGAAATTGTAGCTCCACAATAAGTGAATACGTATCCCGTTTGAGATCATGCGTTATGTGGGTCCGACAAATATCCCGCATCTGCATATCCAATTAAATTGAATTTTGTATCATTTTGATAATATAACCCCATATCTCTAGTTCCGCAGAGATATTGAAATATGTGTTTAATTCCATTCCAATGTCTTCTGGTTGGTTTGGAACTATACCTCGCTAACACATTTACTGCAAATGCGATATCGGGTCTTGTATTATTTGCAAGATATAATAATGCCCCGATTGCACTTAAGTATGGTACTTCAGGACCAACCACTTTTTCATTATTTTCTTGCGGGCGAAAAGGATCATTTTCTGCATTTAGCGATCGTACGACCATTGGTGTGCTCAAAGGATGAGCTTTATCCATATTGAATCTCTTTAGTACTTTTTCAACATAATTTGATTGATGGATAAATATTCCATTATTTAGATGCTCGATCTGCAGGCCGAGACAAAATTTAGTTACACCAAGGTCTTTCATTTCAAACTCATTTCTCAACAATTTTGCAGTATTCTCAATCTCTTCAGGAGATCCAATAATGTTTAAATCA
Organism: Carex littledalei; assembly: GCA_011114355.1. Taxonomy (NCBI): domain Eukaryota; kingdom Viridiplantae; phylum Streptophyta; class Magnoliopsida; order Poales; family Cyperaceae; genus Carex; species Carex littledalei. The sequence goes on along the minus strand of CM022080.1, from coordinate 12,649,914 downwards.
TCAACATACACTGCAATGATTGTAAAACCTAGATTTGATCTTTTAATGAAAATACACGGACTAATTATATTATTTTTATATCCTTCTTTTAGAAGGTACTCACTCAGTCGATTGTATCACATTCGACCTGATTGTTTTAGTCCGTATAACGATCTTCTTAATTTTATAGAGTACATATCTCTAGGTTTTGACTTATATGCTTCAGGCATTTTCAATCCTTCGGAAATTTTCATGTATATATCAGTATCAAGTGAACCATATAAATATGTTGTTACGACATCCATAAGTTGTAGTTTTAGATTTTCTGTGACTGTGAGACTTATTAGAAACCTGAGAGTTATCGCATCCACTACAGGTGAATACGTCTCTTCATAATCGACTCCAGGTATTTGTGTAAAGCCTTGCGCCACTAGCCTTGCTTTATATCTCACAATCTCATTTTTCTCATTTCTTTTTATAACAAATACCCATTTGTAACCTACAGGGTTAACATCTTTGGGTGTTTGGACTACAGGTCCAAATACTTGCCGTTTTTCTAATGAACTTAATTCAGCTTGTACGGCATCTTTCCATTTAGGCCAATCATTTCTATATCTACACTCTTCCAGAGTTTTTGGCACATTGTCTTCTTCATTTATAACATCGCTTGCTATAGCGAATGCAAATATTTCATTAATATATGTTTCTTCTGGAACTTGATCAACCTCTTCTAGGGTTTTATCAACTTCTTCAGGAGTTTTACCATTAATCTCTTCTGGAATTTTATTTACTTCTTCAAGAGTTCTACTACCAACCTCTTCTGGGATTTTATTGACTTCTTCAGGAGTTTTACCATCAACCTCTTCTGGAGTTGGACCAACTGTTTTATTTTGCTCTTTCCTTTTACGTGGATTTACATCCTTAGAACCAAGTGGTCTTCCATGTTTTCTACGCACATTAGATTCATTAGATATTTTTGTAATGTCAATTCGAGCGGGTGCGTTTATAGCTGGAATATGCGATTTAGTAACTCTATTTGTATCTGTAAATGCATCAGGCAATTCATTTGCAATTCTTTGCAAATTTATAATCTTTTGAACTTCAAGTTCACATTGACCACTTCGGGGGTCAAGATAAGATAACGATGAATTCCAAGTTACTTGTTTATCCAGCTTTGGTTTTTCTTCCCCTAAGTTTGGAAATATTGATTCATTAAAATGACAATCAGCAAATCTTGCTGTAAAAACATCTCCTGTTAATGGTTCTAAATATTTAATAATAGAAGGAGAGTTAAAACCAATATAAATTCCCAACCTTCTTTGAGGTCCCATTTTTGTACGTTGTGGAGGAGAAATTGGAACATATACTGCACAACCAAATACCTTTAGATGGGACAAATTTGGTTCTCTTCCGGAGACCAATTGTAACGGGGAATATTTATGATCTGCAGTTGGCCTTAACCTAATTAGTGCGGCAGCATGTAATATGGCATGTCCCCATGCAGAAGACGGTAAACTAGATTTCATAAGTAAAGGTCTAGCAATTAATTGCAACATTTTAATCAACGATTCTACTAGACCATTTTGTGTATGAACATGGGCCATTGGATGTTCTACCGTAATTCTAATAGACATGCAATAATCATTAAAAGTTTGAGAAGTAAACTCTCCTGCATTATCAAGCCGGATTCTTTTAATTTGATAATCCGGAAAATTAGCTCTCAATTGGATAATTTGTGCTAATAGTCTAGCAAACGCAACATTTCTTGTTGCTAACAAACTCACATGTGACCAGCGTGTTGATGCATCAATAAACACCATAAAATATCTAAATGGTCCACATGAAGGTGTAATAGGCCCACATATATCTCCTTGAATTCTTTCTAAAAATGAAGGAGCTTCAGGTCCAATTTTATTTGGAGATGGCCTAGTAATTAGTTTTCCAAGAGAGCATGCTTCGCATGTCAATTCTTTTGATAATAGGATCTTCAGGTCCTTTAGGGGATGCCCATTTGCACTTTCAATTATTCTCCTCATCATTATATTTCCTGGATGACCCAATCTGTCATGCCACAAAGTAAATAACTTTGGATCAACTAACTTCTGGTTAGTAACAACTAACTTCTGGTTAGTATCAACTAACTTCGGGTTAGTAACCATATTTGATTCTATTGTACTTACATAAGTACCATATAGTCCAGAGGACATTGCTTGCATCTTTTCTATTATAATTTTCTGGCCATTCTTAATAGATGTGATATGAAGATATTCACAATTTTTCTCATTCATAGTTTCAATATGAAAACCATTCTTTCGAATATCTTTAAAACTTAGTAGATTTCTTCTGGATCTACTCGAATATAATGCATCATCTATTATTAATTTTGTTCCTTCAGGTAACAAAATACAAGCTCTTCCGGAGCCTTCAATTAAATTAGTTGTGCCAGATATAGTGTGGATATTAGTCTCACCAAGATGCAATTGTGAAAAGTATTTCTTACCTTTCAATATGGTATTAGTTGTTCCACTGTCTACCAGACATAGATCTTCTTTACTTATCATTGCGTTAGCCATTTTCCTTTAAATTAAAAGAATGCAAGAATAAATTAAGATAAACTACCTTTATTCATTTGTTTGCATCTAAAAATATAAAAGTAATCTAAACTTTTATTAAACATAAACATAAGCTTCTATATTATATTTTCTCCCTAAGTAATAATATTTTTTTTTCATCCATATTCTGGAAGAAATCTGATACATCAAGATGTGTATCCATATGACATTCATATTCGGGGTCATTTTCAGTCAAATTAGTTTTCACATTTTTCCCCTTTTTCTTAATTGAGGCTTGATAAAGCTCTACAAAATGCTTGGGCGTACGACAGGTACGCAATCAATAATTTGTCATATCACATATGTAACAAACATCTTCAGGATGTTTACCTTTCTCATTTTTCATTAATACGTATTTATAACAAAATATAACTTCAGGTTATTAATACCATAACTTCGAGTTATGATAAATGAAAAAGGAGATAAATTCAAACTTTGTGAGATTTGTCATATGTACTACAAAATAGATACGTATTAATAATTTCAGATTATTAATATTATAACTTCAGGTTATTAATATTATAACTTCAGGTTATTAATGCCATAACTTCAGGTTATTAATATCATAACTTCAGGTTGTGAAAAAGGGAGATGAATAAATATAAATAAAAGAATATGTAAATTGCATAAATAAATAAATTGCATAAATTTAAATGTACTAATAACTTCAGGTTATTATTATATAACTTCAGGTTATAATAAAATATTTATTTAATAACTTCTTGTTATTAAATTGCTTGGCTGCGCAATTGTAAAATTTAATTTGAAATAACTTCCGGTTATATTTTCATACAATGACCTATAATAACTTCTGGTTATTATATTAATTTTATATGAAAGTTTCTAATAAAACTTCAGGTTTTAATTGGGAATAACTTCAGGTTATTATTCATCCAGTGGCCTATAATAACTGCTGGTTATTATATTAATTTTATATTAAAATTTCAAATAGAACTTCAGGTTCTAAACAATAATAATAACTTCAGGTTATTATTCTTTTTATTCTCTTCGGGTAATAAGAACTTCAGATTCTTGATAAACTTTTATTTTTGATAATAACTTCAGGTTATTATTATATCATTTACTTCAAGGAATGATTATTATAAACTAAAACAAATATAATCAAATATTTAAATGAAATTTAAATTAATGAAAGATATAATGATCAATCATATAAATTACTTACAGAATAACTTTGCAACTTCTTCCGAGCAACTCGTGCTGATAACGTGTTGTAAAATAAAGCAAAAGAATAATAAACAAGATATTGAGAATGTATAAAGATGGCTATCTTTTATTCATATGTTTTTCTTGTGTCTAATACAAACTTACAATCCTCTATTTATAGATAGAAAATGTAAATAACAAGCCATCTAATTTAATTCAATTGATAAATGAGGGAGATAAAACATACTTCTTTAATGAGAAGTTTTGATGCAATTAAATGAACATCCATAACTTAATATATTTATAACACTCTATTGTATTTTCTAAATTTAGGACAGCATATTATTATCGTCTCGGTAAAGATTTAGGTCCATTAAAGTATTCAAGTTTCAACTACGGACATTAAATAAGCTAACTTTATTTGGTGTCGAGACCTTGCTAGTAAATTTAAAATAAGTTTTTGTTAAATATATCTATAATAAATTTAAAATAAGTTTTTTTAAAGACCAACATAAGCTGATTAATATAATAAAAGATAAGACCGAGAATATTAATATCTTTCAAAGTATAGAAAATATTTAATATGATCTCATGCATGACGTGATTTCTGTCATACTTATCTTTGTTAGTTAAAATCCATTATATTTAGATCTTTAAATAACTAGTCCTTAGCATTATAAATGGGAACATGTTTTGTGATCAACATTTTTGTTTAATCAATCAGGCATCATTTAAAATATATCTGTCATGAATTGTTAATCCAAGGTGTAATTGTGAATATTACTACGAGTTATTATGGATATTTAAAAAAAATAACATGCTTGAAAGAACACTAATTTTACAGTAATTATGTATTATAATACTATGTCAATGGTGGGCCGTGTAGTGTATTTATCTTCTTCTTTTTTCGGTGAAAATTTGGAGTTATTTGTTTATCAAGACACCCTCTTTTTAGTTCATATCATTTAATCTAAGATAAATGCGTATTATTAATTTACCCTAACTTAAAAGGTGAAAATTTGACAACAATAGCAAATAAGTACAGTGTATCTATCCGATTGGCAAGTAACAGCAAAAACTGAAGCTGTAGCGTGTAGCCGTGTGCCATTAGCGTAGTGCTGTATTAGCGATCTCTGTAAATTATTGATTTTCCAGGGGCAGATCTCAAAAATGCACTCTCGAACCAATATTCCCTGGGTTTTTATTTTACAACTATCATCTTGGGGCACTGTCCAGTTCGCAACTCTCAAGAAACAAAACTTTCTTGGGGAAATTGTCTGATTTTATGAGAAGCTGTTTTCAGAATGATACCATGTAGCGGGTCATTTTTCAGATCGATTTAACTAATAACTACTAGCTAATAATAAGTAGATATAAATAGAAATTAAAAGGTTAAAAAATTGAAGGGGTAAAAAAATATTGACTTTTGTCTAGGCCGTTAATCTAATTCACAATATTACGGTTATACTATTTTTGTAATTAACAGTTACATACGAAAGTCCTCCGTTATATACTTTTTCACGGTTTATATTGAAAAATTGATATTAAAAACTCAAAACACAAGCAACATTAAAAGTATAACATAATCTAGCTTGTTAACCATAATTTTTTTTATTGAAAGGCTTCGATGCCCTCTAATATTTTTTCTAAAGAATTGAACTTGTATTGCTCCGGAGAAAGACGAGAGATGGTGAAGATTTATTTAAAAATTAATATACAAAAATCGGATAAGGTTTACTCTACCTTCATTCGTATATAAAATGTATTTGTTGCTCAATACTATTCAATTTGTATTTAATTAAGAATTCTAGGCAATTACACATTTGGATATTAAATATCTCCCGTGTGATAGGTTAGAAGTTTGAAACTTTATAAATAAACTTTTTATTGTCAATACAATTGCAAGTGACAACAAGCCAACTAATCTTCGGAAAAAAAGTTTGAAATTTAAATTTAACTGATTTTATGAAAAAAAAAGGTCTGAGTATATTCTTTCCTAAAAAAAACCAAAATCTAAATTTACATTTATTTATTTTCTAAATTAGCCGGATTGATCGAATTACGCCATCACATGAATATGCATATTTTAACATATCTTCATACTCTTTACACCGCCACAAAAGATCTAGATTCTACTTGGAAGTTAGTAACTAACTGATATATACTAATATACCCTTAAAACTACCAAAAGCATCATGGGTCAAATAATTCTTAAATAAAAAGTAGCATTTCGCAATAACATTTATTTTAAATAAAAATATAATAACAGCTTATAGACCTTACAAAAAAACAAAAAGAAGCAAGAGTTACAAAATTAAATTCTTCATGCTATTAAATTCCAAAGACGAGTATTTAATGAATAGGCACCTAAAAAAGCCTATAATGTAACAAGCAATGCTAGTAAGAGGTATGGTCCAACTCAACTCAAAATTCCTTTGTTTAATTTCATTTGTCTCTTTCTTTGTGGCTACCTTGGTGCTGCAATCAGTACAATTGGTCTCCTCTCCCGTGCAATTTTATTTCCGGATGAATCCTAGCATGTCATATTTAATCTCTGATTTAATATTAATAATTAGTATGGCTACTATGATATCATTGTTATTTCAGCCGTAGTGATGCTGATTTTAAAATTCATAAAATTGACATCAAACAACAAATTCAAACCGTATAAATAGATATACGTTACGAGTGATACATTTACATGCAAATTTATAAATTTTCAAATTCATTTAATATGAAGTCAAGTGGTTAAAAAATAATGAAAAATGAATGAATTGAAATTAAATTAAATATTAATGATGTGTACATATCGATGGTTCATCTGCAAATCAAAATATAATCAATGATTTAGGTTAGTTCATTAACATATCGAACCAAATTGAATTGAGAGAACAGAGTTGAATTGAAATGAGCCAGCTAATTTTAAGCTCAAATCTCAATCGAACGAGCTATTTACGAGTTTTTTTCAAAACAATCTTGAACGAACCACAAATTACGAATTATTTGAGAGAACTACCCACTCAAGGCAATATTTAAGGCTTGTTCGGCCAAACACTGTGCGCGTGGGAAAAAAAAAATTCACTCAGACTTCGCAAATTTCAGCCCACGCACACAGTGTTTCGGCCATTCAAAAATTTTCATTCCCGTTCCCTTTAGACGGCCGAACAGGCCCTTAAGGAGTAAGAAACCGCATCCAACAGTGTTAACACACATGAGGCAATTTTTAATTGGGGGAATTGCATGTATATCCCTCAAAAGTTTCAATATTACGTATTTATCCCTCCAAAATCAATAATTATATATTTATCCTTGACAATTGTACAAACTCACATATTTGTCCAATTTAACTCTATAACATATAAAATATCTCTAAAAATAATTAAATAATATTTTTTATAACATTGAAATTTATTTTACAATATTAATTAAGAATATGTTGACCATTATGCCCTTTGTTTATTTCACTTTAGTCTGTCTGAGTTCTCTTTTCTTTAAGGCGCCAAACCTCCCGCTTCTCTCTCCAAATGTGCCAAATCACAAATTTCTCCCCGCCTTCTATTGTCACCTCCCCTCTCACAGATTTCTGCCACCCCTCACTGCTTTAATTTTTTCATTTCGTTTGGAGAGAGAGGCGGGAGTTTTGGCGTTTTAGAGAGAAGAGAACTCAGACAGACTAAAAAGACATAAACGAATGGCATAATGGTCAATATATTATTAATTAATATTGTAAAATTAATTTTAAAGTTTAAAAAAATATTATTTAATTATTTTGGAGGTATTTGATATGTTATAGAGTTAGATTGGACAAATATGTGAGTTTCTACAATTTTCAAGGATAAATATGTAATTACTGATTTTAGAGGGATAAATATGTAATATTAAAACTTTTGAGGGATATACATGAAATTCTCCCTTTTTAATTTTACACATGAGCAACAAAGAGAATGTGCTTGGTTTGTACTTTGTACATGATTTGTAGTTATCAAGTTAGGTATCAGGCACCAATGGACATGTACATTTTCAACAAATCACCTAATTACATGACCTCTTCATTCTTTCTTAATTCGAATATTCTCTTTATTCATTTGAAGTGCGTTGTAATCATTATATTTTTTTCATTTTTGTTTTCTGAATTTTGTAATTTAATTTGGATGTAATCAAATTAACAACCAAATTAAATATTTGAAAGAGAAGAATCTTGTAATAATTGTAGAGAAGGTAAACCTGACCCCACGATAATGGCCAGCGAACCAACTTATTTAAAAGGAGATGTATACGTGTATTATACAATCCAATCTTCAATTGACCAATTCCACCTTACTACACCTCCTCTCCATTTATACAAAAATTAAGATTCTTGACCCAGTGGTTTTCGTATTAACGGAGGTATCCATTTTCATTGGTACTGGAGAGGACAAATAGGTAATTATCCTGTAATGCGTCTTCTCTCTCTCAGTGCCTCAGTGGTGTGGTCTCCCGATGAAAGCGAAAGCGACATCTTTCCTTAACACACTCTGTCACGCACGCAGAGAGAGAGAGAGAGAGCGGGAGAGGAGAGAGAGAAAAGAGAAGAGGGGTAGGATTGTCAGATACTATTTTGCGTGTGTCAGTTCTTCAGTTACAGCTTTGGTCACCAGTCACTGTATCACCTCCTCCTAGTTTAGAGAGAGAAAAGTAGCTTCCCAGAAGCAAACCTAGAGAGAGAAGCTCTCTCTCTCTCTCTCTCTCTGTCTCTCTCCAGTCTCCATCCAACCCCAGCGACGACAGCGATACCGTACATTTGGGAGTTCAAATTCGTGCAATTCGCGGCGTTGTTTGATTTTTGTCAATATTTCTACCTCCTTTTGTCCTTCCTTTTGATTCGGTGGTCTTATCTTGGCGCTGTTGAGTGCAGATAGAGAGAAAGTTCAGAATCGTTCAGAGATCAACAAAGGCTTTATTAATCAAGGTTAGCGGTGGTTGGCTTTCTTTTAATTTGATCTAGTCAATTTCTTTGATGTTCTTGAATTTAGGTCCTTTTAGTATTCTCTTCTGTAGAATCAATTTCTGCTGGTTTTCACTTTTCAGACATTTATATTCGAATTGAACGGAACTATTTTTTCTTGTTTTTCTTGGTTTACCAGCTTCTCGGCTTGTATGGGTCCCATAAATTTTTTGTTGTCCCATAAATTTTTAATCAGTAAAAGCTGGTTTATGGTTATGTCCGGTGCTGTTTTTGGATTTTTGGCAAGTACATCGTGATAAAGAAAATCCAATAAATTGGAATAGTTCACGAGTATTACACCATATCACATGAATCCAAAAAAGAGGGGGAGGGGGGGATATGAAATCAAAAGTACCATATTTCTTCTTAATTAGGCTGCTCAAACTTTTCTCTGTCTTCTCCGAGGAATTTAAATTTTTAGGAATAGAAACTACATTAGTACAGTAGCAATCAGGGGTAATAAGAAATTTAGGAATTTTACAAGTGCAAATATTGATTCATGTAGCATGCTGGTGGGACCGCGGAATCATGGGTCTATGAAATAATTGATTAATAGGTAAATAAATGGTACTAATTTTGTATAAACTCAGTGATTCACCATACCCAACTCAACTGTCCTTTCCTTTCTATTATTTCTGAGGAGAAGGGGTTTGGTAAGGGGGTGAGCTGGATTGGGGAGTGGTTTATTTGTGATTGCTTTTGTTTATTATGGGTACCACAAATCAAGTTTGGTGAAAATGTTGCTTGGTAATGATTCTGTACTACATAGCAAACCTCGCATGATAGCATGAGTCTGTATCTTCTAGAGTACTTTATGATATGGAATGTGCTGTATGGAGAAACCGGATTGTCTGATTTAATGCACTGGTAGATATTTTCGGGGCAGGCAGTTTTTAGATTCACAATCAATGGCCGAGATGCTGTCCATTCCAATAGAGTACTGTGGGGATTTGAAGGCAACCTGTATATCCTAGTGCCATGTTGTATTGCTAGGAAATTTTCTATGAGATGGGTCCCGCTGTGCAGTAACTTGCTTATTTGGTTAATTGGTCATGAGACGGGTGCTCACACCTCTCTAGAAAGCTATTTTATCGAACATGGTTGGTACTTGGTACTTACCAGTACTGTATATACTATATAGTGTACTAATTTTCATGCCTTCTACATTTGTACATTCACTCGCAATATACCCACTACCATGTATTGCGGTGCAATTAAAAATGTAGGAACATGTCTCATACCCATTATAGGCAAATTGATATATTTCCTGATATATATTCCTTCTAATCTTATATAGAACCCTCTATCGTCCTTGTCCGTGTAGAGATATATAGCAAGGGCACTTTTGTTATCTTTTAATCTAAATATTGTGCAGAGGAATACTGAGGACTCACGAATTGAAATTGGGTGATATTTCTTCTGTTTTATAGAGCATGTGTAAATTTCCATTTTTTCACCTTGGCATATGTGATATATTGGCAATTCTCAGGGGCTAACATTGGGGAACTCTAGGCACTGTCTAAATTTTATTTTGTTTCTATCACTAATTCTCTCATTTGCTATCCAGTGATGCAATTCAAGAGAAGCAAACAAAATGGCCTCGCTAAACCCCGGCATTCTACTAAAACTCCTCCAACATATTAACACTGATACTAAAGTAGCCGGCGAACACCGCTCATCCCTCCTTCAAGTCATCAGCATTGTACCTGCCTTAGCTGGTGGTGACCCATTCGGAGCCCACCAAGGGTTTTATTTAAAGGTCTCTGATTCATCCCATGCCACATATGTGTCTCTTCCAGCTGAGCACAATGACCTAATCCAAAGCAACAAGCTCCAACTAGGTCAATTTATACATGTGGATCGGCTTGAAGGCGCAACACCTGTACCGGTCGTCAGAGGTGTTAGGCCGGTACCTGGTAAGCATGCTTGTATTGGCACGCCCGAGGATTTGGTTGCAACAAATTCATTAGGGTTAGGGCTTGCTAGTAACAAGAAGGGAAAGGGATCACTAACCAAGTCTAGTAGTTTTACTAAAGGAGATGCCCGTGGTATTATTAAGAAAAAATCAGTTGGAAATGCGAAAGATGATTTGGCGGTACCGTCATCTCCTACAAGTGTATATTCTTTACCAGCTACTTTTGGGAAATTCTCTAAAGCGGTCAAACAACATGTGACAAAAGGGAAAAGTCGAGATGACGGGTCATGTCTGGCATCAAAGGGGCCTATAATGAGTGGGAGGAAGTCATTGTCGGGTGAAATACCAGGGTTTCGGGCCATACCGGGTTTCGGGTCTGAACAAAAGAGTCTGAGAAAGAGCTGGGAAGGGGGTAATGTGGAAGCAAGGAGTAAAGGGAAAGCTGGTTTGGATTTGAAGCCGGTGAAAGTCAACAAAACATCTGAAATTGGAAAGACAACAGTAAGTGAAGTTTTCTTATAAATTCTCTCTCTAACTATTAAATGTGATTTTGGTTTGTTTGTTAAAAGAAAACTATTTAACCATCGGTCAAATTAAAAAACAGGAAAAGACTAGAATTCAGCCGCACAACTGCAACTTATTTCCTTCCCATAAAGTAATACTTGAAAATTTTCAGATTTTTTGTAATTTAACCACTTTTAGTTCTGTTATGACCTAAAAATATGATTTTTGTATAAGCAGACCCCTAGGCGAAAGTTACCATTAGACGATAAGTCTACTACACCAGTACCGAAAAAGGAAGATGCCAGAACTCCAAATTCTACCAAGAAAAGTACAAGCACAACAACTGCGCCTTCTGATGAGACACCAATCAAGAAGCAATCTAATGTTGTAAAAAGAAGTTCTATTCTTTCGAACAGTCCAAATTCAAATGCAAACAATTTAGTGAAGGTTGAACTATCTAACAAGCGATTGACAGATCGGAGTATCCCATGGGCATCTCTTCCCCCCTCTCTTGCCAAGCTAGGAAAGGTATTTCTACATGCTCAGTTGCAATTTTTCTAGAATGTTAATCTTACTGGTACAGACTAGAGTGGTACAGTGTCCTTATATGGCATATCACTACTTGTAACTTTATATTTTAATGCCAGTGAGGCTATATGGTAATATGCATAGCTCAGATTGGTCCTTACTACGGATCATTATATTCGGTTTCAAAATTTAAATAGTTAATCTGAACTGTTCAACATGATTTTCATATGAAAATGTACTTCCAGATTAAATTTTAGATTTTTTATAATTTTTTTACTATTTTTTTAGATAGGTAGAAATCACTACTTTTGAATGGTGTAGAATATTTAGATCAAGAGATTTTCTACCTATCTAAAATAATAGTAAAAAAATCTAAAAATTGTACAATTTGATCTAAAAGTACATTTTCATATGGAGATTATGTTGAATGGTTCAGATAGACTGTTTGGAGTTCTAAAATTGAGATACTGATCCATAGTACGGACTAATATGTGCTATGCATAGTAATGCAGCCTCACTCTTTTAATGCTCTTGGATGTTGTTCTCCTTTTTCCATTTTCTGCTTTAAACTTAATATGTTGCCATTTTGGTAGGAAATGATCAGATATAGGGATGCGGCACAAACAGCAGCCATAGAGGCCGTACAGGATGCCTCTGCTGCAGAGAGCTTGATTCGTTGCTTGAGGTATTTTGACCTTGATTATATCTTTACCACATAATTACTGAAGGGGAGGGTTCAAATGCATCCATTCTTTGCGCCTCTATTTTTTAAATGTTAATAACTTATAAATTTAAAATTGAAATATCAAAATAAAACTGTTAGATATGATCTATATTATTTTTTCTATTCACGCATAAAAAATTATGACATTTTGACTTTGTTTTGATCGATATCAAGATCTTGCAAAAATACATTGATATGGATAAGTTCTTGACGTTGATTTTTAACTTCATGATTTATACAAAAACAAAAAACCGAGTGTGATAAATTTCTTATGTGCGTGTAGAGAAAATAATTATGCAGTATGTATCACATCTAATGGTTTTATTTTGACATGTAAGTTTTAAAATTTTTGTTATTAGAAAATTTAAAATGGAGGAATGACATAGGCACAAAAAATTAGAGGCATTTGAACCCTCATTACTAAATTGCAAATTTTTGTTAAAAGGTCTAATGACTAATATATCTTCTATGACAGTACATATGCTGACGTGAATACAACGGCAAAGGAAGAGGACCCGCAGCCAGCAGTGGAACAATTTCTCTCTCTCCACTCATCCCTCTGCCATGCCTCTCGTGTTGCTGAGTCTCATGCTGCCACCTCAGCAGCCACAACAGACTCTGATTGCCCGGCCCCGCCACCTGAAGAAATCCTAAAAATCTTTACCGACCGTCGCCACCTCTCGGCCGCCTGGGTCTCAGCTGCCCTTTCCTCTGACCTCTCCCCCTTCTCTCTCTACTCTCTCTCCTCCCCATCTGTCACCCCACCTCTAGCTGTAGTTTTAAATGATGGTTCCAAGTCAAAGCCGTCCCCACAATCAAAATCGAAAGCAAAGGTGAAAGGGAAAATTACTTATGCTGAGGCAACTGCAGCGCCAGTCCCTGTGCCAGAATGGCAGCGTGGGGTGGGGGCCCAGGAAAAGGTTGACCTGGCCAAGTCGATGGGGGCTGAAGCGCAAAAGTGGTTCTTAGATTTTATTGAGAGATTTTTGGATGCTGATGTGGCGGTGCAGGGAATATCAGATCGGGAACGGGCAGCTGCTATGTTGCCACAGCTGAAACAGGTCGATAACTGGTTAGGGGAGATGGAGGTGGAGGCGGAGGCGGAGGTATCCGAGACCATCGAGAGGCTTAGGAGGAAAATTTATGACTACTTGCTTGCTCATGTCGAGTGATGATAAAGAAATTTTAGTTTTTTTCCCTTTTTTTTTTAATTTGCTTTTGTTTTTGGTGATTGGAGCAAAAGGTGGTATATGGTCCTGTTCTTTTTAAAAAAAATGAAGGATGTATACAAACACTGACCAGAACGATTTAACAAAGGAAAGAGAGAGATTTAACCTGTTTTTCATTTTTCAAAAAAATGAAGGATGTATATATGGGGATGGAACATATTTGTGATTTTGAATTGGCAATAGCTATCAATTTCCAATTTTCATTGACAATTTGAGAGGAATACTGCAATTCCTTTCTAACAAAAATCTACATGGATAAAGAAAATCTAAATAAATAAATATTTCTTCTGCACTTGGTGTCTCTCGAGTCAAAATCTGAAACCACAAACCAGTACCAACACGCAAAAGGTACAAGTACGCAGTGAACAAAAGAAAATTAGAAAATATTTTGCATTCCAATTGAATGAGAGGATCAGTGTATAAAAAGTAAAACAAGTGACCAATTTGAATGAGCCTAAAATTCCCTAAAAGCAAAGAGAGAATTGCATTGTGGTCTCTGTTCGATCTGATCTGACTCATTCCTAATGTAGATGCAAGCAAAAATAGAAAATAGTTTGCGTTCATCGTTGCTCATCTTACATCACAATTCCTAAACATTATAGTATAATTTTTGCATAGTTTGAGGTGCTTGACAGATATGTTTCAGTTTTGAGTGCAAAATCAGGTACCAGTACACCCCCCATGCTTTACTCCTAACATTGTTGTTTCTGGTAAGCTATTAGGTGTGATTGTGATAATGTGGTGTGAACTACTGTGAAGGACATTATTTCAAAGCTACTAAAATGGACAGAATCTTTATTTTAGAAACATATTAAATATTTTGTCGGAAAGTAGAAAGACGAAAACTGATGCACTAGAAGGAACCGAATCATCCATTCGATTTATTTAAACATTTTTTAAGAAACAAAATTATTGATTCAGTTCCTCAAAGTTTTTATGCAGATTTAAATCCTTAGTCACAAAAAATGTCTAATGTGCATATAAAAATGGAGTAGAACCAGGGTGTTCCTAAGTTCACCAAATTCCTTTGTGAACTCAACTCTAAAACCTATAGGATTGACTTCAAACGACGAATCCAAACTATTGAAATCCTTCTATCTTACGAGTGATGCATTTACATGTGAAAATTTTAAAATTTTAAATTAGTTTTGCATAGAGTCAAGTGGTCAAAAGGCGTCCAAAAAATGAATGCATTAAAATTAATTTATAAACCTTTTAATTTTGACCACTTGACTTTATACTAAATTAATTCGAAAATTTAAAATTTTTACATGTAGACGCATCTCCCGTAAGGTAGAAGGATTTTAACGGTTTGGATTCGTCGTTTGAAGCCAATCCAATAGATTTTACAGTTGAATTCACAAAAGGACTTGGTGAACTTAGGAACACCCTAGTTCTACTCTATAAAAATGTCCAGAGACTGATTCGATTTCTTCTATGACATCAAAAATAATTTTCCATCTTTCTGATTGTCTACAACTATTTAATAGATTTCTAAAAATAAAAAATTCTGAAAATAAAGGTTGTCAAGTGCGAAAGAAATGGTTTACTAGGAGAAAATGGTGGCTGTTGATTTCTGAAGAGGTGCAGAATAATTTCCTAATAAAAAGAAGGTTGGCAAGTAAAAATTTTTTGCCGAAAGGGGCAAAATGGTCTAGCGCCGAATAAATGCCACTGATTTATGTTGTATGAGTGCGATAGTGCTAGGTCCAGCTACTCTAGTATCAAACGGTTAAAATGCATAAAAAAATAAAATGCATCCTATATATGATATGCAACAAACCATAACCAGCATTTATTGAATAGTAATTTTACAAAAAATCAAAATTGGTTTTATTGGAATTGTATCTACATTGATAATTTCATTTGCAATTTTAAAGATGTATGGTAATTTCATAAATAGAAAAAATTATTTTAATGAAATTGCTACCAAAACTCTATTTTAGTAAAGATATTAATTGAAATTTGCTCATTCATATCATCGATTTGGTTTTTATTAAAGCATTTTTTAAGAAACTGAAATACTGTTTCGGTTCCTTAGAATTTGATGCAGATCTCAATCTTTAGCTACAAAAAATGTTTGGTCTGCATGCAAAAATGCCTAAAGGAATCAAACAAGTAATTTGATTCTTTCTATGGCATTGAAAATAATTTTCCATCTTCTGATTCTTTACAATATTTAATACATTTTTAAAAATAAAACTTTTTTAAAAATGGAGTTGTCAAATGCAAAAGACATGGATTGCTAGGGAAAATGGTGGTATTGATTTCTAAAGAGGTGGAGAATAATGCCCAAATAAAAGGAGGTAGGCAAGTAAAGCTTTTGCCGAAAGGGGCAAAATGGTCAAGCACCGAATAAATGTCACTGATTTATGTTGTACTAGTGCGAGTAGTGCTAGGTCCAGCTATAGTATCAAACGGTTAGAAACTTAGAATGCATCATATATAGGATGGAATCGACTCTGTTGCAAGGTTCTGCTTTTCAGATTCCAACCATTCGAAATTTTCTATTTACGTATCTCGATAAAAAAAAAATTCCATGCATAAATCTCAATGAATTTGAATGGTTGGGATCGGAAAAACAGAATTCTGCTTTTCTAAGAAAAGCAGCAGAGTCGTATCCATATATGATATGCCACATACTAGAATTCACATACTATGACCAGCATTTCTTAGAATTGCAGTACTACAAAAAATCAAAATTTATTTGATTAGTAGAAAGATAACCGTACTAATGTTGACATCTAAATACGTTGCATCTGTATAAAAATAACCGTATTAACACATGTTTTGCTAAAATAAATATGTTAGCACCTATCTCCAAAAGCTAGGAAAATAGGTACCTACCTTTCTCCTTCAATTGCTTCTCCCACCAAAAAATGTTGCTGTGAAATTTTATGCAAATTAAAAGTAGTAAATAAATTTTAAATTTTGAAACAAATACCCAAAACTGTTTAAGTTTGGGGATTCATAATGATAGTAGGTTCATAGAGCTAGTTAAAGAGCAAACCAATTTTTAATATAGTAACTAGAGGTCATATTTGCAAGATTTGTTATATGATCTAAAGAAAGACTGAAATAAGTTTTATATAGATTTGTTGGCTAGAAATAGTCTGAGAAATCAAACCATAATTAAATTTAAGAGATCAGTAATAGTCCTGAAAAAAACTATTTTTCAAACAGATTAATCATATATAATTTGCACGCTATTTCAGGTATTTGGCAATTCTGACAATGCTCGCATAAATTTGTAGGACCGGATTAAAAAATCATGAAATTTTTAATTAAGCGGTCTATTTTAAAACTGATACAATCTGCCCAACTAAGATTGCACAGTTCCCTACATGAACCAATTTTTTAATCAAGATTGCACAGTTCAAATCATAATTAAAAACTTTCAATATTTTTAATGAAGTTCTTGAATGGGTCAAATTGATTCGTTTTGGAAATCCTTACACCGAGATCGTTACAATTACTCCGGGACAATTTTGAAGCATTTGATACTTTCGTAGGAATGTTTAAATTAAGAACAAACATGTTTTATACTAATGTTTAATTATTATTACTTTTTTGGACCGATAGAGAATGTTATTGTCATGCTATTTGAAATGAGAGCAGCTTGGGTCCGATGTCCATCGGACTCAAATTTGGGTTCGATGGGTTCGATGACCGTCCGATCTGCTTTAAGATTTGTGCATATGAATTTTAAAGCAGACACAAAAGTTACAGACACGAATCTTAAAACAGATCGAACGGTCATCGAACCCATCGAACTCACTTTGAGTTCGATAGACATCGGACCCAAATTGACCTCATTTGAAATACCTATCTTAAACACTCTTCCTTGCTTTGATTGAAAAAAAAGGTTAAAAAAGAAAACGTGTTGGTGTTTGTTACAAGTTAAGGAGAAGCATAGACCGGGTCCATACAGCCTGGTTAATTAATGTACCATGTTTCCGATTTGGGACCATGAATAATCTTTTCAGTTATTGGATGGGCACGGTGTAAAACTTTATACCTTGCAAACATATTATTAAAATTTCATTTCTCATAGACACATTAAATTCATATGCAAACCATGTAAGTTCTATCTATTACTAAAAAAATAATTTTGTTAAACTGAATTTTCTCTCTATATATAATATATTAATATATGAGTAAGACTTAGATGCTATGAATAGCATAAGGCTTTCCATGCTATTGTCTAAAAAATCTATCGTATAAACTTCAAATTTCGATCTAAGTAGCTCATTAAATTAGTTATATAATGAACCTGTAAAATATCAATTTTTATTATATTTGGATTTTTTTACTCATTTTTATAATATATGAAAATTGGCAAAAATGATCTAAGAAATTGCAATTTTTTATTTATTTTTAAGTCATTTTCAAAAATAATAAAATAATTTTAATAATAGTAAAAATTAATGTTCTACAAGTTCATTATAAACCAATTTATTAAAATACTTACATCAAAATTTAAAATTTATATAATAATTTTTGAGACAATAACACAAAAAGTCTTATGCTATCTATAACATCTAAACCTTATGTGATAATATACTTCGTGGAATCTTGGTGTATGCTATCTATAACATCTGATGAACGGTTTTCATCCTACACCATGTCTACCTAACTTGATCCGAATTCTCCCCGTTGCTTATTTTTGCGGGGCATAAACGTCAATCCAACTCTACTCGCCATCGCCGCAATAAATAAAGGAAAAAGCTAAAAATTAAACTAAAGAAAATGCAAGTAGTTGTGCAGTAGAGAGTCAAAGACTCGCCTAGAGAGAGAGAGAGAGGAGAGAAAGGGAAGGAAGGAGGAAGCAAGAGAGAGAAAAGAAAAGAAATATAATTAGGAGGGAGACTAGAAGGAGACTCTTCGAGTCTGAACTCCAAATGCTTTTCCCAAAGGCGTGCTCCTCTCTCATGGTCTCTTTCCCCTCCTGCTCTGCCTCTAGGGTTTCTCCTTTTCCCCAACGATTTTAGTATTTTCTTTTGTAGTAGTAATTATTCTACTATCATGGTTAGATTGCATCCTTTTAATTTATAGCCCCGGTTTAGTAATTGCTGCGTGACCTTCTCTTGGTTGATTCCAGTAATTAATTCAAGAATCGTATCTAAGAAGAGCAATTATGTCATAAACACCTATTTTTTTAGGTAGAGTAGTAATTTCTGGAGGAAATAAGATGTTTTTAGGATTTTTTTCTTCTGTTTGATGTTTTTTTTTTTGTTGCTTCCATCAATTGTAAAAGTTATACTGTTATCATATTTGAGCTTAGCCTTTGTGATTTAGATGAATTTTGTAAATTAAATCCTGAACCTTTAGTAATTTGTAATTTGCAGGTGAGAAGGCAACAGTTATGGCCAAATTTGAGAAAGCACTGGCTTGGGAGGCCTGTCATGTTTGGTATAGACACACTCTTAGTTCGGCCGATTCGAACTTTATACGGCGCCAGTCAATTACTCGGTTCAGGCCGGCTTTTTTGTAATATTACCAATGTTGCTTCATCTTTACAGATTGAACTGGTAAATTTTCTACTAATAATTTGATTATTCGCTCCTCTTTTTTACTGCTATTATTTTAATTTGTTTTGTACATCATTTAGTATTGTTATTATCTCTTATGATGTTTCCTATTGTTTGATTGTTGAAGGTGCCATGCCTCCAAGATAACTATGCATATATCTTACATGATTCGGATACTGGTACAGTAGGAGTTGTTGACCCTTCTGAAGCTGGGCCTGTAATAAATGCATTACAAAAGAAGAATCAGAATTTGACTTACATACTGAATACACATCATCACCATGACCATACTGGTGGGAATCTTGAATTAAAAACAAGATATGGTGCCAAGGTATTTTGATATCGCTTTCCTCGTCAAAATATAGAAAATCAATAAGTTTAATATCATGCAACTCTCTTAAATCCCACCCTTCAGAAGGAAAAATAAAAGGAAAAAGATCCCCAGTGTCCATTCACACAACCAGAATTCACCAAAACAAGTATGGAAATAAATATTGTACTAATATCAATGGATAAAATAAAAACAATAAATTAAAAATTTTATACCTTCAGGACAATGGAAATGGTCTTGTACTGTGATAGTACATCATATACTGGTTATTGATATTTTATTGAAGCGATCCTTTGGTTGCATGTAAGTATGACTTGTGCAAAGATATGTCCTTTTTACATCTCTAATCTCTCTCTCTCTCTCTTAATAGGTTATCGGTCCAAAGAAGGATAGAGAGAGAATACCAGGCATAGACATAGAATTAGGTGATGGAGAGACTTGGATGTTTGCCGGACACCGTGTACTTGTCATAGAAACACCCGGTCACACCAAAGGACATGTGAGCTATTATTTCCCCGACAGTAGAGTGGTATTTACAGGGGACACACTGTTTAGTTTATCGTGTGGAAAGCTTTTCGAAGGGTCTCCTGATCAGGTTGTTTTTCTATTTCATAATTACCTTGTAACACTAAAATCGATTATTTTATTTATTTATTTTGATTGTTTGTTTTATCTTTTTTGAAATATACCCCTAAAAGCTGGTATTAACTTGTGAGTACTATTTGCAGATGCTGTCTTCTCTTGAAAAGCTAATGTCTTTACCAGAGGATACAAAAGTTTACTGCGGCCATGAATATACACTGGTATGGTACTTTTGCTCATAGGTTTTCTCTTTTCTGTTTTTTTTTATATTCCATCCTTTGTATGAGCGAGGCTATGTCATATTAATTAATCTCTTTATAAAATAATTGCAGAGTAATGCAAAGTTTGCTTTATCCATAGAACCACATAATGAGGCGCTGAAAGAGTATGCAGCACATGTTTCCAATCTCCGTAATAAGAAAGTGCCTACAGTAATATTTCAGATCCCTACAATTCTTTTTTCAAATCTTAAGTGCAACTATCTGATTTTTAGAGAGCTTGGTGTTATTAGTTGTGGGAGGGAGCCACTGACTTATAGCTTCAGTAATTCAAGTAAATTTATTTGGTAGAATTGAAATACATGAGGTGCCCAAGTAATTTACAGGTACTAGTAGTCAGTAAAAAGACCCCAAAATATGCAAAAACAATAAACAATATATTAATAGTAAAGAAAGAAATGGTGAGCTACTTTACGCCTTCAGTGTACTTGTATGATCTGTACAACTTGGGACCAGTATGGTACAGTCATTTGCAATTCAACCCTTGTTTAAAACTTTTATCCTATACCGTTGAAAAAAGAAACGTGTTAGCACTCTTGCATACTTTTAAATCATTTCTAAATTTTGTACTGATTTGTTTCCCGTAGATACCAACCACACTCAAGAGGGAAAAGGAATGCAATCCTTTCTTGCGCACCTCAAGCTCCGAGATACGAAATAATTTGAGAATTTCTGAAAATGCAAGCGATGCAAAAGCATTAGGTATGATCCGTCAAGCCAAAGATAGGTTTTGACGATTTAGGAAATGTTGTGTACAAGGGTATTTATTTTGTTTCGAGAAAAGAAAAAGAAGGCATGACTTGCTTCTTGTATTGATACGAGCTGTTAATAAAAGTTTTTTTAGTGTAGATAAATTCCATGCAATTAAATGGGTGGTACTAGATGAGGAATTTTTTTATTCTTTTATCTTGAAGTGTTGGGAACTTGGGATCAAGGCTGGTTTTTTCTTCATTTCCTGTTAGCTGTAGAATTGTTCATTTTTCACCAAATTTTCTAAGTAAAATCGTGTTACTTGAGCTGTTAAGCAAATATTCAGCTAATATTGTGTGTTGTTCATCAGCCTGCCTCAATTAAACTTACTGTTTTGAATTTAAAACCTTGTGTATCATGCATTTTTTTTCTCACTGATCTGATTCTGTGTCAAATAACTAGCAGTGTCAATTGTGCGATATGGGCAAACGGTTTGTGTGCTCTTTCTTCAATTACATTTAAATTTAATGGCACTGGTAATATTTCATCGATGTAGTAACTAGTAAGCCACAAGTGTTATTTATATCACGAGATGATGGCTATTGTAAATGCATGCATATTAAAAGTTTAAAATCCCTCTTTTAATATGCACTCATAAATATCTTTATTTGTAACGTTCAAATATTTGATCCGAACCAACATAATTTTCATATTAAAATGTACTTAGAGATCAAATTTTACATTTTTTTTAGAAATTTGTTACTATTTTTTTTAAGATTTCTGAAAATCACTGGTTTTCAAATTTTTTATTAATTAATGAAAAACAATGATTTTCAAAAATTCTATAAAAATACTAATTCTTTTTAGAAAAATGTAAAATTTGATCCCAAGCACATTTTAACTGAAATTTTTATTAATATTCAAACAAAATATTAAATTTCAAAATCTACACACTGTTGGATAAGATTTTGAAAACTGTACAAATAGCAGATTTATTTTCCGGTTTTGGAATTCCAAATCCGCAAAAAAAATTGCGGTTTTGAATAACTTAAATTTTGTTCGTTTTGGTTCTGACACTCTCACAAAGGAATCATTAAATAATTTAAATTTTTTGTTTTTAAAAAAAAATAGAAGGATTATAATATTTTCTGTATTTATCTAGAAGTGACTTTTGAACCGGGATCAATAACTCAGATTCAAAACATTGTTATTTTTTTAATAACACAAAGAAATATTTTAATTTTTCTTACAATCGCAAACAAGCCGGCCTGAAAAATATTGATCCGGGTTATTTGTCGCAGTCTTTCTAATAAATCAAATTATATAGTATTACATCTATTTTCAAAGAAATATATAAAATATTTCTAATATTTCAATAAATAAATAAATTATAAACATTTTTGTTTAATTAAAAAAAAACTTACAACCGGGGATTAATTTTCCGGTTCCTAGAACCGGGAATTTAATCTCCGGTTTCAGACTGCCTAGAACATGAATTTTTTTTTGCGGAAAGTTTGTATGAAACTGGAAATTTAATCTCCGGTTTGGACAAATTTCGGAATTTCTATGCATGAGGTGTAGATTTTGAAATTTAATATTTGTTTTGGATATTAATAAAAATTTCGGACATTTTAACATGGAGATCATGTTGAAAGGTTCGGATTGACTATTTGTTTAAATAAAGATATGAACATGTATTAAAAAAGTGGTTTTAATATGTATATATTTTTTTTTGAGAAGATTAATATGCATATTAGAATAGCCCATCTCTTTTTATCACCAGTACGTGGAATCAATTCTAACTTCTAACCTTTCGGTGCTATAAAATATGACAGCAAGCCGTTTACACTAACTTCACTAGTGCAACCATTCCTTACCTAAAGGCTAAAAGTGCGTAAACATAGATAGTCAGAAGAATTTTGTTGTTATAATATCTGAACCTCCTGCACAAAAAATTCTATTAAAATTGCGAAGTGTAAACATAATTGATTTGGCTTTACCAGATATAACTTCTCACCAACCAAACTTGGCTTCTCCGTCCCGTCACTGTTTCATCCCCTTTATAATTTCCTTTCCCGTTCTTTTTTTTAATTCATTATTCTAGGAGTAAGGCTATGTACTATGCTAGCACGGACTGTTTTTCTTGTGAAAGTTCATTTATTTAACGGACTGTAAACCTGTAAACCGGTAGTTGTTACAATGTAAGTCTGTAATCAGAAGAGGTAAAAGCAAACGGTAGTTTTAACTTTTTTTTTTTTTCTCTTTTATGCGATCTCTCTCTCTCTCTCTCTCTCTTTCTATCCAATGGCGATCGATAAATCCGGCCAACCCACTTACGCTATAACCTTCGGTCGGTCGACCTCCCTGGGCCGTGCTCTCGTTTCGGCTCTCCTCTCCTCATCCCAACACTCTCTCATTCGCATCCTCGACCCGCTCGAATCGACCGGAGCGCCCGGTCCAGCTCCAGTCTTTTCCGACAGGATTTCATACCACCGGGCAGACTTCTCGGACCGGACCCAGCTGATCGGATCCCTATCCGGTTCATCTGTTGTCTTCCATGTGGACCCCACCAGGTCCTTGCAGAGCGAGAGCTTTGGTCGGATCCATTCACTGGCTGTTGGGTTCACTAAGGCGCTGCTCTCTGCTTGCCCTGAGGCTGGTGTACGACGTATGGTGTACACCGGGTCCAGTGACGTAGTGATCAGTGGAGTTGGGGATATTTGCAATGCCGATGAGTCTCTTGCTTACCCTGATAAGGTTCTTCTTCTACTTACTAGTTATTTTGTGTTCGATTTGTAAATCAATAGAATCTTTTTTTTATAAAAAATACATAAATTTCTCTTTCGTCAGGTGTAGTAAGCTGACACTAACTGCATGTTTACAAAATTAGAAGGAAATAGAAAAATGTAGCATGTCCGTAAGAATCTAAAGCCAAAATCTAACCAGTTGTTAGAACTTGAGCCTGACATAAAAAAAAATCATGCTCGGGTCCTTTGGGTCCTTTCGGTCTTAAAATATCTCAAAACATTCAAATCTGAATTAAAAAGAATATCAACATGCTGTTGGATTTGTCTGGCTCGTCAGCCTGGTGCCAATGCATTTTCTAAGTTCAACTCCATAGCATTTCCTATGCAAATGCTTTGTGAATATTAATCAATTGCACTTGAACCTGTATCTTTTTCTAAGATTTTTGTTTCTGATAATTCTGTAGTTTGATGATGCATTGAGTGAGTTGAGAGCACAAGTAGAGATGAGGGTTCTAAGTGCAAATGGCAAAAATGGATTGCACACGTGTGCACTACGACCTAGCTTTATGTTTGGGCCTGGAGATGAAAGTCTTGTACCATTTATTGTATCCTTTGCTAGGTCTTTCTTCTCAAAGGTATGCCTTATATCCTATATACTTGTGTATGTCAGAATGTCATCAAACATAAGCACTGAGAAGCAACGCTGCAAATATTAAAAAAAGTGTAGAAGTTATGACATACAAGTACATAAAATGAGAGATATCCTCTGCACACCTCGCTTCTTCATTTACTCCAAAATATGACCAGACTACGCCCTCTCAACTGATTGAGGAAATGAGGGTATCTAAGTACTTTTGAAGAAACTAGGATAGATGGATTTTGTCTTATCCTATCTTTTCCAAAGGCCATGTAATATATTATTGCTTTGGCAGGGGCATTTTTGTTATGTTGATGCTTAACTTGGAATCCTGTATCCATGATGCTAAGTTTTGGAACCCTATATCCATACCTTAATTAAAAATTAGTTTGTAATAGGAATATAATGGAAAACAGCAGTTCAGATTCTAGTGGAGATAATCAAAGAGATCAAGCTGTTAGTTAGTTAGAGCTAATAGGCTGTTAAGATGTTTGTTAGAAATAATATTCTGTTAAGATGTTGTTAGACGTTTGTTAGAGGATTTCTGTTATTCTGGTAACCATAGGAGTTGTAATCTAGATTAGCATAGATTGTTATATCTATAAATACTAGACAGAGACAAACTTGTAATTCAATTAAGTGAAATACAAACCATTCATCTTTCTCTCAAACTCTAAGATGGTATCAGAGCTCTAGGTAGTGCTGGAATTAGGCTAACGCCTATTCCAGGAATTATGTCCCTATTTCCATTCTATTCCACCTAGTAAAAAAAAAATTTCATTATTCCAAAAATAAGCCTTTTTTATTCTAGTCTAAACCTCTCTATTCTTCTCTATACTCAGAATAAAACACCTTATCTCTCTCTATTCATATTCTATTTCTCTCTATCTCTAATCCCTAATTCCTCTATTCTTCTCCCTACTCCCTCTGTTCCTATCCTCCGTCTTCTCCTTCCCAAATTCGAGATCAGAAACCAAACCAGCAAGAAGAATATAGTCCAAAACCTGAACCAGATCGGTGCACAACAGAAGAACAAGTTCTCAGCTTCATCGCCATCTTACAGCAAAGCTCCAGCACAATCGTGCCAACAACTACAAAAAAAAGAGAGCAAGAATTTAACAAATCAGAAACCAGAACCTATCCGTGAGGCACAACGAAAAGGCAGAGAAGGCGTCCGGCCAGGTGCTCACGTGTGCCTCCTTGCTAAAGAAGAAGCACGCTGCGACCGAGCTGACGAGATCGCGATCGATCGTCTCACCACACCAATTCTGTCGTGATCCTACCCTCTGACGGCCTTGCCATTGCGACGAGGTGCTTGCACACACAGACTCTGGTCACTGTGCCACCTCGACGACTCGCTTTCTGATCAAGCTTTCAGCGCCATGACGACACCATCTCGTGCGCGACCGGAGACCGTGTCCAGTTGGCATGGAGGCTTTCCTTTGCCAGGTCCTCAACCTCTCTCTCTCTCTCTCTCTGACTGCGGCTAGGGATTTGGAGCGAGGCTCCAAAGACAATCTTTGCTGTGTGTACAATCTTATTTCGATCAAAGAGAAAAGCAAAGAAAAAAAAAAGGAAAGGAAAGCCCATAATCTGTTGTGTGCTTCGTTCCTAAAACATTTTTTTTTTTGTGATCCGGTTTTAAGAACTAAATCTGGGCCTATTGCTTGTTCTTTTTCCTCAAAAATCTCCAATAAAAAAAAGAAACTCCACAGCCCACTACTCAAATCAATTCTGAGCCCGCCTCTTGACATTACTTTCCTGCGCTTCTTTTATTCCCGATCCCCTCCAACTGCAGTTCCAACAGAACATGCTGCTCACTCAGACTTACTGATTCATGTCTAACCAAGCTGAACCAATGCCGGGCTCCTTTTCTCTTCTCTTCTTCTTTATCCACAAAATGCTTCTAAAAAAAATGAGATGAGAGCTAAAAAGCCTCTTGAAACCATGTACTTGTCACAAAGCCATGAGCTATTCAATTTTCTTTTTTTTTTGTTTTGTTTTTATTTTTCAAAGAGGACTCAAACGAGCCTCTCTCGAGTACATGGAAGCATTCTTGAGCCAAAAGAGCTCCTTCTCTCTCTACCTTCTTCTATCTTAAAGGAGACCCAAACTTAACGATTCAAATCGCAAGACAATGGCATTGAGATATTTGCTTCGACATTCCAACCACACCGTGCGTACCGCCCGATGCGCTTGAGGGGGGGCTAATAGGAATATAATGGAAAACAGCAGTTCAGATTCTAGTGGAGATAATCAAAGAGATCAAGCTGTTAGTTAGTTAGAGCTAATAGGCTGTTAAGATGTTTGTTAGAAATAATATTCTGTTAAGATGTTGTTAGACGTTTGTTAGAGGATTTCTGTTATTCTGGTAACCATAGGAGTTGTAATCTAGATTAGCATAGATTGTTATACTCTATAAATACTAGACAGAGACAAACTTGTAATTCAATTAAGTGAAATACAAACCATTCATCTTTCTCTCAAACTCTAAGAGTTTGTTTGTTAAGAGCATATCTCTTTTGTTTAATCTACTTTTCAGATTATAATAGGAAACGGGAAAAATAAGTGTGACTTCACCTATACAGAGAATGTGGCACACGCTACCATTTGTGCTGACAAGGCTCTTTCTTTAGACCCTGTTTCTGTTTCTGGAAAGGTACTTTCCCCCCCTAAAACTTTCATAAATACCTGTAGAATCACACCAGTTAGTTTTTGGTACATATATTTAAAAATAAATTTCTGCCTCGTCTTTAAGAAGTCTTTGCTTGGGGTTTTTCTATTGCAAATAATGATGTATATTATCATTTTTATGATATAATGCAGCCATACTTTGTTACTAATGATGAACCAGTTGAGACATGGGAGTTTATTTCCAGCATTCTAGAAGGGTTGGGATATCAAAGGTACAATGCATCTATTTTGTGGCACTTAATACCTTACGTGGAAGTAAATGATATATACTGTTCCTTATGGTTCCTAGCAGAAGCCTTAAAAATCAGTCTAACGTGAGTATGATAGTGTAAATTTCAGTCCAACTTTGAGCTTGTTTCTTTTCCTTTTTATTTTATTATTGCATGTGTTGTAATAGTGGGTAATTTAGGCTCAATGCTTAGACATCAAAATTTGGCAAATAACTTCCAACCAGAAAAGGAAAAAGGACTTTGACATTGCTACTGCTTTTATATTGTTTTGTACTGACTTTAAGAATTGGAACTTCAACTTGTTTAGTGGTACTGGTTTCATAATGTAACCATTCTGATATCATATATGTTAAAGCCATAATAATTTGAATTATTTTTAGGCCCCTGGTTCGTTTGCCAGCTAAGATTCTCTTGACAGCTGCTTCAGTTACCGAGCTAACTCGTCAGAAAATCGGTTTTGTTTCTCTTTCGAGTCGACTTCTTTCTCCTTCTATAATCTACTTGCTGTCATGCACAAGAACTTTCAACTGTTCTATGGCCAAAACGATACTTGGCTATACTCCCGTTGTTAGATTAGAGGTTAGGAATCCTCACCTTTTCAAATTTTTCCATGAGGCATTTCAACTGTTTTTTTTTTATTTGTTTGATAATTTATTATGCAGGATGGTGTTGCACGAACAGTTGAATCTTTCTCTAATTTAGCAAATGGTTCAAGCTTTGATGGAAGACGAGAACTTGGCGAACCGTCAAAAGCACGCAAGTTTTTAGGCACTGGATTAGGTGATAATTGCATCTCCTCTTTTTCTCAAAAGATTGCAAATCACCTAGATTATATGCAGTTAAATAATTAATTCTTTTTTTTATTTTTTGGGTGAATACAGCGGCGGATATATTGCTGTGGAGAGATGACAGGAGAACATTTTTATTTGTTATGTTTTCATTTCTTTTCTACTACATGTTTCTTCTCTCTGGTCGCACTTTCCTTTCTGCTTTGGGCAGCATACTTCTAGTAATATCAGTTTCTCTCTTTGGGCATGGCTGTCTGCCTCATTCTGTGTAAGGAGCAATATAGTCAAGAATTTCAAGCATTTATAGGGTGAATTCATATAATATACCTGAAACAGTGAGGCTATGGTACTATGCATAGCACAGATTGGTCCGTACTACGGATCAATATTTTCGTTTCAAAGTCCCACTAGTCAATCTGAACCATTCAACATGATTTTCATATAAAAATGTACTTGAAGACTAAATTTTACATTCTTTAGAAATTTTTTACTATGTTGTTTATATATGTAAAAAATCACTACTTTTGATTGGTCTAGAATCTTTAGATCAAGTGATTTTCCACCTATCTAAAAAAATAGTAAAAAAATTCTATAAAATGTAGATTTGATTTACATGTACATTTTCATATTGAGATCACGTTCAACGGTTCAGATCGATTGTTTGGACTTTGAAAATAAAAATATTACTCCATAGTACGGACCAATTTGCCTCACTCTACCTGAAATGTCAAAAATCAAATGTGCCTGTAGACGCAGGAAATTTCATGCATTCTGAGCAAGTGTGTTATTCAAATACAAGTAATAGACAAGAGATTGTTTTGTTTGTGTATAGGTACGGATTCACTATAGAGAAGTTACCTCCAGATTGTTTTCGTGCATCAGAGGCAACTACGAGAAACTTATTTCGACTTTTTGCTTCATTGTGGAATGGAGGTGTTCATACAGTGTTGCGATTGGCTGAAGGTCGTGACTGGAACCTTCTTTTTAAGGTCACTATTTCCTCTATTTTGGCAAAGTGTTTTCTTTATTTCTTATTTGCGAATAAACCAAAAGTTGTTGGGTGCTAATTGCAAATACGGAAGACTTGGTTGATTCTGCCTGGTACAATATGATTGTATTATGCAGAAGTGACTGTTATTTTTCTTTTATACTCCCTTAATGGATGATGAACCTCTGTTAAATGATATTTTTTGGAACATAGAATGAGCTTATTGGATAATATATTCTTATGCATATTTTCAGGCTGTATTATCATTATACATTTTAAGGCTGCTTTTCCATCTTTCTCTGCCCATTTTGGTCGGCTTTGGTACGTGCTCTCTGTTTTTTTTTAGATTTGATATCTTCTTTGTACTTATCTGTGTTTAGTCCATACCTACTTTTACTGGATCACAGATTTAAAAAAAAAATATGACAACTTGGGATTAAAAAATTTATGATAAAAACAAAAATAAAGTTTGTTGAAAGAACTAAAAGAAATATATAAACCAGTTGTGAAAGAATGTAAATAAAGAAATAGCTAGTTGCACTGTTTTAATATTCGGTTCTATTCGGCGAATATACGGCCGTATATTCGTATTCGGTTGTAATCCGAATAGAAAACTAATATTCGGTTCTGAATATTCGGTCTAAAATTTGTATTCGGTCATGAATATTCGGTCTAAAATTTGTATCGGTCTAATATTCGGTTCTGAATATATACGGTTCTGAATTTATGTGGCTATGCTGCTTGTTTTCTACTATGCTGCTGTTTATTAATATGAATTTTTATTTTAAAATCCGCATATATACATCCGAATAAAAATCCGTATATTCGACCGCATACCGTATATTCGGTATTCGGTGGCCTTCCGAATACCGAATATAAACCGAATTTTAAAACACTGGCTAGTTGCAATCTGGAACAAAGATTTAAGCAATCAGTGCACAGCTACTAAAAAAAAAAAAATTCTTAGCAATTGGTTTTAATAATGCAGGTCTGTTGTGCGCATTCAGTGGTTTCATAATATATGATCAGTGTGAACATGAAATAGACATGCTAATCGCCGCTGCTTTTGTTCGGGTTGAATTATTAGCTCGCTGGATCATCTCTAAATTGCCCAGTTCTGTATTAGATCGCATCTCTAACTTTTTGTGAGCATTTTTGTGTCTTAAAAAGTAAAACATTGCACTTGCATTTGTTAATTATTACTAGCAAGTGCTTGGTAATCTGCTACTGGAGGAGAAATTACCGTCTGTCTGGTATGTACCCGCACCGCTTAGAGCACATACTTTAAATGTTCTATTCTTTATATAAAAGAAAGAAAAGAAAAAAGAGAGGTGATGATATTTGGTTGACTACAAAACAAGCAATCCTGACTTAGGTTTTTAGTCTATGTTATTTGGTACTGAGGTACCTGCAATAGCACTGTTCAAGTAATTTAAGGTTTGTCTAGGCAAGAAGGCAAGAACACCACAATCAACAAAACCTGATTTTTTTTAATTTCATTATTTAGCATTTAAGGGTTTGTATATGCTTTGCTGAGTGGTTTGTCTAGGCAAGAACACCGCAATCAATGTAAACGCTTTGTGAATATTACTTTGACATGTTTGGCTGGTGCACTGTGTGTTAATTTAAATAACTAGTTTAAGTGGTTGTGTGGTCTCATCTTTCGATAAGTTTGTTGTCTCTTAGATGCTTACCTGTATCAAATTTATATTATATACGGGTATAATTTGAAAACCGTTTGTTTACCAGCTAAAAAAATTAAAATGTTTGGTTACCGGTCGAAAAAATCAACTTTTCTTACATTGTTTGTCGGTAATATTTTTATACATAATCATTTGCATCAAAATCAATATTTGAACTTAAATATATATATATATATATATATATATATATATAGAGTATGGCTAACGTGCTTCCTCTAGAACTTCAGCGATATGCTTCCGGGGGCATATCTTAGTGTTTGATGTTCAAACAACAAATGCAAACCGTTAGATGTGATCTCTATATTAAAATCTGCTTGGAGACCAAATTTTACATTTTTTGGAATTTTTTTACTATTTATTAAGCCACTTTGAAAATTCCAGATCATATGGTCCAGACTGTTTTTACTGTTCACCCGGATCTGGAATTTTCAAAGTGGCTTAATAAATAGTAAAAAAATTCGAAAAAATGTAAAATTTGGTCTCCAAGCAGATTTTAATATAGATTGAACATCTAACGGTTTGAATTTGTTGTTTGAACATCAAACACTAAGATATGCCCCCGGAAGCACGAGGCCGAAATGCTTTCAGAAGCACATTAGCCATACTCTATATATATATATATTTTTCAAAAACAACAAGTTCTAAAAAGAACCAGTTCGGCTTATATTGAGAGAAGTCTGGAGACTTCGTTTTGTTTGGAAAATTTAACAACCAATTTAGAAAAATAAATATTCAAGGTTTTTTTTTTGAAAAGTTCAATAACTTGTTTTTATTTTTATAGTTTAAATGTTCAATTTGGTACAAACAAAAACTCAAGAACTAAGGTCTATATTGGGCCATTTTAAAAAAAAAAATCATGAATTAAATCTGAAATTTTCCTAATTAAAGAGGCCTTGGAAACGTAAAATTTTTCAGGGTAATTTCGTCTTTTCTTGGAATACAGGCCGTGGAAAAAACATGCAAGCGGCAAGCCTAAACTGAAAGAATTGCAAGCTCTTGAAAATTCGGTTGAATTGGCAAGGTGCAATTGTATTTTGGGCCGAAAGAATTACAAGCCCAGTATTTTAATGTTCTTGGGGGTACTTTTATCATTTAACCAGTGAAAGCGAAGAAAGAAACCCCCAAGTCAAACCCTAGTTTGCGGTCCATAAAAACCTAGCCGCTCCGGGAGAGGTAGAGAAAGGAGAGTAGGACCCTGCTTTCTCCTAGAAAAGCAGCGGATCCGAATTCGCCGCTCCGTTGCTTCTTCTCCTCACCCACTGTCTCTATTACTCGCCATCCATCTCTCGCATCGAAGGTAATTTCTCTAATTTTTCAACCTCCGCTCGGTGATTACGAAAATTGCTTAGTGTATACTTATTTACACTGTAGCCAGCCCATATATATATATATATTATATTTCTGCACTTTGTTGTCTGTTCGTCCTGAGAGGAAGTTAGTCGTGTATTTCCTTTGCGGACGACGAACAAATTGGAAAGAATTGGCGCAACGCAATTTGTCAACCCTTGGCCTTCTGAAATGCTATTGGGTGTACATGTTGTGCCATACACTAAGTCCACCTATAACTTTGTCACCTGCTTTATTCCTTTTTAGCAGTTGATTTTCACGGGTGGTAAAGTTTGAAACAGTTAATGTTGTTGGAGTAATTTCTGATTTATTTGAAAAATAGGGAAATTGTAAGATATAAGTGTTTCAGTGATGATGAATCAATTAGATGTGTGAAGTTATATTCAAATATAACTTTTGAGCTTAAACATGTGAGGCACTATACACAAATTCTGACCTGCTGTTTAATTGGTCAATTTTTGCCCTGAAACGTTTTGCTTTTATTATGTAATACATAAATTATCAGCTTGTGCATATGTCGAACTATATACATATTTTTTCTTTTCTTTTTTTAATCAACTCCATACGATTTATATGGCAGCAATGATGAATCAATTAGATGTGCTAAGCTATATTATACATAGCTTATGAGCTTAAACTTGTGAGGCATTTACACAATTCTGAGCCTGCCAATATATTTTTATTGTGCTATTTGTTGCTCTCAGATTATTTCTCAGTACTTGTGTATATATTATTTTATTTCTACTGCCATTTCACATTTCCCTGGGGTTGCATATAAATAGTGCCATTTCACATTATTTGTATTATTATATATAGTTTTAGAGTATTTACAAATAATAGTTTGTCAAGGATTTATTATAGGGGCTTATTTTTTAAATTTATTTGTGTTGTACAAAAAACTTGACTATATTTTAAATATCATAGTGGTGTCATGGAATCTTGATGTTAACTGTTATCTACTGGTTCCAAGGCATTCTATACAATGTACTTCACCATATAAATTCAGACCTGCTGTTTCATTAGTCAATTTTTCCACAGGCATTTTGTGTTTGTTCCAACACTTGCTGTTGATTTCATTATTAGGATGTCATGTCAAACTATATTTTTTTTCTGTTTTAGTTCATATGATTTTAAATGGCAGAAATGATGAATCAATTAGATGCGCTAAGCTATGTTATATAGCTTATGAGCTTAAACCTGTGAGGCATTTAACACAATTCTGATCCTGCTAATATCAAATTTTCTTGTGCTAGCTGTTGCTCTCATATTTACTTTATCGTACTTGCATATATATCATTTTGTTTCTAGTGCCATTTCACATTCTTATGAGACATTCTTCTAAATCTATGCATAGATACAACTTCAAAATGTGGAGCATCTTCTAAATCTATGCCTAAGAGATGCAGACTCGAAATGTAAAGGAGTTCATATGGTACCATTTTGGAGTTAGCTGATTTAGCAACATCAATGGATCTGCTGGTCATCAAAACGCGACTCCCGTTCTTATCATCAGGCAATGCATTTTTTAGTTGATTCCAAAATCAACTGTTCACACCGAATCATAGCAATTAATGAATAGTTGATCTTTGGAATCAACTGCAACATGCATCGCCTGATGCTAAGAAAGGGTGTCGTGTTCGGATGACTAACAAGTCTATCGATGTTGCTAAATCAGACTTCAAAATGAACTCCTTTGCGTTTCGAGTCTGCATCTTTTAGGCTGCACCGATTTTGGCCTGGCTCATGCTGCACCAGTTTGACACTTCCCAACCCCAATCAAGAGCTCCATTTCTTTGTGATGATATTGGCAAGCTTGCACACCACAAAATTCAAAACCGCCTCAACCATTTCACTTTCTGCGCTCTTTAATTTGAGGGAGAAGATGATAGGTGCCAAGGAAAATAATAGTTCAGGGATTAATTGGATATGGGGTTGGCTCAGAGTGAGATGAGATAAGGTGAGGTAAGAAGTGCTTGCGGGGGTGTTGTCATGTGTGCTTATGTATTTTCCTATTATATCACTTTTTTTTTTGCCTAATATTTCCTGTTATATGTAGCTGGTTGGATTGTATAGATTTTTATTTATTTGATTTCTGTTGAATTTGTTATGATTTAGGCTGTGAACCAAATTGTAGTTCAAAGTTTTCCAGGCCGTGGCTGAAAAAGTGCGATTTTGATGCAGCAAAATTATCCACACAAGTACACGACTCCAGCATTTAAAGATGCGATTTTGATCTGGGCACTGTTTACCTATTGATCAGTTAAAATATATATATTCAGCTGAACGGAAAAATTATTCACGCCACTCCAGCATTTCAAGTTGTGTTAATAGAACAGATAATGGTGTTAATATCATCCCTCGACATCACAGCGCCGTCTTCACCCGGGATTGTCATTTGCTCCTGACAATTGAAATCTTATTAAGATTTGAGAAGAGAGTTGAGACAGAACTCAGCTGTTTGAAGTGACCACACGAATCGTGTTAACAATTAATATCTGACTCAATACACCCTTGACTCGCCAAACTAATTATAGCAACAGGGTCAGACCAAATAAACCTTGTAGCCACAGAAAACACCCGTTTGTTTGGCTAATTGACCCGGGGCATCCTATGACCAGCTTCTAGATTCATGAGTTATTAGTTTTCAGATACTTTCTGAACATATTTCCTAATTAATCACAAATTATTCATGAATTTTATGAAACTTATGAATTGTTCACAAATATTTCGAATCATTCTTGAATTATTTACGGAACTTATTTTTATATACATATAGAAGAATGAGTTATTCCTAAATTATATCGTTATTACACCTCATTCCTCAATAACAAATTAAGACTATCGAATTATTTTTGAATCGCAACTTTATAAATATGGTTACTGGCTGCTGTACATATAACTGCTAGTCCGCAACACAAAATCCAAAATCTGTTGGAGAGATGAGAAAGGTTAGGAGATGAATGATAGTGAATGAGGGTAGCTGGAAATTAGAGGATGGATTGCTGAGCTTTTATTTTGTATTGTGAACGAGCCGATGGGCGGAGGGGTACAGATTTTTTTTTGTTTGTATTCAATAGCCCATAGGCACAAGTCTGAAACTCATACCAGTAAGATGTTACATTTGCCAGTAGATAAACATATGCATCCCCGGTTCCTTTTCCCCTATCCTAATACAATTTGAATCTATTTCTAAAACATAAACATGGGGTAGTTGTATCCCATTGTGTCCCAACCCTGAATTCTTTCCTTCTTTGCTAGATCGTCAGCCATTTTGTTTTGGCTGCTCTCCGTTGAGACATCGCCAAACCGCCCATATAGAGTTAGCCACTTCTGACCATTGTTCCTCTGTTGTTTTGGTTATCAGTTTTAATATGACCTCTTTATAGGAGCCTACCAGTTGGTCAGCGCACATGTCTAGAGGCCCCGCGAACCAGCAGGATCTGGAAAAGTTGCATTGGAATACCATATGTAGCATGTCCTCTTCCTCCCGGACACAATTCGGATCCACCCCAATTCCTCTGTCTTAGTAGAGGGGTAAAGATTTTAACAAAGCAATTTTAGCTTCATACAGTGCACAAATCATATGTAGCGCTGTTTTGATTCTTTAGTATGTCCGCTGCATGCAGTTAAAATTGCATTTTTAAAATATTTACCCGATGGGCGAGGGAACTCAGGTCACCCAATATAGCAGCTTATTTTAATTTTTCTATGTTTCAAATTAATCGTCAATTTTTTACAGGTACAATATCGATTTATTATAAAAGTACCCTTACTTTTTATTCATTCATTCATTCAGTCATTGTGGTCAACTTTTTTTAGACCTTTTGCTGACAAGGGAATGATGTGGTATCAGCCGGGAGTATCAGGAGATCATGCCAGATTATAGAGTGATATAATTTGTTCAGTTTTTTTCTAAATGAAGCAAATTGTAATTAATTAAGTGAATATGCAGGATGTAAAGACTCTTTTTTCTTTTAATACAAATTGTCAAGATGGCTACTGGCCATCTGACCTTAAAAAAGAACTCCAAATCAGGTTCTTTCTATTTATAGTTATTTTTTTTCTTGATGTGTCACCTTTTATGTTCGACAATTATAAATTTACACATCATAGTTTTTTTTGTTTGTGAATGGTGTTTGAACTTTGAAGGGGTATGTGAATGTAATTAGATGATGATTCCTTGTTATCTCCTCCAACGGATTCGCTACACACCCAAAATGCCCAAAACTGACTCTGCTCCTCCATTCCAATTCAATTTATCCATTGCTGTCCATATGGGACCCTTCTTTCAGAGATTAATTCAGAGTGTTTGAGTTGGCCCCACGCGTTATACACTGTAGTCTCTAGTCGCATGGATATTGTTGAATATTGTATTGTTAATATAAGGGTATTTAGGTAAAAGTGTGAATATAGTAGTTATAGGGACTAAAGTGTAAGATTGAGATAAGTTGTATATGTAGACAGATTATCTATGAATGAAGTAATTTTTCCCCATTCTCTCCGTAAACTTTATGGTATCAGAGCCTCTCCGCTGCGTGTGTCGCGTGAGCCGCCGCTATTCCGCCTCCGTTGTGCCTCCGCCCAGAGCAAGCGCGTAGTCGCAGAGAGAGAGTTGCAGCGCGAGTAGCCCAGCGCGTAGTCGCGCGCGAGTAGTCCAGCGCGAGTACAGCGCGGAGCATCGGTCGTGACTGGTTGTCGCCGTTAGTTGCTGTTTGTTTCCGCGGGTCCAGCGAGAGTCCAGGTTCTCCATTTCCGCGGGTCCAGCGAGAGTCTAGGTTTTCCATCGAACATTGCCTTTTCCAGCGAGAGTCTAGGTTTTCCAGCGAGAGTGCCTTTTGTTGCTGTTTGTTTCACTGGTTGTTGCCGTTTCTCCATCTAAAAAAAAAAAAAAAAAAAATGGCAGAAGACAGAAACTTCTCTAAATCATCTCAGGTCATCTCAGTGAGATTGAATGGGGCTGAGAACTATCTGTTGTGGTCAAGACAAATGCTTATGCACTTGAAAGGTCAGAGATTAACCGGGTATGTTACCGGTACGGCAAAGAAACCAGAACTTTCAGAAGCTGAGAAGAAAGAGGGCAAGATAGAGGAGAAAGCTGAGTTTCAGAAGTGGGAGGCAGACGATGGGCAGGTTATGTCATGGCTGGTCAATTCAATGGAGGTTAGACTGCAAAGTCAGTTTATGATGTTGAACACTGCTCGACAAGTGTGGGATCGGGCAGCCGAGATGTACTCTCAAACGGGTAACCATGGGCAGATCTATCACCTCCAGTCCAAGTCAGACAGTCTAGTTCAGGGAGAAATGAGTGTGACTGAGTATTTCTCAGAGTTGAACAATATGTGGGAGCAAATGGATTTCTTTGATCCTTTGGCTATGACATGCTCGGTAGATGCACTAGCCTTCACAAACTGGTTGGAGAAAAGAAGGACCTTTCGCTTCCTTGCTGGCCTCAACGTTGAGTTCGAGCAGATTCGACAGAGTCTCTGGCAGAGGAATCCGCTACCTGCTCTTCGTGATGCCTTTGCAGTAGCGGTTCAAGAGGAAAGCAGGAGGAAGGCGATGATATCCTTGCCAGTACAGGAGGGTTCAGCTATGTTCATCCAGCCACACTCAGTGTCCTCCCAGGGTGACAAAGTCTGTGATCACTGCCATAGGAAAAATCACACTCGGGAGACTTGCTGGGACTTACATGGAAGACCAGCTAGAGGTCGAGGTCGTGATGGTGGACGTGGCAGAGGACAAGGTAGAGGTCGTGGACCAGGACGTGGTGGAGGATACCAAAAGGCACATGTGGCTGACAACACTAGTACGCCAAGTTCAGGCACTGATGATAGGTTGACTCAGCTTGCAGCTCGTCTCTTGTCCACTACCTCAGCTAGCAGTGCATCATCTATTGCTGCTCCATCTGGGGCTGACGGTTACATTCCTTCCTCTCTTCTTACCACTGTAGTTAGACCTGTTGGCACTGTTATAAAAGCCCTAATAGCCGAGTCTAGCCCTGATCAGTCCTGGATTGTAGACTCTGGGGCATCTAAACATATGACCCCTGACCCTACATTGTTCAAAACCTATAAGCCTATGTCTGGGAGAGAAAAAGTACAAACAGCCGATGGCTCGCTTTGTTCAATAGCAGGAGTTGGGGATGTAACATGTACTCCAGACCTCCAGCTATCATCAGTCTTTCATGTTCCTAAATTCACCAATAACCTCCTATCAGTTAGTCAATTGGTAGACGATCTTAACTGTGTTGTTTCTCTGTCTCCTACTCATGTTGTGTTGCAGGAGCTGAAGACAGGAAGAGTGGTTGGTATTGGCAAGAGGAGTGAATGCTTGTACCGACTTAAGCAAGGAGGGGAGGTTTTGGACCCGAGAGCCTGTTTGGCAGAGACTCCAGAGTTGGAGATGTTTTTGTTACATAGCCGTTTAGGGCATATATCTTTTACTGTGCTTGGAAGGTTGTATCCCAAGTTGTATTCTAAGTGTAGCAAGACTAAACTAGTATGTGATGCTTGTGAGTTTGCTAAGCACACCAGAACAATGTATCCCTCTTTTGGTAATAGAAGTGTTTCTTGCTTTGATATTGTTCATTCTGATGTTTGGGGGCCCTCGAGAGTTACTGCTCTATCTGGTTCCAGGTGGTTTGTCACCTTTATTGATTGTTATAGCCGGATGACTTGACTGTACCTGTTGAAGAGTAAAGAGGGAGTTTTGGAGTGCTTCAAGACTTTTCACAAGATGGTGGAAACCCAATTTGAGAAGAAAGTGAAGGTGTTACGCTCAGATAATGGCACAGAATACACCAACAGGGCAATGCAAGAATTCTTACGAGGTAATGGTATTGTACATCAAACTACATGTGTGAATACACCTGAACAAAATGGTGTTGCAGAAAGGAAGAACAGGCACATCCTGGAAGTGACGAGGTGCCTCCTTTTTGCCATGAACGTTCCGAGGTACCTTTGGGGAGAAGCAGCGCAGACTGCTACGTATTTGATCAACAGAATGCCTTTGAGAGCGGTGGACTTCAGTACACCACTCGAAATGCTCACAGGGACCACCTCATTCAAGGTACCTCCCAAAAAGTTTGGTTGTGTGTGTTTTGTTCATAACACAAGTCCAGGTATTAGCAAACTCGATGCGAAGGCCCACAAATGTGTGTTTGTTGGGTACTCCAGTGGGAAAAAGGGGTATAGATGTTATGACCCTGTGAAAAAAAGGATGCTGGAAAGCTTGGATGTGACATTCCGAGAAACAGAACCCTATTTTACTCTTTCCGATGCACAGTCCAATGCATCTTCAGTTACATTTCATGATCTTCTTGAGGTGGTTGTCACCTATCCCTCGGACCGAGTTGGTCGAGAGGGGGAGAGTGAGGAATCTGACAACAGTATGCCCGATACTACGATTGGCCTAAGTCCAACTACAGAGACAGATCTGGACTCAAGCATTGACCAAAGCCTACCACCTCCTAATAGGCAGATCAACAAGGTTTACACTCGAAAACCTCGCCATGAGAATGTTGAGCAACCTCCGGTCCAAGATCAATACCAATTACTTGCTCCTGTCGACGGCTCGCTCACACCACAGCCTTCAGGTAACTCAGAGTTACCCTCAGGTACTTCTCTTTTCTCTGATCTCGATCTTCCTATTGCCTTGCGCAAAGGAGTCCGGTCAACTGTCTTGAAGTAAAGGGAAGATGTCTCAACCTCGCATCCTATCTCTCATTATGTCTCATTTGAGACACTTTCCCCTACTTACAAAGCTTTTGTAACCTCCTTACACTCTAACTCTGTTCCATGTGATTGGAGGAAAGCAATGCAGGACCCAAAGTGGAAGAAGGCAATGTTCGAGGAGATGAGAGCATTAGTCAAGAATGACACTTGGGATATGGTCCCTAGACCGTCCAACAAAAGCACTGTAGGATGCAAGTGGGTATACTCGACAAAATATACTCCAGAGGGAAAGGTGGACAGATTCAAGGCCAGATTGGTGGCCAAGGGCTACACACAAACGTATGGTGTGGACTATGAGGAGACTTTTGCTCCAGTGGCTAAAATGAATACTGTCAGAACTCTCATCTCGTGTGCGGTAAACTTTGGGTGGGATTTGTGCCAGCTAGATGTTAAAAATGCCTTTCTTCATGGGGACCTAAAGGAAGAGGTATATATGGAGATCCCACCTGGGTTTGAAAATGAACAACTGAAGGGTAAAGTGTGTCACCTGAAGCGCTCCCTGTACGGGTTAAAGCAGTCACCACGAGCCTGGTTTGACAGGTTTTCTATGGCAATGAAAAAACTAGACTATCAGCAAAGTAGTGCCGATCACACTATGTTCATTCAAAGGAAATGAGAGAAAATCTGCATTCTGGTGGTGTATGTGGATGATATAGTGTTAACAGGTAATGATCCTGTTGAGATGAAGAGGCTTAAGGCCAGCTTAGCCACAGAGTTTGAAATGAAAGACCTGGGTGAATTGCGCTACTTTCTAGGCATTGAGGTTGCTCGCTCAAAAAAAGGGGTAGTTCTTTCACAGCAAAAGTATGTTCTAGATCTGCTGAGAGACACGGGAATGCTTGGGTGTCGACCTGTCAATACACCCATAGACCCTAATAATAAGCTGAAGGGAGGAATAGGTGATCAAGTAGATAGAGGACAGTATCAGCGCCTAGTAGGCAGACTGATCTACTTAGCCCATACTCGACCTGACATTGCATACGCTGTGAGCGTAGTGAGCAGGTATATGCACGACCCTAGAATTCCACATGAAGAGGCCGTGTATCAGATTCTGAGGTATCTCAAGAGTTGTCCAGGGAAAGGTGTGCTCCTGAGTAAAAATGGGCACACTAGGATTGAAGTCTATACAGATGCCGATTGGGCAGGGTGTCTTGATGATAGAAAGTCAACTTCAGGCTACTGTTCGTTTGTTGGGGGTAATCTGGTTTCCTGGCGAAGCAAGAAGCAGAATGTAGTAGCAAGGTCTAGTGCAGAGGCTGAGTATAGAGCCATGGCCCAAGGTGTGAGTGAAGGGTTGTGGTTACGAAGATTGCTATCGGAATTGGGGTTGTTGGAGAACAAACCCATAATGTTGTACTGTGACAACAAGGCGGCTATAAACATAGCAAACAACCCAGTACAACATGACAGAACCAAACATGTGGAGATTGATCGACACTTTATCAAGGATAAACTTGACGAGAGCATTATATGTATGCCTTTCGTTCGTACCAAGGAGCAAATTGCTGATGTTTTCACAAAAGGGTTGAGTGTCACAGACTTCTCCAATGTAATAGGCAAGATGAACATGATCAATATCTATGCATCATCTTGAGGGGGAGTGTTGAATATTGTATTGTTAATATAAGGGTATTTAGGTAAAAGTGTGAATA
The DNA here is from genome assembly GCA_011114355.1 of Carex littledalei. Taxonomy (NCBI): domain Eukaryota; kingdom Viridiplantae; phylum Streptophyta; class Magnoliopsida; order Poales; family Cyperaceae; genus Carex; species Carex littledalei. The sequence goes on along the minus strand of CM022080.1, from coordinate 12,608,341 downwards.
TAGTAGTTATAGGGACTAAAGTGTAAGATTGAGATAAGTTGTATATGTAGACAGATTATCTATGAATGAAGTAATTTTTCCCCATTCTCTCCGTAAACTTTAGATATTTTCCCAGTTCTCAGCGACTCTTTTCCTCTCACCTCCATGTGCAAAACTCCTGATATCGTGGGACCCACTCCTCAGTTTAACCAGCTCAAATAAATGGTTAACTAATTTCGTGTTAGATGTCATTTGCCAACAAACTTTGCTTTTGCCTATTTGGCAAGCCTTTTGCAGCAAGCCAGCAACTGAAATTAGTTAGTAATTAGGTTCCATTAAACACTGGTACAGGCCCAAGATACTAATTCAAAATAGAATTAAGAGATTTCACTATATATGCATGATCATATGAATTCTGTCAATTCAGTCGACTTATTTGCTACAACCAAAGAATTCATAATTAAGACATGCACCCTGTACCATATTACAAATAATAGACGTTTCTCCCAAAATAAAATGTGGAAGCGCAAAACACAAGTGATCACTGTAACGCTTCTGAATCCGGGTATATTTTAAATTTAGAATCCAATTTAGAACAAAATAAAATAAGAATAATATATAGTTCAGAAAAATAATTTATAAAAAGGCAATCAAATAAATAGCAAAACGTTTTATAAATTTACATGAAGTTATATCTAAATTCTGCATATAATCTTAATTATATATGGCTTAACCCAATTAGTAAGCCCAAATTAGAAGAATGCAAACCTAAATTCAGCCCAAACCCCACCATATAACCTATCCCTCTTCTCAAGTTCTGAATTATACAGCCAACCTTTCTTCTCAAGTTCTGTAAGTTTTTTTCTCTCCCTCCCTTTTTCTCTTTTTTCTTCTTTTCCGCCCCCCTTCCTCTCTTTGGCTGCCGCCGGCCACAAACCAACCCTCTCCTCCTTTTGTGGCCGCCGCACCCTCCTCTCTACCCACCCTCTTCATTTGGCCGCAGCCCCTCCTCTCTTCCTGCCGCCGAACCACCTTCCTCCCTTGCCGCTGCCCTCCCTCTCTACCCCAACCGAACCCCATCCTTTCCTCTCTCTCTACCGCCCCTTCTTTCCTTTGGCTGCCGCTAACCCGAAGGAAACCCTGGCCGCAACCCTCTGCCCTCTCCCTCTCCCTTGCCCTTGGCCGGCCACCACAACCCTAGACCCGAAACTTTTTACCAAGATCCGAAACCCTAAGCCAAGACCCGAAAACCTGAGGTGGAACCCAAAACCGAAAACCCTAGACCCAATAACCCAATTTGCATATTGAACCCTCTTCTATTTTAAAATTTGTCTAGTTATACATGAATCAAGGTTGTTACTCAATTTTAATTACCAAATCGAATTGGTGGGAAGAATCGAGGGTGGTAGTTTAGTCAATTAAATTGAGTTGTGGGGAAATGAGTCGAGACTTGTAGGTTAATGTGGATTAAATACCTGTACTTGACCCTGGAATGACAATTGCCATGAAATAAATATAAATTGTGAATAGGACTATAGGATTAAGAATTTCGTTACGAATGTCATGCGAAAATTAAGGTTGTTAAATTGAATAGAAATCCTGTAGATTAAGTAGAAATGAGAATCTAATCAAGCGTGTTAAAACTTAGGAGCAAACCGCGAGCCTTTAGGAGACGCTGAGAATACGCGAGATCCCAATACACGCTCAAACGAAGTTGCTGAGAATACAGGTGCGGGTTCCTGGTCTTGTTTTACAAATAATATACGAAATGCATGGATTAAGGTAGGTAAATCCTTTTTCCCAGTCTGGTAGATAAACTGCATGTTGAGAATGTCGAACACTCGGTTGTTTTTGTGTAGAATTGCATTGATAGGAAATTTTGGATGCATTGAATTGAACTGACAGGAATGGTAAATGTAAATGAGAAAACGAAGAGTTTTTAAAGGAATTGTTTTAAATTGGGGCCGTCTCTGTGTGGCGGTTCTGCATGTATTTTGGAAAAATCGCGTCGTCCTCGTGTGGCGATTCGTTGGGCTGTCCATGTGTGACAGTCCAGAGTGTGAAATGTGAACAGAACGGGTCGTCCTTGTGTGACGGTTCGCCGGATGGGTCCCCGCAATGGCCCATCTAGAGTGTGATTGAACGGGTCGTCCTTGTGTGGCGATTCGCCGGATTTCTATGTACGGGCATGGATTTCCAGAGTGTGGAATTTAAAAACCTTAAATGTGAATTTAAAGGAAGCGGGAATGAAAATTGTTTTGAGATGATTGCATATCCGAATTGATAGGAAATTTGGGGGGGAAATTTTGAAAACTTTACTTTATTGTTATTTGGAATATTAAATGCATTGATTTGTAAAAACACCGGGCTGGAACTAAATCCCGCACTGAGAGATAGTTCGATCTCTCACCGTACCACCTTTTATGTGAGTTCCAGGAAATGGAGAAGAAGACATGGAGGAAGGCCGCGAGTGAGGATTTAGCGGAAGTTCTTAAAGTAGCCACTAGTTGTTTTAAACTTATATTTGTATGAACTATATATTGTGTAGACATGGCGGTAACTGTTTGACTAGCCATGTCTAACATATTTTCCCCTTTCTATTTGTTTGAGAACTCCTTTTATGTTTAATATAGTGGCTTGTTGGTTGTGTTATTGATAATGTATGTGATGTGCTTAACGCCTTGCGTTTAAATGCGCGGCGGGTTGTCCGGGGGTGTGACAATCACTGATACATATTACCATTTGACCAAATCAGTAAGTGATCAAGGATCTCTTGAAAAGTTTTTTTTTAAGGTCACGTGCTGCAGCTCAGGAGGCAGGTGGAGCTGTATGTTGCCATGTACTTGGAGATATGTAAGCTTTGGCATGACGCCCTGTGCCACCGTCAAATCCTTGATGCCCCGATCATCCACTTCCAAGTATTGTAGGACAGGGAATCCTTCTGGACAGATTGTTGGACCCGAGTAATTCAACGCATGTTCTCTTAAGCAAAGTTTCTTTAGGCTCTTCAACTTTCCAAGCTCCGGCATTGGATTTTGCTGGAGTCGGGACCTAATAAGTGTCAATTTAACGAGGTATGGTGGAAACAAACTAGTGACATTCTTTTTAAGAGACCACGTCCCTTCCAAGTACAACGATTGTAAATTCTGATAATTTGCTCCGGCATTGGGAGACTCTTTCCTTTGATCCTTAAGGAGACTAGAAAAGGGAGCGTTTGAAGTAGATTGGTCACTGTAACCCATTTTTCAAAAGAATTATTAATACCTAGTTTACACAGGTTGTTTAAAAGGGGCAGCTTTCTATTCCATTCTATCACAGGTGATACCCATCGCAAGGTTTGAAGATTTCTCAAGTCAACTATTGATATTTGTTCATCCAGAGAGCCCGAAACACAGTAAATGCCTTAATGTACCAATTGTCCATAAGGCATTAGGTAGTAGAGCTGTAGTTCCTCGCACATCTAGTGTTTTGAGAGTCTTCATACGATGAAAGGAACATGAGGAGAAATCAACATGCATATCGCATTTTCTGAAACCCAAGTATTTTAGGTGCATCAACTCATCTAATCCCTTGACAAGATCACGAGTGTAGCTGGTGACACCCACAATTTCTAGAACTTTAAGTAGCCTAAAATAAGAGCAATTGGATAAGTGAAGGCCAAACAATAGTAAAGAACGGGTATTTGGACCTACGTATTCCTCGATCCGTGGTTGTAACATCAATTTCAAGGGTGGGTCAAACAATGGTGGATTTCCCTGTTGGGCTTGAAACGAGTATTGAAACGAAGCACGTCAGATTCTTTTGTTTGGCAGGTTGACAATTGAATCCTGTGAGAAAATTGTCACAAATATTTATTCATTAATTATTCACTAATAAATCTCGAATTATTCTTGAATTTATTTACAGAACTTATTTTTCGTTTTCAAGATTTCAAAATTTTGATATATTTATATATACATATAAAAGAATGAGTCATTCCTAAATTATATCGTTATTACACCTAAATTAAGAAATTTAGACTATCAAATTATTTTTGAATTCCGAATTTGTAAATATGATCATAGCCATACATAAAACCCGCTAGTCCACAACACAAAATCTATTGGAGAGATGAGAAGGTTAGGAGATGAATGATAGTGAATAAGGGCAGCTGGAAATTAGAGGAAAAACGAGAGGAGGGATCGCTGAGCTTTTATTTAGCAAATGTAAACGAGCTGATGGGCGGAGGGGTAAAGATTTTAAAAGAGTAATTTTGGATTTCACACAGTACAAATTATATGCAGCGCTGTATGTTAAAAGCTTTACTGTGCGCTGCATGAAGTAAAAACTGCTATGTTAAAATCTTTACCCTATGGGTGAGAGAACTCGATCACCCAATTAGCAGTTATTAATTTTCTTCTGTCTCTAAATGATCGTCAATTTTACACATACAATATCAATTTATTATAAATTTACTTTTATTCCTTCATTCATTCTGGTCAACATTTTGTAGCCATTTGCATGTCCACCTTTGTATATACATTTACAAGTCATAATTTTGTGTTTGAACTTTGAAGGGGTCTCTGTATACGCAATTAGATGGCGATTCTTTCAGAGTATTTAAGAGTGTTTGAGTTGGGCCCCGGTTCTCAGCGATTCTTTTCCTCTCACCTCCATGTGCAACATTGTGGGACCCACTCTTCAGTTTAACCAGCTCAAGGGCTCCACCCTTCCATTAAATCTGACAAGGCCTGGACTACCTGCAGCCCCTTAATTTCTCTTGAACTTATATTTGTACATAATAAAAACAGATAATCAGAAAAGAATAAAACAAGGGACATTGGAATTCAACTCGAGATAATTCTCACTGATTACTTTCTGATAGCCGAAATAATTGCTAAAAATTAGCTATAGTATTTGCAATTAAATTAATTAATACGAGCTTATTAAAGTACAAGAATGTTTAATTTCTTATTCTATTACGACGCTTTAGAATCATAAAAATTGGGGCTTCTAAGGTTAAGAAGTTATAACTTGGTTTTTACTTTGTTTTTTTTCAAAAGTTATAAGTTGGTTTTATTTTATAGTTTAAAAGTTCAGTTTGGTACAAACAAAAACTCAATTACTAAGGTCTAAGTTGGGCCTTTTTAAAAACTGAACTAAATCTGAATTTTCCTAATTAAAGAAGCCTTAGAAAACATTCTTTTTAGGGCTATTTCGTCATATATCTGGAATACAGGCCGTGAAAAACCCACGCAAGCCCAAACTGAAAGAATTACAAGCTCTTGACAATTTGGTGGAATTGACAAAGTACAATTGTATTTTGGGCCCAAAGTATCAGCCCTGTATTTAATGTTGTTGGGGGTACTGTTGTCATTTAAGTGAAACCCTAGTTTGCGCACTAAATGAGCTGAAGCCATCCATAAAAACCCTAGCCGCTCTGTTGCTTCTCCTCACCTGCTCAAAATTTTGAGGTATTATACACAAATTCTGATCTGTTGTATAATTTGTCAATTTTATAGCTGAGACATTTTGATTTTATTATGTAATACATAAATCGGCAGCTTATTGTGCTGTCATATGGTAAACTATATATATATATTTTTTTCTGTTTTAAATTTACTTTATGTAATTTTATATGGCAGCAATGATGAATCAATTAGATGTGCTAAGCTATATTATATAGCTTATGAGCTTAAACTTGTGAGGCATTTAACACAAATTCTGAGCCTGCCAATATATCAATTTTTCATGTTCTATCTTTGCTCTCAGATTATTTTACAGTACTTGTGTATATATTATTTTATTTTTACTGCCATTTCACATTATTTGTGTTATTATATATAGTTTTAGAGTATTTACAAATAATAGTTTGTCTAGAATTTGTTACAGGGGCTTAATTTTTCTAAATTAATTTATGTTGTACAAAAAAACTGGTCTATATTTGAAATATTTATAAGATAACAAGTGAGATTCAGGTATAGGGTGTTTTAATTTCTATTAGTACATGTAGATTCTGACCCGCTGTTTCACTAGTCAATTTTCCACTGAGTCGTTTTATGTGTTTGTTCCGACACTTACTGTTGACTATCATGTCAAATTATTTTGTTTTCTGTTTTAATTTCATGCGATTTTTATTTATGGCAGGAATGATGAATCAATTAGATGCGCTAAGCTATGTAATATAGCTTATGAGCTTAAACTTGTGAGGCATTTAACACAATTCTGATCCTGCCAATATAAAATTTTCTTGTGCTAGCTGTTGCTCTCAGATTATTTTACAGTACCTGTATATATATAGGTTTATTTCTAGTGCCATTTCACATTCTTATGAGACTTATTCTTCTAAATCTATGGATAGATACGGCTTCAAAATGTGGAGCATCTTCTAAATCTGTGCCTAAGAGATATTGACTCGAAGCGTGAAGGTGTTCAGATGGGTGCCATTCTGAACTTAGTTGATGTTCAACACCGATAGACCTGCTAGTCATTAGAACATACTCCCATTCTTAACATAACATTAGGCAATGCATCTTTCAGTTCATTCCAGAGATTGACTTTCCACACTGTATTATAGCAATAAATTAAAAGAATGGTTGATCTTTGGAATAACTGAAAGATGCATTGTTATGATGCCAAGAACGAGAGTTGCGTTCTGATGGCTACCAGGGTATCGATGTTGCTAATTCAGCTAACTACAAAATGAACTCCTTTGCGTTTCGAGTTTGCATTGTCTTGGGCAGCACTGGTTTCGGCTTGGCTCATTTGCTGCACTTGTTAGACTTTCTTCCCAACCCCACCCAAGAGCTCCATTTCTTTGTTGATGATGGCAAACTTGTGCACCACAAAATTCATAACTGCCGCAACCATTTTACTTATTTAATGCAAGGGAGAAGATATGATAGGTGCCAACAAAAATAGTAGTTCAGGGATGAGATATGGGGTTAACTCAGAGTGAGATAAGGTAGTGCCTGACTTGCGGTTTTGTGACGTGTGCTTGTGTATTTTCCTATTTATCTATAGCTAGTTGAATATTTAGATTATGTATATATTTGATTTTCTGTTGAATTTGTTTATGCTTTGTGCCAATTTGTTGTTGAAGTTGCATTCCTGGCCGTGGTTGAAAAGTATTGATCGGTTAACTTTCCAAGCCTCGTCATTGGATTTTGCTCAAGTCGGACCTAATTAGGATGTCAACATAACGAGGTGTGGTGGAAACAAACTAGCTTCTAAGATGACATTGTTTTTAAAGGACGTACCATGTCCCTTCTAAGTACATTGATTGTAAATTCTGATAATTAGGGAGTGTCCCTTCCAAGTACAACGATTGTAAATTCAGATAATTCGGGAGTGCTTTAGGGTAAACAATCTCCATTGGGAGATCACTCTTTCCTTTGATTTCCAGGGAGACTAGAGAAGGCAACACTTGAAATAGATTGGTCATTGTAACCCAATTTTCAGAAGAATTACCAACACCTAATTTACACCTAAATTACTAACACCTAATTATACCCATCACAAGGTTTATCCAGAGAGCCCCAATCACACATAAACATGCCTCAATGTACCAATTGTCCATATGGCATTAGATATTTTAGCTATAGTTCCTCGCACATCTAGGATTTTTGCATCAACTCAGCTAATCCCTTGGTCATGTCACAAGTATAGATGGTGACACCACAACTTCTAGAACTTTAAGTAGCCTAATTAAAGTAAGAACATTTGGGTAAGTGAAAGCCGAACAATACTAAAGAACAGGTATTTGGACCAATATCAATAGTTGACCAGCTTCATGTATTGCTAAGTTACGGAGAAGATCATGCACTTGGCAGCACTTGATCGAACCATTCATGATCGGCTTGATACTTGAATCATACTCTTGAATTAACTTTGGTTAATAAACAAGTCATAATAAAGGTTTAAATATTTTAGCTAGAGTTATTGGTTCGTAAATTGAAACATAAAATTAATTTGCGTTGATAATTTTTTTGAATAAAAGTGATTATACCACCGATAACTATTACAGAAACCATAAGGGTAGTGGGTTGGTACCAAGACGGTACCAACACACTAAAGTGTTACAACCGACACAAGCCATATAACAGTAACTACCAGCAACAAAATAAAACCTTCTAATGACTAACTATTCAAAATAAAAAGCCTGAACTAGAATCAAAAGTGCACAAGCCTGACAACCAACTACTACGCTTTTGTAAATAAGTCCACAAAAGTGACAAAATAGCAAAAACTGGAAACAACAGCTAACAAATCAACTTTCTGTCAATTTCCAAATTGGTCCTTCCTGTTGCACACTAGGCTTCCTACAAACCTTGAAGGACCTCCTCCTCTGAATTGTTTCCCTGATCTAAATTCTGAAGCAAATACTTAACAACATCAAGCCAAAAAAGAGTGAGCTAGTAAGATAAGTAGAATCATTTTTACTTTTACACCAAAATGTTGTTAAAGCTATAATTTGTACTAAAATTTATACTGATTATTAATATGTACTAAAATTAAAACATATAATTAATGAAATTTGCATGCAATACTACAAATAAGAAAATTTGTAAATTATGCTCTACATTTTAATAGAAATATTTGAATCTTCATATATGTTGGTTGAAAAATTGGAATAATATTAATTCATACCAAGGTTCTAAATAGCGATTATCGCGTCATCGTGGAAAAGCTAAAAAAACATAGCGCCGAAAACGGATGCTATAGCGCGCTATTTAAAACACTAATTCATACAATTTCTTTTAAGTCCTAATCCCTCCAATAAAATTGTAATTATGCACTGTCCAATTCCAAACCATCAAATTTTGATTTCATTCTTAAAGCCGTGTTTTAGTATCAAATCGAATCTCCTATTTCTTTTAGAACAAAAGTGAAAGATATCTAATTTGGAAGAAGCTTGTGTTCACTCTATATACAGAAATTTGATAACATGCACTTGGTAGAAGGTATTCGAGGAAGAAGCTACTTATTAGAGAAGAAATCATAGAATTAGAAAAAGGTGTATAATACTTGTGATAACATGTAAATGAACTTACTATTATTTTGGAAAAGGATTGATCTTGCAGTAAAGAGTATTAATAAGGCCTTGTAACTTATTTTTTTCATCTTATACTCCATTTCACTCGATCTTTTGGTTTGTTTTTTTATATCTTTTAATTGAAGATCTCTACTTCTTTCACTCTGTTATAAAACAAAATTGGACTATTATAAAGTATGTACCTGAAGTGAGTTTTGTGAAGTAGTTAATTTGTGACCAAAAAAAATTTACAACATTATTGCATAAATTCATGATAAAAAATTAAAGGAAAAAAAATATAACCTTAGAAAAAGTTGCTCAAGGCAGTACTCAGCTGTTTCCACCATCGTTTTTCTCCATCGTGCAAAGATAACCCCATACATTTGTTTGATAGTTCCTCTGCAAGCTCAAGGAATACAACATTTTTCACCAGGTTTTGGTATGAAAAAGGCTTTTTGAGGGGAAGATCTAGATTTATATTATCATCTAATAAGTTTGAGTTCATATGGAGCCATTTTAGAGTCACTGATTTAGCAACATTGATAAGCCTGCTAGACATCAGAACACTCCAATTCTTGACATCAGGCAGTGCATTTTTCAGTTGATTTCAAAGAACTACAATTTCTTTAATTTATTGCTACAATCCAGCGTGGAAAGTTGATCTTTGGAATCACCTGAATGCATGATGCATTACCTGATGTCAAGAATGGAAGTCGTGTTCTGATGACTAGCAGGTTCATAGATGTTGCTAAATCAGCTGACTCCAAAATGACACCGTATGAACTCCTCTGCGTTTGGAGTGATCTGCATCTCTCAGGCAGCACCGGATTCGGCTTAACTCACGGTGCATTCGTTCGATCTTCTTCCCAACCCCACCCAAGTGTGCACCAGAATCGTCTCAACTCACGTTTCTTAATTTGTCAATGAAATTGGCAAGCTTGCTCACAACAAAAATGCAAAGCCGCCTCAACCACATTTCACTTTCTCGCTCTCTTTTGAGGGAGAAGATGATAATAGGTGCCAAGAAAAATAATAGTTTAGGGATGAGATATGGGGTTGATTATTAGTGAGAGGAGATAAGGTGGAATTCGTATCCTCTGCATTAACTCAAAAGGGAATCTTTTGAGTTAATGCATCTGGATCATCCGATATACTTTAAGATCCGTGCAAATTAGATCCGCACTAATATTAAAGGGTCCCTCTGTTAAAATCAGACAGTCAGATTGGCTCTGTTTAATATCAGACGGCTGAGATGCATTAACTCAAAGATTCCCTTTTGAGTTAATGCAGAGGATACGTGTTCAGTAAGGTGAGGAGGTGGGAACTGAGAAGTGCGAGACTTGCGGTGTTGTCACGTGCGCTTTTGTTTTTTTTCCTATTATCTATCGCTAGTTGGATTATTTAAATTATGTACTTATTTGATTTTCTGTTTAATTTGTTTTGATTTAGGGTGTGTGCCAATTTGTATGGCTTCTACTGTTCCACATTGGAAATCTGAGACTGCACACCTCTTGATCGGTTGTAAACTTGTAATGTATATATGGCAGCTCCAAAAATATTTAAGTATGGACAATTGCTTGAAATTGTGTTAATAGAACAAATAATTATATATGTTAATATCACTTTTCAACATGCATCACCGCTCTATAGTGAAAGAAATTAATTAGTTACGTTTTTATCAGCTTTGTCATAGTACATTACGTCACGCGTAGCAGTCACGTGACGTGAATTACAAGTTGTGTAATGTGTCCTTTAAATGACACGACACGTCACGTAAACTGATCCGATCAAGTTACGTGACAAGTTAATTATGTTATCAATTTTTCAAGTATTATTTTTACATTAAAATAAAATTTATTTTGTAATAATTTATCTTGTAATAGTTTGTTAATTTTTAGTATCTTCAAAAATTTACATCACGTCACATTATACATTACATTATATAAAAATATTTCTTATCAAGTGCTATGACATAATGTGTTCAAATTATAACATGTTAATCATGTCACATTACATTTTACCTTTACCACCGTACCATTTTCAACTCGGTTTGTCATTTGCTCAGTATTAAATTTGAGGAGTTTGAGACAGCATCACAACATAAAATGACCCGCCACACAACATCAGACCCATTAAACCTTGTGAGTTGTGACTCACCAAACTAACACCGACAACAACATCAGACCCAATAAAGTGAATAAACCTTCTGAGCAGCTACATGTGGCCACGCAGAAAGCCCGTTGGTTTGTCTAGTTGAATTGCCCTGGGGCATCCTTTGAAGTTTGAACCAGTTTACATAATGAATTATTAGTTTTTAATTCTTATTCGAATGAATACACGTATTATATGAAATTTACGAATTATTCAAAAATACTTCCGAATATTTTAAATTATTTGCATATTTTTTATTAAATTCCAGATATTATAAATGAATTCTAAAATGGAATCGGATCACCTGCCCCCAATGCCGACATTTTTATTAATATCCAAAGTTTAATACAAATTATTATTTATGTCCAGAATCTGATCTAATTTCGAAAAATGTCCAAGCTGGTCACAAAATCGTTTTTTTTTAGAGACACTATGAACAGCAAAATAATGAAATCTAACACTGAAAATTTGAATTTTTTGTTTAAATTACTTGTTAGATTACTTCTTTTGATTTATAATTATCATATTTATACTAAAATACACTAGATTACTGGAAATTATGTTGAATTACACTATATTACAATAAATTATGTTGAATTACACTAAATTACAATAACTTCGCTAATTACGCTACACTACGCAAAATTACGCTAAAGTAGACCGATTCTGTGCCATCTTTCATGAATCATAAAAAATAGTAAAAAAAATTCAAAAATAGTAAAAATTGGTATTCTACAAGTTCATTATGTAACTAATTTACTGAGCTACTTGGATTGAATAATATAAATGAAAATCTTAATCGGAAACTTCAACTCAAGTTTTGAGGCTCTTCCCTTAATTTTTTTGGCAATTTTGAATTTCAAAATCCGACGTAGCGGGTACGGACGCATGCGCATTTTCGCAAGCTTTCCGAAAAGTGGTCATTTGCTGAAATCGGACACTCGAGCGCCGTTTTATGACCGTTTGAAGTTTCGCCGTCGTTTTTCGCCTTTTCAGTGAAGATATCGTCCCTATTCATATGTAATTTAGCGTAATTTACCGTATTTTAGCGTAATGTAATGTAATTTAGTGTAATTTAACTTAATATAATGTAATTCAACATAATTTCAAGTAATGTAGCGTATTTTAGTATAAATATGCTAATTATATATCAAAAGAAGTAATCTATCAAATAATTTAAACAAAAAAAATTCAAATTTTCAGTGTTAGATTTCATTATTTTGCTCTTCATAGTGTCTCTAAAAAAAAAAAAAAATGAGTAAGCCGGCCACAAAATGGCCGGCTTGGGCATTTTTCGAAATTAGCTGAGATTCTGGGCATAAATAATAATTTGTATTAAACTTTGGATATTAATAAAAATGTCGGCCCCCAATGGGTAGTAAATTCCTGCCTCTAAAGTCACTGACACGTGGATTCGGAGTGAGTTTTGACATTTAAATATTGGATATAGTTTTGCCTCAAAACTCACTCCGGACCCACGTGTCAGTGACTTTAGAGGCATGAATTTCCTACAACAAGGGAGTAGGAGATTCGGTTCCTTCTAAAATTATATCCCATTACGTCTTCCGTCTGTGAGTTTAGATAATTTTATCAAATTATTTTTGAATTTTGAATTTAAAAAAATGATAATTCCGCTAGGCCGCAACACGAAATCTTGGAGAGAATTCGATATCCTAATTTAGTAGCTTATTAATTATCTTGTCACTAAATGATCACAAATATACACATATAAGATAAATTTATTATAAAATACCCTTTTTACTTTTAAATCATACAATTTGTGCTTTGTCGTTTTCAATTGATAATATCTCAAGTCAAATTTAATGGCATTTAAACAAAGAGGAAATCGCTATTGGTTCTCCTGCAATAACTTTTTTGTTTGTTAGTTTACAAATATATTAATTTGAGCAGGCTATTAAAGATACATATATTTGGTATAATTTATTATTTCATAATACAAAAGATTGTCCATCTAAAAAAATTTGCATCTAACAGTGATACTATGCAATTTATCAAATCGTCATCCGTGCTTAACTGATGACAAATTGTCTCAATTATCAGCTGTTGCATTAACATAAACACAATATCAATTGGAAAATCGTCATCGGAAGAAAAGTTCATCTCTGTGTGTAAGTTTATTATTGACAAAGAGCTTATTCATATTAGGAAGTTAAAATTTAGAATTAATGGTAAAACAAATGTACTTGAGGAAGAAGATAAAGTCTTTATTCATTGACTACGAAAAAAATTTGAATTGATATTTAAGATCAATTGATGAATGCTTTGTTTATTAGATATTAATTAAGCACTTCAAAATTAGTAGAAATTAAAAAAAGTAATTATGAAAGTATAAAAAACAACAATGCAAAAACCCAATCAAATACAATATCTCATTTTAGCATCTCATATATAGATATCTTATTTTAAAATTACAATATTCATTAAGTCGCATTTAATCTTAGCTTTATTGGTCATATTCTATTCTCAACAATCCATATTTTCTTTTGCGTGGATTTTTTTTTCAAAATAAATAAATAAAAATAAAATAGAATACAAAAACGACATAATTAAAAAATTTCTATTTCTAGCACTCCATGTTACTTTCAGATTCGACAAACAAAATATGAAAGAATAAAATAGAATGCAAAGCAGCAATTTGTTATAAATATTCAATTTTATTCTAGTTAAACTTAACAGAGTTTCTAATTTAGTATTTATTTCATTATAAATGCTCACCTACAAAGTTGAATGTTGTGTACATATCATTTTTAGAATTTTAAAAGTTTCAAATTCTAGACTTATTGTCAATTCCTTCCCCGTTCAATTTTAATTCAATGGATCACAATCACCCCTTTTTGTCCCTTCCCATATCCTCACTTCGTCAATAATCAAGTGCCAATCTCAGATATGTCAAACATGGAATATCATTTTAATCATTTGTATTAAAATTTGAATGATCCACAAATTCAATCACCCCAAGCTCTAATCCCTCCTAATTTGATACGAGAAAATAGTGAGCAAAAAACTAATACTACTAAAGAGGTGCCAGCGCCAGTGGAAACACCACAAATAAGCAAAGAAAGGATCCGTTGGTCAAATAAGGATGATATGCTTTTATGTAGCTCATGGTTCTATGTTAGCAAAAATGCAGTAATTGGCACAGATCAAGGTAATTCAAAATAAATCGGAACACCCCAAAGTTCGTTGGTTGTATGAATCGCATCCACGAACGAAGAGAAAGTGGCTTCACTGAAGGTGACAGAAAAAAATATATTCCTTTGCTAACTACCGCGTCTTTGCTAACATATAGCCATGAGCTACATAAAAGTTAATCATCCTGATTTGACCAACGGGTTCTTTTCTTGCTTATTCGTTATTCGTGGTGTTTCCACTAGTGCCAACACATCTTCAGTAGTTAGAGCTTGGGATGATTGAATTCGTGGATCATTCAAATTTTGATACAAATAATTAAAATGATATTCCATGTTTGACATGTTGAGGATATTAGCAGGAATAAAAAAAGGGCGATAGTAAATTGAACGGGCAAGAAAGTTACAACAAGTCTTTGATTTGAAACTTCTAAAACTCTAAAAGGGATGTGTACGCAATATTCAGCTTTGTAGGTGAACATTTATAAAGAAACTTTATTATTAAATTAGGAACTTTGTTAAATTTCAATAGACTAAAAATATGATAATTAAAGATGAATTGAACGAGCAGTAGTAGTACATCTCCTAACTGACCATATGCAACCAATCTTTCAATCAACCTCGAAATCAAATCAGGACCAAATAATTTATCCCCAACGAATCCAATGACATAGTTCATAGCTTCGAAGAATTTCTCCTCTTTACATAAACAATCGATCATTAGCCCCATGGTGAACTTGTTAGGATACACATTTCTGTCAAGCATGTGCAAATAAAGCAACTTTTCTTGCTGCAAGTCCCCTATTTTGTACATTTAATGTAATAGAGTATTGTATGCAGTCACATCAACCTTGATTTCAGGATTAGTGATAATAAACTTAGCCAGTCTGCCTTTACCAGCTTTGCATAGGCCGCGTGCAAAAGTTGTAAAGCTACACATGTCAGGTTTCATTTCTTTCTTAACCATATCAGTTCGTGGGTTCAAAACCCTAACAGGTTCACCCATTTCAGTAGCCGACTCATCAGAGTGTTGAAGAAGAATGAGTCAAGCTCCCACTCGAGCTCTCCGCTCCTCTCCAACAATTCCTTTGCCTTATAAATTGTACTCGGGTCACGGCACAGGCAGTCAAAGACCATATATAAAGTTCCTTTTGTGGGATGTAGCCCCTTTTTACGCATAGTATCCACCTGATGAATTGCCTCGGAAAGCTTTCCAGCCCGGCATAGCCCAGAGATGTACACATTGTATGCAACTGCCTCCACTTCAGCTCGTTTCAGTACCTGATTGATATACTCATAACTTAGCCCATATTGCATATACATTACAGATAATTGTACAGTTTGCTAGTGCACAGATCGGTATCAAATTAATTAGCCATCGGAAACAAAAAATTCCCCAACCTTTTTGCACATTAGCTTTATTTCTGTCATTGTTTTGCCCCTTATGGGGAGTACCTGGGTGGGGACCAAAACTAATGGTTAATTGTGTAGAGATAATTAATCCCTCTATCCATCTAAACCCGAAATTTTTATTCATAAGAAATAAAATATATATATATAAAAAATAAGAAAGGTCACTGTGAAATTCTAAAAATAAGAATGCAACCTCATGATTTGGAATCCCTACGGGACACCAATTAATCACTCATCTCACGTCAAAAATAAAAAAATAAAAAAATTTAAGTGCTACACCAAATGAGAATAAATTCAGGAAAATAAAATTTCTAAAATATTATAAAAGTGGTACTCCAAATTAGACAAAAATGTGGAAATAAAATTACAGTGGAACTCCAAAAAAAAAAAATGCATGCACGTTCTTGTATTCACTACATTAATTTATTTTGTAACATAACAAAAAAAAACACAATTATTATTCACATCCATAATTAAATTTACATTACTTCAATTCATATACAAATAAAAAATGTAACCTTAATCCTAACTCTAACCCTAACTCTAAATCAAAATAATCACAATTATAATTAATCAAATAATGACAATAAACTACCTACATTAATAATTATAACTCAACAATAACAATACCAAAAACAGACCTATGCCAGATATAAACTAAAATCTTAATTACAATAAAAATATTATTTCACATAATCTAATCAAATTAAAATAAATTAATCGTAATCCAATAAATTAAAACCTATTTCACTTCTATAAATAAAACTAACTAAATAAATAACCTACTCTAACTTTTAATTTAGAAAATTAATTATAAAGAAGTACTGAGAGAGGAAACACAATGGTTTTTGGATTTGGAGTCCCACTTTAGATTTTTTTTTTTATCTTTTCCGATTGCTAGTCTTATTTGGAGTCCCATATCTAGAAATTTTATTTTCCAGATTTTGTTCTCATTTGGAGTCCCACTTATATATTTTTTCTTTTTTTTTGGCGTGAGCTGCGTGATCATTTCGCGTGAGTCCCACTTGTATTTTAGTTTACTATATTAGAAGCCTTGATTGGACTTATTTAGTTTGCTGTTTTACAGTTACAATCAAATTTCATATAAACAATTAATTGAAATTTATATATATTTTGAGTAACATCTGATTTGGAAATTATATAATAAATTAATATTTTTCAGAGTGAATATATGGTACTATGCATAGCACGGATCCAAATTTGCTCCTATTCCTAAGAATAGGAGCACCCTCCTCTTACCCTTTTCTCTCTATCTCTCTTCAAAAGCGACAGAGAATGGGGTCCGCTATTCTAAAAAAGTGGAGTCCACTGAGGTTATTGAAGAGCAGTAGCCTAAGTCTTCTATATAAACACCTGATTGATCTATATAAGCACCTGGTTCATCTAGATAAGCACCTAAAGAAAAGGAGCAGATTTGGATCCGTATAGCACGGATTGGTCCGTAATTTGGAGCAATATTTTCGTTTTCAAAATCCTAACAGTCAATCCGAACCGTTCATCATGATCTCCATATGAATATGTACTTGCAGACCGAATTTTATATTTTTTAGAATTTCTTTACTATTGTTTAATATAGGTAGAAAATCACTTGATTTGAAAATTCTTAACCATCCAAAAACAATGTACTTGCACACCAACATCATCTTGTAGTTTTCTAATTAAGAGTAATTTTGTAAAGTTCTAACAACTAAGAATGGATTAAATTAAGCATTTGTATGCAGATGGTGTTATAAGATGCATTTCTGAAAACTCAGTTTGTTAATTCTTATTTGGTTTAATGCAATTTCATCATAGTTTACCGAGGAACAAATGAACTGGTACATGTCATATTGAAGGTCTGCATTTTAAAAGTCTAATATGAAAAAGGTATTGTACTAACCTAATTTGGTTCTACCTAATTAATTAGTCAAGCATGAAATGTAACTAACCTCAGCAAATCTATTGATTTAGCGTCCTAATTATTTACATGTTCTTCAATTGTTTTAATCAATTAATCTAACGAGGTAATAGTATATACAAAATGTACATTCAATAATGTTTCCTTCTGTGTATAGGCTATTTGATCTATAGTTTCGACAACAAAGCAAGATACAATTTTCATGAAATAACTATCTTTCGACTAATATACATAATTGGTGAATTGTACTGTAAAACATTTATATGTACTTCAAGTTAAAGAATGAAAGAGGATTTGAAGGTCATGTAAAGGTCGTTTTGGTCATTTTTGTAAGATGCATACCCCCAAAAATCCAGTGGACCAGTAATACCAAAAACAACCCCACAAAATTAGAATCTGTTCTTATCGGCCATACCAGAAAATCAGCGATTAATATCAGAAAAATTCTTAACAGCCATACCAGAAAATTAGCGATTAATACCAGAAGAACTCTTATCAGCCATAGTAGAAAATTTTTGTCTGATCAGCCAAACCAGAAAAAATCGTATCAGCGATATCAGAAAAAACCACCAATAAAAAAAACAGAATATCAGAGTTGTTTTTCAGCTACCAGTCCACACTAGAAATAAATAGAAAACAGCTGAATCAGTTTTTTTCACCTACCAACTCATACTAGAAAATCCACAGCCTGATTACCAAAAAATTCGGCAACTGTAGGCTGTAACATATGTTCTTATTTTTTTTTTTCCAACTCTTTCTGGTATTGGCTTATGAGAACAGACTTTCTTTGGGTGGCTGTAACAACGTTTGGCTGGCCAGTTGAAATACAAGTTAAGAAAATTACCTGACAACCTACCAAGTATCAAGCTTCGTCTTCTATCATTGTGCAGTGGAAAGATCGAGCCGGTAGGACTATAACATAGCCTCCTACAATCTGCTTATATTAATTACTCTTTCATTATACATGAACATCTAACTGAGACTTATTTGTATGATATTTATATGGCTGATATTTCAAATATACCTTAGTTGAGACTTCATTTTGTCCCGTACCGCAGGAAGTATGCACTCTACTCAGATAGACTTGAAATCATACCACCTATTTATTACGCAGAGGAATGTGACCGAAGGGGTGACCTGGGAACACAGAATACATATGAGGTAATGGGGAACAATTTGGGTCCGACGTCCAATTTGACCGATGAGTTTCCAATCCGTCTGATCAGCTTTAAGATCCGTACGTACTGCTTCAATATTCATATGGGTCCACTTTACTATTTTTGTAAAAGCGGCATGCACGGATCTTAAAAAAAATCAGACAAATTGAGAACCCATCGGACTCATATTTGAATCCGATGGACGTCGGACCCAAATTGTTCCCGAGGCAATGAGTTCATCTTTGATGAATGGCAACTGCAAGTAGAAGACTACAATCTGTGTTCACAGAACACTCCTCCAGGATCTACCCTCTCAAAATTCAAGTTTGGTGGTGCAGCAAATGGATAGAGAACATTTTGGATCCCTTTTATTGTTATGAATCTCCACGCTAGATCAATGAATCACTAGGTTAGTATTTATAATTATTGTTGTGTGTGATGTCACAATGTCGACATCCTGGCTATATATGGTGGCATGGTAATATCATATTTGTTGGCTTTTGTATGGAATTCAGTACAGTGCAATATCTAACAAGGCAGAATGAGATCTGTGTTATTTTTTTCTTAATCTGGTACAAATCTCAAAACGTATTCTCTACATTTCAAATATTGAAATAGATACAGTGGCGGAACATAGGTATGGCTGGGGGGTGCTAAGCCACCCCAACGTTTGAAATTTTGTTGTTGCCAAGTATATAAAAACAATACTATATGATTTGTCTTACATGTATAAGCCCTCCTAATAATAATATACAAAGTTATAGGACTTTAATGTAAAATTTAAAAAACAAAGTTAGATTTATTTATATTGGGGCCAGTCATGTCAGTGGGCCTTCTGATTACAAAAATAGATTTATTTCTATTTCTCTGTGTTTGCGCTGGAGAAAAACAAATTAAATTAAAACCCTTTATAGCACTAAGTATTTGTCTCTCTGAAATTGACAAATGAAGAAGACAATTTCAAATTATAAATTACAGCACCGATCGTCTGATCTTATAAAATTGAAGTGTCTCCAACTCTCTGTTCTCCACGACACCAACTAGGCAACTACTTAGCGTCTCCGTCTGGATCGTCTCCACCAAATTTCACTTCTTCAGTTCTCAGGAGCAGTACAACACCTCAGTAAATTGTAAGATTATATAATTTACTCTCTTAGTCTCTCTTTATTTTATTTCAGATCATTGATTCTCAATAGGTTTGTGTAAAAAAAATTACATTTTCGTCTATTAAATTATTGGATCTGTGTAAAAAAATTAAGTTATGTTAAGAATTATTTGTGTATGGAATTAAGGATGAAGTGCTTTCTTTCTTTGTGTGTAATTTGTAGACAGATAATATTATGTCTAAGAGAAAGATGTTCACATTAGACAATTAATTATTTCAAAGAAATCATTGGGCGAAATTTAAATAATAGGGCGAAATTACTTCATATAAGATTATTACTGCATTTGATTTTTCAGGAAATCATAGGGCGAAATTTAAATAAAAATATATGAATATTATGTTTTTAGTTTGATTTTTCATAGACATGACACTTTGTTGGTGTTAGTTATTTATTGTATCATTTTGTGAAATCAAATTGTGAAGGATCTTATATATTTTGTTATGGATTTTTTTATTAAAAAAATTAATGATATTATTAATTAGCCACCCCTATACTCAAATTCTGGTTCCGCCCCTGAATAGATACCGAATTAATTTTGGTCCAGACGTAAGTATTTATTTATTCGGTCCGGTATCTGAGGGGATACTCTCTTGTATGTTGAAGTATTTAATTTGCTAGGAAATATTTATGAACGAGATGGATCACTTGATAAAAATTCTTCTGATAATTTTTGCAATTTTTTTTAAAACTATTAGAAATTAAAAGTTAAATCAATATGTATATTACATATTTAACAATAAATTTTATGCAATTTTAAGTATTGTTGATGATACAACAAGAATTGCTAATTTTGAACCATAAAAATTACGAATCACTAAATTTCGGTGAAACATATACCAAATATTATTATTTTTATATACATGAAATTTACTGGGAGAAGAGAACTAGAGTGGGAAAAATGACACGGCGGAGCCGGCTCTGTCACGAAACGGTATGGTTACGGTACAAAATGGCACGACATGCTTGTCAGTTACGTGTCGTGACTCACGTGTCCCGTGCCGTGACCATTCGCGTGCCGTGCTCATCTTTTGAAACTTTGGCACGGCACGGCACGGCACAACACGTAGTCACGCGAGTCACGTGTAATTAGGACTATTAGATATTGATTTAATGGTGAATATTGAATAAACTAACCTAAATTGTGATTAAATAGTTATGCGAGTCACGCGAGTCACGTATGGCGACGGCACGTTTAGGTACGGTGTGACTCACGTGGCGTGATTATTCGTGTGCCGTGACCACCCCTTGACATTTTGCTCACGGCACGGCACAACACTTGAAAAATTAACTTGGTCACGGCACGGCACGGCACGAGACCAAAGTCACGGCGTGTTAGTCACGGTACGACACGGCACGTTTTTTCCACTCTATGGAGAACGCAATATGATACAAAAGTGCGGGGCCCATTTCGAGCAGAGATGTTCTCCAGCAAGACAACACCGGAGACTTGACTAACTGAATTCAGATCACCAGAGGTAAAACAAATTTTAAGATCGGAACCGTTCAATCAGAATTTTAGAATCCAAACTCAATGTTTGAATTACTTTAGAGGATCCGGACCCACTAGATACATATTTTCTCAGTTGCATTTTGAGTAGGGATGGCATAAAAGTCCATTTGTCCGAAGGCCCGCTCGTACCCACCCGGCTTTTTATCTGTTTGGCCCGGTACTGTAATAGGCTGTAATAGGCCATGTAAGGCCGGGCTTAAAGACATGCCAAATCAGACTTGGGCTTATACTAAAGCCCACAGTAGCTCGTTGGGCCTATATTTTGAGAAAAACTACAAGCACTAGAGTTTTATTTATTTTATCGAATCTCACCTCCGCTATTTCGCTCTCAGTCTCTGTCACTCTCTCCGTCTCTCTTTCATTTCTCTTCACGCAGCCTGTGGGCTCGGATCATTGCCATCTCTAATTTTGAGTGCTTGAAAAAGTTCTTCTACAGTAAGGCACCGAGTGTCCCTTCTGTTGGAAATTTGAATAGAATTCTATGATTTCAATTTTAAAAATTAATCTCTGTCAGAATAAAATTTATGTGTAATTAGATCTAAGATAGAACTACCACTTGAAGCATAGAGAAGCAGTGCTACAAAAAAGCATTTCACATCTAATGAAAACATTATTCTAATCAAGTTCCTTAAAATATGCTTCGATTATTCTCATGCCAATTTCTTTAATTTCTAAAATAATTTTTTTGAAACAACAAATAAAAAACTTCTCATTCAATATTTTAAACAAAATATCCTTGTGGATTGAAAAAATCTCAAATCGAAAACAATAAGAACTCTCCCTCGTAAGCTCCGCTTCTCCTCGTAAGCTCCGCACCAGGCGATTAATAGAGAGATTTTGAAGATCAAGTTTTGAGAGTCGTCCGTCAAGCTCCGCTTCACCGCCCCGCCTCGCCACCTCTGCCCCTCCCCTCGTCCACCCGGTTCATTTCAACTCACTCCATTCGAGTAGATGATCTGTGGCCACTCAATGCTCCGTCCGACGGATCTAGCCACAGCTCGCCGGTCTATCTCGCCTCACTCCAACTGAGCAGGTGCTTCCGTTTAACGGATCTGATCACCGCTTTTCGATCTACTTCGACTCTCCGGGTTCGATTATGGGTGTTGTAAATTCGCTCTGCCCGCCGTAGTATCTAATATAACTATATATGAATAAGGTACGTGTTGTTGTGGTTGTGGCCGATGACGATAATGATGATGTGTTCCCTTCTTCCTCTTTTCCCTCTTCTTCCTCCTTTCTCCCCTCCTCCTCTCCTTCTGCCTCTTTCCACCGTTGTGGCCCCCTGTGAGGTGACTGTCCTAGTCTAGTTGACTCAGCTCCCGGTCTGGTTTGATTCAGTGCCTCTTCAGCTGAGTGGTGACTGTCCTGGTCCGGTCGATTCAATTTCCTGTTCGGTTTGATTCAGTGCCTCCTCGGTAGAAGTGGTGACTGTCCTGGTCCGGTTGTTTCAGTTTCTGGACCGGTCTGATTCAGTGCCTCTCGGGTGCACATTCTTCTATGCGGTGTTGACACGGTGTAGTCACACTCGCTCCACTGCTACGTTTGCATATTAAGAGAAGAGAATGAACAGGCCCATTGACTTGCTAATCTGGCGCGAACTGAACATTTCGCAACTACTGGTTTTACTTTTCCTCTTCTCTTTAATTTTAGCAGTTAGAGATTTTACAAGTAGTTCAGTGTATAGGATACTATCTTTGTGTAATAAGAATATCTACAATGGAACATGTTTGTAATTTGCTCTGATGTTTAATGAAATCGCCTAAGGGCTTACAACCAAAAAAAAAAAAAAAAAAAATATCCTTGTGGATTCAATTATACATTCTCCTTTACTTTCTTTTTTCTTCCCTTCCATTTAATTAATTAATTAACAAATAAAATCCCGTTAACATTGTCCAATTCAATAGACTTCGAGATGTGAAAATGAACACAGATATCTTGAAAATGAAAGTCAACAGTGCTCTAAATAAAATCAAATAGTTCGTGACCTTGAGATTGTGTATAAATTAATTTGGACACCTCAAGAAAATTATGCCATCATTAGATTGTTAACTTGGTAAGAATTAGCACTTTGATACCAAATAATGGGCCGGGGATGGGCTTTGGTGGCATTTAGAAAAAAAACGAGACATGTATGGATTTTCAGAGCAATTCAGCTGAGCAATTTTTTTTTTATCAGATTGAAATAAACGGTTCGGATCTCCTTTAATCAGGCCAGGTACTTGACTGGATCTGAATTCAAAACACACATCACAATCAAGCTCCAAGCATGGGATTGACACGGGATGACACGGTCAGTGATACAAGATTTTTTTTATTATGTCTTTTAATTGATTAAGAATTAATGGACGGAATAAGAAGAGAAAACTTGAAAATTAATTTACAAAATATATTCTTTTTTAAATTCAAAATCATTTGTCATAATTTTATTTAGCTTGTTTTCTATTTTTTGACGTTTCTTTTATAAATTAAGTATTATTACTATATTTAACGTGTTTTTCCGAAATTAAAAAACACATCTTCGCATATGTCAGCACTTGCCGTGCCCTTACATGTATTGTGAACGGTTTTCACAGCTTTTAGCACAATACTTGTAACCCGTAGTATGTACATGTACGACACAAAATCTATAACAGACATGACACTTCCAATTGCACATCGGGTATAATCGACAAATAGAAGTAAATGTAAAATTTCCTTGAAAATTCAAATCTCTTGATTTTTTTTGATAGAATTTTTTTTTTGTCTAAGAGAAGAAAATACTTAATTTTTTAATGACACATGATATTGCCAAGTTTGATTTCCATAACTTGTGATGTTTTTGTAGCAAGAAAAGATTTTACGTAACAATAACCATAGATCTCGTAATTGGAGTAAACAAATGTGTGGTAATGGATGAAAAAAAAACTTCTATCCAAAGATATCGTGCATATAATTTCTCCCAATCAATTAATTTTTGATCCGCTTAATATAATTTAATTTTTTTATTAAATTAATTTATTGGATAACAAAACTATATCATGTCCATCATGATTCAATTAGACCATTATATTAAATATACAACAAACCTTTTTTTTGTACATAATTCTTTTTTTTAATTTCTTAAAATAACCGGAGTAGAAAACTTGGATTCCAAACAATATCTAATAATAATCACGCGCATGAACCTAGGGCCAATTAACCCGATATTTTTATTAAAACCCCAAAAAAAAACAAATTATCAAATCTGCTCCCACTCCAAAGTTATAATTATTTCTACCCTAACCGCCCGTGGGCTTTTTCCACCTGACCGCCCAGCAGCCGGGCGGTCCACTGTGCATAGCTGACCGCCCAGCCACTGGGCGGTCCAATTTCCATAGCTGACCGCCCAGCAGCTGGGCGGTCCGCTAGTGTTTTTTTTTTTTAAGATTAGATTAGATTAGAGACAATATGAATATAAAGATGCTGAATTCTTAACGCTAAAAGTTCGAATTTTTTTTGTAAATATTAGTTAGATTACTTCTGTGAAGCATATTTATACTAAAATACGCTAAATTACTTGGAATTATGTTAAATTACGTTGAGTTACACTATATTAAGTTAAATTACACTAAATCACATTACATTACGCTAAAATACGGTAAATTACATATGAATAGGGACGATATCTTCACTGAAAAGGCGAAAAACGACGACGAAACTTCAAACGGTCATAAAACGGCGCTCGAGTGTCCGATTTCAGCAAATGAGCACTTTTCGGAAAGCTTGAGAAAATGCGCATGCGTCCGTGCCAGCGATGCTGGATTCTGAAATTCAGAATCGCCAAAAAACAAAGGGAAGACCCTCAAAACTTGAGTTGAAGTTTCCGATTAAGATTTTCATTTCTATTATTCAATCTAAGTAGCTCAGTAAATTAGTTACATAATGAACTTGTAGAATACCAGTTTTTACTATTTTCGGAATTTTTTTACTATTTTTTATGATTCATGAAAGATGGCAAAGAATCGGTCTACTTTAGCGTAATTTTGCGTAGTTTAGCGTAATTTACCATATTTCAGCATAATTAGCGAAGTTATTGTTATTTACCGTAATTTAGTGTAATTCAACGTAATTTAACATAATTCCAAGTAATTTAGCGTATTGAGTAATTTAGCGTATTTTAGCGTATTTTAGCGTATTTTAGCGTATTTTAGTAATTTAGCGTATTTTAGCGTATTGCGTAATTTAGCGTATTTTAGCGTATTCAGTAATTTAGCGTATTGAGTAATTTAGCGTATTTTAGCGTATTCAGTAATTTAGCGTATTGAGTAATTTAGCGTATTTTAGCGTATTGCGTAATTTAGCGTATTGAGTAATTTAGCGTATTTTAGCGTATTCAGTAATTTAGCGTATTGAGTAATTTAGCGTATTTTAGCGTATTGCGTAATTTAGCGTATTGAGTAATTTAGCGTATTTTAGCGTATTCAGTAATTTAGCGTATTGAGTAATTTAGCGTATTTTAGCATATTGAGTAATTTAGCGTATTGAGTAATTTAGCGTATTTTAGCGTATTCAGTAATTTAGCGTATTGAGTAATTTAGCGTATTTTAGCGTATTGAGTAGTTTAGCGTATTGAGTAATTTAGCGTATTTTAGCGTATTGAGTAATTTAGCGTATTTTAGCGTATTGAGTAATTTAGCGTATTTTAGCGTATTCAGTAATTTAGCGTATTGAGTAGCGTATTTAGTAGTTTAGCGTATTGAGTAATTTAGCGTATTGAGTAATTTAGCGTATTTTAGCGTATTGAGTAGTTTAGCGTATTGAGTAGTTTAGCGTATTGAGTAATTTAGCGTATTTTAGCGTATTGAGTAATTTAGCGTATTGAGTAATTTAGCGTATTTTAGCGTATTGAGTAATTTAGCGTATTGCGTAATTTAGCGTATTTTAGCGTATTTTAGCATATTTTAGCGTATTTTAGTGTCCGATTTCAGCAAATGAGCACTTTTCGGAAAGCTTGAGAATAACTCACTTAAGTAATTTAGCGTATTGAGTAATTTAGTATAACTCACTTAAGTAATTACATATTGAGTAAATTACTTAAGATTTTCATTTCGTCGTCGTTTTTCGCCTTTTCAGTGAAGATATCGTCCCTATTCATATGTAATTTACCGTATTTTAGCGTAATGTAATGTGATTTAGTGTAATTTAACTTAATATAGTGTAACTCAACGTAATTTAACATAATTCCAAGTAATTTAGCGTATTTTAGTATAAATATGCTTCACAGAAGTAATCTAACTAATATTTACAAAAAAAATTCGAACTTTTAGCGTTAAGAATTCAGCATCTTTATATTCATATTGTCTCTAATCTAATCTAATCTTAAAAAAAAAAAAACACTAGCGGACCGCCCAGCTGCTGGGCGGTCAGCTATGGAAATTGGACCGCCTAGTGGCTGGGCGGTCAGCTATGCACAGTGGACCGCCCGACTGCTGGGCGGTCAGGTGGAAAAAGTGGACCGCCCAGCCCATGGGCGGTTAGGGTAGAAATAATTATAACTTTGGAGTGGGAGCAGATTTGATAATTTTTTTTTTTTTTGGGGTTTTAATAAAAATATCGGCCAATTAACTGAGCATGGAACTTGGACTCCACACAAACGCCACCTGGCATCACTTTTTGTAAAATTAACTGAACCAAAAAAAACAACCGGGAATACCGTAGGGGCAATATTGTAATTGCACAATAATAAACAAACGGGATACCTAATGGATGAGGCGGTGCTTGGTCCCTACTATATAAGTCCCCCAAATTAATTGAACAAATCCACAATTTTCAAAGGAGAAAGAAGGAGAAATAAAGATGCAGATCTTTGTAAAAACCCTAACTGGAAAGACAATCACGCTCGAAGTCGAGAGCAGCGACACGATTGAGAATGTGAAGGCTAAGATCCAAGACAAGGAAGGTATATATTTGCATCTGTTCTTAGATTGAATTCTCTTCTCTGATTTTTTTTTTTTTTTTTGCATTTGCAAGGTGCTTATTGATTTCCTCTGATGTTGCTCTGTTATAACTATTGTATATTTTGTTAGTGTAAATCTATTGTGCTACTTAGCACTTATTGTATATCTGTGAATATCATTTAATTTTTAGATATTTTCTTAGGCTTTTACTTTTGCATATCTATGAATGGAAATATTTTAGTCGTCCAGGTTTCACTTATTCTGATTTTTTTTCTTCAATTTGTAATACCAGGACTACGAATTCTTATTTTCACAGAACATGTAATTAAGAGAAAACCTAAAATTATTTAGTTTTAGACTAGTATTTGCAAATACTTGTGATTTCTTCATGACATTATACATATTTTATTGTGATTTATGCACATACTGGACTTAATTAGTTCAATTGAACTCAATTGAACAATAATTTGGCGTTACTGGTGTTTGGTTGATAAATAAATTATTCTGTTGTGGATTAATACAAATCATCTGATTGGTTTTTTACTGGTGTTTGGTATTGTAGGGATTGCACCAGATCAGCAGCGCCTGATCTTCGCTGGAAAGCAACTTGAGGATGGCCGCACACTTGCTGATTACAACATCCAGAAAGGTAAACTGTAGTTTCATCTTACAATTTAGTCCTCAGTTTGATTAAATTGCTTTTTAGCAAACATGGAGAAATTGTAAAATTGCAGAGTCGACGCTGCACCTGGTGCTAAGGTTGCGTGGTGGTGGTCGTGGCGGTTTGCCTAGGGTTGCCCCAACACTGCTCAAAATTGCCCAGGATTACAATTCCAACAAAATGATCTGCCGCATGTATGCCTCTAAGCTAAATTTTCTTTTCTTTTCTTATTAATTTCCAAATTGTACTTTCTGTAGTGATTCTGTTTTCTCTAATTATATACCCTGTTTTTCCAGATGAACTATTATACCATTCATAATGTATGCATCACATTAACCCAATTAAAAAGTACACAAGAAATAATTTTACAGAATAACAAAAGAAAAGAAGATTTGTAATGAACTAATTTGCAATCCGAGGTTTTTACATTTTGAACCGGGATTTATTCTCTACTGTTCTACTGTTTTTTTACTTGTCCTTAAACGCATATTATATTAATTTTTTTAGCATCAAAGTCTATTTGTTGTTATATTAATTATTCCTTTTTTCCGTTTTTACCATATCGCAGTTGTTATTCCCGTTTGCATCCAAGAGCTGTTAACTGCCGCAAGAAGAAATGCGGTCACAGCAACCAGGTACGGTGTCGCTGCCATTTTCTTTCTTTAAATAATTCTTATTTCATTTCACCTTGAGTTTTTGTTGCTAATAAATTATTTTCATTTTTGATTGAATAGCTGAGGAAGAAGAAGCCTTTCCTTTAAGTTCAGAGTTTTATGGATTTGTTTTTGGTTTAGAGAGTTTAATTAATAGTAGTGTGTTAAAGCAGCATCGTTTGTGTTATGTTTTTGCCTAGACATTAACAAATCTTGTATCTTTTTGTTCAGTTGTCTCTACATGAATTAGTAATATCGTTTATGATGTTAATTATCATTTTTCTTTATTTAGCATGATAATATTTGGGATGATTATTTGAGAACGTGGTTGAATTTTGGGTGAAATCTGCTACGAAATTCCCCCTTTCTGGTTGTTAATTTTTTTATTTTTTTGGTTTTGCTGGGTACGTAGTTTAGAATTAAAATTTCCCAATATCAATCCGTTTACTTCGTTAAGAAAAAAAAAAGGAAAAAATTGAAATCTGTACACGTTTGTATTCATGATACAAGAAAGTATATTAAAACGTTGATTATATTATTATACTAACTATATAATTTCCGGCTTTATGTTATTAAAACACGCTTATTACAATGTACCATTCGGTTTGATACAAGCTTTTGAGGTGGGGTTTAAAATTAGGTTTTTAAGTTTGAAATATCAATTTGGGGGAAACGGACCAAATTACCAAAAAGGGACCGTGCTTAATTATACGAACATTAATTTTTTTTTTTTCGTAAACTGTGGCTCGTACAACAGCGTGCAATTATTTATTTTAATCGAACCCAGTTCCATTTAAATCCGATTTCACATATATAGTTACAATTTACAAATTTTATACTTCATAAAAAAGTTAACTTTCAACATTTTTCACATAAAAAAAGTTATACTTTCAACATTTCTCACATAAAAAAGTTAACTTTCAACATTTTTCACCAACAGCACCTCATCAACATTCTCATGTATGCTAACTAAAATTTTTCATCCAGAACCTGTGAATTTAATTTTTCTTCGAATTTTCCTCAAAAAAAAATCATTTTTTTTAGGAATATAATAGATTTTCATCAAATAAAATTTTAAATGTATTAATTTATGATGTACACCAATTTTTTGGGAGCTGATATTCACACTACTAAATTTGTTATTAACACAACACAACTTAAAATTTAAAATTGATTGACGAATATGTCCCTACTAAAAAACTTAATCTAGCAATTATTGCCATCGCATATCAAATTAGCACAACTTTAGTTTCTTTTTCTTTCAATCTAACAAAATAAATAGAACTCTGATACTATTTTAATTTTGATTATATAGAGGAGGGATCCACTTATAACATTTGTAAGTTACAACATCTTACAACAATTCAAATTTTTTATTTTAAAAGTTCGAACAGTAGATCCAAACCATTCGACACGATATCTATATTAAAATGTGCTTGGAGATCAAATTTTACATTTTTTTTTGAATTTTTTATTATTTATTAAGTATTTTACAAAACTACTGTTTTTCAGTGGTCCATAATTGTCTAAAAACAACAGTTTTGTAAAATACTTAATAAATAGTAAAAAAATTCAAAAAAAAAAAATGTAAAATTTGACCTCCAAGCACATTTTAATTTAGATATCATGTTGAACAGTTTGAATCAACTGTTTGAACGTTGAAAATCACAAAACCAAAATTGTTGTAAGATGTTGTAACTTACAAATGTTGTAAGTGGATTCCTTCTCAATTTTTATTAAACAATTAATCCTTCAAGTTAATATATGCCCAAAACAAAAGAACTAGTAACACGACTCACACAAGAAATAAAAAGTTACATTGTAGTGGAATATCAAATTAAATAAAAGAACTAGTATAATGAATTGGAACAAAATCAAGTTCAATTGATGAATTGAATTTAAATATAATCATTGAAAATAATAGAAATAGATTAAAATTTATTGCTTTGCGCAACGAATCAATCAATCTATTTTGTAAAACATTTTTTCTATTCCATCTAACATTTAAGGTTTGAATTTTTATTTGGAAACGAGAACAAAATATAATCAAATTAATTATCCAACTTAAAAAAAATTGTTTATAAATTTTGTCGATAAAAGAAAAAAAGAATTATAGTTGCTATAGAACAAAATTCTCTCTTTTCTTTTTCCTATTTTCTTAAAATAACCGGGGCAGGAAACTTGGACTGCAAGCAACATTATTTAATAGTTCTCTCGCTTTAGTCACGTGCAACGCATGCGTGTATCTAGGAACTTGGACTCCAAGCAAGCTTAAAAATAAACAGAAAACCTTGCTTTCCAAACAAACGGTAATTTCCATAATAAGTAATTTTTCAAGTTTATTGTAAAATAATGCATTTAAATCCTTCTGAAATTTTATTGTTACAATATTTTAAAGTCATCATAAAAGCAGAAGCACACCTGAAGGTAGAATCTAAATCTGTATATATATACAGCATAAAACATATTAAACAATAGAATTACAAATATAATTATAATATTTTAATAGTTCAATTCTTACAAATGTAAAACAATCCGGGTGCATATATACAGATCATATGTCAAAAATTAATTGGCAATATAAAAACTTTCACATACTAAGGAAATATATATATAAAGACAACCTTCATAGAGACAATATTTAATTGAACCAGGAAAAACATAACCGCCAATTCTAGGGGTAATATCGTCATTTAACAATAATAAGAAAATTGGATGCCCTAGTGGCTGAGGCGGTGCTGATCTTCTATATAAAACAGCCGAATTAATTGCATAACCTCACAATTTCCAGAAGAGAAAAGGAGAACCAGAGAAAAAAAAATGCAGATTTTTGTGAAAACCCTAACCGGAAAGACGATCACGCTCGAGGTCGAGAGCAGTGATACGATCGACAATGTCAAGTCTAAGATCCAAGACAAAGAAGGTATACATGTGCATCTGTTTCTTAAATTAAATTCTCTCCTTTAAGTTGCATTGCTTTATTTGCATTTGCGTCTGATTTTGCTCTGTTTAATTTATATGCTGTTGAAACTTTTTAATCTGTTTAGTAAAAATATATAATAACTTTGTGCTAGTTAGCATAAAACTTACTGTATATCTCTGGAATTTTTTTCTTAGATATGTTCTTGCTTAAATTAAATGACATCTTTTAGTTGTCATGGTTCCAATCTGATGTTAAAATTTGCTGATTAATTATAACTGATTCGGTGTTATCGGTGCTTGGTGTGTTAGGTATCCCGCCAGATCAGCAGCGCCTGATTTTTGCTGGGAAGCAACTCGAGGATGGCCGCACACTTGCTGATTACAACATTCAGAAGGGTAATATTGTTGTTCTATTTTTACAATTTAGTCCCTTATATTTATTAAATGTCTTTTGAGCAAACATTAAAAATGTAAAATTGATCGATATTCCAGAGTCGACACTGCACCTGGTGCTGAGGTTGAGGGGCGGAGGTCGTGGCGGTTTGCCTAATGTTCCGCCAACACTACTAAAAGTTGCTCAAAGTTACAATTCAGACAAAATGATCTGCCGCATGTAATGCCTTCTTCTTTTTCTTTTTTAAATTTCCTAATTGTAGTTTCTTTAGTAATTATGCGCTGCATGGTAGTCATGCACCAGCAGTACTAAGATTTGTTGATAATGTTTTGGCAGATGAACAATATGCTTTCTTTGTATACAAGATAATAACATAATTCAAACCAATTTGAAGTATACATGAATTAGCTTGAGGGGAAAATTAATTTCAAATTACAGGAATTAGTTCAGAATAAATAATTTGTCAACCGAGGTAGATATACTATGTTTCAAACTTTCAATATTTTGTTGTTGTTTTTGTCACGTCACAGTTGTTACGCCCGTCTGCATCCGAGGGCTACTAACTGCCGCAAGAAGAAATGCGGTCACAGCAACCAGGTACGTCATCGCTGCCATTTTCTTATTTCATTTCATTTTGGGTTTTTGTTGTCAATGATTTAGTTCTATATTCTTTTTGATTAAACAGCTGAGGAAGAAGAAGCCCTTCCAATAAGTTCAGAGTTTAATTTATGTTGTTGTTTGGTTATGAGTCTAAGTTTAATTTATGCTCTGTTTGTATGCTGTTTGTTCTATGTTTGCCAAGACATGTATCTTATATCTTTCTGTTGTTCAGTACTGAGAATAACTCGATTAATAATAATATCGTTTGTTATGATAATTCTTTTTGCTTTTCTCTCAAAAAAATTCTTTGTGCTTGGCTTGGCTGGATAATAATATGTGGGATTATTGTTGATGATTTCTTTGATATATAAATGACGTCTTGATGGAAAAAAAGACCATTGTCTTAGTCCAGGATATTTTGTTTTCATAAGGATCATAATTCCAATTTAAAAAAAAAATGTTATGTAATTAGAAATTTAGAATTTTTTTTCTTATCCATAAAGTAATTGGAACAACATATATATTTTTTTAAAAGGAATAGCATTACTATACTGAGGTGTAGTATGGAATACATTTATTTCAATTTCAGGCATTTTTATATGACTTAATTTTTTGCTTTGTTAATACGCCTTTATTAAATGTTGTCAGTTTCACCAAATTTTGTATGAAGAGATGTCTTGTTTTAATTTTTAGAGTTAAGACTGCATACGTTGCGTGCATGCCAAGTGCTTACAATAAAGGCTTCACTGAATTGTAAATGTCATCAATATAATCATCCAATTTGGCTAAGAAGGTATCTTCTCTTCAAAATGCCTAAATCAGATATCAGAATGGCTGAAATCTAGCTATCCTTTGTCAGCGTAAATTGAAAGATTGAAATAGCACTAAAATGGAAAGCATTTCATCCCAATTTTCTTTTTTCCTCTCCTTCATTTTAGTAGTTCTTGTTAAACTATTAAAAGTGAAACTTCAATTGAGTAAAATCAGCAGAAATTTATATCAGTTGGTTTAGAATTTTGTCTAAAAGAAAAAAATAAACGCATTTTTTATATCAACCTGCATGCATGCGAAATTGGGTCCAACTTTACATAACAGTGAGCCACAAACAAACGCAATTGTAATTAACATGCTTCAACAGTCAACACACACATGGATATTTAGCTCCAACTAAAATAATCAATACAAGCAATGCAAGCCCAAGTTAGGAGCTTCAAGCTTGCCTCTTAGAGGAACATTTCTTACAAAGCAACTTGATGACTTCTTTACGATTCTCTTTCATATGAAGATTTCTGAAATAAGCATCGCAGTTATTACCATCAGCATTACGCGGCAGCTTTGATTCCCATTCTTTCCTTTTCCTTTTTCGTTCAAAAATAATGAACATGGGAACCTAATGTAGAAAACAAATTTTATAATTATATAGTCAATAGCAATATACTACAGAATCTGGAAAGACAGAATATTAAAAAAAAGGATGCAATTGACAAAAAACCGAGCCCCTTCTTATCACTTAATAAAAATACTTTACTGTGTCCCTCGCAAATCTCAACCATATATAGTAAAGCAACTAAAACTAGCTTACATTCTATTCCAATGGAGTCAACACTAAGAAATGCAATTGAATCCAACTAAAAGTTCTAGGGTCATTTGAACAATTAAATAATAAAAAAAAAAAATAGGCAATTCAAAATAATGCGGACGTTCATGGTTTATTTCAAACTTTCATAAAGAAACTAAAAAGAAAAAATTGAGAATTGAAAGAAGTACAAGGTCAGGAAAAAGCGACAAAAGTTTTAGCCATAATTATATGGGCTTTATTGAATAAAATCATTTATTGTCATCCTCCCAACTATATCCTAGTTTCTCTATGAAAAATATACAAATAAGAGTTCAATCCCAACCATACCACTATGCTAAATTGAGATTATTGCAACAGACAAATAACATGATGAATTATGTTGCTTCCATAACTAAAACGTTAGACGTTTTAGCTTGTATTTATAATTATATCGTTTGATCCCTTTTTGTGTTGATTATTTTCATCAAAGAATCATCACACATTCATATGATAGCACATATAATGAAAAATTCTAATCATATAGTTTACAAAAATAAAAGAGATTATGCACCTTATGAACCAACTTTAATGATTCCAGAACGGGACAATTATGAAGCATCGCGGTGACAGCTTCTAAATTGTGCTCATGAAAGCAAAGGGTCACATCTAAGTGCTTCAAATTAGAAAAATGTAGCATATCTCTTCCTATTTTCGACAAAATAGGAATTGGGTACTTCTCAAGCTGTAGAAATAAAAAAACATGTCATACAATAAAGCATCAACCAACAATTGTACTGTACATTACGAAGTAAGCATATAAAATTGTCATACAGAATTCATATGCATATCTGACATATCATAACACACCACTTTTAATTTAAAAAAGACGCACAGCTCATAGGTTCAAACACACATACCTAACAAATTAAGAGGTGTAGAAAGAAAACATGACTGACATGTGCAAAAAATAATAATTAAGAGGGTAAAATTTATTACCTCGCTATCTCTTATATGCAGGCTTAGCTCTTCCACATGTGAGATACAATTCAGCAGCCGAGCAACAACACTAACGTCATCTCTCTCACAAAGATCATCAAAGTTAATCACAACTTTTCTCAACAAAGGAACTTCTACACGAATGGTAGACAGACTTTGAAGGGCATACAAAGTTTCCAATTGAAGTAACTTCAATGAAGGAAGAGATAACACCAAATTATCAAGTTCTTGAGTGTATTTAATAATCAGTTTGAGGTTTTTTATTGTGTGGGAGGAAAGGCTAAGCCCAAGCATGCTGTGAATATAAAGATGTAAATCTTCCAAGGAACATAATTCAGAGATAAGTTGGTTCAGTTTGGTCTGGTCGGTCCCATGTAATCTAAGGGAAAGACGTCTCAGGCAGGTTAAAGTGGCTCCAGAAGGAAAAATAATTTTTTCAAAATTTACATGAGTAGAAAAACAATCAAGGGAGAGACATCTGAGAGAGTTAATGGTGAAGATAATAGGGAGCATAGATACTATATCTGACAAAGAGAAACCCTCAATGGTGAGGTGGTGCAAGTCGAGGGAGCGGGCCTTGGCAAGCAAGGAAGAAAGAATTGAGACATTTCGGTCACAGGGCCACATCTTTAGTTGCAAGCTGAGAAGGGGGTGGGAGGCATTGCGATCGAGAAGAGCACGCTTCGCCATGAAAACAAAGTTTTTATATCGGGGGCGGGGAAGGAGGAGGAATATGAGATTAAGGGAAGGAGAGGCCTCCCAGAGGTGGCGGAAGCGGCGGCATAGGACGGAGGTGCGAGCGGCGATATGAGTGGGGAGAAGCGAGATGATTGTGAGGAGCAAATCGTCGGGAAGATTAGAGAGGCGATCGATTTCGCCCATAATCGCCATGGCAGCCGCTGGAGTAACAGCGAGAGATCAATCTGTTTTAATGATCTGTTTCAGCAGCTGAGGAGTGTCAATTTTGTGATTGGATGGAGCATGAGCGAAGATAAATTTAGCCTACTAAGATAAATTTAGCCGGCTAAAAATAATGGCACGGATGTCTTTTGGAAATTCACATGTTTATGACCGGCTTTTTTTTTTATATAAAGAAAATATTTGGACTCAAATGTTTGTTACAAGATAGGTGTATTATTATTATTTTTTATTTTTTATTATTAATATTATTATTATTATGTTTTTATTTTTTATTATTATTATAGTTCGTGTTTTCTATGATAATATTATTTAGAAATTAATTATGAGGTTCTCTTTTACACAAATTTAAACACAATAATTTTTAATAGGAAAAATTTCTAGTGTACCCATACGAACTTTCACAATTGAGTTGTTAAATTAAAGGAAAAAGAAAATATTATCACATTATAATGCTCTCTGTCGTCATGAAATTTACAATAATGTCACTTTAACAAATAACAAATTGAGGGACATTGATGCAAATAAACCAGAGCTTAGAGATAAAGGTTCAATAATATTTGGACTTCGGAATTGTACTGGGTTTAGCCCCGTTAACATATATATTTTTGTTAACAAAGTTTCAACAAATTGTTTTGGGTTTTTAAGATGGAGGCAAAATAATTTTCAGAGAAAGACAAAGCTAGCGTGGGTCCATATTCTCTATAAGATTTCAAAATCCGGAGAGGGAACCCTCCGAGCTTTATTGGATCCGTCCTTGATTTTTAGTGATACCATTTTATTACGAACAATGTGAAACACAAACGAGACCATAGTTTCAATAAACAAATTTTCGGATATTTGATTTATATATATTTCCGTTAATTGCATGTCCAACGAATATACTGCTAATGTGAAAGTGAAATTTAAGCCATGACGCTTAAACAGTAAGGCTTAATATTATTTACATTATTTTCCTTAGCGTTTTATTAACATTTTTTATTTGTCAAAAGAAAATTTTCCAATACTATTCTTTCAAATACGATAATGTTAATGTATCTGTAACGTTAATGAACGTACCGACAAGAATGGGACAGTACCCGAGGGTATCCGTGAGTTATTGTCGCAGATATTCTTATCGGTAATACTGACATGCTCAGAAATAACACTTTTCTGTTAATGTATTCGCGGATAGTCACTTTTTACCCTCGCAGATACTGTCCCATTCTTGCAGTCAACATTTTAAATTTTCTTAAAGTGATCAATTAATCACCGAATGGTCCTTTAAATAAATGCTATTTTTTTGTACATGCACATGTGCCGGTCGTTAAAGTTTTAAAATTCTCTTTTTTTGAATACATTTTTTTTTTTAAAAGAATAGCAAAACTCAAGACTGTTATATGTGGAATATAAGGGTTTTGACTTTTGAGCAAACTAGTCTTCATACAAAGAAACATGCATAGTCTTGAATACATTTATTTTGATATCCGACATTTATATATGACTTAATTTAGTGCATTGTTAATAAGCATTTAATAATTGTTAATAAACATTTATTATTAAATGTTTTTAGTTTTACCAAATTTTGGATGAACAGAAATTTGTCTTGTGATTTGTTTTCAGAAATAAAATCTCTGGCAATTAATTGGATCCGGTTCTTATAAAAACAATGGTGTATATCCGTATCCCCAACTGAAGTGTAATTATTCCACGTCAAATTATTTTCTTTTTTAAATTGATGCATTTTTATATCTGTCAACATTGTTATTTTATTTTTTGTTTAAATTATCTTTTTAACTAAATCAATTTTGCACGTGCAAGTGCTAAATGGCCCTATAGGAGTTGTGTTAATTAAGTATCAACATGTAATTAAGCTATTTTAGTCATTGTTATCAAAGAGCTCTCTTTTTATTAGTAAATGTAGTTGGTGCACACACCGGATGCATTTGGGTTTTTGGGGCACTAACTATATTTACTTAAAATAATTAAAAAGGGAGAAGAATTTAGGATACAAAAAATAACCGCCATGACAGTATATGTCGATCCTCAACTTACAGAAATAATATTTTAGAACTTATTATATTAGCATGCAGCTTGAAATATCATAATCGGAAGATATAAAAAAGCTTTCTTTTAAAAGTTAAAATATAGTTGAGAATTAATTGATCTTTATATTGGACTATTTGCAAGTGGCATATAATATAAATAAGTTCCTAAATTTTTTGAAAACTATATATGTTCATATTATTACTATATATGCTACATATATAATCTTGTCACATCAACTGCTCTATTTTTATAATTTCTTGCTCTCCTCGTGATAATTGAGCATCACATATTCACATTACTTCAAATTACGTAAAATAATAAAAAAATATGAGCATTTTAACAATACATTTTTATTTTTTTATTTTAAGTTTTTAACAACATATTTAAAAAATACGAGTCCTCATTTCATTAATTAATTAACTGTTACAAAGATTGCGTAACAAAAAAAATTACAAAGCAATTGTGACTCAAGAGTAATAAGCCTCAGTAAAAATAGAAGTAAACTAAAGTAAAATAGAAAAGATGATGACTGTTTAACTACATCGAAAATAAAACATTGAGGAGACGCCCCTGCTGCCTATAATCCTCTTGCATGGTACTGTTTACTCACTTAATTAGCACAAACAGTTCGCTATTTTCACTAAAATACCCACAGATTGTTCACCATGGTATCCAATTGCCCGCTATTAAAAAAAACGCCAAATTATACAACTCTGGAAAACAATTAATTGGTACAAGGAATTTGGTACATGCGATTCGAATTACATGGTTTGGATCGTGTTCCGCAGTTATGGTTATATCACAATAATTATGACAAAATGTTGGAACTTGAGGCAGCATGAGAGAAGAAAAAAATATACT
Source organism: Carex littledalei (assembly GCA_011114355.1). Lineage (NCBI taxonomy): Eukaryota > Viridiplantae > Streptophyta > Magnoliopsida > Poales > Cyperaceae > Carex > Carex littledalei. The sequence continues at coordinate 12,569,379 of CM022080.1, read as the reverse complement.
TTGTTTTAAGGAGAGTATTAATTACTACATTGTTCAAGGTGGTGGGCACTTTAATCATAATTACAATTAATTAAACAAAACAAAAAACTAAATTGCAATTAATTTATATCGAAACGATGATTTAATAGAAAATATTTAGGTGCTATATTTATTTTGAAAGGTACTGGATTTAAATCCACCGATTTCGATTAGAAATCAGAAGGATCAAGTATAAGTACCCAAAATGGATACCTATAACTTAGCCAATATATCTGTTTAGTTACAAAACCAACAACAGTACAATAAAGCTGAAAACAAAATACATTTGGAAGCACTTAACAAAAACCTAAATATAAAACTAAAATCAATCGTCCAGGAGGTCCCAGTCCACATCAATATCAACATCATCAAGGACCACCTTGCAAGGCTAAATACTCCTGGGTGACCGATAGCGAAGTAGTACCGTGAGGGAAAGGTGAAAAGAACCCCTCGAGGGAGTGAAATAGAACATGAAACCGTGAGCTCCCAAGCAGTGGGAGGAGAAAATGATCTTTGACCGCGTGCCTGTTGAAGAATGAGCCGGCGACTCATAGGCAGTGGCTTGGTTAAGGGAACAACCCACCGGAGCCGTAGCGAAAGCGAGTCTTCATACTTCATAATCAATTCAGATAAACTGATTTAATTTAGACTCTTTTACAATAATCTATCACTATGCGAGGGTAAAAATATTTTTTTGTTATCGGTATCATCGTGAATAATTATGTCAATAATAGCGATACCTTTGAAAATATTAATTTCTGTCAGATGTACTCTGAGAATTGGTTGTTAAAATTATCATGTTTTTGATCCGTTGACCGGACAATTATGTCTTAATTACCTTTTACGGTAGTTCCTCTCTTTCTCAGAAAAAGGAACGGTGTATGGATACTAAAAGGTTCCTTGTCAAAAAGCGAAGGAATTGAAAGATAGCAAAAATAATAACTCTAATTAGCTTACTGGATAAGGCGAACTAATAAATTTAATACAGTTTGGAGAAGAGAAGCATTTCTCTTTAGTTTTAGATCATATAAATCCAGTCCAGTAAATTTGAGATTAATAAGTCCCCTGATTTATGGGGGCCCGCATTAATATTCAATTAATATTCAGGAAACGTTGTTTTTAGAAGGGACAATCTCGTCATTTCGGTACCTTAAAAAAAACGGAAAACCCTAGGGCCCGGAGGCGGCGCTGGACCCCTCTATATAAAAAATGCGGAGAAATTAATTAATACTCCTCTGTCCCCACTTCACTGTTTCTTTTTAAGAGAGAACGAACCAAGAAATAATCAAGAGAAAAAAATGCAGATTTTCGTGAAAACCCTAACTGGGAAGACGATCACGCTTGAGGTTGAGAGCAGTGACACGATCGAAAATGTGAAGTCCAAGATCCAAGATAAGGAAGGTATATACATCTGTCTCTAATTAGACCTTGTTCTCTTCTTTGATTTACAGTGTGTTTTTCCATTACAAGATGTTTTTGTTAGTCTAGTCTATCCTCGATCGATTTTTTTGATAGATTCGATGTTATGTTAGTTTATTAGATAGTACTGATTCTGTTTCTGATCTGAAGTTGTTCTGTTTCATGATTTTTTTTTCCTGTTTTTTAACCTTGAAATGTAATTTGCAGTTAGAACTTAGTTTGCATTTTTCAAGATCAACTGGGGGATGTATTATTTTCCTTAGACGATGTATTTTTATTCGTAAAGGTGTCTCTCTGATTTTAACAATTGGTTTACACTCTGATTTTGTCTAAAGCTGTAACAACACTAGAGCATCTGGCTTCTTGGCCTATGTTAACCTAGGTTGATTCTTTACCTTCAGGGAGGAGATGTAATGATAAGCAAAAACATACTACTTTTGTTTTTATAGATTTGTTGTTATGTTAGTTAAATTTATAATACTGTATCTGTTTTTACTCTGAATTTGTTCTGTTTCATGTTTTTTTTTCGTGGTTTTTTTCCTTGAAATATAATGTGCAGATAGAACTTGGGTTGCACAGTTGCACTTTCAAGATCAACTGGTGGAAGTATTATTTCCCTTAGATGTATTTTTTGTTGTAAAGGTGTCTCTCTGATTCTAACAATTTGTTTAAACTCTGATTTTTTTTAACATGTAACAATATTTGAGCGGGGCTTCTTGATTTAACCTGGGTTGATTCTTTACCTACAGAGAAGGGATATGTATTGATGCACATTTATAGATCTGTATTAATTGCTTATGATTTGTGCTAAGACTAATCATACTCTGATTTCTTTATAAGTTGCTGTCCTTCTTTGCATTTGCAAGGTGTTTGACTGCTTTATATATTGTCTCTGATTTTGTTCTTTTTAACTTATTGTCTTTTTAATTGAACAGTTGTGCTGTTGAAACATTTTTATGCTCTGTTTAGTAAAAATATTTTTGTGCTAGTTAGCACTTATTGCATCTCTCTGTTTAGTAGCAATCTGATGTTTAAATTACTTACAAGCTATAATTGATTGGGTGTTATCGATGTTTGATGTTTTAGGTATTCCACCAGATCAGCAGCGCTTGATCTTTGCTGGGAAACAGCTTGAGGATGGCCGCACACTTGCTGATTACAACATCCAGAAGGGTAATATTGTTGTTCTATTTTTACAATTTAGTCCCTTATTTTTAATTAAAGGGCTTTTGAACAAACATTAAATCTAAAATTGATATTTCAGAGTCGACATTGCACCTGGTGCTGAGGTTGAGGGGTGGAGGTCGTGGCGGTTTGCCTAATGTTCCGCCAACATTGCTCAAAGTTGCTCAAAGTTACAATTCACACAAAATGATTTGCCGCATGTAACACCTTTTTCTTTTGGTTTTTAATTTCTTAATTGTAGTATCTTTCATAATTATGTGCTGCGTACATCGTAGTCCTAAGTACCAGCAGTAAGAATTTTTGTTGATAATGTTTTAGAAGATGAGCAATACGCTTTCTATGTATATATATACATGATAATAACATAATGGAAACCAACTTGAAGTAAACATGAATTAGCTTGAGATGAAAATTAATTTAAAGTTAAATGAACTAGTTTGAGAGGAATTGATTTGTCATCCAAGGTAGAAATATTATGTTTCAATTGTCTTATTTGTTTTTTGTCACGTCGTAGTTGTTATGCCCGTCTGCATCCGAGGGCTATAAACTGCCGCAAGAAGAAATGCGGTCACAGCAACCAGGTATGTCATCGCTGCCATTTTCTTATTTCATTTCATCTTGAGTTTTTTTTTTTTGTCAATGATTTATTTTTGTTCTTTTTGATTAAACAGCTGAGGAAGAAGAAGCCCTTCCAATAAATACAGAGTTCAAATTATGATGTTGTTTGGTTATGACTTATGAGTCTAAGTTGAAGTGTCAAAGCAGTATGCTGTTTGTGTTATGTTTGTGCCAAGGCATCTACCTTGTATCTTTCTGCTGTTCAGTACTGAGAATAACTCAATTAATAATATTAATATCGTTTGTTATCTTAATTATCAGATCTTATTGGATAATTAATAGTTGACGGTGGATATTGTGGTCTGACATCATGATGAACAAAAAGCTAATTAATTGTTAGTTATGTGTTGGCATTTTTATTGTCAAAATTCGCTATTTTTGCTAAAATATTCGCTAATTGTTCATTGTGATGTCAAATAGAATGTCCTTTAAAACAATGCTAAATTATGCAAAATTTTGATTAGCAGCATTGTGGCTACTCCCCACTAAATCATTGTTGACAACTTTGGAAATTAAACAATTGGTTGGTTGCTTAAAAAATATGGAGGCAACATGAGTCCAAATCTGCTTCCATAGTTGCAAATTTATATCTCAATTATGACAAAATATTGGAATTTGAGGCAACTATATATGATGTTAGATTGTAACTCAAGGTAACATGAAAGGAGAAATATATTTTGTTTTAAGAAGAGTATTACTACACTGCATGTTGCGGGTGGGAGGTATATTAATCATAACAATTAATTAAATAAAAAGCTAAAATATTGCAATTAAGTTATATGTGATCACTAATTTAATAAAAATGTTTAAGCACTATTTCAGGTACTTTAATTATTAATTACTACTGTAGAACCAAATTGTTTAGAGAATAATTCAAATGTATATCGGCAGATCGATAGATCGATAAATTTCATACTAGATTGATTCAGATAAATTAAACAATAAAAGCTATAGATTGAACAATAACACACTTAAATTAAACAATAAAAATACATATATTAATTGATTCGGTCGAAATCGATTCAAGTTCTTTAATTTGCTCTTAGAGCATCTACATCCCAGCAACTCAAATGAGTTTCTAAATAATTATTAACTACTTTTTAGAAATTAATGTCAAGTTTTTAAACTATACATCTCTAAAATTAATATTAGAGTTTCTATTAAGCTACGTCAGCAATAACTGAAAAAGAAAAAATAATTTGAGCCAATCATTTGACCAGCATAGAGTTTATAAACAGTTTCTTAATAAGAAATTTTTATTCATAGTTTCTAAATAAGAAACTCTTCCACAACTCTGAAACTGAATTAGAAACTGCCACATCAGATTAGAAACAATAATAATACGAGATGTAGATGCTCTTATATTTTTCCAGCATTTTATATCCTTTATGCGTTATTTAATTACTTATCTTTAGTAGTTCCCCACATGCTCGGAATAAAGAGAAATGTGTATGCATTTGAAAGTTTCTATCAAAAGTACCGAAAAAATAGTAATTAAATAGCGCATCAAATATGACAAAAATCACCAAAAATAAATTATTAATGATACAAACGGAAGGTAACTTTTCAAAAAGCGAAACAATTTTAACAAAATACGGCTAAGAGCATCTTCATCGGCTTGCATTTGTAATTTCATAATCCGACGTGGCACTTGCTTTTTCGCTCATGGCACTTGTTTTTTCGCTTTCACCGCTGTGCAAGTCTTTCGAATTGCGAAAGCTTTCATTAAATGAAAGGCTTTCAAATGACTTTCAAATGAACACGCTGGAGAAAAAGATCTTTTCTATTAGCTGCTCGAACCTCTCTCTCTCACTCTCTCACTCTCTTGAAATGTCGGCAGAATCTCTCTCTCATCCTTTTTTCTCCTCTATGCTATTGCTTTTCCTCTTCTTCATTCACCCACCACTAGCAAAATTAGTCACTGGCTTGCTACCCTTCACTGCTGAAAGAGGACACCCATGCATCTCAGTTCTTTCTACACCACTGCAACACCATCCCTTTTCTATTGATGAACCCGTTTATCTCATTTCATCTAAAAAGTTGATTAAATAATGTATGTCCATGACAGTTAAAATTGAATCCATTTTCTATTTTTCAATTCCCCCCAATTTCCTCGATTCCTCTGTATGGAAAAAACCTCCAAAAGAATTATATCAGAACAACAATTTTGACTGCTTGATAGCCTCCACCTAGCCTTTCAAAAAAAAGTATATTAAAGGAAAGAAGAACTCTAAAGATTCATCCGGGAACTTGGAAATTTTTTAATCTAGACGGATTGTGAGAAGGAAACTTCAAATTTTTAACTTGGGCTTACAAGATCCAAAATTGGACCTAAAAAATAGCCTCAAAGGGAATTGCGGGAAAGAATTATATTTTCTCAACTAAGAAAACATTGTTAGTGGGAGAGCATTTTTAATCATGTGAAATACAAGCTAGACCATATTTTCAAAGACAAAGAAAAAATTTATTTTTTAATTTTTGTTTATTTTTCCATTCAAATTAAATGTCCAGGGATAATGTGAATTTTAAAGTTAATTAGTATTTTTAATTCCTCAGCACAATATTGAAGTTTCTTTTCTTTTGTCAAAACACACCTTTCCAATATTACTATTCTACAAATAAATACTATTTTTTATTTATATATCTACTTCGACATTAAAGTTTGTCATCTACCACTAATTGGATACATTAAAAAAATTGAATTCATTCTCCAATATAACTGTTTGTTTTCGGGAAGGAAACTAAAAAATAATCATAGTTTAAACATTCGGGAGTGGATCCTAATTAATAAATTATATTGGATGGAAAAAGTTGTATTCTGAAATAATATTTTTGTAATATATGATGCTGTCCTTTTTATCTTTTGATGCAAATTGTTGCAATGTTAATCAGTCGATCTATAATGGATTTCATGTTGATCAATGAGGCCTTTAGCGCCTTCTAACTAGGGGTGTTCATTGGGTCCGGTTTAGTCGGTTTTGAACTGAACCAAATTAGTTTGGATCAAACGGTTTGGTTGTTCGGTTTAATGGTTCGGTTCGGTTTGAAAATTTTCAAAACCAAAATAACCGAACCGACCGAACTTTAATATATTATAGATTTGGTCCAGACCATCCCGGTTTATTTCTTAATCAATTGTTTTAAATACTTCGGTTTATTTCTTAATATCCCGATTTATTTCTTAATATACTTCGGTTTATTATAAATCAATTGCTTTAAATAAAAAAATTAATATATTTCGGTTTGAACCGAACAAACCGAACAAACCAAATAAAACTTTGGTTCGGTTCGGTTCGCTTTTATTTTTGAAACCGAATTATAACTTTGGTTTGCCTAATTCCGTTCGGTTTCAACCGAACCGAACCGATGAACACCCTACTTCTAACCTTCAAAAAAAAATTGAATATAATAGACGATGACATGCTATTAGTTTAAGACATCCTGATCGATCGGGAGGCTAGGTTATACAACAATAAGTTGCAAATTATGATCTATATATTTTGAGGAATGGTTTCGATCGATGTGATTTTTAATACCAGCTTCTCCGAATATATGATTAAATGAATTTGGTATTTATTAACAGAAACCTGAAAGTCAAATTTTGTAAACCAGAAGTTTTTTCCATCCTTTTATTTATTTTTCCTAACACAATTAACAACAAAAATATGGAATAGAAAATGTTATCGTGTACCAAACTAAAGCATAAAATTGGTTAACACAGAAGTTAACTTAAAATTTTCTTGATTACATGTCTAGTTCCCGTGTATTTTAATTTTAACAATTGAGATAGAATGTCGATCGGTAAAAAAAATTAAAAAATAAATTCAGAAAAATATTACTTGTCAAAATATTATTTGAAATAATAGTTATTTTCAAATTAAAATGTTATTTGCAAATTATTGCAGATAATATAGAAGTAACTCAAATAAGGACTTCTATCCCCCTAATAATTTCATCACACGCAAAACAAACCTTAAACACTGAATTAAATGACATAAATATTTATTCAAACATGTCAAAGGGAGGCACATGAAGCATGTTTATGCCATGCGATATGTTTAGCTTCCATGTCTATTGCATGAACATCTCAATTCGCATGATTTGACATGCGCTCTGGTTGTGTGAAGTTCTGCACTATAATAGAAAATTTTGCTATGAATCTTATTATTAAAAATTATTCCTTATGTGGAATAAATATTGCTCTCATATAAAGACTAACATTTAGCTAGTTTAGTGAAAAAAGTATTGCCTTCATTTAAATCCGATTAAAAAATTTAGAGTATATATTTAAGTTAGACGGCTTATAATCTCATATTTACTGAAAAATATATTATTATCACATAGATTGGTATGGATTGGTTTAATTATTATAAGATATTAGTGAAAATCAACATATTTGGTATTAAAATTTATAGACAAAAACAGGTGATAACTAAGTATATGAAAAGAAGTTTCAAAATTTTCACTAATATGAAATAAATCAACATGTAAAAAAGTTTTAGAATTGCCAAGTATATAAAATAAATCAAAATTGCCTCGTCCTCGGTGAAAAAATATATTGATTGCATGCAAATTGGGAGTGAGAATCAAGGACAATAATGACACCAAATGCAAATGATCGGCTGATCCAAGGACCCGCTCTCCCACCTATACAAGGGAGAGGAGACTCCATTCCCACTTGAGCATATCCATTTCAAGGTGGAAGACACTTGGAAGGCAAGAAACCCCAGGGGAATGTAACAACAACTAGCCGAGCAGCAAGGAGAAGACGCAGGTGACGATGCCAGAATTAATTGGGCTAATCTGGCCAATGAAGACGAGGAGCAACCCCAACATCCGCATGCGGCACCAGCAATGAAGAGGAGAAGGGCAAACTCACAAGCATCAGGGCCACAGCCGCAAGGGATCTCGCACGGAGGATTTATGCCCCAACAGCCAGTCGATTCAATCCTCACGGCCATTCAAGAGTTGTTGGATCTTTCAAGTTTAGATGTGGGGGATGAGTGCTACGAAGATGCGGTGGACATAAAAAAGTTTAAATTTTTTTCATATTAATTTAGTATAAAGTCAAATGTTTAAAATATGATAAAATTTTATTGCATTTATAATAAAATAATTCAAAAATTTATAAATTTGTATGTAAAATCATATTTAGTAAAATTTGAAGTTAAATACACCATGCGTTCTACTCTCACTCGCCAATTATTCTTCACGGTGTCAAAAGAATCAGATTAGACCAACATTTGGAATTACTCAATCCTCATTCAAAAGGTGCCGAGTAGGAATGATGGGTCAAACTCAAAATGTGAGTATTTGGAGACTTGTATATATGGGCCAGAACATGCCAAATGACCATCTTCTTCCTTTTTACATATTCCTTTTCGAAGGCAATTAACAGAGGTTTACTGTGCATTCTTTTTATAATTAAGTGGCTGGAATACGGTGGGATCTCTAATAATACCTATAATACAATTTGGTATTCTAAGATACCTCTTAAGATTAAGACATTTTTATGGTTGGTTAGGAAGAATAAAGTTCTTACAAAAATTAATTTACTGAAAAGAGAGGTTGGTACGTAAGGGGGCAACTGACTGTGTCTTTTGTGGTCAACCTACCTGAGTCCACTAGGCATCTCTTTGTTAATTGCTCTTATATTAGAATTATATGGGATTGGATTAGTAATTTTAATGGTTTTACTTTTACTTGTACTACTCTGGATGATTTATGGTTATTAGATGCAACAATTCCTTTTAAGGATCGTTTGTTGATTGAATTATTACGTGGGGCTGTTTTATGGACTATTTGGTTAGAGCGGAATAATGTTTGTTTTAATCAGGCTAATTCAGTTTCTGCTAGGGCTTTGGGTACCAGAATTATTTCTTTAACAAGATATTGGTGCTCATCTAGAAATAATGATTCTGATTTGAATTTGAGTCTCATTCTTCATTCTGATATTAAGGATCTACCAGATCAGTTACGGATGGAGAAAATTTCTCTCTTTTGCTGATATTGTTATTTTGTATGACTTTGATGTACTGATAGCTGGGTTCAAAGTACCTGCTTTAGGTACTTGATCTCGGCTGGATTGATTTCTAATAGAAATCGGTGAACTAGTCCACTACTTTTCAAAAAAAACAAACATGCCAAATGACTATTCTTACACTGCCAAGTGTTGTAATTAGCTAATAAATAATTGGATTGTTGAATTATGAGTAATATTGTCTTTTATATATGTATTTGTGTATATGTTTAATAGTCTTCGGTAATATTGTCTTTTGTATGTGGTAATATTATATATTTAATGACTAGCAAATATGAATGGTAGTTCATTATAAACGACATTAACCATGTACAAAGGTATCTTTCACATAAACTGTCTACAAAGGTAACCGTGCACGGTTACTCTACATGAACTGTGTATGATTTCCTTGAATCATATATACATGACGGTTCATCTAGAGTAACTGTGTTTGTATCACATATAAAATACTCTATGACAAATAATTGAATATACTTTTTTATATAATTTTTTTATTGAATATACCCAATTATTATGACAAAAATAAATTGAAACTTGAGGCAACATAATATGGTTAAATCACAGCTATAATATTAAATTGGACGTTCAGGCAACATGAAAGGAGAAAAAATGTATTTTGTTTTAATGGGAGTATTAATATTTACTACATTGTTCGGGGTGGTAGGTACTTTAATAATAACAATTAATTAGAAGAAAAAAAAGATAAATTGCAGTTAAGTTATATCGGAACGCTAATTTAATAAAAATGTAGGTACTTTAATCTTTACTATTTAACCGAATTAGTTTAGAGGACATGTACGTACGTATATATATCGGCTAATCGGTAGAACGATATTTATTCTTGTAAGAATAAATTTCACACTAGATTAATTCAGATAATTAATTAAACAATAAAGCTTATAGAGTGAACAATAACACTCTTAAATTAATAAACAATATATTAATTAATCCGATCGAAATTGATTCATGTTCTTCGCTCTTAGATTTTTCCGGTTTTATAAGTTATTTAATTACTTATCTTTGGAAGTTCTCCTCATGCTCAGAAAAAAAAAAAAAGTGTATGCATACCAAAGTTTCTAGCTATCAAAAGAACTACCCAAAAAAGTTATTAAATAACACAGAAAATTAATTATCCTATCAGAGGAGGGTTCAAATGCCTTCATTTTTCGTGCCTCCATCATGTCTCCGTTTAAAAAAAAATAAAACTATTAGATGTGATCTATGTTATTTTCTCTATGTACTCATAAAAAATTATCACATTTTGATTTTGTTTTTATGTAAATCAATAAATTGAAAAATCAACGTCTAGAAATTATCCACATTAGTATATTTTTACAAGTTCTTAATGACGACCAAAACAAAGTTGAAATGTCATAATTTTGTACACGTCCATAGATAAAGAGCTATGTCAAATGGAACTATGGCGGGGCTAATTAGCATAATAGAACTATGGCGGAGCCATGTGTGTGCAGCACAGTGGTGAACTGAAGCATTTCATTATGGCTTTTAGTTTTAGATCATATTAATAGTGATGAAACGGCTTTTTAGATAAGGGGCAATCTCGTCATTTCAGTATATTAAAAGTTGGAAAACCCTAGGGGCCGGGCCCCTGAGGCGGCTGCTGGACCCCTCTATATAAAATTCCGGATGAATTAATTAATACTCTTCAGCTAGCTCACTTCACTGTTTCTTTCCAGGAGAAAACGAACCAAGAAACAAACAAGAGAGAAAAATGCAGATTTTCGTGAAAAACCTAAGTGGGAAGACGATCACGGTTGAGGTCGAGAGCAGAGACACGATCGAAATGGTCAAATACAAGATCCAAGACAAAGAGTGTATATCCATCTGTTTCTTAGATTTAGGTCTCTTCTTTGATTTTCTTTTTTGAGGGTTCTTCTTTGATTATTGCAAGATGTTTTTGTTGATCTAGTCTATCCTTGATCGATTTTTTTGATAGAGTCGATGTTATGTTAGTTTATTTGATAGTACTGATTCTGTTTCTGATCTGAAGTTGTTCTGTTCCATGATTTTTTTCTTGTTTTTTAACTTGAAATGTAATGTGCAACTTACCTTGCATCCTTGAAGAACAGCCGGATCATGTATTATTTCCCTTTTATTAGAGGTGTCTCTCTGATTCTAACACTTGATTTACACTCTGATTTAGTTTAAGCTGTAACAATACTAGAGCATCTGGCTTCTTGATTTAAGTTAACCTAGGTTGGTTCTTTACCTTCAGAGAGGAGATGTATTGATATGCTAAAACATACGATCTTTTTTTATTATATATAGATTCGATGTTATGTTAGTTAAATTGATAATACTGATTCTGTTTCTGCTCTGAATTTGTTCTGTTTCATGATTTTTTCATGTTTTTTATCCTTGAAATATAATGTGCAGTTAGAACTATGATATAGTTAGCACATAATTTATTGATGCACAGACATACTGATGTCCATATATAGACCCGTATTAAGGAGTCCGGCTAATATGACATTGGTGTCATTCCAAATTCAATAACACCACATCGTATACCGTTGGATCTGCTTTAATATCCGTGCAAAACACTAGTGTCTTTAATATTCGTGCAAAACACGGATATTAAAGCAGATCCAACGGTATACGATGTAGTGTTATTGAATTTGGAATGACACCAATGTCATATTAGCCGGACTCCGTATTAAGTGCATATGTTTTGTGCTAAGACTACTCATACTCTGATTTCTTGATAAGTTGCAGTGTTTTCCTGATTTTGTTCTTTAAAATACTTATTGTCTTTTTAATTGAACAGTGGCGTTGTGCTGTTGAAACATTGTTATGCTCTGTTTAGTAAAAAAATATATTTGGTTTTAGTTAGCACTTATTGTATATCTCAGAATTTTTTTTGTTAGATATGTTCTTGCTTAAATGACATCTTTTAGTTGTCATGTTAAAAATTACTTACAAGCTATAATTGATTGGGTGTTACCTGTGTTTGATGTTTTAGGTATCCCACCAGATCAGCAACGCCTGATCTTTGCTGGGAAGCAGCTTGAGGATGGCCGAACACTTGCTGATTATAACATCCAGAAGGGTAATGTTGTAATTCTATATCTCTTTACAATTTAGTCCCTTATTCTTTGATAAAATAGAAAAGTAAGAAATGTAAAATTGATATTCCAGATTCGACACTGCACCTGGTGCTGAGGTTGAGGGGTGGCGGTCGTGGCGGTTTGCCTAATGTTCCGCCAACACTCCTAAAAGTTGCTCAAAGTTATAATTCACACAAAATGATCTGCCGCATGTAATGCCTTTTTCTCATTTTTTTTCTTCTTTTTTTTTTTTTGAGGAAAATTTTCTTTTGGTTTTTATTTTGTAATTGTAGTTTCTTTAGTATTTATGTTCTAGCTATACCATAGTTGTGGGTTCCAGTAAGTTTTTTAGTAATGTTCTTTTTTTAATATCCTGGAATTGTTTTGGCAGATATATAGATGAACAATATGGTTTCTACGCATACACTACTATAACATAATTCTAAACAATTTGAAGTATGCATTAATTAGCTTGAGAGGAAAACCGATTTGAAGTTGCAGGAACTTGTTTGAGAGAAAATGATTTTTCATCTGAGGTTGATTTTGACCATATTGAATTGTATAACAATAGTGGTGAAATTGGGAAACTGAGGCCATTTGTTTATCTTATATCGGGATCTAGGCTTTAGTGTGGTACTACTTTTGATATATTTTTGAGAGAATATATTTATTATGTTTCAATGTTTTTTTTTTTAATATTGGTCATGTTGCAGTTGCTATGCCCGTCTGCATCCAAGAGCTGTCAACTGCCGCAAGAAGAAATGTGGTCACAGCAACCAGGTATGGTGTTGCTGCCATTATATATGTTTCTTTAATTTATTCTTATCTCATTTCATCTAGAGTTTTTTTTTTGGCCAATGATATGTTTTTGTTCTTTTTGCTTAAACAGCTGAGGAAGAAGAAGCCCTTCCAATAAGTTCAGAGTTCAACTGGTAGAAGTACTCATTATCATTTTAATAACTATCAGCTTTATTTATTTTTTTGTCTAACTTCTTTTGATATTGATTTCTTTCTTGACTAAACAGCTGAGGAAAAGGAGGCCCTTTGACCAAGTGAAGAATGCCTTTTTGCTAATCAACTTTTGCTTTAATATGTCGTCAGTCTAAACTTTGTGTTTTTGTTTGGTTATTACTTGCTAGAAATGAACTGGATAAAGGCAGAGTATACTGCATTTTGTTTCATTTGCTCATTATTAGTATACTTGTTGGTTAAGAATATAGTATGCTGTTCTCTGTTCAACTATCCTTTTTGTTTTTAGATATTAGTCATAAATATTTGCTTCCCGGGTTAAAGCGTTTATTGTTATCACTAAATTGTTTTGTATTTTTCTTTTTCTTTTTTGGTAGAAAATGATCAAATCCCCAATTGCTTAGCATTTACGTTACAATGCCTGTACATCTTTTGGTGACACTATATTGTTAATTTGGTTTACAACACAAGGGATAGTTGACTCAACTTTATTATTTTAAGTAATAGTTGGATCATCTTACCCAATTAAAAATGATAATGTGAACACACAAGCCAGATCATATGTTAAAAAAATTATTTTCCGATATTTGATTTATCCGTTCGAGTTGTATGTCAGTAAGGCTTAATACTTATTGATTCCTCAGCGCAATATTAAAGTTTCTTTTCTTTTGTCAAAAGACAATTTTCCAATACTAATTCTTCCAAGTACGATAATGTTAATGTTCCTAAAATAAATCCTATTTTTTTGTTCCGGTCTTTACAATTTAAAAATTATATATCATTATAGTAATGATCATCATATATCTTAATAAATGAAAAAACTTCAACTCAGTGATTTAGAAAATGTAATGAGATACTATATTGACATTTTTTTTTTTTGCTTAAATTTGACAGAAATTTAACATCGCATTTTATACAGTCATCAATTTCAGTTGAAACTTAAAAAAATAGAGTTAAGTCCAGTCAGTTAAATTGGGAATTGAGATAAAAATTGAGAATTTGAATTCTTTCTTTACCAAAACGAGGGGAAAAAATGGGGTTGGTTAATTGATACACTCAATTTCAATGAATTTTGACTTAGATTATTATGATTAATTAAACAAAAAAGTTGCAATTAAATTATATCATAATGCTGATTAAAGATATGTTCTCGCGCCTTCTTCATTGTCGTTGAACAGAACTGGTTCATGATTAAATTCAGATAATTTGAACAATATACATATATAAATTAAAAAAATAACGCTCTTAATAGGACAACTTTATGCATTCTTTAATTATTCGACAGTTCGATCTCCTCATGCTAAAAAAAAGAGAACGGTGTATGAACCAGAAATTAAAGAAACAACGGAAGGTAATAATAAGAAGGAAAATTAAAGAAATTAGAAAGCAAATAAAGTACGGCTAATTAGCTTACTGGATAAGGCGAACTAATTACCAAAATTATAAAAAGCGGGTACGGAGGTGGCCACGTGTGCGCAACACAGTGTTGTGAATTGAAGCATTTCTCACACTAGAATATCATATAAATGCAGTCCAGAATCAATTTGAGATCAATACATCCACTGAATTATGGGGCCCACGTAATTAATATCCAATTTCTCGGACGAGTTTTGTCCCTAATCGTTATTAAACGGTGTTTAAGGAGGGGCAATCTCGTCATTTTAGCATAGTAAAAATTCGGTAACCCTTGGGCCCCCCAGGCGCACAGCGGTGGACCCCTCTCTATAAAATTCCGAAGAAAAATTAAATTAATACTCTTCACTTCAGCTAGTTCCCTTAACTGTTTCTTTCCAGGAGAGAACGAACCAAGAAACAAACAAGAGAGCAAAATGCAGATCTTTGTAAGACACGTAAAAACGTTCCCGCTTGAGGTCGAGAGCAGTGACACGATCGAAATGGTGAAGTGCATGATCCATGAAAGGGAAGGTATATGCATCCGTTTCTTAGATCTAGTTCTGATCTTCTTTGATTTTCAATGCATGTGTTTTGCATTTGCAAGATGTTTTAATTAGTCTAGTCTTTCCTCGATTGAATTTATTGATAGATTCTGTTTCTGCTCTGAAGTTGCTCTGTTTCATGATATTTTCTTGCTTTTCAATCTTGAATATAATAATGTGCAGTTAGAAGTAGAACTTAGTTTGCGTCTTTCAAGATCAACTGGCAGTTGTATATATTATTTCCCTTAAATGACTTCTTTTTAGTCGTAAAAGTGTCTCTCTTATTCTTACAATTGGTTTAGATTCTGACTTTGTTTAACCTGTAGCAATACTAGAGTGGTATGCCTTCTTGATTTGAGTTACACTAGGTTGATTCTTAATTTACCTTAAGAGAGGAGATGTAATGATGCAAAAACACACTACATTTTTTATATATTCGATGTTATGATAGTTTATTTTAATTGTACTCATTATGTTTATGCTCTGAACTCTGAAGTTGCTCTGTTTCATGAAATATAATGTGCAGTTGTAAAGGTGTCTCGTACAATTGATTTAAACTCTGATTTGTATAAGCGGTAACAATACTATGGCTTCTTGATTTGAGATAACCTTGGTTGATTTTTTAATTACCTTCAGAGAGGGGAATTAATGATGCAATAATATACTACTTTAGGTCCATAGATTTGTATTAAGTGCTTATGATTTGTGCTAAGACTACTCGATCATACTCTGATTTCTTTATAAGACTACACACATGCTCTTCTTTTCAGTTCAATATATCTGAAATAAAATCAGATATCTAAGTAAGAAACATTTTGACTTGAATCTTGGTATGAATCATCTGATCTTTTTTGTAGGGATCCCACCAGATAAGCAGCGCCTGATTCATTGCGGGAGGCAACTCCAGGATGAATGCACACTTGCTGATTACAACATCAAGAAGGGTAATGTTGATGTTCCATCTTTACAATTTAGTCCCTTATTTTTTATTAAAGGGCTTTTAAGCAAACATAAAAAATGAAAAATTAATATTTCCAGAGTCGACACTGCACCTGTTGCCGATGTTGAGGGCCGGCGATTTGCCTAATCTTGCTCAAAGTTACAAGAAGAAATGTCCTCCCAGCTGTTATGTACATAGTCACTGCCATTATCTTTCTTTAATTTATTTTTATTTCATTTCATATTGAGTTTTTGTGGCCAATGATTTATTGTTATTCCTTTTCTATTAGTCGCTGAGGAAGAAGAAGCCCTCCCAATAAGGTTCAGAGTTTATTTTACATTCTATTAATTATAATATCCTTTTTTATTAAACATTTTTTTTCTCTAACTTGTTTTGACATTTCTTTCTTTCTTTCTTGACTAACAGCTGAAGAAAAAGAGGCCGTTTGTCGTTTGACCAAGTGAAGAATGCTGTCAAGCAGAAGTGATTTCTACTAAATTACTTTTGCATGCTTTTAATATCTCGTCAGTCTAAACTTGCTGTTTTTGTTTGGTTACTAAGTTGCTAGGGAACAGGGTAAAGGCATTTGCTAATTATGGTTAAGTAAGAAGAAGGGTGTGAAACTTTGTGTTTTTGTTTGGTTATTACTTGCTAGTCATGAAGTGGGTAAAGGCAGAGTAGACTGCCTTTTGTTTCATTTGCTCATTACTGCTAATTTTATGGTTGTAAGAAGAAGGGTGTGAATGTATGAAAAATGCTTATTACATCAGTATGTTGTTCTCTGTTCAGTGGTTAGAAACTTGTATCAGTTGTATCTGTTTTTTTTTAATAAAATTCGTAAAATTTTGCTTCTGTAGTGTTAAAGCGTTTATTGTGGTCACCAATTTGTTTTGTATTTTTCTTTTTCTTTTTTTTCAAGAAAAGTGCGATTAAATTCCAATAGCTAGCATTTAATTACATCACAACGCTTGTATATGTATGGTTCACAAGAGAAGGTGAATATTATAGTTGAATTAATCATCTTCCTTTTTTTTAAGTAATAATTGGATGATCTTTTAGTGACACTATCTTACTAATAATATTAATCATGTGAAACACAATCTAGACCATATTTTCAAAGACAAAGAAAAAATTATTTTTGGATTTTTATTTATTTTTCCGTTCGAATTACATGTCCAGAGATAATGTGAATTTGAAAGTTAAATTTAAGGCTTTAGTATTATTAATTCCTCAGGACAATATTAAAGTTTCTTTTCTTTTGTCAAAACACAACTTTCCATTACTATTCTTACAAATAAATACTATTTTTTGTTTCGGTCATTAAATTTCAAAATTCTCATTTTAGTAACGATCATCATATATTGTAAAAATCAACCTCCGGAATTCTTATACGGACCGTGTATCACTGGATACGGTCCGTACACGAGTAAACATACACACAAACAGAGAAAGAGAAGAACACAGTATTTAACGAGGTTCGGCACCAACTTGGTGCCTACGTCCTCCACACTCACACACACATTTTTCTATTTCTTTTTGAATGAATTGTTACAAAGGAGGTAGAAGGGAATATATAGATAGATGCTACCTAAATTACTTACTATCTTTTTTCTTATTTTCTTCTATATCTGATACAATCATAATCTTCTAAATGAGAAACAAATTAACTAAGAAAAACAGAAAAAAAATAAAAGAGCCAGCTGCCACCTTCCTATTCTGTCTGGCGGCGCGCTACACGGTCCGTATACAATTATACACGGACCGTGTATATCTGTTTCAACAGCCTCCCTCAAGTTGGTAGGTAGATATCTACCATACCTAACTTGCCAATCAATTCTTCAAAACATTTTGTTGACACTCCTTTTGTCAGCATGTCTGCAAGTTGTTCCTCAGATCTCACGAATGGAAATGAGATTATCTTTTCTTCCAAATTCTGTTTAATGAAATGTCTATCGATCTCTATGTGCTTTGTTCTGTCGTGCTGTACTGGGTTATGCGCTATTGCAATCGCTGATTTGTTATCACAGTAAAGTTGCATACCTTTTTCTGATTTAAATTTCAGCTCGCTCATGAGTTTCCTTAGCCATAGCAGTTCACACAAACCTTTAGACATTCCTCTAAATTCAGCTTCTGCACTTGATAAGGCTACTACATTCTGCTTCTTACTTCTCCAAGTGACGAGGTTCCCTCCCACAAAGGTGAAGTATCCAGATGTTGATTTCCGATCAGTTCTATCTCCAGCCCAATCTGCATCTGTATAGCCCCAAATATCCAAGTGTCCATTCTTTCTAAACCGAATACCTTTCCCTGGAGTCTTTTTTAGATATCTCAGTACTCTCATCACAGCATCCATATGTTGCTCCTTTGGGTTCTGCATGAATTGACTTACCATACTTACAGCATACGCAATATCAGGTCTGGTATGTGATAAGTAGATAAGTTTTCCTACCAATTTCTGGTACGCTTCCCTGTTAACAACTGGGTCATCTGGATTTTCTTCGAATTTCAAGTTTTGGATAATAGGTGTATCAGCTGGCTTACAGTTTAGCATCCCCACTTCTGCAAGCAAATCAAGGGTATACTTCCGTTGTGATAGAGATATACCTTCTTTTGAGCGTAGCACCTCTATTCCCAAGAAGTATTTTAAGCCACCCAAATTTTTCATCTCAAACTCTTGCGATAATTTCTGCTCTAGCCACTCTATCTCCTCACTATCGTCCCCTGTAATTATCATGTCATCAACATAGATAATTAGAATGGTTACCTTGCCTTGACGATGCTTGTAGAACAGAGTATGGTCATAATCACTTTGACTGTAGTTGTAGGCTTTCATGGCTTTGCAAAACCGCCCAAACCACGCTCGGGGGGACTGTTTTAATCCATACAGACTCCTTTCTAGTTTACACACCAACTTCTCTTGATCTTGGTGAGTGTATCCTGGCGGAATGTCCATATAGATCTCCTCCTCCAGATCGCCATGCAAAAACACATTTTTCACATCAAACTGGTGTAAAGGCCAGTCCAAATTTGCTGCAAGAGACAATAAGACTCGAACTGTGTTAAGTTTAGCAACTGGAGAAAAAGTTTCTTGGAAATCAATCCCATATGTCTGGGTGTACCCTTTGGCTACAAGCCGGGCCTTATACCTGTCAACTTTACCTGTGGCATCATATTTTACTGAGAACACCCATTTGCATCCAACTGTTTTCTTGCCACTTGGCAATGTCACCAACTTCCATGTTTTTGTGGTCTCCAAAGCTTTCATTTCTAGTTCCATTGCTTCAACCCACTTAGGATCGAGCACTGCCTCTGTTACACTGGTGGGTACTCGAATCTTTGATAATTTCTCAGTAAAATTTCTCACCATGTTGGACAACCCGACTGTACTAGTGTAATTGGATATGGCATATCCTTCTTGGCTATCACCATCTGTTCTATACCGTTTTGGTAGTACATTTCGGGTGGTTCGCATAGGGTACCGTCTAATAGGATTAGGATTTAGGGAACTTACCTCGGGGACATCCTCTGGAGAACTGGAGCGTGGTATTTCTTCCTCCTCATCGGACTGTATCACTTCATCTTCCGATCGGCCGTCCTCAGGTCCTAGGACACGGTCCGTGTCATCCTCTGCACGGTCCGTGTCATCTTCTGATCGGTCAGTTTCTTCTTCTGTACGGTCCCTGTCTTCTTCTGTACGGACCGGATCACCATCTGTTCGGTCCGTGTCAGTCTGTGTTCGGTCCGTGTGGCTGTCCACACAGTCCGTGTTATCATGTGCGGTTTCCCACCAAATCGCTGGATTTTCTTCCTGAACTGATCCCTGCTGGTCCCGAAAATAGGACTCACTTTCCAAAAAAGTCACATCCATTGTCACATAGGTCTTTCCAGTTTCTAAATCAACACATTTATATCTTTTTTGGTGATTTCCATATCCGACAAACATGCACCTAATTGCGCAAGGGTCTAACTTGGTTCTTTTCTCCCTTGGAACATGGACATATGCTACACACCCAAACACTTTAGGTGCCAGATTTAGAGCGGAGGGAATTTGCACAAAAGAGGAAAGTTTTTGTAAAGGAGTAAGGAATTTTAGTGTACTAGATGGCATTCGGTTCATAAGATACACAGCGGTAGATATGGCATGATTCCAGAAATTCTGGGGTACATTATTTTCAAATAACAGAGATCTAGCAATTTCCAAAATATGGCAATTTTTCCTTTCTGCCACACCATTTTGTTGAGGGGTACCGACACAAGAAGTTTCATGTATAATACCATTAGTTTTGAAAAAATTTCCCAAGAAGGTATTTACATACTCCCCCCCATTGTCACTCCTAAGAATTTTAATCGTCTTTCCAAATTGTCTCTGAATTAGGTTTGAAAAATCCACAAAATAGTTTGCAACTTCACTTTTATGTTTCAAGAGGTATAACCATGTCATTCTAGTACTATCATCAGTGAAAAGAACAAACCACCTTTCCCCGTCTACAGAATTAACTGGGGCAGGGCCCCACACATCAGAATGGACCAAATCAACAAATTCCAAATCTTTATAACAAACACTAGGATAAGAAGTTCTGTGACTTTTACTTCGAATACAAGTTTCACATTGAATTTCAAAGTTTGATATACCAACCCATAAAGAAGGAAAGCTCTTTTTCATATGCCCAACAGACGGGTGTCCTAACCTCTTATGCCACAACAAAATATTGTCTCCTTGAATGCTTCTATTCGCGAGACACGTAGAACCAGTACTCAAGTCTTCGAGGTGATACAGTCCATTGCGCTTAATACCACGCCCAAGTATCTCCTTCGTTAGGATGTCCTGAAAAATACAAAAATTTGGATACATTAAAACTGCACAATTTAGGTCTTCAGCTAATCGGCCCACTGATATAAGCTTTGTGGTCAAAGATGGTACGAGTAGAGTGTCTTTCAAACACAAAGATTCAGACGCATTTACAGTTCCTAATCCTATAACCGGTGAGGGAACTCCGTTTGCATTCACGATTTCTTTCCGGTTAGATTCCCCAATTCTATCAAGATCTGACTTTTCATAAGTCATGTGGTCGGTTGCCCCAGAATCTATCACCCATTTGTCTAAATTCTGTGTAATAAAGACTTTACCTTTGCCAGTCGAACTTTCTGTACCTTCGACATGAGTTGCGAGTGTCAGAGTTGCTTGACCTGTACCGGCTTCTGCACGGTCCGTATGCCCATTTGCACGGTCCGTGCGTCCTGCCAAGTGAACCTGTCCTTTCTTGTTCCCTGCTGCCTTTTTCTCTTTCAAGTCCTGCCACCAATCTGGGTACCCATGCAGTTGAAAACATGTTTCTCTGGTGTGCCTCAGATTGTTGCAGTGAGTACACCATTTTCCCTGTTTTGTTCCAGATTTAAGAGAAAGTGATACCTCTGGTGCACGGTCCGTGTACCTACCTGCACGGTCCGTGTACTGACCTGCACGGTCCGCACCCTTCATCGCCATAACTGCAGGGTTGAAGGTGTTGTCGCTGCCGCACATCACTTTCTGCCTCATCTCCTTCTGGGTGGTGAGAAGTTCCTTCAGCGCTTGAAGAAGTGTCATGTCTGCACTGTGGTCTTGGTCCTTCCCACCTCTTGTCTTAGAGATGTCTTCCATTGTTGGTCTTTAGATCTAGACCCGCTCTGATACCATGTAAAAATCAACCTGCGGAATTCTTATACGGACCGTGTATCACTGGATACGGTCCATACACGAGTAAACATACACACAAACAGAGAAAGAGAAGAACACAGTATTTAACGAGGTTCGGCACCAACTTGGTGCCTACGTCCTCCACACTCACACACACCTTTTTTCTATTTCTTTTTGAATGAATTGTTACAAAGGAGGTAGAAGGGAATATATAGATAGATGCTACCTAAATTACTTACTATCTTTTTTCTTATTTTCTTCTATATCTGATACAATCATAATCTTCTAAATGAGAAACAAATTAACTAAGAAAAACAGGAAAGAAATAAAAGGGCCAGCTGCCACCTTCCTATTCTGTCTGGCGGCGCGCTACACGGTCCGTATACAATTATACACGGACCGTGTATATCTGTTTCAACATATATCTTGATAAGTGAAAAAACTGCATCTCAGGGATAAAAATTGAGAATTTGAATTCTTTGGTTACCAAAACAATGGTACTAAGGTGATAGCCGATAATTAGAACACGCAATCTCAATGAATTTTGACTTAAATTATTATGAATATCAAATAAATTTGATTGTTGATGGATATGTACTCTTACATTAATGTTTGTCATCTAACACTAATTAGATAAATAAATAAAAAATTGAATTCATTCTCTTATATAATTTTTGTTTCCGAGAAGGAAACTAAAAAATATATATAATCTTAGTTTTTAGTGAATTGCTCGCCATAGGAAATGCTTGCATTGATTCTTGGTACGTAGGATAGTGTTAGGGTCAGTCAATTAATTGGGAATTGGGATAAAAATTGAGAATTAAATTTGAATTCTTTCATTACAAAATCTATGAGACAAAGGTGATAGCTGATCAATTTCAATAATTTTGACCTAGATTACTATGATTATTAATTAAACAAAAAAAAAGTTGCAATTAGGTTATATCAGAATGGTGATCTATAGAGGTGCTACTTTTACCCAATTACCCGGATCCGATCCGGTACCGAACCGGAACCGATCTGAATCCGATTAATTTGGATAGGGTATGGTTTGAAAAATATAACCGGTTAAATTATGGGTACGGTTACAAAACTAATACTTAAATATCCGAACCGGAACCGATTTTGTAATGGATAGGGTATGGCTTCGATTTAATTATCCAACCCATAACCGAACCCGACCCGATACCCGTATAAATATCCAATACAATATTAGTGTGATTCTTTATAATTAATTAATTAATATAAAAACACATATTAATAACTATGAAGAGTTAATCATTTGTATTATTTTTCAAAAATAAATCATAATATATATCATATCTAGATTAATAATTAATTCATTTATTTGTTTTAAATCAAATGTCACGTGACTCACAATTTTACCTATTAATTTATTAAATGAAATTTATTGCTCTTCGCATAGATTATTGCCATGTACCTGCTCCGGATCTGGAACCGCCCCGGATCCGAACCGGACCCGATAATTCACAAACAAGTTATGGGTATCCATCTACCCAGAAACGAAAGACTAGACCCGAAATATCTACGGGTAGATAGGTATCCGGATCTGGATCCGATCCGATTTGAAAATAATAAATATATGGATCAAATTAGAACCCGAACACTTTTAAAATACGGATCCAAATATAACCGTATCCGGACCCTACCCAATCCAATAGCACCTCTAGTGATCTATTAAATAGAATTGTTTTCGCGCCTTCTTCATTGCTACCATCATTACTATCATTGAACGGAACTGGTTCATGATTAATTTAGATAATCTGAATAGATACGTATAAAATAAAATAAAAATACCGCTCTTAAATTAAATAATAAAATACAAGCGTTAATTTAATTGGGTCGGAACTCGGAACTGGTTCAAACCATTTGCGTTAATTTTTTCCGATTTTTATCACTTGGACGTAAGACAACTTTATGCATTCTTTATATTTTTTTTCGATAGTTCTCCTCATGCTCAAAAAAGAAAAAGGTGTATGCACCAGAAATTAAAGAAACAACGGATGGTAATATTCAGAAGGAAAATTAAACAAAGCAAACAAAGGACGGCTAATTAGCTTACTGGATACGGCGCATGCCATGTTTATATCAATTTGAGATCAATACATCCACTGAATTATGGGACCCTCATAATTAATATCCAATTTCTCGGACGGGTTTTCTCCCAAATAAGTAATAACCGTCCTGAACAGCATTTTAGAAGGGGCAGTCTCGTCATTTCATTATATTAAAAAGCGGAAAACCCTTGGACACCTTTATATAAAATTAATTAATACTCTTCACTTCACTAGCTGATCACTTGTTTCTTTCCAGGAGAGAACGAACCAAGAAACAAACAAGATATAAAAATGCAGATTTTAGTGAAAAACCTAACTGGGAAGACGATCAAGGTTGAGGTCGAGAAAACCGACACGATCAAAATAGTCAAGTCAGCTAGTTCACTTCACTGTTTCTCTCCAGGACAGAACAAATCAAGAAACAAACAAGAGAAAAAAAATGCAGATCTTCGTAAGAAACGACGACACAATCACACTTAACGTCGAGGAAACCGACACGATCCAAATAGTCAAGTCCAAGATCCAAGAAAGGCTAGGTATATGCATCCATTTCTTACATTTTCCTGTGTTTATCCTCGATTGAATATTTGATAGATTCGGCGCTATATGTTAGTTTATTGGATTGTACTGATTCTGTTTCTGCTCTGAAGTTGTTCTGTTTCATGATTATATCTTGCTGTTAAACCTTGAAATATAATGTGCATTTAGAACTTAGTTTGCGTCTTTCAAGAATACAGATCAACTGATTGTATTATTTCCCTTAAATGACTTATTTTTAGTTGTAAAGGTGTTTCTCTGATTCTAACAATTGGTTTAAACTCTGATTTTATTTAACCTGTAACAATACTAGAGCGGTATGGCTTCTTGGTTTGAGTTAACCTAGCTAGGTTGATTCTTTACCTTCAGAGATGGGATATGTAATGATGCAATAATATATATACTACTTAAGTTCCATATATAGATCTGTATGAAGTGCTTATGATTTGTGCTAATTAAGACTATTCATACTCTGATTTCTTGATAAGACTACACACATGATCTTCTTTTCAGTTCTCAATATATCTGAAATAAAATCAGATATAAATATTCAAGTAAGAATCTTGGTTTGAGTCATCTGATCTTTGTTGTAGGGATCCCAACAAGTGACCAGCGCCTGATTTTTGCCGGGAAGCAACTTGTGGATGACCGCACACTTGCGGATTACTACATCGAGAAGGGTAATGTTGAAGTTCTACCTTTACAATTTAGTCCCTTATTTTTTATTAAAGGGCTTTTGAGAAAATATAAAAAATATGAAAAATTAATGTTCCAGAGTCGACACTGTACCTGTTGCTGAGGTGGGGGGGCGGCGGTCGTGACGGTTTGCCTAATGTTGCGCCAACACAGCTAAATGTTGCTCAAAGTTACAAGAGGAAATGTAGTCATAGCAACCAGGTACATATTGTAGCTGCCATTTCTTTCTTTAATTTATTCTTATTTCATTTCATATTGAGTTTAATTTTGTTGCCAATGATTATTGTTCTTTTTTATATAACAGCTGAGGAAGAAGAAGCCCTTCCAATAAGGTTCGGAGTTTAATTTAGACATGCTTTTTTAATATTCTATTTATATTCTTTTTGATTAAACCTGTTTATTTTTTTCCCTAACTTGTTTTGACATTGATTTCTTTCTTGACTAAACAGGCTGAGGAAAAAGAGGCCGTTTGTCATTTGACCAAGTGAAGAATGCTGTCAAAACTTTCTTTTTGTTTGATTACCGCTTGCTAGTCATGAACTGGGTAAAGGCACAGTATACTGCCTTTTGTTTCATTTGCTCACTACTGTTATAAAGTTTATGGTTGTAAGAAGAAGGGTGTGGAAGTATGAAACATGCTTACTGTTTACTTGTTGGTCAAGATAATGTGTATTACATCAGTATGCTGTTCTCTGTTCTGTGGTAAGAAACTTATATTAGTTTCCATGTTAATCACTATCCTTTCTACTTTTTAGATAATATTCGTAAAATTTTGCTTCTGTGGTGTTAAAGAGTTATACTTCGGCCCCCAAATTGTATTGTTATTTTATTTTCCTCGTGATTTTCTTCTTCTTTTTTCAAGAAAAGTGTGATTAAATTCCAATGGCTAGCATTTACATCACAACGCTTGTATTTGTATTTTTATATATTTTTCCGTTCGAATTGAGTGTCCAGGGATAATGTTAATTTGAAGTAAAATTTAAGGCTTAATATTATTAATTCCTCAGCACAAAATTAAAGTTGCTTTTCTTTTGTCAAAAGACAACTTTCCATTACTATATATTCTTACAAAAGCAGTACTCTTGTTGTAATATATGGTGTTATTGCTGTCCTTTCTATCTTTTGATACAAAATATTGTTGCAATGTTGATCAGTCGACGAGCTATAATGAATTTCATGTTAAATTGAATATAATAGAAGATGACATGCTATTGGTTTAAGACATGATCAGGAGGTTTTACAACAATAATTTGCAAATAAAAATCTATTCTGAGGGAATGATTTTGATGTGCTTTGTTAATATTATACCAGATACCTGATAGCCAAATTTTGTAAACCAGAAGGGACGGATTAGTTTTTTCCATCCTTTTATTTATTTTTTTCTAGCACAACTAACAACAAAATTATGAAATGGAAAATGGAAAATGTTAAAGAGTTTCTAGATGATTCGTTTTTTTTTTAAAGTTTACATGCATTAGATGTATAGAATTAAGTGAATATTGTCTTTAACTCTAATATTAAAACAAGACCTCAATATTATCTATCATTAAAATTATTTTTCTGCCCTTTAAAAATTTATGGGTATTATTTTAAAATTATATTAAGATATGATGTGAAAAGAAAATTGATCACGAACTAGAATTAGCTTATTAAATGTTTTACTCTCTCTTTATACTATAATTGATCAAATTAATTATCAAAGCATCAAATTGGTTAACACATAAGGTAACTTAGAATTTCTTGGATTACATCTCTAGTTCCTTGCATTTTTGAACAATTGATGTAGAAAGTCGGTAAAATATTTAAAAAAATAAATTCAGAAAATTATTTTAAAATTAAACATTTTTTTAAACTAAAAGTGAAATTATTTTTGTTCAAATATTATTTTCAAAAATAATTATATTCATATTAAATTGTTGTTTGCAAAAAAAAAATTTGATCATCAATATTCCTGAAATATTTGCAAATTATTGCATGTATTACAGAACTCAAATCGGGACTTTTATCCCACGTAAAACAAATCATAAACACTGAATTAAATAATATATAAATATTGCTTGAATTTTTGAAACATGTCAAGGCTGGCACATGAAGCAAGTTTGTGTCACGCACTATGTTTGACATGCATGTCTATTGCATGAACATCTCAATCCGCATGATTTGACATGCGTTCCGGTTCTCTTTGTGTAAAGTTTTACTTGTTTCTTATTATTTTGCACTATAATAGAAAAATTTACTATGAATCTCAATATCAAAAATTATTCCATATATAGAATAAATATTGTTCTCATGTAAAAACTAACATTTAGCTAGTTTAGTGAGAAAAACACATGTCCTCATGTAAATCCGATTAAAAAATCTATAGTAGATATTTATGTTAGATTGCTTAACCTCATTTTTATTCAAAAATATATTATTCTCACTTATATTGGTATGGTTTGATTTAATTATTATGAGATATTAGTGAGAATCAACCTTTTGTATTAAAATAATATAAAGACATGAGCATATCAAGACTAGAGCACTTGGCCCATTTCAGGTTATATGCCCACAAACAATGCAGAGATTAGAAATTTTCGAACAATTCCAAACCATAACCGAGTTTATCAGTATTTGAGAATTACTCAATGTCCTCATTAAAAAAACCAACCTACACTTTCCTTTCCACATTCCACTATATGGAAGGAGAAGGTCTTGTATCATTCCAATTACATGCCGATGTCCACCGGATGTCTATCGCAGCATTCAATACGCTGCTAGAATTTCCGAAGGACGGAGAAACTTCCTATAAGGCCTGTATATGAAACTTGGAGCCAAATCACGGATGATGGGCAGAACTTTAACAAGTTGAGCAACTCTATTTGCCATCCGCTCCTACGTTACATCCAAATTATTTTTTATTTTTGTTTTCCTTAATTTTTTCTTCTTCTTTTTTCAGAAAAAATGTGATTAAGTTCCAGTGGCTAGTATTTTCATCACAAGACCTGTATATGTATGGTTCACAACATAATGTGAATACTTTAGTTGAATTAATCATCTTCTCTTTTTTTCAAGTAATAGTTGGATCATTTTATAGTGACACTATCTTACTAAAAATATTGATCATGTTAAACCCATGCTAGCTAGACCATATTTTCAAAGACAAAGAAAAATGTTATTTTGGATTTTTATTTACTTTTCCGTTCGAATTGCATGTCCAGGGATAATGTGAATTTATTTTTTGAAAATAGGGATAATGTGAATTTGAAAGTTAAATTTAATTAGGCTTTAGTATTATTAATTCCTCAGCACAATTTTGAAGTTTCTTTTTCTTTTGTCAAAAGACAACTTTCCATTACTATTCTTACAAATAAATGCTATTTTTTGTTTTGGTCGTTAAATTTCAAATTTATTAAAGTTTACGGTATTTGGGGATTAATTTGATTCATTGATAGTCTGTCTACATATACAACTCAATCTTACACTTTAGTCCCTATAACTATTGTATTCACACTTTTACCTAATACCCTTATATTACAATACAATATTCAACACTCCCCCTCAAGATGATGCATAGATATTGATCATGTTCATCTTGCCTATTACATTGGAGAAGTATGTGACACTCAACCCTTTTGTGAAGACATCAGCAATTTGCTCCTTGGTACGAACGAAAGGCATACATATAATGCTCTCGTCAAGTTTATCCTTGATAAAGTGTCGATCAATCTCCACATGTTTGGTTCTATCATGTTGTACTGGGTTGTTTGCTATGTTTATAGCCGCCTTGTTGTCACAGTACAACATTATGGGTTTGTTCTCCAACAACCCCAATTCCGATAGCAATCTTCGTAACCACAACCCTTCACTCACACCTTGGGCCATGGCTCTATACTCAGCCTCTGCACTAGACCTTGCTACTACATTCTGCTTCTTGCTTCGCCAGGAAACCAGATTACCCCCAACAAACGAACAGTAGCCTGAAGTTGACTTTCTATCATCAAGACACCCTGCCCAATCGGCATCTGTATAGACTTCAATCCTAGTGTGCCCATTTTTACTCAGGAGCACACCTTTTCCTGGACAACTCTTGAGATACCTCAGAATCTGATACACGGCCTCTTCATGTGGAATTCTAGGGTCGTGCATATACCTGCTCACTACGCTCACAGCGTATGCAATGTCAGGTCGAGTATGTGCTAAGTAGATCAGTCTGCCTACTAGGCGCTGATACTGTCCTCTGTCTACTTGATCACCTATTCCTCCCTTCAGCTTATTATTAGGGTCTATGGGTGTATTGACAGGTCGACACCCAAGCATTCCCGTGTCTCTCAGTAGATCTAGAACATACTTTTGCTGTGAAAGAACTACCCCTTTTTTTGAGCGAGCAACCTCAATGCCTAGAAAGTAGCGCAATTCACCCAGGTCTTTCATTTCAAACTCTGTGGCTAAGCTGGCCTTAAGCCTCTTCATCTCAACAGGATCATTACCTGTTAACACTATATCATCCACATACACCACCAGAATGCAGATTTTCTCTCCTTTCCTTTGGATGAACATAGTGTGATCGGCACTACTTTGCTGATAGCCTAGTTTTTTCATTGCCATAGAAAACCTGTCAAATCAGGCTCGTGGTGACTGCTTTAATCCTTACAGGGAGCGCTTCAGGTGACACACTTTACCCTTCAGTTGTTCATTTTCAAACCCAGGTGGGATCTCCATATATACCTCTTCCTTTAGGTCCCCATGAAGAAAGGCATTTTTAACATCTAGCTGGCACAACTCCCACCCAAAGTTTACCGCACACGAGATGAGAGTTCTGACAGTATTCATTTTTGCCACTGGAGCAAAGGTCTCCTCATAGTCCACACCATACGTTTGTGTGTAGCCCTTGGCCACCAATCTGGCTTTGAATCTGTCCACCTTTCCCTCTGGAGTATATTTTGTCGAGTATACCCACTTGCATCCTACAGTGCTTTTGTTGGACGGTCTAGGGACCATATCCCAAGTGTCGTTCTTGACTAATGCTCTCATCTCCTCGAACATTGCCTTCTTCCACTTTGGGTCCTGCATTGCTTTCCTCCAATCACATGGAACAGAGTTAGAGTGTAAGGAGGTTACAAAAGCTTTGTAAGTAGGGGAAAGTGTCTCAAATGAGACATAGTGAGAGATAGGATGCGAGGTTGAGACATCTTCCCCTTGCTTCAAGACAGTTGACCGGACTCCTTTGCGCAAGGCAATAGGAAGATCGAGATCAGAGAAAAGAGGAGTACCTGAGGGTAACTCTGAGTTACCTGAAGGCTGTGGTGTGAGCGAGCCGTCGACAGGAGCAAGTAATTGGTATTGATCTTGGACCGGAGGTTGCTCAACATTCTCATGGCGAGGTTTTCGAGTGTAAACCTTGTTGATCTGCCTATTAGGAGGTGGTAGGCTTTGGTCAATGCTTGAATCCAGATCTGTCTCTGTAGTTGGACTTACGGGCATACTATTGTCAGATTCCTTACTCTCCCCCTCTCGACCAACTCGGTCCGAGGGATAGGTGACAACCACCTCAAGAAGATCATGAAATGTAACTGGAGATGCATTGGACTGTGTATCGGAAAGAGTAAAATAGGGTTCTGTTTCTCGGAATGTCACATCCAAGCTTTCCAGCATCCTTTTTTTCACAGGGTCATAACATCTATACCCCTTTTTCCCACTGGAGTACCCAACAAACACACATTTGTGGGCCTTCGCATCGAGTTTGCTAATACCTGGACTTGTGTTATGAACAAAACACACACAACCAAACTTTTTGGGAGGTACCTTGAATGAGGTGGTCCCTGTGAGCATTTCGAGTGGTGTACTGAAGTCCACCGCTCTCAAAGGCATTCTGTTGATCAAATACGTAGCAGTCTGCGCTGCTTCTCCCCAAAGGTACCTCGGAACGTTCATGGCAAAGAGGAGGCACCTCGTCACTTCCAGGATGTGCCTGTTCTTCCTTTCTGCAACACCATTTTGTTCAGGGGTATTCACACATGTAGTTTGATGTACAATACCATTACCTCGTAAGAAGTCTTGCATTGCCCTGTTGGTGTATTCTGTGCCATTATCTGAGCGTAACACCTTCACTTTCTTCTCAAATTGGGTTTCCACCATCTTGTGAAAAGTCTTGAAGCACTCCAAAACTCCCTCTTTACTCTTCAACAGGTACAGCCAAGTCATCCGGCTATAACAATCAATAAAGGTGACAAACCACCTTGAACCAGATAGAGCAGCAACTCTCGAGGGCCCCCAAACATCAGAATGAACAATATCAAAGCAAGAAACACTTCTATTACCAAAAGAGGGATACATTGTTCTGGTGTGCTTAGCAAACTCACAAGCATCACATACTAGTTTAGTCTTGCTACACTTAGAATACAACTTGGGATACAACCTTCCAAGCACAGTAAAAGATATATGCCCTAAACGGCTATGTAACAAAAACATCTCCAACTCTGGAGTCTCTGCCAAACAGGCTCTCGGGTCCAAAACCTCCCCTCCTTGCTTAAGTCGGTACAAGCCTTCACTCCTCTTGCCAATACCAATCACTCTTCCTGTCTTCAGCTCCTGCAACACAACATGAGTAGGAGACAGAAACAACACAGTTAAGATCGTCTACCAATTGACTAACTGATAGGAGGTTATTGGTGAATTTAGGAACATGAAAGACTGATGATAGCTGGAGGTCTGGAGTACATGTTACATCCCCAACTCCTGCTATTGAACAAAGCGAGCCATCGGTTGTTTGTACTTTTTCTCTCCCAGACATAGGCTTATAGGTTTTGAACAATGTAGGGTCAGGGGTCATATGTTTAGATGCCCCAGAGTCTACAATCCAGGACTGATCAGGGCTAGACTCAGCTATTAGGGCTTTTACAATAGTGCCAATAGGTCTAACTACATTGGTAAGAAGAGAGGAAGGAATGTAACCGTCAGCCCCAGATGGAGCAGCAATAGATGAGGCACTGCTAGCTGAGGTAGTGGACAAGAGACGAGCTGCAAGCTGAGTCACCAGTTGAGTCAACCTATCATCAGTGCCTGAACTTGGCGTACTAGTGTTGTCAGCCACATGTGCCTTTTGGTATCCTCCACCACGTCCTGGTCCACGACCTCTACCTTGTCCTCTGCCACGTCCACCATCACGACCTCGACCTCTAGCTGGTCTTCCATGTAAGTCCCAGCAAGTCTCCCGAGTGTGATTTTTCCTATGGCAGTGATCACAGACTTTGTCACCCTGGGAGGACACTGAGTGTGGCTGGATGAACATAGCTGAGCCCTCCTGTACTGGCAAGGATATCATTGCCTTCCTCCTGCTTTCCTCTTGAACCGCTACTGCAAAGGCATCACGAAGAGCAGGTAGCGGATTCCTCTGCCAGAGACTCTGTCGAATCTGCTCGAACTCAACGTTGAGGCCAGCAAGGAAGCGAAAGGTCCTTCTTTTCTCCAACCAGTTTGTGAAGGCTAGTGCATCTACCGAGCATGTCATAGCCAAAGGATCAAAGAAATCCATTTGCTCCCACATATTGTTCAACTCTGAGAAATACTCAGTCACACTCATTTCTCCCTGTACTAGACTGTCTGACTTGAGAGTACATCTCGGCTGCCCGATCCCACACTTGTCGAGCAGTGTTCAACATCATAAACTGACTTTGCAGTCTAACCTCCATCGAATTGACCAGCCATGACATAACTTGCCCATCGTCTGCCTCCCACTTCTGAAACTCAACTTTCTCCTCTATCTTGCCATCTTTCTTCTCAGATTCTGAAAGTTCTGGTTTCTTTGCCGTACCGGTAACATACCCGGTTAGTCTCTGACCTTTCAAATGCATCAGCATTTGCCTTGACCACAATAGATAGTTCTCAGACCCATTCAGTCTCACTGAGATGACCTGAGATGGTTTAGAGAAGTTTCTGTCTTCTGCCATTTTCCTCTTTTTTTTTGTTTTTTTTTTGTTTTAGATGGAGAAACGGTATAATAGTCTCTGACGGCAACAAATTGCTATCAATAAATTGCTATCAATAAACGAGAAAATGAAAAAAGGGTTACTCGGAAATCAAATCGCTATTACTCACACCCGTGATACTCACGGAAATCAGATCAATAAATCAAATCGCTATCACTCACACCCGTGATACTCACGGAAGAGGGTTACTCGGAAATCGCTCACGCGAAGGAGAAATCGCGAACGCGAAGGAGAAGGAGAAGTCGCGACTTCTCTGGAACTGCGAACGCGGACGGGAAGGCCGTGACTCGCGCTGGAGCTGCGGACGGCGACTCGCGTTGAACTAGCGGACGGCGACGCGACTCGCTGGAACTAGCGGACGGCGACGCGACTCGCGCTGGAACTAGCAGACCCCGACTCGCGCTGGAACTCGCGCTGGACGACAGCAGCGACGGCGGCGGATGCTCACACGAAACACGCAGCGGAGAGAAGCCCTAAGCTCTGATACCATAAAGTTTACGGTATTTGGGGATTTTAATTTCATTCATTGATAGTCTGTCTACATATACAACTCAATCTTACACTTTAGTCCCTATAACTATTGTATTCACACTTTTACCTAAATACCCTTATATTACAATACAATATTCAACATTTATCATGTTAGTAACGATCATCATATATCTTGATAAGTGAAAAAACTGCATCTCAGGGATAAAAATTGAGAATTTGAATTCTTTGTTTACCAAAACGATGGTACTAACTAAGGTGATAGTCGATAATTAAAACACTCAATCTCAATGAATATAAAATAAATTTGATTGTTTGATCGATATATCACTCTTACATTAAAGTTTGTCATCTAACACTAATTGGATAAATTAAAAAAATTGAATTCATTCTCCAATATAATTTTTGTCATCTAACACTAATTTGCGTTTATTTTCTAAATAGAAAGAGTTTCTGGATGATTCATTTCTAAAAGAAAAGTTTTACATTAAATTTAAATATTTAATTTAATACTTTCTTTTTTATATTAAGAAAAAGAACTCAATATTATCTATCATTAAAATTATTTTTCTGCCTAATAAAAAATTAGGGGTGTTATTTTGGAATTAAGATATGATGTGAACAATAATTTGATCATGAACTAGAATTAGCTTATTAAATATTATAGAATTTTATTCTCTTTATACTAGAATTTATCAAATTATCTAAAGAATCAAATTGGTTAACATAGAAGGTAATTAACTTAAAATTTCTTGATTACAATCGGATGTGATAAACTTAACAATCGATCTTAAACAACATTTATGCTAATATAAGTATAAAATTGATAAAATAATCAAAATACAAAATCCGTTTAAGGCGCAAAATTGGATAGTAGTGTTATGTTTTGAATTTTCTCTAATATCTCAAAAATATTTAGAGCTGTGATATACATTCAAGTTGTTAAGTGCTGGGATGTATGTACATGTGTATTTATCAAGTTAATTTTTCAGTGAGAATTTCAAAGATACAAATTTTGTATATATAGCACAGAACTGAGTGTATTGCATGAATCAACAACTATTCATAAATTCCATGTGAACCATACATCCAAGAGCTTAATTACATGTGAATGTCACAATGATAAAATCATGTGGCTTAATAATACGATTAGGATATGTAAATGTGGCATTGACAACAATAATTTAATAATGCAAGATTTTTCTTTCTTTTTAATTTTAATATATAAAAATTAAAGATTTTGAACGAAATAATTGTAATATTGATATTTTAAAAAATCAAAATAAGGAATTTGAACCAATTTTCGTCCATAAAATTTAAGGAAGCTAGTTACTATTGGTGGAGCTGTAACAAGTTTTCCACCATATCCACCATTATAAATATTGATGACTGCATCAGGTTAAGTCAAGATTAATTTAAAAATTTCTGGACATATTTATTAATTTTATATAGAGGATGTATTTTAAGATTTGTGAGACTTAAATTAAAGTGTTGTCGAAGAAGTGGTAGATGGTTTTATGGACATCGGGTCAAATTTATTATGATGTTTAGAGTGGAAAAAACGAATTGTGTCGTGCTGTACTGTGACTAATATGTCATGATTTTTGTCTCGTGTCGTGCAGTGTCGTGGCTAAGTTAATTTTTCACGTGCCGTGTCGTGCCGTGATCAGTGGTCACGACACGCGAATGGTCACGCCACGTGAGTCATGCCGTGCCCAAACGTCCCGTGACCAAACGTGACTCGCGTGACCATTTGATCATAATTTATGTTAGTTTATTCAAGATTCACCATTTGATTAAGATCTAACGGTCCTAATTACACGTGACTCGCGTGACCACGTGCCATGTCGTACCATAACTAGATATTTCACGTGACGTGACGTGTCATGTCAAATTTTCTAAAAATAGTCATGACACGGGACACGCGAGTCACGGCACGTAACTGACACACATACCGTACCGTTCCATAATGGAACCGGCTCCACCGTGTCATTTTTCCCACTCTAATGATATTCAATCGGAGTCATTTGATCCCATCAAAATTTGTACGCACTTAATCCATACAAATTTTAAAATTGTTCACGCAAATCTTGATGCATGCAGATCAAATGACTCCGACCGAACACAAGACCGAATTTTGGTCGAGGCATGCCCATCAGACTGCCTCAAATTCCGTTCCCCAAACTCTTAGGTTGTCAGCAGGGGAGATTTTGAGAATTTTTAATCATTTATATCTATCAACTATCAGTTTGATGATAAAAATGCGGTGAACAATGTATTAAAGTGTGATTTGCTCTATTTCTTAAAAGTGAATCGCCGAATGGTCCTAAAATAAATGTTATTTTTTGTTTCGGTAATTAAATTTTCAAAATTCTCATTTTAATGACTATCCTCATATAACTTAATTAATAGATGAACAAACTGCATCTCAGTGATTTAGAAAATGTAATGACATACTATATTTTGACAGAAAATTAACATCGCATTTGATACATCCTTGTAGCAGTTAGACAAACTCCAAACCTAGAATTGCATCGATTTCAGTTGAAACTTTTTTTTTTATTTTTTGAATTGAAGCCCGTAGCCATGCTTGCATTAAAATAAAAGGCATCCACATTATATCTATTACATTTCATGAAATATAAAAACACAAAAAATATGTGACAGAAAAAGAAACTTTTATAAAGCCAGCTATACTTGTTGTTTTGCAAACTGGCTAGTGTGGTTCCCTATTTCATTTCCCTCCTGCAAAGTTATGACTGTTGGTTTTGGCAAACGAGAGCAAAATGTTCAGGGTTGATCCTGAAAGGCAGCCGCAGCTCTCTTCTAAAAGTATCACTAGGTGGGTCCTCTTCTTTCTCTTCTCGTTTCTCCTCTCCATCTCGCTCTCGCTATCCAAGCCACATCGCTTCGTCCTCTCCTTCCTCTCCTGCGTTTCTCCTCTCCGTCTCGCTCTCCAGCCACGACGCTTTCTGCCCTCCCAGTCGCACTCATTCTCGCTCAGACGCACTGCATTCTTCCAATCGCGCCTTGCCTCGCCTTGGCTCAGCGCAGTCGATCTCATCTCGCTCTTCGCTCGATCTCTCAGCTCCTCTCGCTCAGTGAAGTACTTTGGAAGAACGAATACAATACGGATAGAGTTCCGCTCAAAGAGAGAAAAAAGAGAAAGAGGAAACCCTAGCCGCCTTTTCCAGCAGTTCCTCCCAGTAGCACCTCCGCCCCCCGCCAGCACCTCCGCCAGTCCCTCCGCCAGTACCTTCGGCCCCCGCCAGCAGCACCCTCCGTCTCCCGCCTCCCTCCGGGGGGGTGTGGTGACCCTGCGGAGAGAGGGGGAGACAGCCGGCACCGCTCCACTGTTCCTTCCTTTCTGTCAGCAGGCCACCCCCCCCCCCTCCTCTACCCTCGTCCATTCTGCTTTTCTCTCCGCCCCCCTGCAAGTACCTCCGCCTCCTCGTTGAAAGAAGAGAGAGTTGACGACAATAGCCCTAGCCGTTATCTCTCTCGTCTTGATGCACCTTTCTGTCCTCCTCCACTTCCGTCAGGAGAACCAGAGAGAATTGGCAACAATAGCCCTAGTCGTCAGCCTTTCCGTCTCCTGACGCCTCCACCCTTCCACCCGCACTTCTGCACTGGTCTCCCCCACATGCAACCCTAATTGAAAAAAAAAAATGATGCTTCATTTCCTATGGTCGCTAGCCAGCCGATGTTGAAGGTCGTTGGTGTCTACTACCGAAGGATATAGTTTGTTTATTTTGTTATTTTTAGTTGTTTGTGATGTTCGATATTGATGTTATTTAGATGTGGGTGTAGTTTGATGTTGATGATGTTCTCGATGTAGAACGATATATGTAATTTATGTTTAATTAATGAAAATTATACTTGGTAGCCACTGCCAAGGTTTAAAAAAAAAAGTATCACTAGGTGTTCCCTTGAAATTTTTGAATTCATTCTTGCCCAAATTGATATGGCATGCTCCAGGATGGTTGCACTTGCTGACTTGCATGCCTGCCAACATACATGATTTGGCATGCGCCAGGATGGTTTCCGTCATAGGAAATGCACGCCATAGAAAATTTGTGATTCTTGGTAGGAAAATAAATTTGCAAACATTGTTTTCTTCACATCTGTATACTGTATTTGATTTCAGTTGGAAATTGAAAGACAGTGTTAGAGCCAGTCAGTTAAATTGGGAATTGGGATAAAAATTGAGAATTAAATTTGAATTCTTTCTTTACCAAAACGATGGGACAAAGGTGTTAATTAGCTGATCAATTTCAATGAATTTTGACCTAGATTATTATGACTATTAATTAAACTAAAAAAGGTTGCAATGAAGTTATATCAGAATGCTGAATAAATAGAAATGTTCTCGCGCCTTCTTCATTGTTGGACAAGTATCATCTCCGTTACTGTTAAAGATTTCCTTCACTTTACGGTTTGAGATTCGGGCTAGCACAGGAGACAATATTATTGGACTTTGAGATTCGTGCCAAGTTAAAAAGAACAGTCCAGATTCAGTAATTATAAGAGATTTCCGGTACCGGTACCGGGAGGATGTGAATTCCTTCATTGCTACCATCATTACTATCGCTGAATGGAACTGGTTCATGATTAATTTAGATAAACTGAACAATAGATACATATAAAGTAAAAAAATTACGCTCTTAAATTAAATAATAAAATACAAGCGTTAATTTTATTGGGTCGGAACTGGTTCAAACCAGTTTCATTCTTTAATTATTTATTTCAACAGTTCTCCTCATACTCAAAAATACAAAACAAAAAAACGGTATATGGACCATCAATTAAAGAAACAACGGAAGGTAATTAACAATCAGAAGGAAAATTAAAGAAAGCAAACAAAACAAAGTACAGCTAATTGTCGTGATGTACTGTGACGTGTTGTGTTGTACTGTGACTAATATGTCGTGATTTTTGTCTCGTATTGTGCAGTGTCGTGGCTAAGTTAATTTTTCACGTGCCGTGAAATGTCAAGGGGTGGTCACGGCACTTGAATGATAACACCACGTGAGTCATGCCGTGCCAAACGTCCCGTGACCAAACGTGACTCGCATGACAATTTGATCATAATTTAAGTTAGTTTATTCAAAATTCATCATTCGATCAAGATTTAACGGTCCTTTTACACGTGCCTCGCGTGATCACGTGCCGTGTCGTATCATAACTATATATTTCACGTGACGTGACGTGACGTGCCATGTCAAATTTTCTAAAAAAAATCACGGCACGGGACACGCGAGTCACGGCACGTAACTGACACACATACCGTACCGTTTTATGCCATAACCATACCGTTCCATAATGAAACCGGCTCCGCCGTGCCATTTTTTTCACTCTATGATATTCAATCGGAGTCATTTGATCTCATCAAAATTTGTATGTACTTAATTCATACAAATTTTAAAATTGTTCACGCAAATCTTGATGCATGCAGATCAAATGACTCCGACCGAACACAAAACCGAATTTTGGTCGAGGCATGCCCATCAGACTGCCTCAAATTCCGTTCCCCAAACTCTTAGGGTCAGCAGGGAAGATTTTGAGAATTTTTAATCATTTATATCTATGAACTATCAGTTTGATGATAAAAATGCAGTGACCAATGTATTAAAGTGTGATTTGCTCTATTTCTTAAAGTGAATCGCCGAATGGTCCTAAAATAAATGTTATTTTTTGTTTCGGTAATTAAATTTTCAAAATTCTCATTTTAGTGACTATCCTCATATAACATAATTAATAGATGAACCAACTGCATCTCAGTGATTTAGAAAATGTAATGACATACTATATTTTGACAGAAAATTAACATCGCATTTGATACATCCCTGTAGCAGTTAGACAAACTCCAAACCTAGAATTGCTTCGCTTTCAGTTGAAACTTTTTTTTTATTTTTTGAATTGAAGCCCGTAGCCATGCTTGCATTAAAATAAAAAGCATCCACATTATATCTATTACATTACATGAAATATAAAAACACAAAAAATATGTGACAGAAAAAGAAACTTTAATAAAGCCAGCTATACCTGTTGTTCTGCAAACTGGCTAGTGTGGTTCCCTATTTCATTTCCCTCCTGCAAAGTTATGACTGTTGGTTTTTTGCAAACGAGAGCAAAATGTTCAGGGTTGATCCTGAAAAGCAGCCGCAGCTCTCTTCTAAAATTATCACTAGGTGTTCCCTTGAAATTTTTGAATTCATTCTTGCCCAAATTGATATGGCATGCGCCAGGATGGTTGCACTTGCATGTCTGCCAACATACATGATCTGGCATGCACCAGGATGGTTTCCGTCATAGAAAATGTTCGCCATAGGAAATCCGTGATTCTTGGTAGGAAAATAAATTTGTAAACATTGTTTTCTTCACATCTGTATACTGTATTTGATTTCAGTTGGAAATTGAAAGACAGTGTTAGAGCCAGTCAGTTAAATTGAGAATTGGGATAAAAATTGAGAACTAAAATTGAATTCTTTCTTTACCAAAACAACGGAAGGTAATTAACAATCAGAAGGAAAATTAAAGAAAGCAAACAAAATAAAGTACAGCTAATTGGCTTACTGGATAAAGCCAACTAATTACCGATAATAGAAAAAGTGGTACGGCGGTGGCCATGTGAATATATCAATACATCCACTGAACTATAGGGCCCGCATAAATAATATCCAATTTCTAGGACGGGTTTTCTCCCTAATTAGTAATAACCGTCCTGAAACAGGAGGGGTAATCTCGTCATTTCAGTATATTAAAAAGCGGAAAACCCTCGGACCGCTCTATATAAAATTAATTAATACTCTTCACTTCACTAGCTCACTTCCCTGTTTCTTTCCAGGAGAAAACGAACCAAGAAACAAAAAAGAGAGAAAAATGCAGATTTTCGTGAAAAACCTAACTGGGAAGACGATCACTGTTGATGTCGAGAAAACCGACACGATCAAAATAGTCAAGTCAGCTAGTTCACTTCACTGTTTCGTTCCAGTAGAGAACGGACCAAGAAACAAACAAGAGAGAAAGATGCAGATCTTCGTAAGACACCAAGATACAATCACGCTTAACGTCGACAAAACCGACACGATCCAAATAGTCAAGTCCAAGATCCAAGAAAGGCTAGGTATATGCATCCGTTTCTTACATTTTCTGTGTTTATTGCATTTGCAAGATGTTTTGATTAGTCTAGTCTATCCTCGATTGAATTTATTGATAGATATTCAGTGCTATATGTTAGTTTATTTGATTGTACTGATTCTGTTTCTGCTCTGAAGTTGTTCTGTTTCAGGATTTTTTCTTGCTTTTTATTCTTGAAATATAATTTGCTGTTAGAAGTTAGAACTTAGTTTTCATCTTTCATGATCAACTGGTATATGAATTATTTCCCTTGGATGATGTCTTTTAGTCGAAGATGTCTCTCTGATTCTTACAATTGGTTTAGATTCTGATTTTATTTAACCTGTAACAATACTAGAGCGGTATGGCTTCTTGGTTTGAGTTAACCTAGGTTGATTCTTTCCCTTCAGAGATGGGATATGTAATGATGCAAAGTGCTTATGATTTGTGCTAATTAAGACTATTCATACTCTGATTTCTTGATAAGACTACACACATGATCTTCTTTTCAGTTCTCAATATATCTGAAATAAAATCAGATATAAATATACAAGTAAGAATCTTGGTTTCAATCATCTGGTCTTTGTTGTAGAGATCCCAATAAGTTCCCAGCGCCTGATTTATGCCGGGAAGCAACTTGAGGATGACCGCACACTTGCTGATTATAACATCCAAAAGGGTAATGTTGAAGTTCTATCTTTACAATTTATTCCCTTATTTTTTATTAAAGGGCTTTTGAAAAAACATAAAAATATGGAAAATTAATGTTCCAGAGTCGACACTGCACCTGTTGATGAGGTGGAGGGGCGGCGGTCGTGGCAGTTTGCCTAATGTTGCACCAATACAGCTAAATGTTGCTCAAAGTTACAAGAAGAAATGTGGTCACAGCAACCAGGTACAAATTGTCACTGCCATTTCTTTCTTTAATTTGTTCATATTGCATTTCATATTGAGTTTTTGTTGCCAATGATTTATTGTTCTTCTTTTATTAAACAGCTGAGGAAGAAAGCCTTCCAATAAGGTTTGGAGTTTAATTTATACATGTTTTTTATATTCTATTATATTCTTTTTAATTAAACATGTTTATATTTTTCTCTAACTTCTTTTGACATTGATTTATTTCTTTACTGAACAGCTGAGGAAATAGAGGCCCTTTGACTAAGTGAAGAATCCCAGAGATGCTTTTTACTGAACTACTGCCTTTGTTTAATTTGCTCATTATTAGTAAAAAGCTTAAGGTTGTTAGAACTTATTTAGAAGGGTAAGAAAGTATGAAGGATGCTTGCTGTTTACTTGTTGGTCCAGATATTGCGTATTATGTGATCAGTTTGCTGTTCTCGGTTCAGTAAATAGAAACTTGTATCAGTTGCCATGTTAATCACTATACATCCTTTCTGTTTTTAGATGATATTCGTACATTTTTACTTCTTTGGTGTTAAAGCGCTTATTGTGGCCACCAAATTGTTTTTGTATTTTTGTTTCCTTTTTTTAAGGAAATTGTTATTAAATCTCCAAAGGCTAGCATTTACATTACAACGCCTTGCATAT
Organism: Carex littledalei; assembly: GCA_011114355.1. Lineage (NCBI taxonomy): Eukaryota > Viridiplantae > Streptophyta > Magnoliopsida > Poales > Cyperaceae > Carex > Carex littledalei. Next base: position 12,527,077 of record CM022080.1, on the reverse strand, counting down.
GTATGGTTGAATCATATTTAAAAAAAACTGCATCTCATCAGTGATTTGGAAAATTTAATAACATACTATGACAGCAAATTAACATCGCATTTTTTACAGTTATCATGAACATCAATATATCTAGCATCCTTATAGCAGTTAGACATCCTCCAATCCTTGATTGCATTGATTTCCGTTGAAAAATTGAAAGATAGTGTAAGGGCCAGTCCGAGTTATATTGGGAAATTGGTATAAAAATTGAGAATTTTTTTTTAAGTAAAATGAGGGTCATGCCCACATTTGTATTAATATAAAGGTTCAGTTACAAGAGTCTGGTAACCACCATTTAAAAGATAGAGATTGATCAAAACAGTTGAGCTGAAACATAATTAAAACTGAGTACACAAAGACCATTAAGGTGATCATGAGCTGAAACATAATTAAAATAAGAAAGATTAAATCATGAGGTTTTACAGCAACAATTTGCAAATTGAAACCTATTTCCCTGAATATGTGATTAAATGAATTTGGGATTTATTAATTTAGACAGAAACCTGAAATTCAAATTTTATAAAACAGAAGGGACGGATAAGTTCTTTCCATTTTTTTTCTTTTTCTAAAACAATTAATTAACAACAAAAATATGGAAACGGAAATGTTATCGTGTACCAAACAGAAGTATTCAAGAAAATCCAGACTGGTGTGCCTCTGAAATTACATAGCAAAATGCTGAGTGCATATCCTCTGAGATATCTCAGCTTTTGCGTGACCGACGTGTACGGTTCTTATTCGGGGATAGCGGAGCGCAGTATTATTTGTGCTTTGAGAATTGTGCATAACGTTTTTGAACAGTTGAGATTGTCCAACAAATCACTTAAAGTTTGAGATATCTCAGAGGATGCGAAATCCAAAATGCTTCGGTATCGGTAGTGAGCAAAAAAACGGGACTTAATTATCTAACATAATGTGATTAAAATTGTAAAAGATAGTTATATCACAACAATGATTACATCATGTATCATGTGTGATGATGTTGTGACTATACGTGACGTGATCAAATATACTGACTGATCACATTTTATTATTTATTCAAATTTTAAATTAGTTCATAGAAAATATATAAAAAGAGATGGTAAAAAACAAGAAAATACTGTAAAATAAATTAAAAGAAAAGAAAAACGACGTTGGATAATTTAGTCACGTAACGTGATGTGACGTTATCAGATCAATTTGTGTGGCATGCTCTTTTCACGTAATCAACACACATGACTTGATATATCTGTAGCTAATTTCGTTTATTATATTCGGTAATAAAAGTATTCATTTTGGATGTCGGATTTTGTGTTATTCTCCCTTTTTTTCTAAATAAAAAGAGTTTCTAGGTGATTCGTTTTTGAAAAGAAAAGGTTTACATTCTAATATTATATGTACAGATTTAATTTAATACTATTTTTCTTAAATTAAAAAAAATTCAATATTATCTATCATTAAAATTATTTTTCTGCCTAATTTCTAATTTGATAGCGCATGAGAATTAACTTATTACATGTTATCTAATTTTACTCTCTTCATAAATTGATCAAACTACCAAACATACTGCCATCAAATTGGTCTACATAAGATAACTCAAACTTTCTTGATTACAAGTCTAGTTTCCATGCATTTTTGAACAATTGAAGTAGAAAGTCGGTAGAAAATAATAAAAAATATCAGAAATAAATATTTTAAAATTAGACACCTTTTTCAAACTAAAAGTGAAATTATTCGTCAAAATATTATTTGTATGAATAATTATTTTCAAATGAGTGAGGTTTTTGTTCAAAGGGTTTTGGACAAAATCTTATCTAAAGCCGGATCTAATCTGTTTAATCGGTGTTAAAATTCACTTAGACGGTTTAGATTTATGGAACCATTAAAATTTAAAGGTTTTAAATATGTTTGCATGAATCTCAACGCACATCGAATAGTGTTGGCCCGGTTTCGGATTAATTAGTCCAAAACCGTTTCGAAAAAATCGAATACCATAAATTATTGCAGATAATACAGAAGCTAATATGAATGTTACTTAATAATTAGTGAAATATCATTTGAAATTTGGATTATTGGAAAATTTGAGCTATTTTGTGCAATATAGAAATTTGCATTATTTTTTATGTGGACAATATGTATCACGTATAGATTATATTTTAGTTGTCCAAATTTTAATTTCTAAATTATTTTTGCTACTGTGTCAAGTTATCAAATTAATTTATTATCATCGGTCAAAATAATGGGAGAGTAATTTTCGCTAAAATTGTACAGCTTTGGAGCTTGTATAGAGGTGTATACTAAACAAAAAAAAAATATGGGATTTGTTTAACTTATAGCTTCATTTCACACAAATTATAAACGGTTAATTGATAACTATAAATTACCATATCTGTACTGTGAAATTTAGAAGATTTATCCAACTTTTCTCTATTAATTAAACTTCTTTTCTTTGAAGGAACAATTAAATTTTCAGACTTCATATGAAGAAGTCAAATTATTAATAAAAACTCTTTTGAAAAGGCAGAAATAACAAAAGGAAGTTTTTGTAATATATTATCCAGAGCATAGGTTCAGTGGTTAATATATCCAGAGCAAAATATATCACTTGCTCGCCTACTATAATGTACAGAATTTTTTTACTTTTAGAAATTCATTAAATTTTATGTCGGAAAGAGAAAGATGACAGATTTTTTTATGCACTAGAAATAACCAATCATTAATTCAATTTGCATCGAAAAACGGGGGAAAAGGATTAGATGCGATGTCCATCAGGTCCACATTTGGGTGCAATGGGCAGCTTCGGTCTGATTCGCTTTAAGATATTTGCATACTTGATCCATCTGAAAATATTAAAGTGGGTGTGAAAAAATATTAAAGCGGACACACACAGATTTATTGAAACGAATCTTAAAACGGATCGGCAAGAAACATCAGACTTACTCCGCTTCCAAAAAAGAGCTTCATCTTCTTCTATTTGCCAAAATAATTAATACATTTCTTAAAATAAAAAATCTGTGTCATTATTTCGCTTGGGGCAAAACAGGAATCGCATCTTCTTTTTCTCTTTTTCTTTTTGTTTGAAAAAAACGGTCTTGGCATATTTTTGGTTTCCGTTAACAAAAGCACAACCCAAAATAAGAATTCGCTTCCTCTGAGATATCTCAAACTTTTGAGTGTTTTCTAGAAAATCTCAATCGTTTAAATACATTCTGCACGATCTCAAAGCACAAATATTACTGGCCCCTGCGCTATCCGAAATTTTTATTAATAAAAATAAAATAAATTAATATCGACATTGCAAAATTTCGGAATGTAATAAAGACGTTATGGTCCGTAACGTCCATGGGACGTTATGGACCGTAACGGTCAGATTAACAACGCAGCTTAACCACCGAAAAGGAAAACACGGGCCGTTGTAGTCCAGAACGGCCAGGGAGGCGAACGAAAAAAATAAATAAATGCTGGCCGTTCGGAACCATAACGGCCCGTGTTTTTCCTTTTCGGTGGTTAAACTGCGTTGTTAATCTGGCCGTTATGATCCATAACGTCCCATGGACGATACAGACCATAACGTCTTTGTTACATTCCGAAATTCTGCCAAATAGTTCTTCAATGTGGATATTAATTTATTTTAATTTCTACCCTAACCGCCCGTGGACTGGGCGGTCCACTTTTCCCACCAGACCGCCCAGCAGCCGGGCGGTTTACTTTTGAAACCTGACCGCCCAGGGACTGGGCGGTCCACTTTTGAAACCTGACCGCTTCTTCTACTCCAGCAGTGGTCCTGGTCGCACATACCGGTGTGTCGGTCTGTTCCTCCAGCTCAGCATGGGTTATGGATGGGAGATGACCCCGAGAGACGTCCGGGGTACGGTGCCATATGGGCTCCTCCCCACACATACGAGGACACGGGCAGGGGGAGGACCGTGGGGATTTCATATGTCCGGGGTCAGCTCCAGATGCTTCACGAGGCGAGCATCACCTGGTACCCCTATCGTCTGTTCTACGATCGGGGCCTTCTGTGCCCGCTGACATTAGAGCAGAGATACCTCTCGTTTTATCGGGGGCCGTGCGTCTGCTTCTGGATAGTTGAGTATCACTATCCTGATCGAGTGCCCCGTCAGTTTGGCTTGGATGCCTATGTCCCGGATTTTCCAGAGTTGGGCGAGCAGCAGACCACCCAGCTGCACAGGTAAGTACCCACTGCCTTATCCTTTGTCTATTTTATTACTTGTTCAACCATACACGTTACTAATTAATTTATATTGCAGCACTAAACACAACAAGCCCAAAGTCGACTGGAGCACGCGTTTCTTGGAGCATTACCAGCGTGCTGCATCACCCCAGTTTCACTTATGGACACCGCCTCCAGCTCCAAATGCCCCTATGCCGGTCGGGCCTTGGAGATTGCGATATTTAGTCTGGTACCAGAGATGGGGCATGCCGACCGTTTATCTACAGGGGGACTATGGTGATGCTCTTCGACGGAGACTCACGGGTGACGGATCTAGGACTTACTTGCCTTTCGGCCCGATCCATACTCGTTCGGTATGTTTAAATGAAACTGACATGCTCCAAAAATTGTAGTTATTTATTCATCTTCCAATAATAATAATAATAATACATTGTGTGCAGATTTTGACCGCTATTAGAGGAGTGGCACACAGCTTGGTGTGCATGGCGAGAAAAAGTTGGAGAGCGATAGGATGTCAAATGCTCCAACACAGTGCACCGATCGTGGAGGACTCTGGCTGGGACGGGCGCCTCGTTGGTATGTTGCACGATGCTGGAGAGGACATCAATTGGCGCGAGATAAAGGCCCCACCACCAGATCCGGAGCAGCCTGGAGACCCTATCTACGCTGCGGAGATGCCGCCACCTCCTGCAGGTAATAATATGTCATACAAATGATCATTATTAAGTGTATCTCTAAAAGATCATTCTTATTAATTTATCTTCATTTCTGCAGAAGATGACTCGGGTTGGCGATCCACCAATGGGTGTTGAACAACAACGCGTGGAACGCGTACTACAACGAGCATGGAGTTCCAGTGCAGCATACCGAGGTAGCAAAAGTTCATTATTTAATTAATTTACTCGTTACTTCTATGTCTCTAATTTAACATTTTCTAAAATACAGGATGAAGCTGCCGCCGCCGCCGCTGCCGCCGCTGCCGCCGCCGTTTTCTCTTTGGATGACCTAGCTCCAGATGAGGGCGAATGGGAGCCAGCTAGCTCCCACCGACCGCAGTATATGGAGCCCAGACAGCACGACGGCGAGGCCAGTGGGAGTGGGGCACAGACTGCAGATGGCTTTGCCGCTGCTATATTTGGCACACCGCCTCCAGCCACGTATCCTCCTACTTGGGAGGCCGATCCGTGGGTGTTGCGTACACAGGCGGGGATCCATGGGGAGCATGCATTACACCTGGGGGCGGACCCATGGGCGCGCGAGGCCGTACACGATGACATGCAGGTGGATGAGGTTCACCAGAGGCGTCCGCCGTCGCAGAGGGAGCACCGTGCACCTGAGAGGTTGGACCTCTCCGGACCTCGCCCTCGTCGTCGCCGTTAGGGTTTTATATTTTTTTTAGTTTGATAGGTTTCTAGTATTTTAGTTTGGATTATTATATTTCGTGTTTGGACTGTTATGTTTCATTTTTAGACTTACCATTTCGATTACTACTTTTGTTGTTTAGACTTACCATTTCGATTACTACTTTTGTTGTTTAGACTTACCATTTCGATTACCAATTAGAAACATTTAAACATTAACAAAACTTAATATAAAACTAATCAATTATATTAAAGCTAGACAATTACATAACATATAAAAATAATCGTCAATTATAAAAATATAATCGTCAACAAATAATAAATATATATCATACAATTTAATATGAAACATTCAAACAAATCATTACAACAATTTAATATAAAACATTCAAACAAATTAAAACATAAAACTCTTATAAAAAAAAAACAATAGAAGACCGCCCAGCCCCTGGGCGGTCAAGTTTCAAAAGTGAACCGCCCAGTAACTGGGCGGTCTGGTGGGAAAAGTGGACCGCCCAGTCCACGGGCGGTTAGGGTAGAAATAATTATAACTTTGGAGTGGGAGCAGATTTGATAATTTGTTTTTTTTTTGGGGTTTTAATAAAAATATCGGCATATTTTTTGTTTCCGTTAACAAAAGCACAAACCAAAATAAGAATTCGCTTCCTCTGAGATATCTCAAACTTTTGAGTGTTTTCTAGAAAATCTCAATCGTTTAAATACGTTCTGCACGAATCTCAAAGCACAAATATTACTAGCCCCGCGCTATCCGAAATTTTTATTAATAAAAATAAAATAAATTAATATTGACATTGCAAAATTTCGGAATGTAATAAAGACGTTATGGTCCGTAACGTCCATGGGACGTTATGGTCCGAAACGTCCATGGGACGTTATGGTCCGTAACGTCCATGGGACGTTATGGACCGTAACGGTCAGATTAACAACGCAGCTTAACCACCGAAAAGGAAAACACGGGCCGTTGTAGTCCAGAACGGCCAGGGAGGCGAACGAAAAAAATAAATAAATGCTGGCCGTTCGGAACCATAACGGCCCGTGTTTTTCCTTTTCGGTGGTTAAACTGCGTTGTTAATCTGGCCGTTATGATCCATAACGTCCCATGGACGATACAGACCATAACGTCTTTGTTACATTCCGAAATTCTGCCAAATAGTTCTTCAATGTGGATATTAATTTATTTTAATTTCTATTAATAAATTTCGGCTGCGCTATCCCCGAATAGGCACCGTACACGTTGGTCAAATTGATATATCTCAGAGGATTCGCACTCAAGTAATGAGGTCAACGAAAAAAGTAAAATAAACCCATTTTTTTTTTCTACACCAGATGAGAGCTAGCCTATCTCATCCATCCACTTGTATCTACCTAACCAGCAAAACACTCCCAACAAATTGAAGACTATATCTAGAAGTAAATCAAAACAAATTATTGAACTTCAGAAAAGCAACCTACAGTACCAAACTAAAATGGTCTGGAGCTGGGGCTCAGCCTTCGCCGGAGCAGCATGCGCCAGTGCCACTCTCACTGCCATGTGGGCCCGCCCAAGAAACCCCACCTTCCACCTCGTCTCAATCTCTCTCTCTTCCTTCCATCTCAACCTGCCTTTGTTAGATCTGGAACTCATGTTGACAGTCCATGTCACAAATCCCAACCCGGTAGCAATACAGTACGAACCAGCACTGATCTCTATCTCTTACAGTGGGACCCACTTAGGCACAGCCCAACTCGAGGCCGGGTCGCAATCGGCAAATTCGTGCGAGATTTTACAGTTGTCTGCCAGGCTCGACGGGCTGGAGATGGCCCACCATGCTAAGGCCTTACTTGCTGACGTGGCTCGTCGGAGCATGGTGCTTGATTCGACGGTGGATATCAAGGGATTTGCTCAGGTGTGGTGGTGGACCCAGAGGTTCTCTGTGCATATAGATAGCCATGCGGTTGTTGATCCAGTTTTTCTAGATGTAGTTGAGCAGAAGAATCAATCAGAGACACAAGTGTTATTTGCATGATCATTTGATAAGAAATAATATGATTATTCCTTCATTTTCATTTTAATTCTGATATGATTCTAAAATTGTGAAGAGTTTTCCCCCAACAAATGCCATTGCTTATCGGGTATGGGTATAGTTAAGGTTTTTTTTTAACTCATCGGATATTAATATAGTTAAGTTTTTTTTTGGTAACTTAATTAATGAGTAAGGGTACGGATAATACTATTTCGTACCCATTATTTTATAAGGTAATTACAAAAATAAATTATATATTCACATATAGGTATGATATCATATAGTTTTATGTATGATACAAATGTAGATAGTATAAATCTCAAAAAAATTATTCATTTTTTCTTTTTTTTTATTTCTTTTTTGAAAAATATTTTATTAAAAGTACAAATAGGAGTGTCAATACTAGGGCTGCTAATGAACGAAAGCCCTGTTCATGATCAGCCCAGATCGAAATTGAAAGGAACAGGCCCTGTTCATGATCGGCCCGAAACAAAGTTCTTCATGCCCATGTTCAGCCTGTTCATTGTTGTTCAAAACTGAGCCCTGTTCAGACTTGAGCCATGTTCAGAACAGGCCCGGTTCAGTGAACAGGGCTGAATTATGGACAACCAATCGGGCTCAGTTTTGGACAATTCTGTGAACAACAGAGCTCAAGTGTCAAGTCCGAATTCCAATTATATCAAATAGAAATTAAGTTGAACAACAGGGCTCAAGTCAAGGGAAAGAGTACCCATTGGGATTCGGACTTGAACTCCAATAAACATATAATAAAAATGACATCAGACACATGCCTTAACTATATCAAAATGCAAAAAATCCCAATTCTGTGAACATTGAACAACAAAGAGTTTAACATATAATAAAAATGACATCAGATACATGCCTTAACTATATCAAAATGCAAAATTATCAGATCCAGCTGAGCACCTCTCTTCTATGCCTAATCAAAACTCCAGTTCTAAAACTAAAAACCTGCTTTTGTACTTCTTTTTTAAAGAAATCCTACAACACTAAAAGAACAACAATAAAAACAAAGACCAGCAATAAAAACAACAATTAAATGGTATTTCTGAACTCAAGCATTCAAACATAACTTGCCAAATTTCACAACTCGAAGCATTTCAACATAACCTGCCAAATTTCACAAATAAAAGTATTAATAAGTGAAGAAATAAGTAATCACTACTAATTTATTGTGATTAACTCAAAATGATTTCTAAGTGAAGAAGAAAATAAAATAAATATAATCACTACTTTTCATATTAACTCAAAATGATTTCTATTGTGAAGAAGAAAATAAAATAAAATGATTTCGTTTTTTTGGACAACTATTCTATTGTAAGATCTTGCATTTTGAATTATTGCTACCATGTACCAGTATCCAGTGCTGGAAGCAAATAAAGTTCAGCTCACCCATGTTTGACCTTTGCCATAAACTCAAGATCCTATCCTATTGTCATGAACCCATCAGCAGCAACAATACTAAACCAGAAAACTATCCAACACCAATTGAAACTAGTACATCTTAGATACCAGAAAATTATCCAACAGCAACATCTTAGATACCATTAACTATGAGTATCTCAGTTTTCATGTATTAGTACTTTTTTTTTAAATTTACCATTAACTGACCTTGTTCACCCTTGTAGCTTTCCATAAAGCTTGATCATGTGCAAAATCTTAGTAACCTGCAATTATTAAGCAAAATCATTTGTTTTGATCTATCTTGCAATGTGTACAAAATTAAAGATGCGTGTATAGTTTTGTAAGTGTAACGACCTTATATTCATCAATGAAAAAGTGCCTCTGGTTTCAGAAAAATTTGTGTTTGCTATCATTGTTGTTAATCTATTTTCTTGCTGAAAATTGGTGCTGTTTTCCTGTCTGTACCAGTACTGGTACGGATCTGATTTTCTGCTGTGCATCAGCTGTTTGTGGTATTGCCTAAGTAAACCTTTTGCTGGTACAAGATTCCCAAGTTCAATCTTCTTTTTTTGTATCCGCTGCCTTTTCAATTTAACCTTTCTTACACAAGTTTTTTAAAGGAGTGTTGTACGTCTTGGTATGAGAAATTATGGCATTAATTTACAAAGGTTAATGCAAGAAGCTTTTGGTCATTGTCAAAACATGGTTTAAAGGGCTTAGCATTATTGATGGGGTTGCATAATGCTCAGAGAAGGCTGTTGAAGAGTTGGTCTCAGGTCATTAGCTACTGGCACCAATTTTCAGTCAGTTGGTCACTTTGGGCAAGAATTTAAATTACCTGAAATGCTTTTTCTTTGATTTAGGCTTACAGGCATACCATTTACAAGTTATTTTACAAATGTAAGTAGTTTTTATAACCCCATTAAGACTCTAAATAGACTTATTTTGCATTTCAAATATGACTTTAGCTTTGTTCCAGTACTTGGTCAAATTTTGTACTTCCATACTTTTAACAGAAAAGACATGAATAATCCAAACACACACATTAAAAGCATTTTCAATCAATCACCATATATAGATGAAAATCCAGAGTGAGATTTATTTGAGAATATTTCATTTCTATTCAGAAACGGTATCATTTTTTCTCAACTGAGTGAGATCTCAGCATTGGAAACACAAATTATTCTATACCGATTTCAGTTCAATCATACCAACTAATTAGCTAAGATTATAATTATAAAATCATACCATTTCATCAAAGTAGGAAATTATTGAATAGTAAATATGATATCATGAAATTTTAGTGTTAACCAGACACAGTGGTATAATTCTAACAATTAGCAAATAGATAAATTCCTAACAATTACCTTAACACTTAGCAAGCCTCCCAAATACTAGCAGTGAGCTTGCATCCCTAAAAAACAATAGCAGAAAATAAATCTTTAATGACTTGCATCAAACTCAAATACTCGATCGATTCTGTTGAGCAACCCTATCAAATTGATTCAATGACTTGCATCGAACTCAAATACTCGAATACTCAAATTGATACTAAACCAAATCATCTATTATTATTATTTGATCGAAGCAATATTGGGTGAAGAAAAATTGGTTTGGATAAATACGAAATTTACTCAAAAAAAAATCATCTATTAACTACCATTGCCATTAAAATGCTGATAAGGATTCACCATTACAGTTTAAATATAGGTAATTTCTGAAGATTAAATAGGAAAGAGAACGAGCGTAAAAAGGAGAGGAGAACAAGCACCTTGTCGAAGGGAAGAACGAAAGCAGAGAGCCAGAGAGGAGCAGAGAACACCTTTTCGTGTTAGCGCTATAAACCCTCGTTTCCGATCAGAGTGTTAGTAGAGAGAGTGACTGGAGAAGAAGAGAGAAGAGAGTTTAGGGTTTTAGAAGAAGAGAGAAGAGAGTTGCAGCGAGAGAGACAGAGAGAGGGAGTGAGGGGAAGGGTGGCGCGCCGCTAGGATGAGAGGCGGCGCGACGGAGAGGGAAGAGATTGCGAGTTCGCGCAGGAATCGATCGGACTCGATCAATCTGAACTGTTCGAATGATTGTTCGATGGGTCGTGTTCGAACAGGAATCAATCTGAACTGTTCAACGGGCTGTCCAAAGTCCGTTCAAACTCGGCCCAGTTGATTTAATGTCAACTGATCCGAACTGAACTTCGGGCCAGGTTCATATAACAATCTGTTCAATTCCTGTCCAATTGTTGTTCGGCCCGTCTGTCCATGGACAGCCCTGTTCGGTTAGCAGCCCTGGTCAATACTCAATAACACTAGAGATGTCAATAGCACCTCTTTATCCGTTTGTCTAACTCGTAATATTTGATAAGATGAGTATAAAATAAATTAGCTTAGTGAAAATGCTATTAGAGCTGTGTCGTACACGTGACACCCTGCTGGCAACCAATACCTGTACACTTTATAACTATTTCCCCAAATATGGCCATTTTAACCGGAATTGAGTTTTGTGCAAAGGATTTTGGACAAAACCTCATCCAAAGCTAAATTCAAACGTCCCATTTACATTGAGATTTGTGCAAACATATTTAAAACTTCACAAATTTAAATGACTTCTTGAATCTAAATGTTTATACAGATATTAATGCAGATCAGACAGTTTAAGTTAGACTTTTGATGACACTTTGTCCAAAGTCATTTGGACAAAAAACCCACCCATTTTAACCAGGGTACAAAAGAACACAATTTTAACTACAAGTGTAAATTAAAGATGGCGCTCATTTTCTTAATCCATGTTCTTACAAATCATGATTCGTGAAGAAACATTCAGAATAGCAAACATATCAATAATTTGAAATATTATGAACATATCCCAAATATTGAACTTTGTAAATATTACAAACAAGGTAGAAAAGGAGCTAAGATAGCTCCCTCGCTCAAGCACAAATCAAAAACTGCCAAACAAATTACAAGAAAAGCAGCAAAGGTAAAGAATCAACACACATCTGTCTTTCACTTGCTTCCATTGATTTGTATTAGAGGAGAGCGAGGTATCATGGTTGGTTTTGGATCTTTAGACAGCTCATAGGGATGGTTCTCTCTGAACTCATCTGCTAAAGCATCCATTGGCAATGCACGAAGAGATTCAATTGCCACTTTGCTAGGTATCTCCGGTTCTGACCGCACAGGCGTTTCTCCAGTTGCCTCGTAATCCTAATTTAAAAAAATTACCATTTTGGTCAGCCTTTTACAGTAAAGGGCCCAAAGGTTAGTAATTTCTTTTAGAAAGGGGAGCTTAAACTACCTTGTAACAGCTTTGGAATGTCTCCTCTGTGTGGTGGATGATACCCTTTGTTTGGGTTGAGTGCTCCTTTTTCAGCACATGGATTGTCTCAGAATGGGCACCAGATGCTAACATCAGCCCCGAAATGGAGCACTTTTCATGTTCATTTAGACCTACACGAGATGGCATATTTCATTAAGATTTCCATCCAAACAAACAAGAAATCTTTCTCATTGATAAGACAAAACAATACACAAGTTTTCACATTATGAAATGCACTGTGCCTTCAACAAGGAATAATTCTGCTGCACACTGTAGGGGTGGGGTGACCTCAATTCATGAAATAAGTAAACTCACTCTGAATATTTGCAAGAATATCAGCACTGCTATTTGCCACTTCTTCGTCGGCAATTTGACGTGCTGAACTGACCTCAGCATTGTGGTGCTCATTGTATACCATCGTATTTCTACATTACATAATGTGAGGTCCCAAGTTTATCAGCTTATGCAGGACAAAAAAAAAAAACTGTGCTAACTTTACAAACTACAAAAATTAACTACCTCACGAGCTCCTCTATTTGGGAAACCTGTTGGGCACTCAATTCACTTGCAGATGCTTCTGTCTGCTTCAATTGTTCTGATGCAGATTCTACAGTCTTCGCACTGTGATACATAGATTAAAAATGATATTGAATGGGACTCAAATAGGTAAATATAAGGTTTAGTTAGGGTTGGGAAGGAAAAGAGAAATTGAACATACCATTGTTGGAGGAATGATTCCAAGCGGCAGTGCTTGGCTGCTGAGAAAACTGAGCCATCAACTGAATCATGCTGTGTCTGTGCGGCAAACTCCTCCCATTTCCTCTTGGCTTCATTTGTCACTCCCTCGACCCTCTCACAGTGTTTCTCCACAAACAGTTTCTTCTCTATAGCTGCCCCTTCCAAACCATTTAGCCTTGCATCCACCTACATTTAACTCCAGAAGTTTAGCTTCTATTTCATTTTCTCCCAATTATTTTAAGATTATGGTACACAGTTCACAGAATAAACAAGTAAAAACAAAGCCCCAACTGTTTCAGTCTCTTCGTTTGAAATTACTTGATTTAAGTTCTATAGCTATAAAACAAGGAGAAGTTACCAGCTCCCTCTGACGGCGCATGAGCCCAGACACAAGGTTTGTGATATTTTCTAGAATCTTCCCTTCCTCAGCCTTTGATTGATCCTGTAAAAATAAAGTTCAAAATATTAGTGTTGAGCTACTTTTGTCAATCAGCTGGATAAAAAACACTGTAGTGCACTGCAATTGCCTTTTTCAAAGAATATTGCTTAGTGTATTAGTACCTCATAAGCCTTTTGGAAATCAGCAAGGCTTTTGACATGTGTTTCATGGGCCTCACTTGAATGCAACTGGAGCAAGTTTTTCTCCTCTAGAAGCTTGTCTATTAGACCAACCATCTGAGTTGAGGTCTCCTTTGTTCTGGCAACTGTTGCGCTGAACCTCTGCACAGTCCAAGAACCCAGAAATTGATATCATTTCTTGACTAAATGGGCTGATGAAGCAGGGTTGCAAAAAACAGTTCGTTCTATATCTATCAGGATAAACTTTTGCAAGGCTTTGTTTCAGTTATTGACATTTATGTTTGTACTCTTGACTAAATGGGTTGATAAAGCAAGGTTCCAAAGAACAGTTTATTATGTATCTGTCAGGATTGACTTTTGCAAGGCTTTATTTCAGTTATTGACATTTCTGTTTGTACTGAAAAGTGTTCATGTAACAGAACTACAGAACCAGCAATTGACCAGGAAAACATTAAGAAAGTAAACAAACCTCACGCAGCTCTTTCATGAAACTAGCGATTTCACCTCGGTGGCTTGATAAAACCTTGTCCAGATCAATCAAGATATTGCTTGCAACCTCCAAACCATCAGCAACCATCTGTGCAATTTTTATATTATTAGAATAATTAAAATAAAACTTCAAGTATTCCTATGACAACACCATGAAATCTAGCTTTAGGTCATTTTCTTTAGAAAAGAAAAGTGAATAAGGCCCCAAATTTGTGTTTCTAGAAATTCTTTATTGACTATCCCACCAAATTTGCCATTTCCACTAGGACCAGGAATATGTAGCATTTGGAAGTCCAGAAAGGTGTACTTCATACCAGGATGTAGTTTAAGAAGCAAGATGAGAGTAGCAAAAAAAACAGTAACCTGTTTCATTGATGAGTGGTTAGCAGAGTCAACTGAGGCTAATTCCTCCAAGCTGGCATTGGTGGTTGATTTATGCAACCGCACCACATTTTCAATGCCTTCAACATGTGACTGGTACATGATCTTTGAATCCAGAACCTTCTTTCTCAGGTCTGATACAGCCTACATCAAGCACAAAACTTAGATCTTGCAGTCTCAGCTTTATGCATTCATTTCTAATTCTGCATCAAGGCAAGCTTCTTGTGCTGCCATGTATACATCATGCATCTTATAAAGAATATGAAAATGAAAATACATAAAATCATCCAAATGACAGTAGTACCTTGTCATGGAAATTTAAACAAGAGTGGCATATAGCCTCAATTGACTTTAGGTGGTTGCTTTGTTGATCAATAGACTCAGCAAGAGTTTTCGAAAGAAACCCCAGCTTTGAATTTAGGTCAGTTTGATATGAGTTAACAATGGATCGGTTTGTCGCAATAACTTTATCTTCCCGAGCTGTAAAGATAAATGTAAAAAGTTTGCAGTAAGTTTGAAGTGTGACAACCACCATTTTCACAAGTTGAAAGGCATCAACCAAAAGTGAATATTTACCTATTTTGGAAAACAATGAGGCATTGTCACGTGTAGATTTCTCCAAGTCGGATCTGAGTACACAGGCCTGCTGTGTGAGAGCAGTTTCTGTATCCACATTCTTTCGTTAGTTAACACAAAGACAAAGAACCTTACAATATTCAGTCAAAAAACAATTTTATTTAATCCCCTTGAAGTTTGTTCCAACTTGTTCAAATACAGTATCAAAGAGCAAGTACTGGATGGAATTTTCCTATATTAGTATGCCCGTGGTATGTCCTTAAATATGGAAAATTACACACCACTGGACAATGTGTGCTGCATTTTTACGACCATCATAACTGAAAGTCGCTGTAAGTTTGAAATTATGTAAATTGTATAGCCAATGTTACCAGATTTTATTTGCTTAGATATTATGAAGTCCTTTTCCTTGATATTGTAATAGGCTTGTTTCAATTCCTCCTTTGTTGAAGAGAGCAATCTACTAGTTTGGTCCAACGTTTTCTGCAATAAATCAAGCATTCAAATCTGATACCTTTGTTCTTTCATGACTGGAATTTACTCTATCAATATTAGTTTTCACAAAATAAAAAAATTGAAACATCAAACATTGGCCAATATATAGACAATAACACCAAAGATTGGTCAAATATAGGCATCCATATGAATTGCTAAATCTCGTCATATAAAGTAACAACTGAAGCATCAGCGGAAAAAGTTTTAACAATACCTCTGTTGCTTCAAGTCTTTTGGTCAAATCGCCACAATAGCCAAGCTGAGTACTGTACTTCTCTTTCATAACTTCCATTTCCTGATTGAGACAAAGAATGTATGTGAGATAGTCACAGAAAAAGAAGTATCAAAAGAAGTTGCTAGGAATAGATCACTAACCTTTTGGTGTGTCTCTATTGTAGTACCCATTTGCTCTATCTGCTCAGTCATAGCCTAAAAGTTTTCACAGCATAAGAAATATAATATGCTAGAAAGAGAGAGAGAAATATCCACATAACACTAAATATCTTTCTTTTTGAAGAAAAGCTATAACACAATTAAGTACCTTTCTTTCAGCTTCTTCCCTATCATATCTGTCCTTTGGAATGTAGACCCCAACCTTTTCCCTTGCAGCATATACCTCTATGGAAAGACAAAAAACTTGACAAAATTCTCCACAGGTAGCATTTACAAAATAGGAGCTGCCAAAGAATAGAAACAACTAACCAGCTTTGAGACGGTCAATTTCGGAGTAGAGATCTTTTATGAGTGCCGATTTCATCATTTTCTGGTTCACCTGTTGAAGTCAAAAAGTATAATAAAGGGAAGAAATTTATATACAAATTCAAAGTGCAAATTATATTAGGGTTATCTTCCAACAAGTCATTTGATAGAAGAATTTAAGCAGTAAAAGAACAAAAACTCGCCTCAGGTCGATTTTTTATGCTCTTGGCCCTGTGTGCATAATCTAAGGTACTTAGGGTTTCTTCCAGGCAATGAACAGAAGGAGAGACAGTCGCAATAATACATGTCTTGGTTCTACCACCAAGTGAATCCCGCAATAGCCTAGTCAACTTACTATCTCTGCAAATTCAACAACATAAACATCAAACAGCTCTCTTCTTTGATCTGATCTTCTTGTTTGCTTCTGTTAAGGATGACATAGGTGTAAACAAAAGCAATTGAAGCCTGACAGAACCAAACAGCATTATTTTAGGCCTGAATTGGGTTGATTTTATATCAGTCTTCAGCAAACCAATACCATATTACTTGAGCAGGCCTCTTCTTTTATATCCCTTCATCATTAACAATACAAGTACACAGAACAACCAAAGGGAAACTCCAGGTCAACTGATACACCATCAAGCATTGCTAGCAGCAAATAACATATATAGTTACTATATTATAAACAACAGTTTCACCTATAAGGAATATGACCAAGGTGCTCGACCAAAGCAGTAATAACACGCCCGAGAGTGAGAAGACTCTTATTGATTTCTCCTGCCTCCCTTGCACGTCCCTTCAATATAAAATTGCATTTCAATAAGTTTGTTATCGCACAGCAATGTTTTACATGTATCAGATACACATGATGTGACCTGATAATTGTGGCATAACCATAAGACTAAACATGGTTAGCACAAAAGAAAATTGTAAATCTTGATGTTTTTTTAATACAGAACCTATCCTATCTACTGTATAGGATGTATAAATAACTAGATCTAGTTCTTACATCTCTAGCACCCGAGCGTGAAATATTCTCAGAACCAGCTAAATCAACAAGGTTCAACTTGCCACATTTAATGAGCTCCTCCCCTTCAGGTGTAGCCTCTTTGATATGAATTGTTATGGAGAAAAGAGAGTGTGATCGACTGAAAAAGAAGTAATAAAATACCAATCAGACTCATATCGCAGATAGAATAGAATCAAGTTTATATTGCCATCATCATATTCAATCTTTTGCTTCTGCAGGGCAAGTAGAAATAATAAACAACTTTTGTTTGTTCTGTATTTGCAAGAAAAAATTTCTATGATTTGGAGCTGGTGTTTGTTTCCAAAGGTGATAATTAATTACCCTAAAAAAAACAATCTTATGCAAGTATTCATTTCCCAAAATACACCAATTCCAGTAATAGAATTACCCATCACATTCCCTGCGCTACCATGTCACCCTTCCACCAGCCCCAAAAAATACCAACCCTCGCCTCCCTTCGACCACCCCAAAGATGTACCAATCCCCTCTCCACAGTTTCTTTCTCCCAAAAAATAAAAAATAACAGATTATATATTTAAATTCCAATTTGACTCGGATTATGCAGAGTTCCATCATAGCAAGCAAGCCAGATATATATATATATATAGAGAGAGAGAGAGCAACAGAAGTACCTGGATTGTTTGTTAAGCAGGGTTTCGGCAGTGCGTCTCTTAGCTGACCCCCTTTCTAGCAGGGCAAAAATCTCGTGGGCACTGGTGACAATCTCTTCCTCCAAGCCCTTAACAAGAACACCTCCTTTCCCATCCTCCATCAAAGGAAGAGGTTTCTTTTGCCGCTCCTCCAGGGCTACTTTTGACAATTCCTCAGGTGCCAGCAAGTCAGTTATTTCTTCATTGTAGAGCTCAAGGAAGGTCACTTTCACACTGTACTCTGCATTCTGGCTCTCCAAGGTATCA
Source organism: Carex littledalei (assembly GCA_011114355.1). Classification (NCBI taxonomy): domain Eukaryota; kingdom Viridiplantae; phylum Streptophyta; class Magnoliopsida; order Poales; family Cyperaceae; genus Carex; species Carex littledalei. Next base: position 12,508,850 of record CM022080.1, on the reverse strand, counting down.
AATATTTGTTTCACAGCGCGTGGGATTACACCGGCATCAGGCGGAAGCTGTCCTTGTGACCCTGCCTGTAAAAAATTTGTAAATCTGGAAGTCATACAATGCAGTGTTGTGGAAAAACAGTTGACTTAAGGGCACTATGATTTACAACAACATGTCTTATTTTTAGTGCATGTATTTACTTTAGCAATTATACTATCTTAAGCTTAAACTAAGAAAGAAGAATTAGAGAACACAAACTTGCCTTTGATCTGCGGCACTCTCCTTCCATGGTATATGTTTTTCCTGTACCAGTCTGCCCATAAGCAAAAATGGTACAGTTGAAACCTTCAAGAACTTCTTTAACAATAGGTATCACAGCTTGATTGTACAGATCCTTTTGCTTGGAATTCGGGCCAAATACCTATACAGAAGAAGAAAATTTGGATACATTTCATTTGCATGCAACAAAGGATATAATAACGTCAAATTAAGTGAGTACTAATCTTCCCAAACCTAGAGTAACTATAAACTACACAAGTAAAGTCTCTTTTCGGTTTCCAGTCTAATCAGAAAAGAAATATGTAAGCAACTGACAAGGAGTTAACCAATCTATATGATGGATAGTGCTGAAAAATTGGAACAAGAAATGAAATAGCCCGTACCTTATCAAAAGTGAAAACTCTATCTATTGATTTGCCAGCAATCGATTGTGTAACAGAAACCTCTCTGTTGGAATCATCACATGTAACCACTTGCGGTGCTTTGCTTCTCAACTCATCATCATTAAATGGCCTAAACAAAAATTGATACACAGATTATAAAGAGAGAAAAACCTGAAATTTTAATTTCATAATAAGATGCATAGAAGAGGAAACGTTATTTGAAATCATGTGGATGGTCTAAACTGTACTTCCAAAGCTATGAAATCATTCGGAAATTTCAGTTTTTTTTGTTCCGAAAAAATGGAAGTCTAGGGCAAAAAGTTTATTAATTGAGTCGTTATATTTATCTAAGAAATATACAGAGTGAACAGTGAGTCCTAAGAGATACATCACTGCAGCTAGTTTATGATCCAGTCACATGAGGTGATTTTTTAAATATCTTAGAATTTCAGGGTGCCTGAAGGAACACCTTTTACTTAGTAATCTAGCAGTGGATATTGAACAAAGTCGACAATAAGCTGAGCAAAATCCAGATCTAAATCTATAAAAACATCAGCAATATGGAATTTTGAAGAGAATGACCTGCATCGAAGGATGACTTGCACATTCACAGCCTTCTCTTTCTCCTGTCGCGACATCTTGCCCCAATCACTCTTAACTCTTTGAATTAGTGAGATTGAATAGCTATCTCCCTTCCTTTAAAGGAAAAAATCGAAAACACGGATCGAGAATGAAAAGGGGGGTTTACGAACGCCAGATCTGTAGTTCTAGTGCTAGGTTAAGCTACCTGCGTCTCTCTCTCTCTCTCACTTTTGAAAAACTTTGACAGCGGCTCTTTCGCTAAAATATTTTAATGGATTTTTGGGGGGATTGGGGAAGGAGCGGGATTGAAAATAAAGAAGAGCGCGATTTCAAATTTTTATTCGCATCTCGATGTTTTAGAGCTGAACTCAGCCGTTAGATTTCAGATCCGAAAAGGTGTGGAGCGGGCGAGGTTATTATTATGGCTGCAACTGTTTCACGTAATAGTGTTTCGACCATTAGTATTTGCAGATCTGTGGAGCCCGTTGGCAGAGAAATTTCAGATTGTGGGCTATTAGGTGTCCAGTTTTACACCATAGAACGGAATATAATTATCGACCTAAACCCGCATTATTTATTACGTCAGAGCTTGTCATATAAAGCTTTTTTTTTAACTTTAAATCCCATACTGTGGGCACATAAATTAGCGAATTCAACAAAAACATAGTGTTCCATTTGGTGCGTTGCTTCGATTCGTTATCTTATTCACAAATAAGATAGTTTTTTTTTATCGGAATAAGTTAGCTAGCTTTAACATATAATTGTGAAAAATATGAACGTACACATGTTTATTTTTAAAATATTCAACAAATTACTTGTTAGCAAAAAATATTATTTTAATATTATGTATCTATTTACTTTTAACATGTAAGTTGGAAATCACCAAGGTGCATTTGGATAGAGGAATAGGTCAGTGAGAATAATGAGGTAATTTCAAAATTAAGAATAAAACTAATTTTAACTTTTTGTTGTATTAGTAGAATAGTTGATAGTTCTTGATCCAAATGTGGATTAATTCAAAAAAATAGTGTTATTTTGATCCATTGATTATAGGAAAATTAGTAGTCGTTATTATATATCTGTGCCGTCACTGTTCTTCTAAAAAATTACAAGTAAACAAGTGTGAAATAAAACTAGAACATGTTATAAAAGAATTGACCAAGTATGAAAAACAACAATAGTTTTTACTTAAAATAAATTAATTAATATTTAAAACATACACAGGATTAATCTTTTATGATTACACCCAGCAATCCAACATCAATGCCAATAATATCAAGTCATTTTCGAAAGTGGGGAAACTCCAAATTGAGTTTCAAGGAAAGCAAAAGAGAGCACAAAAAACAACACAAACTCTGTCATCAGGTAAGAGAGAACAGTTTTTTCAAAGACAACTGAAATGTGAAGTAGATAAAAATAAAAGGAAACATAAAGAAACATCCAGGTTTTTGCAAAGACCAATAAAGGGAGGATTTTTTTTGTCAAACACCAAATGGAATATCACATAGAGAAAAGGATTAAGAAGATCCACGTATAATGAGGCAAAGCAACCAAATCTGCATCGATTTATAAACATTCAGACCCTCTTCTTCACAAATAATCCAATAGTGCAAGATAGTTCAGAAACACCCATAGCTACTATGCACATGAGATACAAGCCAAGTATTATCTATGACAAGTTCAAAGTTGTATACTTCTAGAATATTGTTCTTTTTCCTCTCTCCATCTCATGATTTGTTAGAGCAGGAGAAACCCTTGCAAGCAGCCAACCAAACTATAAGGATAAACACAAAAATGGACCCACCAACCATTAGTTTGAATTGAAGGTTTTGAAGCCACATCTTTCTCCTCAGCTGCCTCCCATGCCTCTGAAAACTATCCGCCTATAAAAAAAAAAAAAGGCAATGGATTAAAATATGAATATTGATATTAGAAGACAAGTCAAGACGAAGGAGGATTTCAATTAAAATATTTTCTGAAGCTACTTAATTTTCAAAAAATTATATGGAAAAACTCAAATTTATCAACAATAATCAAATGAACCATGCTATAGAAGGAATGAGGTTCTGATGTCACATCCCCCAAGGGATTTGTTTAATTGCTGAAAAGCACAAGGCAATGGTTAATTTTTAACTTTTTCAGTCAGGATGGATCAAGCAGGCGAGCAGCCTAACTAAGAGTGAACAAAGGATGGCTTGAACTGACTGAGAAGCAGGTCATGGAGACTCAAACCCTATTTGGTAAATTTACGACTCTGATCACATTAATCAAGTTTCTTTTTTTCTAATAAAAAACAGATTTACCGAGCTGCCCGTAATCAGGATCATGAGGCTAGGCTCGGTTAATATTTACAACGTTACTAATTTAGAAAGAACTTTTACATATTTCTCAATAATATAATAATAAACCCCATGGAATTCTGCTGGATTCTTTATTATTTCTTACAAGAGGATTCTCCATAAATAAGAGTTTGAATGTATTTGTAACCGAATACCTGAAATTGTAAGGTTTCAGTCTTATCAACTAAGAGTTCGATCTTCTCGCCCCGATCTAGAACCTTTTCAATGTTATCCATCATGATGCCCTTCACCTCTGTTATTTGGGCTTTTAGCTTTGACAGCTTGCTCATCTCCTCTGGGTGGTTTATGCAATACTGCATGTGCTCCTTCAGTTTTGGCCTATTCATATTTTTTTAAGTTCTTAATTTCTTCTAAGTTCTAATCATTACCATTATTATTATTATTATTAAGAAAAATTTAGTAAGACATATTTTCTTCTCTTATCAAAGTTGCATTGAATATTATATTGAACTTGCTATTAACACTTAATATCTCTCAAATTTAATAAATTGCACCTAGCATCAGTAAATGAAGATAAGTCCACCCCATACACTACTATTGTGATAAAAAAAAGCAATTACTGTTAAAAAATGACAAATTTCCAATGCCTTCAATAGCCCCTTCTTTTAGCAAAGGAAATATAAAAAATTAAAGAAGAAATCTCAGCATCTTAACTTGAGAGTTAAACCTTGGTTTTACAGGTTGTTTCCGTTAGCAAATAACCAAAAGAAAATGCTCTACATGCAAATATGAATAATGTTAAGGACCCCTTGCAAATCTAAGTGAAATCTTGCATGTAATATGAGAAATGAAAGAAAAAAATAAGGTGCTTTGAATCAAAGAGAGTACCCGAATTCACGGTCAAGACTATAGGCAATACTGAAACGATCCTCAAACAGGTCATCATCCTCATCAGCATCATCAGCTAACGGGTGCGGGCCCCCCTCTTCGTCGCCTATAGCCGACCCATACTGCTGCATGAAGTCTTCCTTTACTCTATCTAGAAACACGAATGGGACACTTCTTCCCACACCCTCATCGGCCACCACAAGAAACACTACACCAATAGATAAATATACAAAAAACAGATTTTTAATTTCTTGTCAAATTACTGGCACTGTACCCCTGTCAAATATTATTCTTTTGGTATCATCGGTGTTCATCAGTGCCAAGTATTACAAAGCAGCAGTTCAGTGCCATATCAGTACCGGCATTGTGTTTCACCATTTTTCTGACCCTTTCCAATTCAATATCATTTCCTCTTGCATTTTGTTAAATTCTTTGGCTTTCAATTCTGCATTTTTGGGTCAATTGGTTGATTAATGCTTAATTCCATGGAGAACCTTCAATCAAAGATTAAAATTTATCAATAACCCCTAGCCATACCAGTTCTAATCATTGACATACAAAAGAGAGCTACTTATTATTATGAGAAAAGAAACATACCGAAACCCTTGTCGACGAGGAAATTGAAGGTGTAACCATCGCATGAATAAGTGAATTTGTTGCTATTTGGAGGCAACTTATGCAAACACTGAATTGCTACTGTACTGAAATTTCCAGTAAAAGAGGTGTGCTCAGCTAACACCACAGTCCCCTTGGACACGAAACTATATATAAGTGGTTGCTTGTTCATTATTTCTCTTCCCACTACTCCCAATTGATCTGTAAATAAGGGGAAAAGAAGTCAAAGGTCAAAAATTGCAAGAGAAGTCCCTGGTTACTACCATGGTTTCGTAAATCTATCGACAGCGTACGATCTGATCACGAAACCATTGAATTGAAAGAGACTCACCTTATGTCCGAGTTACGCCGATTGTTCCTTCCTTCCTTCCTTGAACTTCTAGTTTGTTTGCGACTGATTTGATTTTTCACCGATTCTTTTCAAAAAGTGGATGCGGTTTGTGATCGGAAGAGGGATTTGGGATAGCGAGAAGTAGGTTTTGCTCATTAAAAAGAAGATGGATCTGTCGGTTGGGATCGAAAAATTTATTTCACCTGAAGTAACAGAAAATTTGAACTTAGATCTAGACCGTTCGATCTGCTTTAGCACGAATATTAAAGAGATCCCTTGCATTCCACCGTGGACCGGATTGGCCCGGATTCTGATCGGACGGCCGGATCTAAACAAAAATATTCTGTTACCTCAGAGATTATAGACTCTGGATCCGATGGTTATATGATGAAAATAAGAAAAAATTTGGGCCGTCGATTTAGAGTTTGTTGGATTATTGCTTGATTTTCTTTTATTTAGTTGGACTATTATCTTTTTTAGGATTTTTATTTTCTGTTTTTTAATTACTTGCAAGTTTACAAAGTTCATATAAATTATTTACAAACAATATCAATCATGCATGATATAACCACGAAAATATACCTAAATTTACTAATAAGTTGTGTCTGATATTGTACGAATAAATTACTTTATAATATATCTTATTAATTTTTTTTACTTAACATTTTTTGCATTTTGTTCATGCCAACGTGACTTAATGGACTATATTCACAATTATTCGAAACAAGAGATCCACGGGAGAAAAATATTAGATCTCCGAAAAGTCACAATCAAATATCTAAAAAATATATATAAATCGAAGATGTTCTTACCCTATATAGACTATAGTATACAATTTAGTTTGCTTCATTGTGAAGTTTGAGAGTTCTCTCTCTCTCTTCTTTACTAAGTTGATTTTCTTTCGTGACATATGCAATTTTTTTTTAGTAAAACTGGTCTTCATACACCGTGCATGCGTTTAGAGAGGAAATTACAAATTTGGTGCACCAGAGTTCTATACTTCAAAGATATCCATAGCAAGTTCTTTAATTTGACGTAATAAATTTTATCAAATTATGATAACTGTTATCAAAATATAGTGTTGGTCTCGTTTTTCTTTTTCTTTTCAAAATACATGTTTAATTATTATGGTATAAGAATGATGGTCAAGATTGTCAGCTTAATATAGAGTCCGGCTACTATAACACTAGTGTCATTCCAAATTAAATAACACCACATCTTAAACCATTGGATCTACTTTAATATTCGTACAAGACACTAGTGTCATTCCAGCGCTATCTTGTACACGAATATTAAAGTAGATCCAATGGTTTAAGATGTGGTGTTACTTAGTTTGGAATGACACTAGTGGTATAGTAGCCGGACTCCTTAATATATTTTATCCAATTAAAAAAATATTTAGTATTATCTGTATTGTTAAGCCGTTTATTTTATTTTGTTTACTAATGAAAAATTAACAAGTAACCTGTCACTTGACTACACGTGTAAGATATTTTTGTTAATAACCGCACAGAAAGGGATCATTAATGAAAGATGAAAACCAAACGCAATTTCATTATGAAAGGTGGTTGAGGCATTTGACTTCTTGTAAAATTGGAAAGGTAGTTGAAGCTAAGCCCAATGGGCCTGTTTAGTATAAGCCTTTCTATACTATACTCTTTTTGTCTTAGGCTGGCCTTGAATTCCCTTTTTTTTCTTATTTGGTAGTATAAAAATAAGAAATAAGAAGAACCGAATTTATAAATGTAATTTCATTTTGTGTCGTTGAGGCATTTGACATGTTGTATTGTTGTTAGATTGGAAAGGTGAAGCTAAACCAGTGGGCTATAAAAGTCCGGATTCTTTGAAATAACTTTTGGGTTTACATCTGACATCCGATCAGAATTCGGACCAATTCAATCCGAGATAGAAAGTATATATCATGTCAAAAAAGATCAGACAGTTCGGATCTTAATTCTTTTTTTTGAAACGTTTCATGGCTGATACTGCCAGATATTATTATTCTTCCAAAGAACTATGTTCTCAAACTGCTGAGTACAGAACACAACTCACTCTACAACACTACATCAGCAATAGTAAATAATAAAGGAAAAGGAAAAAAATTAAAGAACACACAGTGAAACTCCTGGACTCCAAATCTTAGCAGTACAGTGCCCATAGACGGCCTTCTACCAAAATCTTTTGAGCAACTATCTCTGGTGGTCTTCTTCCTCCTCTGAAAATTCTTTCATTTCTTTCTTTCCATAAAAACCAAGTCACACAAACAAACCACATAATCCAATTCCTTGCACTGCCCCTTGATGAATGTTTATATGTTTTTAACGATTCATACCATATATGTTCAACCGTGCCTTGAGGAGAGAAAATTTTGAACCCCAACTCCGAAGAAACCAGAAACCACACGTGCACTGCATAGGGACATAAAAAGAACAGATGCAAAGCCGATTCAATCGGACAGTTCAGACATAGGACGCATCCTAACTCGCAATGTATCCTCCTTCTCCGCATGACATCCTGAGTAAGTGTTTTCCCTCGTAACATTAAGTAAGCGAAAATTTTTGTCGTTTTTGGACACTTAGCAGCCCACAACTTGTGAAAACCCCATTTCACCTTACCACCCGACAACAATATATCATAAGCACTTTTTGCCGTGTAGCTACCCGTTGATCCCCATCTCCAAATCAATTCATCTTGCCCACTGCTTAAAACCGGCAATTCTAGAAGAGAGGGCATTAACTCCTCAATGTCAGGCAGTGCATCCGCTAGCGAAAGTCTTCTATTGCTCGGTCTTACCATGCCATTAGAAACGGGTCTCAATCCCTCTTCCTGCCACACATCAAACAAAAGGATACCAATTTGCCATCTCTTATAATCCACTTTGTACACCATTGAAACAGCAGCTCCAATTTAAGTAATTGTGCCCAAAAGAAGGATCCACTCCTTATCCATATCCTTGGTCCAGTACGTAAAGCTCGAATTCGATTGGCCTAATGTGACCATAATGCCCCTGGTTGTTGATATAGCCTCCACCACCATCTTAATAAAAGTGCAATATTTTGCAATTCTATGTTCATGATACCCAAACCTCCCCACTTTTTGGGCAAGCAAGTTGTTTCCCAATTAATTAAGGAAATGCTTCTACCATCTCGATCATTTCTTCCCCAGAGAAAGAGTCTACGGACCCTGTCTATTTTATTCACAACCCACTTTGGCAATTTAAAACAATTCATGAAATAAATTGGAATAGAGGAGAGAACCGAATTTACAAGTTGAGCCCGACCTCCTCTAGATATCAATTTACCCTTCCACCCTTGCAGTTTTTTCTCTATTTTTTCAACTATGGGCATAAAGCATTGCTTTGTGGGCTTCTTAATGGTTAGTGGCATTCCAAGATACGTTATCGGCAGTGAGGATTCTTGGCACTCTAGAATGATCTTCATGAGTTGAGTTTGCGGTACCGACAGATTGAGGCCAACAAAAGTGCTCTTCGAATAGTTAATGTTCAGCCCGGATACTTTTGAAAAAAGCCTTAGAATGAGTTTAAGTGTGATCAAAGTCTCAGTTTCTGCATTGGAGATTATGGCCGTGTCATCGGCATATTGAAGTGCTAGAATTGGCTCCCTTATTTTGGCCGAAATGGAAGTGGTTAGCGTTGAATTTGCCACTTCTATCATCCGTTGCAACACATCCACCGCCAAAATGAAAAGCATAGGAGAAAGAGGATCTCCCTGCCTCAAACCTTGCTTATGTTGAAAGTAGTCAGAAACCTCACCATTTATAACCACTCTAGAAGAGGCCGAATAGAGCAGTTCCTTCACCCATTTCACCCATTTCAGTGGAAAACCTCTTTGAATCATGACATCCTCCAAAAATAGCCAATTAACGGTGTCAAAAGCCTTGGAGAAATCAATTTTTGCCAACACCGATGGTTTCTTTGTGGAGTTTATGTGATCTAGAAGTTCCCTTGTCACTATAAAATTTTCAGCAATATGCCGACCTCGAATGAACGCCGTTTGTTGAATAGATACCAGTTTTTCTAACTCCCCTGCCAGCCTAGTTGCCAACAGCTTTGACAACAACTTTGGAACCACATTAATCACACTTATAGGTCTAAAATCATGAACATTCATAGGGACTTCTTTCTTTGGCACCATAATGATATTAGCACGGTTTATCTCTGATAGGTTGAGGTCATGAGAATAAAAAGAGTTAACCATTGACATGATATCCCCTTTTATCTCTTGCCAATAAACTTGAAGAAATTCGTTAGGCACCCCATCAGGACCCGACGACTTGTTTTTGGCCAGATTTCGAATTGCCCCTGTAACTTCCATTTCTGTGAAAGGTTCGGCCAAGTGATGCAGTTCAGTTCGGTTAGGGTAGAGTGCTTGAGGCCTGAACCGAACTACCTCCTTTGCTGTGCCTAGAGTGGATTGCATATGAAGCATGAAGGCTTGGCGGATTGCAACTTGATTGAAATTTTCTTCTCCGTCAATTATCAAAGCTGTAACCGAGTTTCTAGCCAATCTAGCCGAAGCAAAAGAATGGAAGAACCTAGTGTTGTTATCACCATTCTTAAGCCAATGGCACTTCGCCCGCTGCTTCCACTTAATTTCCGAGTCAATCGACAAATCATAGGCCCGTTGCCGAACCTTTTGTCTAAACCGGAATTCCCTTGAATCCAAGTTCCTTTTTTCCTCTATACAATCGAAGAACGCTATTACTTTTTTGCAAAATAGTAGCTGTGAATCCAATTTTGCACGGTGCTCCTTATGCCACTGTGACATTGAAACTTGCAAATTTGAGGTTTTTTCCAAGAAAGAGAGATGAATATCGGCCCCCTGATTCTGCTGCCCCCAAATATCTTTTACTGCCTGTTGCATTGCCGGTTGCCGAAACCACAAAAGTTCCATCTTTGGATGTCTTTTAACATGAAATCTCTGCTTGCAATTTAGGATCAGAGGCACGTGGTCTGATACCATCATGTCTTGAGCATGAAGCGAGATAATAGGAAAGGTCGTGCTCCATTCAGGTGAAATAAAACATCTATCAATTCTGGAGAACACCGGTTTAGCCCTTTTATTGCACCATGTGTAAGAACGGTTTTTGAGAGGCACATCTATTAATTGGAGCTCTAGGATTAATTCATTAAAAAGGTCCATCAAATTAGTTGCTCTCATATCGCCCGACCTATCAATGATCCACCTTACCAAATTAAAGTCTCCCACCAACATCCACTTAGTGTGAATTAATACTGCCAACTTCGATAATTCCATCAAAAACTCCGGTTTTAGAACATCTTCACTCGGGCCGTAAACATTCGTGACAGTAAAAATTTCACCTGAATTGTTTTGCTTGAGAACCACTGAGCAAGTGTGTCTCGTAGACCATGAATTGATCTTTGTGTAATTTTTCCTCCAAGTAATTATGCACCCACCCGAATGATTGATAGCATCAATGTACACACAGTTCTTTTCAAAAAAAGATGGCAAAAAGCTTGAAAAATAAGCTAAGTTGTACTCATTTAACTTAGATTCTTGCAAACATACCACATCACACCGAGACAATCTGAGCACTTTTCTAACTCCCAAACACTTTTCGTATCCACCCAAACCTCTTGTATTCCAAGTCATTATTTTTAATTGCTTCATAATTAAACAATTTAAACAACTCAGTTTCACACAGGGCAATAACCAGAAACGACTTAATCCATTTCTGTCTCCTCATCATCCGAAGTCATCGGGTCTGTACATACCCGCTCCCCTTGGTCTTCGTCTTGCCGGTCATTTTGGTTAGAAATAATATTTCACTTGACAAAGGTAATCGTTCTCCTCAACTACAGTCTGATCTACATCAGACTCATGTAAACCACACCCAGTAGCGAGAGTTGTGCATCTGTCATAGGCCACATGCACTCTGTAAAACCCACCAGGATTGAGCTGCAAATTAATTCCTGTTGACGGGCCTTGATCATTGTTGTTAACATTAAATTCATCAGGTGGTGGCCTATTTTCCAGCTGGGCCGAAACTCCTTCTAAAACCGGTAAAGGCTCATTCTCTAGCTGGGCCGAACTTTCCCTTTGCTGGGCCGAATTAGTCTCTGCATGGTACTGTGCACGTGGCTGGTAGGTAGAGTGGTGCACCTCTTTCTTCTTTAAAACTCCTTTTTTTGGGTCCAAAGTCAAAGAATCATGTTGATTAAAGTCTTGCCTCCACGTGGTAACAGCTGTAGCTGCTGCTGTGCTCCTTTCCCATGTGGCCGACGGTGCACTAGTCCAAAACTTGTCTTTGAAATAACCTGTATTACATACTTCTTCATGGGAACCGGTCCAACCTCTCTACCTTGATGACCGTTAGATCTTGCCTTTATTAATGATCTTGCATTTCCCCTATTTGCTTTCCCACCTCTCGATGTTCGAGATCTCATATTGTCCTTCCTAGGCATACTCGAATCGTCACTTTTAGAAGCCTGCGCCACATCTCCCTTGAATACCCCGGATGTTTCTCCAATGCATAGGATACCCTGTGGCCGTTGTGTTTGCAGCATTAATTGATCACTACAGTCTGCCCCTTTTAATTGTTGCACACCATGGTTCACAGGATCTAGTGTGACCGGAAACTGATATGACTCAAAATCTCGTGCAGAATTAGTAGGCGGATTTTCTGTGGCAGAGTTTACCGGCTCATGGTGTAACAGAAAAGCAAGTAAAACCTCCTTGGACAGCTTTGGCCGCTTGCCTCCGGCCAACATAGACTGTATCTCCGGTGGTATAGAATTTTGATCTCTTCCTTCACACAGGTCTTGCAGAACCTTGGTTGAACAAGTAAAGAAATGATCATCTACTACTTCTTCTTCCTCTGTTGATTTGTCCTCTCCTGATTGCTCCTTCATTGGTTTTTCATATTTCGTAGGCATAGTCGGAAGGTCCTGAGGGCTGTAAATCGGACCCGGTGTTACTTTGAGGACCCTAATCGGCATGGTAAATTGCAGCCCTCCTATAACCATAGAAACTGCCGGAGGGACACGTTCAAGATTATCAGTTGCTAAAACCGCCGTCCAAACCTCTACGTTCATTGGATCTGCCTGAGCTATCGTACCCAAATAAACTCCAAACCCACTTGTTGCTCTGATCATTTGCTTTTCTCTGTATAAAATTGGAGGCACATCCAATAAGTTAATGATGATCTTATAATTTGGTATGTTAATGGCCGCATAATCTAGCGGTGACCACTGCTGGAAGTCAAGACCCATATCCCACGCCTCTGCCGGGATGGCTCGGATAATAGGGTCCGGGGCAATACCATTTGGCAAGTGCACCAGATAACGGCCTCGTGTGAGAGATGCAAAACTTAGATTATCCGCCTTAACTAATCCAGAGCCAGCTATTAGTTCAGCTATTTTATCAACTTCTAAGTCATATGCCATAGTAACAACTAATGCACTCTTTAGCCTTTCTAACTCCGAGCAGTACTCAGCATCTCTTTCAACAAAACAAGTATGCATTAGAGAACGTGACTCAGGCATTTCTGGTGGAAGCAACGGATAAGTGCCCGTTAGCATGGCGTCAAAGGAAGGCTCAAAGTTAGTAACTTCTTGTCCAGCAGCCGGGAGAAATGGTTTAGCTGTAGGATTAAGGGTTTGCTTGGGCTCCTTAGGGCATCTTGAACCAATATGGCCATCAGCCCAACACTTGCCGCACTTGGCTTGAAACCGGCAAGAAGCTGCCGCATGTCCGGTCTGGCAACATCGAAAGCAACGACCTCGCCATTCTATGAAGAAAGGGGAAGGAGGAAATCTTAAGGCCGTAGGGCAGTGGGGAGAGATGTAAGTCTTACTGGGCGGTCTTTGGGTAAGGGTAGATGGTGGAGATGTTGTGGGGGGCACTGTGGGGGTGACGGCTGGGGTAGGTTTCGGGTGGTGGTTAAGGGTAGGCAAAGCAACGGCTTGTGCATAGGTCCGGGCATACGGGACAAAAGGTCGGGCAACAGCCTTTGGTGGATGGACTGTCTTCTCTATCCAGCTCTCCGGGTAGCGTCTTCGGCGAGTCACCAGCTTCCATTCTCCTAGGTTCGCCATCTTCCTCTGTCAAACCTTTGCAGTAATGCCTGAGTGACTTAAATCTTCTCTAACCTCTTCGGATCTTAATTCAAAATCTGAGTTATATGAATTTGTGGGCTACACTGTTTTTTCTCCGGCTTTGAATTATCTTCGATATAAATTGATTTAATAAACTGAAAATATCTATGGTGCCCTTTTCTTTTAAGAGGATGAAACTAGCAAGCCTTTAAATTAGTCAGTTTTTTTAATGAGTTAAAATTTTAAAATATATTGGATTGACTCAAATGTTGAATTTAATTATTTTACAAATAATGCATTTATAAATAAAATTTATAATTTTTTATATTAATTAAGTATAAAGAAAAGTACTCAAACAAAAGAAAGTTTATAAGTTATACTAATTTATTTATTTTTTATCATGACTGGTTAATGATATACTAAATACTATTGAAGTTAACAAATTTACATATAAACACAATTAATGAAATTGATATATTTCAACAGTTTTAATTTGTCATTTGAAAATTAATGGATAGACTTGAAAGTTTGAAAGAAAGACCATAACAAAACCTTGAGCTGAAGAACACACACAGACACTACTTTTACTTTCTTTTTTTAAATGTAAAAAATACAACAGTATTCCCAAAAAAAAAAAACCCAAGAGGCTGTTCGGCATTTTGAGAAAATAAAATACCCCAACAAATTCACAACAAACTAAAATTTTAAGCATAAAAAAAATATCAAATGATAGGTAATTAGGTACTTCCCCAAATTTATAGTTAAGTAATTTTGGTTTTACAGAACATTGTTTATTGAACCACTGACAAAAGTTGAAAATTCCCGTCTTCAATATGTGTGATTCTTAAATTCGGATCTTAAATTCTTAATTGCAAAAAGCTACCAATATGACTGAAATGCCCTCCCTAAAGAGTCTCCATTTATGATACTTCACAGCCGGTATCAAGGTTTCAAAAAAAAAAATCCCCAAATATGGCACCAATATAATGCAATTAAATCGGTCATGACTCGCGAGTATAATTTACATTTTGCATTTGTTATTTTAACTTGGTTTAAGAATCCAAATTCTTGAAAATTTTGTAACTTTTAATGGATACCACTAATTTCAGATACAAACCTGACAAATAAAAATTTATGTTTCAACATATAGCATTTAATTAACAAAAATTTATAATTTGATAATTATCCAGGCTTTTGCTTAAATTTCATTACTTAAAATTCATCACCAGCACTTAGTGAGTTTTGTCACCACATTCAATTGAATGCCAAAAGACAACTAATACCAGTGAACAGATCAAACAACTAGAAAATAATTGTAGACAAAATCTATGACCAAATTAGTTAACGAGAAACATCACAATAAAATCAAGAAAACAAAGAATCATTCAGAGATAAAGATTTCAATTCTTCACTAATCGAATAACATTCTTTACATTGACATTTCACAAGCACCGAACAAGAAACCCTTACCAGAACAAAACCTAAACACTAAAAAAAAAAATCCCTATCGTTAACCTACCACAATTGGTAAAACCCGAAACCCGGAACTGAAGACCTGAACCCGATTAAAGTACGTACTCTATCCAAAACAGCAAACACCAGAACCGACGAACCCAATCTAACCCCCAAAACCGTACAGGGTCCTCCCCTGGCGCTTGAGCGCGTAGACCACGTCCATGGCAGTGACGGTCTTCCTCCGGGCGTGTTCTGTGTATGTCACAGCGTCTCTGATCACATTCTCAAGAAAGATCTTGAGCACACCACGTGTCTCCTCGTAGATCAAGCCACTAATACGCTTGACGCCGCCACGCCTCGCCAGACGCCGGATCGCCGGCTTCGTGATGCCTTGAATGTTATCCCGAAGCACCTTCCTGTGGCGCTTGGCACCTCCCTTTCCCAGCCCCTTGCCTCCTTTGCCTCGACCAGACATCGTTGCCGATCTTGGATTCTTGGAACACGGAGAGAGATTTCAGACGAGGAATAAATTATTCTTTGGGGTGATGCGATGTGGGAATAGAGAAATAGAGGATTTAATTTATAGGAAATTTAGATGGGGACTCGATCCGTGGGCTCTTGAGAACGGACCGTTTAGATCAGTAAACGAACGGTGTCGATCGAGAATGATATTGGCGTGGATCGATGACGTGGAAACATTTCCGCAAATTTGTGTTTGTTCGCGATGCCGATGCGAGAGAGAGTTGGGATGCTTTATGGGGATCTTATGTGCCATTTTTCGTGATTTCATTTGTGTAAGGGTTTCTTAAAACCGGCATTGAGTTTTGATCCAGCGACTACTCTGATACATTAGGAATTTTTGCAACAAATTTAAGTTTATGCTAATAATTCCTAGTGTTAATATGTAATAACAAAAAGAAATGTGTGAGTGAGATACATTTTATGTATTTTTTATCACATACAAAAAACATGTGTCCACATAAATGATTAGGGCATGTTCGGTGGTTTTGAGGGAATGGGTATGGGTGTGGGATCAAAAAAAAGTTGAACTAAATTTTACTGTTGCTGTGGGAAAAAAAAATTTAATCAAGAGTCAATTTTTTTTTTCCATGGCAACAGTAGAGTTGCCGAACAGGCCCTTAGTAAGTGTGATACACCTAATAAGACAAACACAATTAAGCTGAGGGTTGCTCAATCGTTATAAAACCAGGGAACTCACATCTGTGGATGTAAAATCATATGAATTTTTATATTAAAAAATATTGTCCAATGAAGAAATATATACACACATAATTTAATAATTGAAAATACTGTAAAAGATATTAATTATGAGATACTGGTGAAAACTAATAAAATGACAAGGGAGGAAATTTTGAGCAGAGCTGCCATTTTCATTTTCATCTTCTTGATTTGTTGTAAAGGAAGGGAGATGTGGCAATATTTTGAGAGATGGGGCAGGGTTATATAATAACATAGAGGGCGGTTTTGATGTTAAATTAAATAGAGCGGTGAGGTTTGAGATAAAACAACTTACAAACATTAATTGATGGTTCAGGTTTGAGATAAAACAATTGACAAACATTAATCAATGGTTTAATTGGTATACATGTTAGCATATTAGTACCTCTTGCTATTCTTTTTCAGATGTAGTAAATTTTGTTTATCAATTGCCTACAAAATCTAAAAAAATCTTCTTATTAGTCGTAAGTGCAGTGTGTTGGACTGTTTGGAAGCACCGCAATGAACTGTGTTTTACTGCAACCTCTATTAAAACACCTAGGCAAATTATATTTCTAATTTTATCTCTAATTCACTACTGGACAGCTCAAGTGCAGCAGCAGGTCAGAGAGGAGACAACCCTTTGGCTTCCGGGCAACACTGATGAGATTCCTATTTGCAGCTGGCATCCTGATAATCAGATGGTGCTTGCGGAGTTTCCGATGGTGATGGAGGACATGCAGATGGTGATCTATGAAGGGGACCCCAATCTTGCAAATGCTTAGAAGTTTAGATTCTGTGGTGTTTCGTAATAAGCAGTTTAGATATATTTACCTCAGTCCTTGTTGGTGGCTTAGTGTTATCAGCCATTGTTTGTTGATTAGTGTTAATAATTCTTGGTGGTGGCTTCGTCTTAGAGTCTGTCCATTAACATGGTTTTCAGTTTTTGGTGCTGCCTATATGAGGCATAGGTATGTTTGTGTACAGAGTATCATTTTGGTCGCGAGATATCCCTGTTAACCCCTACTGTAACTTAACTTGTTTTTTCTACAATGAAGTGAGCTTCGGCCTTTTATCCAAAAAAAATTGATATACATGTTGTTTTGCTCATTCCTGACTCAATTAAAATATGAATAAGGGTTTCAATTGAAACACTTAATTGGTCATGTATGGTCTTTGTTTATTATCTTCATTACTTGATGTTTCGCCAACTCCTAACGTGTCTTTATATATTATATCTTCATTTAACATTCTTTTCAAGCGCAAGTGCTCATTAATTTAGTGTGTTCAGTGGCAGAACCAGGAATGATCGGTAGGGGAGCCTAACTAGTTTTCTCGTCACCTCGTCGCAGAGTCCAGTCGCCACATGATGGCTAAGGGAGGGCCACTGCTAGTTTTCTAGGCCAAGGGGGGCCAAGGTCCAGGCTGGCCCAGGCCTTGGTTCCGCCCCTGAGTGTGTTACTTGATCTCCATGAAACTCTATTATGCAATTAAGTTGTGTTGTTATAGTATCGGATTTATATGTTCTCATTATTAATATTTATTTGAGTCTTATGAGTAATGGTACCATGATAACAATAATTAATAAGAAGAAATGTTATCATATATCTTAACGCATACAGCAAAAAGTTTAACAAAATATTAGTTTATAATCCTAGCATCTAACAATATATAAATACGAGTGTTATAAACTTAATATTGAACTAACTAGTGTACCAAAAATATAATATTCTAAATACACATTTATATATAATATGACTATACGACTTATTTAATTATCTTGCCTAACTTGGTAAGTAAATACTATGTTTGCTCTTCGCTTAATCTATATTCCTCCCGAAAAACTTACTATCAATATGATGCAAAATAATTTTTATTCTTCAAATAACCTATGTTTGATTTTGTGCATTTATACAATTATTAACATCATATCTATATTTTTACGTAATGTTACATTCTTCTCGTCTTTAAAAATATTTCATCCTTGAAATCAAAATAAGAAAGAATAAATTAGTATTTTATTTTATTTTTCCCTCAAAATTATGTAATTGAATAGTAAATAGCTAAGATAAAATATTGTTTAGTTAATTATGTTAAGACATCTCGTGTATTTGTTTAATCATTTATATTATATCTATATTTTTATGAAACGTAATATTACAAAATCGTACCTAATCGTGACGAAGTGTCACCAAAATTTGTTATTTTTTTTAGAATTTTTTCAAATCACTATTTTTCATTAAATAAAAAAATAATAATAAAAAATATGAAAAACTTATTTTAAAAAATTCTTTAGAAATAGTAAAAAAAATTCAAAAATATAAAATTTTGTCACAAAGCACATTTTAATATTCATGTTGAAAGATTCAGATCGACTATTTAAACTTTGAAAATAAAGATATGAATAGAAAGTAAAACAACCTATTTATTTCTCAAAGAATCGTAGCCCAACTCCATTTTAATTAGCCCGAAATTGTTTTATAAACATTTAAAAAATAAAGAGCAAAGCTAGGGTGTGATGTGCTCACCAAGAGGTATATCGGATCGGCTTCAAACGACGAATCTAAACAGTTGAAATCCATGTACTTCATGAGTGATGCATGTACATGCAAAATTTTGAAAGTTTACAATTTATTGCTACAAGGTCAAGCGGTCAAAGAAATGAACATTTCATAAGTTATTTTATAAGTTGTTTTATATATTCATTTTTCATCATTTTCTTGACCGCTTGACTTTTTAGCAAATAAATTCAAAACTTTTAAAATTTTGCATGTACATGCATTACTCGTAAAGTACATGAATTTCAACGGTTTAGATTCGCTGTTTAAAGCCGATCCAATATATTTTTAGAGTTGTGCTCACCAAACTCTCTTGGTGAGCACATCACACTTTAACTTTGCTCAAAAATAAATAACTAGGTGTGCACCGAGAAATAGTTAAATGTACACAACATAATAGAAAAAGCGGGCATCCAAAGTGAATGAAAAGTTCGCATATAATTATCCGCACTTTAAAACATTACAAATATAATCCAAATCCACCGCTATCCCTATCCTGTCTCCTTGAGGAGAGAGATAGAGAGAAAAGGAGAAATAGTATGGTGCTGCTATCTCTGAGGATGGATGATGGATAGCAACAGATTTGAACCCGAAATTTTTATTGTTGCCACTAAAAAAAAATCAAATTAAATCAATACCACTTGTTGGGGGTTTTATTCAATACTACCATCTTCGCTAACCTAGTTCGCGCACCAAATAAGATGGTGCGCGGACTGGGTTGGCGCACCAACCTTTTCACTGTATACCAGGATCAGCCTATTACGCAAACGGTGAAAAGGTTGGTGCGGGAACCCAGTCCGCGCACCAGCCAATTTGGTGCGCGAACTGGATTAGCAGGGGCGGTATAGTATTGAAAAGAACTTCGGCGGGGTGGTATTGATTTAATTTGATTTTTTTTTTGTGGCAACAATAAAAATTTCGGGATTTGAACCCGTACAAATATACTTCAATCTTTTTATGACGAAAATAGTATGAAACTTAGCTGTTATGTATTGATCAGATAATAATAATGTTCATCTATTGATATATTTTTTTGCTCGAAGAAAGTTTTTCAAGTATGCCGTTAAGAAGCTTTTAAAGAGGTTTTCATTTACATATAGATATATATACTAATATTATAATAAGAGAAAAGATTTTGTCCTCCAAGTATTCATTTTATGTATTGTATTAATAAATATTTAAATCATTATTTTATAAGATATAAATTATTCATAAAATAAAATAATAAAATATTGCATAAATCGATTCTATCATAAATTACTAATTTAAAAACTGTGTAAAATATTGATTAAATTAATTTTATCATAAATTACTAAATAAAAATTAATATGAAATGTATTATAAATCAATATAAATAAAAATAAAAAATATATAGTAAAAAGTACTAAAATTATATAGTATATGTATAAATAAAAAATATCATATATAATTTTGGATTTATTAATTACCTTATATGATAACGAGTACGAAATAGCTCTTATCCGTATCCTTATCCAATAAGCTAACGAATTTTTTTTCTTATCCATATCCATACTCGATAAACCAAAAATTTTATTAATACCCTCCCAAAAAAAACCACAAATTCTGGATATTTCCATATTTACCAGGGTCGCAACGACAAATGGCGGCCCGCAAAAACTCAAAAAGCCCAAAAGTTTCAATTGTTACGTTGATTTTCAATATATATTTTTAATAATTTTCAAAAATAGAAAAAACAATTAATAATTTGAATATGTTAGAAAGAATATCAAATAAAATAGATGAAATATCTTATAAATTAGATGTACTAGAAGGAC
Source organism: Carex littledalei (assembly GCA_011114355.1). Taxonomy (NCBI): domain Eukaryota; kingdom Viridiplantae; phylum Streptophyta; class Magnoliopsida; order Poales; family Cyperaceae; genus Carex; species Carex littledalei. The sequence continues at coordinate 12,488,389 of CM022080.1, read as the reverse complement.
TCCGAAACATTTTTCAGGCAGAACTTTTCCCAGCAGTAAAAAATTAAACTATTTCTTGATGTTTTACTGGAAAAAAAATGTTTTGTATTTGAATTATTGATCCCGGTTCAAAAGTCACTTTTAGTAAATAAAAAAATTATTGTGGTCCTTCTAGTACATTCAAATTCTAAGGTACTCTACCTATTTGAAAAAAAATGTACTAGAAGGACCATGATAATTTTTTTATTTACTAGAAGTGATTTTTGAACCGAGATCAATAATTCAGATCCAAAATATTTTTATTTTTTTTTCAGTAACATATCAAGACATAGTTTAATTTTTTTTATAGTTGAAAAAAATCATGTCTGAAAATTTTTCGGGGTCCTTCTAGTACATCTAAATTATAAGATGTTTCATAAATTTTATTTGATGTTCTTTCTAACATATTCAAATTATTAATTGTTCTTTCTATTTTTGAAAATTATTAAAAAATATATATTAAAAATGAACGTAACAATTGAGACTTTTGGGTTTTTTTTAGTTTTTGCAGGGCCGCAATGACAAATGACGGCTTCAGTCTTAGGGGGCACTATTTGTTGTTGCGGTCCGAATAAATATCGAATTTTACAGAAACAATAGTCTTTTGGTTTATTTTTTTGGTTAAGAATATATTTAAAAATTTCAGCTCGATAAACTAATGAAAAACAATATTATTCATATCCGCCTTATCAAATTCTGTCTGGAGCTGTGCATTGATGCAGAGGATGCGAACCCACGAAATTTTTTCTTTCAAGAAACCTCCAATGTTCCTAGAACATTATTTTTCTTCAATTCTATTTGGCCCAATAAACATAATTTTTTTAATTGGCAGCTAACCTCATGCATCTGATCTTCTATGCTGACGTGGCGGTTTTAGACTTGCTTCCAGCATCCGTGGACGAAATAAAACAGAGATTTTTTTTTCTTTAACCGGGACCTCTTTGTACATTTATTTTTTTTTGAGAAAAAATATGGGTCTAGCCCATATTTGATTCCTCTTTGTACATTTATTGTCTTTTTATAATTCCTATATTGTGACTCGAGTTCATAGAATGTGCTTTTAGGTAAATTCAATTTTGATTTAGGTAACTAAGAACCATGCTTTTTGTATAATCGAACTTATTTCTAGGTTTCAAGATCCCAAATCGGAAAGTCTACTTAATCTTAGATTTATTTGAGCATGTTTATCAGTCATATATAAAAGAATTCATGACACACTCAGCAGATAAATTATGATTGAAATCAATCCGAATCGGAATCGCGACATTTCGACTTAATCAAACAATTTACAACTTAAAAAAAAAAAGTTGCTGTATTGCAATCACTTGTAACTATTTGTTGAGATCAAGAATTTTATATGATTAGAAAAAAATAATATTATATGTTGTCTCCAACATATCATCTTCTAAACAATTTTTGACTAACTGTTTTTTGAAAGCTAAAAGGGAAAAAACTAAATAAGTGTACATAAGTACATTGGCACAATAATCAAGTGTGTAATGATATAATACTCAAGTGTGCATTTTAATGAGTTCAATAAAATGAGTTTGAAAGATCAAGACAACTGCTAACAGTTTTCAAAACACATTTTGCATTGGTAATCGTGTAACACCTGTTAACATTTACGTCTTTAACACTTTAAATCTCAGCAATTCAAATGAGTTTCTAAATAACTGTTAACATCTTTTTAAAAATTAAGGTCTCTAAATTTTTTACTCTCACATTACTGAAATTAATTTTAGAGTTTCTATTAAGCCACATCAGCAACAAATTAAAAAACAGAAATAATTTGAGCCAATCATTTGGTCAGCATGAAGTTTATAAACAGTTTATTAATAAGAAACTTTACTGCATAGTTTCTAAATAAGAAACTCTCCCACGTTCTTGAAACTGGATTAGAAACTCTAATAGCATCAGAGATGTAGATGCTCTTATAAACAAGTATGCGTCGATATTACAACAAGTGTGTATCTGTATAATGATAGACGTGCATCAACATGAAAAATATTCAATAGTGCGCGAAGAGTTCAAAAAAAGGGGGAGAGGAGGAAATAAGTTCATGAATCCTATTCGAAAAAAAAATTGTTTTTCCAAATGTTTTTCCCACAATTGGCCAACTTCGAGAAACACATAAAAAATATTTCTACTAGCTCTATGCCTCTATCCACATAATTGTCCACGTTTTAAAATCTAACTATTCAATAGAAGTTATTCTAATATGATGTTAAGAAACCTTTAAATAGGTTTTCATTTACATATACAGATATTAAAAAAATAAAGTTTATTCAATATATGATATTGATTAGAGGATAAACATGATTTAGGATTGCAAATGAATCGAGTTCAGAACTTGTTCATTTGACTGATAAATATAACTGATTCAAAACCCTATGAAATCTACACCTCTAACATGGTACAACTTTTTTGTCAAGAAAATTCCAATATACCTGGAGCATTATTTTTCTTCAATTAGATTTGTTTCACTAAACATAATTTATCTTTGAGTGAGACTACGGTGCTATGCATAGCACGGATGGGGTCCGTGCTACGGCTCAAAATTTGACTTTTCAAAATTCTAACGGTCGATCCGAACCGTTCAACATGACTATAAAATGAATATGTACTTGCAAACCAAATTTTACATTTTTTCGAATTTTTTTTCTATTTTTTTAGATAGGCTGTTTTTGGATGGTCCAGAATGTTCAAATCAAGTGATTTTCGAAAAAATAGTAAAAAAATTCGAAAAAATATAAAATTTGATTTGCAAGTACATATTCATTTTATAATCATGTTAAACGGTTTGGATCGACCGTTAGAATTTTAAAAAGTTAAATTTTGAGCCGTAGCACGGACCCCATCCGTGCTATGTATAGCACCGTAGCCTCACTCTTTATCTTTAACTCACAGCTTACAGCTTATGCATCTGATCTTCTATGCTGACGTGGCCGTTTTAGACCCGCATCCGTGACCGAAATAAAACGGAGAATTTTTTTTTGCAACTGGGACCTCTTTGTATATTTATTGTCTCTTTATATAATTCCTACATGAGGAGGGTTCAAATGCCTCCATTTTTCATGCCTCCACCATGCCTCCACTTTTAAAAACTTTAATAACTCAAAATTTAAAACTTAAAAGTCAAAATAAAACCGTTGGATATGATCTACATCATTTTATCAATGTGCTCATAAAAAATTAGCACATTTTGATTTTGTTTTTATGTGAATCAATAAGTTGAAAAATCAACGTCTAGAAATTATCCACATTAGTGCATTTTTTACAAGCTCTTGATGACAACCAAAACAAAATTGAAATGTCATAATTTTTTACATGTGCATAGATAAAATGATTTATATCATATCCAACGGTTTTATTTTGATTTTTAAGTTTTAAATTTTGAGTTATTAAAATTTTAAAAAATGGAGGCATGGTGGAGGCATGAAAAATGGAGGCATTTGAACCCTCCTCTTCCTACATAACGCTCGAGTTCATAGAATGTGCATCCCACTTTTTGAAACGATAATTAATTGGGACAATTTTAAACTGGTTACATGCCTTTAAATTCAGCGTGAATGGAATTTGGATAATTTTATCGGAGTGGTGACCTTATTTACTCCATTTTTTTCTTCACCAGCTACTTGATTTGAATTTGAACTCGAAGAGCAATGTAACAAGAAAGACATTTCTTTTTCACATCAATACAAAACTTAACCGTATCCACAAGAATTAGTTACACGGAATTTTCTAATAAATACTCTACAATCAACTGGTAAAGAAGATAATTGCGGCATAGTTCCCTAAGCTAATTCCACAATACATGGTAACCAATACGAGAAAAACAATACTACAAAAACTTTCCACAATTTGTTCTTGGCTAGAACAACAAAGCATGCTTGTTCTGCTGTTCACAACAATTTTCACGGTTCATCCACTAATAACAGCAATTCTAAATTCAATTTTGATTTAGGTAACTAAGAACCACGCTTTTGTGTAATCTATGACTCAAGACTTCTGATCCGATATTACAATTGAACTTAATTCTGGGTCCCAAGATACCAAATCGGAAAGTCTCTATTTAATCTTAGATTTGAGCATGATTACCGGTGCATATGTGAAAGAGTTCATAACACCCTCAGCATAGAAATTCTGATCAAAATCAATCAGAATCGGAATCGTGGCGGCGCCTCTGCTTCTCTTTGCCGGGTCGACGGTGCTTGTGCCTGTCGTCAGTATCACGGTCCCGTCTCTTCTCATGCTTATCTTTGTCTCTCCTTCTCTCTTTAGATGATTTCTCATGGCGCTTTTCTTCTCTCTCATTCCGTTGCCTCTTCTTCCTCTCATCTCCGTCAGAAGATTCTTCCCTCTCTTTTGGCTGCGGGGATTCAGATCTTGTTTCCTGGAGCTGCTCTTGCATGGAGCTCGACTCCTCATTTCGAGGTGCCCTGTAATTACAAACATCACAGTAAGCACCATGTTAATATTATAACAATCAATTAACCCCATAAAAAGAAACAGCTTGAAATCATCCTCAAAAAAAAAAAAAAAAAAAAAAAAAAACGGGGAGTAAAACTTAACATCTTCTGAAGAAAGTAATCTGTGATATTTCATTGAGTGAGACTATGGTACCATCCATAACGCGGATTCGTCCGTACTATGGATCAATATCTCTGTTTTGAAGTCCAAACAGTCGATCCAAACCATTCAACATGATCTCCATATCAAAATATAATTGAAGACTAAATTATATATTTTTTCGAGTTTTTTTCACTAATTTTTTAGATATGTAGAAAATCATATTTTAAACTGGTCTAGAATCTTTAGATCAAGTGATTTTCTACCTATCTAAAAAAATAGTAAAAAATTCTAAGAAATGTAAAATTTGATTTACAAGTATATTTTACATATGGTGATCATGTTGAACGGTTTGGATCAACTGTTTGAACAGTAAAAATGGAGATATTAATCCATAGTACAGACCAATCCGCGCTATGCATAGTACCATAGCCTCACACTATTTCATTTACTGAAAGTGAAATGTTAAGTGCACAAGTGGACAAAAATGAGGAGAAAAATTACATACTTGTACAATCCCAGGCCTTGGACTTGAGCAGCCTCAGCATGCCCCGCACCAAGATCCTCGGCAGTGGAGGTTCTTTTAACAAGCTCAGCATATTCATGCTTGTCGAGGCGGTTTCCTTGGGCCCGCTTGGCCCGTTTAGGAGCCAAACCCAGAGCCTCTCGCATGGCCTGCTCCTCTTCCTCTTTAACCCTTCTTATCTCTTCCTTCAGTGCGTCTGCTGAGTTGTCCCCATTTTTGTCTTTAGTGTACCAGAACAGGTCCTTCCCTAAATAAATAAAAATAAATGAAAATAATGTCAGAAGTATGTGGGCATCCACTATTTTGTAATTTGGATGAGAACTTAAGGAACATTGACTTTATTATACTAACATTCAAGAATTTAAGCCTCAAATATAGCACATCAACAACAACTAGACAGTAATTTTTTGCTTTCAAAATCGCCAATTCCAGCATAACACTCAATTTTAATTCCGTACCTTTTCCCACATCCCCACTTAATGCACTTTCCTCCCTTCACAAATATAAAAGAAATTTTATCCAGTAAAACAAACATAGTGGCATCTCCAACAAGCACACAAATAAACACCAACAAGAAAAAATAATCATTTTCAAACAAAAAGTTTAAAATTTCAATTGGGGTACCGTGTGCAAAAGTTATCTCAAGCAATTACTTGTTAAATCCAAACAATAATTTGTTGCAAGTTCAATAATCACCAAATGCATATCATGAGACCTTAACTTTATAGCCTATCTGTCCTCCTTTAACCTTAAGTTCTGGTATACACAATTATCTAGGTCAATTTGCCTTTTTTCCGTATAAACATTTATGCCAATAAGTTTCATAAGATATTTATCAGTTGACAGTTTCAATTACCTTTCTGCCATCTACCAACAGGGGCTTTGACGCTGTGGCCGAGATAGTTCTCTCTGTGCTTGTCTGCCTTCACATCATCCCACTTGAACTCTGTTTTTGTCATTAAAATTTACACATAAGAATTGGTTGATCCATTTTTCTTTGAAAAACCATCTGCTGAACCGATTGAGCTTAATATGGCATAAATATATGGTAGTATTTCACACAAAGCGTTGCTGTACCAGCAATATTTCTTACCAGGATAGACGGTAGAGGTTTTCAGTTCATTTTCGACATTCAATTAAACCCCAATTTTACTCAAAAAGAACCCAGTTCAACACCAATCTTCCCAAAATAAAAGAAAAATACGAAAAAAGAACTAGCATTGAGAGAGAAATCTTACGATCTCGGCCGCCTCGAACGCCTCCTCTCGTGGGGTGATACATATTTAACACAGTCGGCAAGGTAGGAAGACGAATTGACCACGAAAAGAGGAAACCCTAATTTCACTTGGATTGATCGAGAGGAGAAAAGAAGGACAAAGAGATTGGTCCTGATTGATCAGAAAAGAGTATTCAGATCCAATGCAATACCTGACAGTGTAAAATGAGATCTGAGTCGTCTGTTTTAATCTGGCACGAATTTTCAAACGGACCTTGATTTTAGTTTTCATCACCTGCGGTACGGTACTCACTCCAAATTCAGAAGAGGAATTCATATCAATATTTCTGTTTGGATCTGGACCGTCCAATCAGAATCCGCACGACCATTAAAGCGGATCCGTGCGTTCCAACTCGGGCCGGATTGGCCTGATTCCGGTCGAACGGCCTTGATCCAAACAGAAATATTCTGTTACCTCAGAGGAATGGATTTCGTGAGAGTCCGTATCTTTATTTCGGATCTATTATCGAATACCGACCCGATAGCAACCAAAGGCCCAAATCTCGAGTCCTGCATAAATCAGGCCCAAAAATGTCATGTGGGTCCCATATATCTGTTTAATTATACCCGGGTCGATTAAACCGGACCTATCCGGTCGGGTGAGCAGTCAATTTGTCTTCTTATATAATAATCCGATCATACTCCTTCAAAGAAGCTCAAGAAAGAAGTGATAGAACAAAACAAAATCAAAAGAAGAGAGAATGGCGACGAGATCGTTGATCGGAGTGATGAGGCGCCTCGGCGGATCTCAGGCTGAGGTAACATGTGGCGCACGTGCTTCCGTGCGGCTATTCAGCGATGGCAAGGGGAAGATTCTGAGCGAGGAAGAAAGGGCCAAAGAGAACGTTTTCATGCAGGTTTATTTATTTTTATTAAATCATATTGATCCTTCTGCGAGGATTAGTTGAATATGATTTTGTGAGGATTAAGTTAATATGATTTTGTGAGTATTTTGGAGCTTTGAAGAGTTTAGGCGCTACTAGCGCGTGCGGACTCTTGTGCTCCAAAATTTAGGGTTTTATTTATTGAATGTTATTTTCCTTTCTTTGATCGGATGCAAATCTGACTATGTACCCCAGAATGTTTTTTAGGGTTAACATGCATTTTCCCCCCAGTTTATTGGAACTTGGATAGTGAATTTATGTGAAGGACGTGAGTTAACAGCTCCTAATAAATCTTTCTGATCAAGTTTAAGCTTAGTATAAGATTAGTTCTGGAGGCATAGTGACAAATAGCCCCAGAAAGGCAGAAACTTGATTCAAGGTCAATCTCAGATTGATCCATTGACATTTACTTGACTAGTTCAGTATTTGCTATCATGTTTCCTGTATTTAAGTTAAACCAATAGGGACAAACCTGTTACTAATTTTAAATATTTTTCGTATTATCCCTTGGCTTTAAATAAACTGTAAAAAATTTCAATAATTAGGGTACCTGTCACTGTTGAGTAATGTTGATTTTATTTTTTATTAGATTTGATAAATGGAGAAGGCTTACATATCCCACACACTTATTTTTGCTCTGTGGGATTTCACCCATGACCTCTTGGAAGTCATACTAAACACAATTTTTAAGTATTATTGTTTGATGCAATTCAGTTCGGTATTATTGTTTAATCCACTTTATACTGACTATTGCATATGTAGCATCTTATCCCCCCCCTCTCCCGAACCCACCCGGCTATTAAAATTGGAAGATGCTTTAGATATGTGAAATAAAAACAAGTAAAATGACATTGAAATTTTGTTTTGAGAACAACACATTGATCAAAACTAACAATCGGGCATATTTATTTGCTATTTTTTAATAATCTCACAATTGATTAATACTAATATTGTTCATAATTTTTTTGTTTTCTGGTCAATGTAGAAATGGGAGAAAGAGAGGTTGGAGAAACAGAAAAAGAAGGCTGAAGCTGAGAAAGAGAAGTCTGACAAGGTTAGCTCCATTTATGTTTCTATCATTTGCAGGGATTCTGCATTTTTCTATTCATTTTCTTGATCTTTATTAGATAGAATAAGAATTGTGGTATGCACTTTGTACCAGTATATGTGGGTTGGTACAAATGGTTGAAGATACATATTTGTCATTGTACCTGTGCTTACTGGTACAATGAATGATACAGTTTGTTACTACTCTCTTCAGTAGGTGTTATTACTTGCATGGTATCTTCCATTTCAGTTTTCTTCACTAGAAAAGCGGCTGGTTGTAGCTGAGGTTCATTCAGCTCTGAACTTCCCTAGGCCCAAAAAGATATTTTATTTCTCTTTAATAATTGTTTACTAGCTGTTTAATCCCAGCCATACTATCCTGGCTAGACCTTAAAAACGTGCTATGGTTGCATGATGTGTATCAATATGCTTAAAATTGAGCAAAATTTACTAAGAGTTATATTCATTTCTCTAATCTATTTTTTCCTGTCGATCCTATTACAGACTCCTGATGGCTCGAAGAAAGAGTGATGTGGCAGCTTCTTTTTCCTTTTTTCAGTCTTTACTTTTGGATTAGGACAAAAATAAATGTATTATGTGGGAGGCTGTAATGGGAACCACATCTTGCATGTCTTGAATTAGGGCATATAACTCTGTCATCATTTGGTTTTATAGCGTTGTCACTCTCTTGTTATCTTGTGATGTGTAAATTGGATGTCTTGAAAGAGTTGTTTTGGCTTGCTGTGGAAACTAGACTAACTAGTACTTTTCATATGCCTGATCTGGGTTTTTGTTGCTCTTTTATCATGTGCAATGGTACTTCGCACTTGGATCTGTTCACGTTTCACAGAGAAGATTGGCATCCTGAAGCTGCTTTTGCATTCTTTAATAAATTGAACTCTTTGGATCTAAACTGTTTCAGCAAAAGTTTACTTGATGCCAGAATACTAATCCAAATCAAATAGAATCATGCTGGTACTAATGCCAACATTGACAGTGCCTTCTGTAGTGTCATTGAAAATTAATAGTACCACTAACACTCTAGCCTATTTTGATGAAACCTTGAGAGGTAATTCCAACTAAAATACGGTTTGACAGTTAGAAATTCTTGTAATAATCATAAATTGAGGCTGGGAAAGAATAATATGGATCAACTCATAAACCAGTCAGGCAACTTTCACTTTTCCGCATTATTCAAAACTGAAAATGAAGAAAAACTCATTTCAACTAGCCCTCCCTCTCCCATCAGATAAACAAAGAAAATAAAGGGAAAAAAAGAGGAAATTTTTTTTGTTCGGCTAAGATTGTATAAGAAAAATACAAACAACAACATCAGCAAAGCTGCTCTTATTAAAGAAAACAGCAAAGAAGAGTACATGTATCTAACTTCAGCATTGCAATTTTATGGCACACAAAAAGGTGACCAAGTGAAGTAACAAAATTATAAAACCGATATCCTCAGTAAACCAGTGTTACTTTTATAAAAGCCATCAGAAGGCACTAAAAAAAGAAGCAACTCAACTGCATGAACTTGGCAGCCGCTGCCAAGCATTTAAAAAAAAAAACTCAACTGCATGGATCCAACAGTTGGTGCTTAATCAGAGACTTTCTCGTCAGATTTCTTGGGCTTGGAGAGTAGATACCAACCAATGGCACCAGCAAAAGCTACTGTTCCAGCTAGCACACCATAGTTACGGTTCTTGTCAGTTGAATACCCTTCAGTTGACGACTCATGCACCGAGGGTCCCACCTTTGCATCACCACTTGCAGCAGTTGGAGTTGTTGGGGCTTGTTCTGCTGCCTTTGGTCCCTGTTAGAACACCACATTAGTAAGGATTAAGGAATAATGACTACAGTTAACTTCGGTACAGTACTCGTCTCAGGTTTTTGGTGCCAAGGAAAACAACCAAGGAGCAACGCCTATGTGGTTAAATGATACAACAACAACAACAAAGTCTTTAGTCCCAAACTATGTGGTCAAATGATACTATGTCACTTATTTAAGGACTGCATCAGTTGTCCCAATACAAAACTATGCGGCAGCTTCTTTTTGCTTTTTTCATGTCTTTACTTTTGGATCAGGCAAAAAATAAATGTGACATGTTGGGGGCTGTAATGAGAACCACATCTTGCTTGTCTTGAATTGAAGCATGTAACTGAAGTCTTCTTTTGTTTTTATAGTGCTGTCCTCTTGTTATCTTGTGATGTATATATTGGATGTCTTGAAAGAGTTTGGCTTGCTGTGGAAGCTAGACTAACTAGTGCGGTAGTGCTTTTCATATGCCTGATCTAGGTTTTTGTTGCTCTTTTATCATGTGCAATGGTACTTTGCACTTGGATCTGTTCACATTTCACAGAGAAGATCAGCATCCTGAAGCTGCTTTTGCATTCTTTTAAAAATTGAACTCTTTGGATCTAAAACTGTTTCAGCAAAAGTTTACTAGATGCCAGAATACTAATCCAAATCAAATAGTATCATGCTGGTACTAATGCCAACATTTATAGTGCCTTCTGTAGTGTCATTGGCAATTAATAGTACTACTAACACTCTAGCCTATTTTGATGAAACCTTGAGAGGTAATTCCAACTAAAATATGGTTTGACAGTTAGAAATTCTTGTAACAATCATATATACTTAGGCTGAGAAAGAATAATATGGACGAACTCATAAACCAGTCAGGCAACTTTCACTTTTCCACACTATTCAAAACTGAAAATGAAGAAAAGCTCATTTCAACCAGCCCTCTCCCATCAGATAAACAAAGAAGAGAAAGAAAAGAAAAAGAGAAAACAATGTTCTGCTAAGATTGTATAAGAAAAATACTACTAACAACATCAGCAAAGCTACTCTTATTACAGAAAACAGCAAAGAAGAGTACATGTGTCCAACTTCAGCATTGCATTTTATGGCATACAGAAAAGGTGACCAAGTGAAGTAACAAAATTACAAAACCGATATCCTCAGTAAAAAAGCCATCAGAAGGCACTTCAAAAAAAGAAGCAACTCAACTGCATGGTTCAAACAGTTTGTACTTAATCAGACACTTTGTCTTCAGATTTCTTGGGCTTGGAGAGTAGATACCAACCAATGGCACCGGCAAAAGCTACTGTTCCAGCTAGCACGCCATAGTTACGGTTCTTGTCAGTTGAATACCCTTCAGTTGATGACTCATGCACCGAGGGTCCCGCCTTTGCATCACCACTTGCAGCAGTTGGAGTTGCTGGGGGTTGTTCTGCTGCCTTTGGTCCCTGTTAGAACACCACATTAGTAAGGAATAATGATTACAGTTAACTTCGGTACAGTACTTGTGTCAGGTTTTTGGTGCCAAGGAAAACAACTAAGGAGCAAGCCTATGTGGTTAAATGATACTACAACAACAACAACAAAACCTTTAGTCCCAAACTATGTGGTTAAATGATACTATGTCACTTATTTAAGGACTGCATCAGTTGTCCCAAGAAAGGCTCACAAATCAGCCAGTTACATATTTGCATAAATTCCTCTAGGGAAAATTAAAAAGAGCATGTGCTAGGCTCACCAAGAGAGCTTGGTGAGCTTAACTCTAAGATCTATCGGATTGGCTTCTAATTACAAATCCAAATCGTTGAAACCGATCTACTTCACGAGTGATGCGCGTACAAACAAAATATTAAAATTCATTTAGTACAAAGTCAACGGTCAACAAATGATGAAAAATGAATGCATTAAAATAACTAATAAATCTTCATTTTTTATACCGCTTGACTTTGTACTAAATGAATTCAAAATTTTCAAAATTTTGCATGTACACGCATCATTCGTGAAGTTGATCGGTTTTGACAGTTTGAAACAGTAAAGTTGAATTTTAAATATTGGCATAATAAATTCAAAACCAGTATATATACTCATTCAACTTGGATACAGTTGGATCTAAAACACCCAACAGCATCTCTAGTTAGCATCCTAAAATTTATGTACATTATTCACAAGTCAAATAAAAGAACACTCGACAAACAACAATTTCAAATTCAACATTATGAAGAGTTCCAATTAAAGACAGACAAGCTCCAATAGGAATAAAAAGAAAAAATATAATCAATATAAGGGTCACCTTACGAGCAGCCTTCTCCAGTTTCTCTTGCTCCATTTTCTACAATTAACCAGAAGGAACCAAAGAAGGTTATATCTAACTGAAATTTAATTGGAAATCAAAATTAGTTCCACATTGCTAAACTAACAAGCACTCCATATTTTCATTCTTTATGCCACGGCAGAAGTACAGATTTCAGACTACTAAACTCTTATTACATAAAGTTTAGACAGTAAACTAATTTATGCATTCTAAAATATAAAAGAAGCACTTTGCAAGTATTTAGGTATTCAAAATCAAAGATAACTATAAAAAATATCATCAAATTCAAATGTATTAGCCCTTCATACATAGCTTTAAGGCATTTTTTTAATTTTTACATGATGATATCTAAGAATAGTAATGGGTAGTATTTGATGCAATTTAGTACTTAAATCTTAAATTGCACTTTATAATAGACAATCTGCAAAAGCAGTTATTTAATATAAAAGAAAGAAATGTAGAGGAGGGAACTTTGTATCAAACTCACAGAACAATTTCCGTTTCAGATAGACAGTGCTTTTCTTATTAACTAAAACAATATAACAATTTTGTGAATAGTACCAGAGTTTTCTGATCTACTGGTCAAATATTTTACCACTAACACACTCAACATGTACTAACTAAACAGCAACTTAAGGGATATGTTCTGACAGTAAGTAGCATTTACTTTATCTTGTGACTATATTCACACGCGCAAAGGGGAGAGATCTAGCAAATACAAAAGGTCTAGCAATACACAACAGGATATGGAGTTAAACTTTGGACCCTGAGATCAATATAATAAAATAGTTTCTCACCCCTTAAATCAACGACCTACATAACCAAAACCCTTGCAAACATCCAAAGATCAATAACTACACAGTGCATATCTAATCGTAAAGCTACGAAGATCTACTCGATGTATGCTCAATCAATTGAAATCAGCAATCAAATGAAAAGAAGAGAAAATCGAACGAGACCTTGATGAAGACATTCTCCGCAGCCTTCTCCTCTTCGCCGAGCACCTTGCCTCCGGACGAGAAGAACCTCCTCGCCACTTGTCTCATTCCCACTCGACCCGCCATTTCAAAGCTCAACCACACCTCTTCGACCTTGCTCTCTCTCTATCGGAAAGGGAATTTCGAGGATTTTCGAGAAAGAAATCGTCTCCTTTCTCGGACTCGGCTGTGATGGTCTTACTTGTTAGTGAGGCAAGAGATTCATGAGGTGCAATATCGACCGTACGATCGCGATCGTACTACAGATCATAATCGGACGACTGGCATCTCATTAGACAGAATTTTCTCTTTCTTTCGTTTCCTTCTCCTGAAATTAATCAAAGATGAACGGGCCGGGCTGTCTCCGACTTTTAACGGCCCAAACTTACAACTTTAGTTCTTAAAATTTAATCCGAATTACCAATGGCTATTTAGGGCCCATTACTCAATTCTCCACCGAAGCGCGTTTCTTTTGGATCGTTATTTTAAGGGAGTGGGGCCGGTCCCATGTTCCGTCGGAGCTGTCCGATCAGCATCAAGATTCGTGCATAATTGATAAAATTTTCATGCAAATTGTGATACGAATCGAACGGTTGTGACCTAACATTAAACCGCCCCGATTCTATCTTAAAGCGTGTTGTCTGACAGAAATTAGCATGGTTTAATTGTTTAATGTCTGCACGGGTGTTGTATTTGTTTTTCTAGCTGAAACTTGGGTCTTTATTAGCCAATAACTCTATTGTTTGTTAGATTATTTGTAAAACCTTTATCTTTTTTAATGTAGAAGACTATTTGAAAATTTAGTTCTTTGTTGTGAGAAAATGGAATTTGATCAACTCTATGCAAAGGAACCAACTCCGCTGCTCGCCAAATAGGCGAGCAGGACCCTGCTTTTCTTAATCGAACCGTTCATCTGTGTTGAGATCCGTGCATGAAAAAAATTCAACGGGCTAATTTTGAAAAGCAGGGTCCTGCTCGCCTATTTGGCGAGCAGCGGAGTCGGATCCCTATGCAAATCTGTCCAAGGCTTCCACATAAAATTAGTTGTTGTTCAAATATTCAATTTCATATGAGGAATTAAGCTAACGTGCTTCTTCTAGTATTTCAACAATATGCTTCTGGTCTTTAAAATTTATCAAAATTGGCTTTAAACGATAAATTCAAACCGTTCAAATCGACCTCCTTAATGAGAGTTTCGTTTCCATATAAAAAAAAATTCAAATTTATATACTATCAAGCAGTCAAAATATGAAGAATATTGTGCACATTTTAATGCACTATTTTATTAAAATCTTGACCGCTTCACTTGATAGTAAATAAATTCGATTTTTTTTAAAAAAATATATGAAAACGAAGCTCTCATTAAGGAGGTCGGTTTGAACGGTTTAGATTTGTCGTTTGACGCTGATTCAATAGATTGTGAAAGTCGGAAGCATATATTGTTGAAATACTAGATGGAGCGCATTAGCCAGACTCCCGTATAATAATTTTTTTAAGTTAATTATATTTATGGATTGTTTGGACTAAGGTAATTAATCAGGTTTTAGTTTCTATTGATTTTAGTTAATAGGACACGAACGCTTCTGGTTTTGGATTGGGGATTCCGGTCTGTTAGTTTTGGATAATTACCCCATGGACAGTTGAAATATGTTGTTTCCTTTTCTTTTCCTTTTTGATACCATGTCGTTCAATTTCAGCTTTGACAAGGTTAACTCGTTCAATTGCAGCCCCCATACGTACACCGGTACACACCGCTCCTTGCCTCAATTCATCACTTGACATGGAGAACAAACCTAAGCCACTTCACCACCACAACAGAAGTAAAATGAACTTAAAATTAATTTGCACAGAGTATGAACTTACAAAAGCACGGTCCTCTTGTCCTGGTCTCTATCCTCTTCTTCTGGTCCGGTTGATTCAGTTTCTGGTTCGGTTTGATTCAGTACCTTCTCGGCTGCACATTCCTCTAAGCGGTGACTGTCACAATTCGGTTGATTCAGTTCTCAGTCCGGTTTGATTCAGTGCCTTCTCAGTTACGATTCGATGTAGCCTGCCAGAAGAAACAAGATAAATAAGCACACAAAGGAAACAATCATTAGGCTCATATAATTACAATCAAGCAAGGAAGATAAAATTTATATCCACAGGACGCACATGTCCCTGTGTGTTTTTATTTATTTATACCTGAATACTTTCAAAGACACTCGTTGTCTAATATCATGTAACTTTTTGAATCAATGTAAGTGACTACGGGCTTTCAACCAAAAAAAAAAAATTATTAGTAATCGGATTAACTAGATGCTTCATATATTTCAAAATTTCACGAAATCATATTCTATTATCAATATTTTTTTTGTTTTTCCTATTAATATAAAAATCGGGTGCATTAAACCTAACTAAATCAGTCGATGTTCGTTCAAAACTGTTAGATTCGCTTCATGAATCATGTGCGCTTGATATTAAAACAATATACACGAATTATAAAGTGAATTAGATGGTTTCAAACAGACATCGAACCCAAATAAATAGATATCAGAACAGTCCGATTTACTTCATAATTTATGTACAATTTAATCCGCAATAAAAATTCTAAAATAATGTGTACAACTCATAAATTGAATTGGACAATTTCGAATGGACATCCAATGCCGTCGGTTCCCTATAATAAGCGAAACGGTCACATTCAATAGTACCGCTTTGAAACGGTCACATCAAACACACACACCCACGTGGCCAATTTATCATACCCAACAGACTAAATTTAGTTGGCTAATAAATACTTCATTGAATCAGCTGGTCCAGAATTAAGCGGTTTCAACTTTCAATAGTACTGATTGAGTGCCCCAGTAGTACCAGTATTGCTGTTAGTATTAAATGTGAGCACTGTATGACCGAATCATGATGGCGCCAAATATTAGCATTACTGTTTAAGTTCCAGCTGGCTTTTATTCAACAGTTCCAACTATTCGACAATAGATCCTCGTCAGAACAAACAACAATGAATTATTCCCTTACATGGCATCATTTGGTAAGTACCAGCTGGGACTGGTATGCTTATTGAGCAGGAAGCAAATTAACATCTAGGCTATACACCGTGCATTCAATGTAAAGTGCTATGAAACCTCATATGAACACTCCTAGCACAAATTCACAACTTACAGCACAATTGTAACGTCTCAAGGCCTTCTTGTAAAAAGAAAGGCACGGTTTCTCTTATTACACACATGTACCATTCTACCTCACGAAACAAATTTTGCCAAACGATGGTTGGCATTAGTGCACAAAACACCACATAATTCACACCTCAAACGGCTTCAGTTCATTATTCACAACTGAAAACCCACCATCCACAGTCAAGTTGAGCCCACTCAAATATCTCGCCTCATCACTAGCCAAAAATAACACAGCCTCAGCCACATGCAGTGTTGTAAAATGCGGTTTCTATGCGGTATGCGGAAGGACACCGCATACCGCATATGCGGATTTTCATGCAGATATATATATGCGGGTTTTAAAATGAGAATTGATATATATATAAACAAGTATGCAGTGATATGCAGTGATATGCGGTGATATGCGGTATATATAAACAAGTATGCAGTGATATGCGGTGATATGCGGTATATATAAACAAGTATGCAGTAATATGCGGTGATATGCGGTCAATATGCGGTCAATATGCGGTAATATGCGGTATATGCGGTATGCGGTATGCGGTATGCGGTATGCGGTAATATGCGGTCGAATATGCGGCCGCATATGCGGAACCGCATATTGGGACCGCATATTGATTTTTCATGCGGTTGTCAACCGCATACGCATATGCGGCCGCATGGACCGCATTTTACAACACTGGCCACATGAGAGCAGGTTCGGTCCGATCTACTTTAAGATTTGTGCGCACAGATTTAAAGCATCCGTGAAAGTTGCGGGCGCGAATCATAAAGCAGATCGGACGGTCATCGAACCCATCAAACTCACTTTGAGTCCGATGGGCATCGGACCCAAATTGACCTCCAGCCACATCGCTCACCCCCAATTTAATTCCCTTCAAATTCGCATGGGACCCAACAAATGCCAAGAAGTCCTTCACAGCATCTTCAGTTCTCTCACTCTCTGGCAAGTGTGTGGGCCCATGCCGCCTATCACACTAGCCACGCTGGCTAGGGAGATGATGGAGCCCTTGCCACGTGGTATCATGACCCTTGCAGCATGCTTAATCCCTGGTGCCAAAAGAAACACAGAAGACCACAGACTATTATAGACGATTATTATTATATATACATAAAACGTTTTTTTTTTTTCTCAAAAAAAAACATAAAACGATATACTACTGTGATATGTTCTGTACAATCATGATTTCTTG
Organism: Carex littledalei; assembly: GCA_011114355.1. Lineage (NCBI taxonomy): Eukaryota > Viridiplantae > Streptophyta > Magnoliopsida > Poales > Cyperaceae > Carex > Carex littledalei. The sequence continues at coordinate 12,470,614 of CM022080.1, read as the reverse complement.
AATTGGATTTTTAAGAACAACCAAGGATAGTAGTAATTAGATATGCAAGTGGTACCATAAAAATGTGGGTGCCTTTATTTTTCATCTGTTTATGTTCATTTTGCAGCTGATGGATGTTTATTGTGGGCTGGACAATTATGCTAGATGAAAAGTTCCAATCAAATTTTCAAGCTGGCACCACTCTGCAGGTATTTTGTTATAATTAAATAAGCCATCCATAAACATCTAAAGAGAGGGTAGTAAACTAACAAACAATTCAGTATTATAAGATCAAATTACATAATTTGCATTATAATCATGCCAAGAATGTATCACTAATTATTCAAAACTGTACCCTGAAATGAAATTTTCGTTAGCTTATCAAGTATGGGTATTGTCTACTCATGAGTGGAACAGGTAAACGGGTTGTTTTAGGTTAATACGTGATGAGTAGTTCAAACAAAATCTCACAGGTTTGAATAAGTTGAATGAGCAGTCCAACAGTTAAAATCTTGACCGCTTGACTTGATAGTAAATAAATTCGATTTTTTTTAAAAAAATATATGAAAACGAAGCTCTCATTAAGGAGGTCGGTTTGAACGGTTTAGATTTGTCGTTTGACGCCGATTCAATAGATTGTGAAAGTCGGAAGCATATTGTTGACATACTAGATGGAGCGCATTAGCCACTCCCGTATAATGATTTTTTTAAGTTAATTATATTTATGGATTGTTTGGACTAAGGTAATTAATCAGGTTTTAGTTTCTATTGATTTTAGTTAATACTACACGAATGCTTCTGGTTTTGGATTGGGGATTCCGGTCTGTTAGTTTTGGATAATTACCCCATGGACAGTTGAAATATGTTGTTTCCTTTTCTTTTCCTTTTTGATACCATGTCGTTCAATTTCAGCTTTGACAAGGTTAATTCGCACGCACGCACCACGCCCGCGCGCATGCACAGCCCCCATACGTACACCGGTACACACCGCTCCTTGCCTCAATTCATCACTTGACATGGAGAACAAACCTAAGCCACTTCACCACCACAACAGAAGTAAAATGAACTTAAAATTAATTTGCACAGAGTATGAACTTAGAAAAGCACGCAAAGCTTATTTTTATTTTAAAGTCCGCAGCTTACATTACTTTCCACGTGGACACAATTACAACAGAATATAAGGAGAATTCAGTTTCTCTCTATAAAATTTAAATACACAATTAATCCATGACATGTAGAAATGACATATATATGAATCAATTAGTACTAACCTAAAATGCCCATCCAGCGCATAATACTCAAGATTAGCCTGAGTGGGTTATTCACAACCGTCTGCCCGCCATCCACTGTTAAATTTAACCCGCTGACAGATCTCGCCTCGTCGCTTGCCAAAAATAGCATGGCCTCAGCCACGTCATTAGCCTCCAAGTGGACTCCCTTCAGATTTGCATAGTACCCGATCACAGCAAAGGATATCTTCAGCACAGCTGCTTTTCTCAACCATGCCGGAAATAACGGCAGGAAAAGGCCAGAAGGAACAGCTGCGGGAGACAGGCAATTGACTCTGATCCCGTGCTTGCCTAACTCTGATGCCATGCTCTTGGTTAGCCCCACCACGGCATGCTTCGAGCCAGTGTAGCCTATCGGACCTTGGCCACCCACGATGCCTGCTAAACTGGCAGTAGAGATTATGGATCCCTTGCCACGTGGGATCATGACCCTAGCTGCGTGCTTCATCCCTAATACCAAAAGGAAGAAATCAAGGAATGATGACTAGTGTCATATATATTTTATAACTAGTGGTCTAATGCTTATTTGCCTAACTCTAATCTATCAAGAGCTTTTGCATATAGCGCCAAATAAGTTTCTACAGATGCAAATACACCCCAATCTATAATTTAAATTTGTAATCAACATGGCATCAAATTGCCTTAATTAGGAAAAATCACGCTCTAATTGACTCATCATGGATACTCTTGTGGATGTATCTTTTTCCATTACATTCAAATGTCCAACAGTATGCGCCATTTGAAACTATTTGGCATGGTTTGCAAAGGCTTTAGATATATAAAAAAAATTTAAGTAAATAAATCAGAGTACTGATCGTTCTTACCTAAAAAGACGCCATCCACATTGATTTCAAACACCTTCTTCAATTCCTGTAAATCGGCTTCCTTTATACCAGCGAACATATTTCCAATAATCCCAGCATTATTCACCATTATATCAATGGTACCGAAAGTTTCAACTGTGAAATCAACTGCTTTGCTTATGTCATCCTCCTTACTTACGTCACAGTGGATGAAGCGGGCATGGGTCCCACTACCCAGTGACTTAAGTATTTGCTCGCCTAGTTCATCCTGTATGTCAGCGATGCAAACCTTGGCACCCTGTTTTATGAAGAGTCTGACGGTTGCTTCACCGATGCCAGAAGCACCTCCTGTTATAAGAGCAACCTTGCCTTCCAATCTAAAGCATATTTTAGCATGTCTTAGATAAGGAATAAAATCTAGTTCTCCCTTACCCGAGTCTGATACAGTATTTGAATCTTGAGCCTTGAGGGATCAGGCCGAAATTTTTATATATAACATTTTAAAAAAAAAAATAAACCAAAACATCTCTGTTTCTAAATTTTTCGATTTCTACCCAGACCGCACCGGTGATCTACGGCCTCCAATGCTGGAGTCCGCACAATACTGATGCTGCCCCCAGTCAGGGAGCCGCACAATACCGATGCGGCCCCAACTTTTTTTTTATGTTACACATCAAATTTTAATTTTTTTATTAATTTCAAATTTTGGTGGGGGGACACCGAAAATTTATTTCGGTTACACATCAAAGTTTGATTTATTTTTATTAATTTTAAAGTTTCGGTTACACAGTATTTGGTTCTTGTGTGGCAACAGTGATGAAACAGTTTGTGTAGAATACAAATCCATAAAGGACCGAAATTTTTATTTATAGCATAAAAAAAAAACCAAATCACTCCAGATTTGAGGTAATTTGACAAATACCCACACGGCAGGGGCATTGTGCAAATTACCTCCAGTTGGAGTGATTTGGTTTATTTTTTTTTTATGCTATAAATAAAAATTTCGGTCTTATATGAATTTGTATTCTACACAAACTGTTTCATCACCGTTGCCACACAAGAACCCAATATTGTGTAACCGAAGCTTTAAAATTAATAAAAATAAATCAAACTTTGATGTGTAACTGAAATAAATTTTCGGTGTCCCCCCACCAAAATTTGAAATTAATAAAAAAATTAAAATTTGATGTGAACATTAAAAAAAAGAGTTGGGGCCGCACCGGTGATCCGCAGGTCACCAGTGCGGTCTGGATAGAATTGGAAAAACTCAGATTTCGGAGTCTTTTGGTTTATTTTTTTTTTTGAAAAAATGTTATTAATAAAAATTTCGGGGATCAGGTTATGGGATTATTTAAATTAATTAAAATATCCAAAACTTTGATTATTTATATTTTTGTAACATGATATTATTCAATTAATATCTGCATCTAATAAGACACCCTTTAAAAAAGGTATTAGTAGAAGAAATTTTTTCCTTTTTAGGATGGTATTTAAGAAAACAACAACTTAAAACTCATCATAATAACAAGATTCACAAATTACTCACACAAATTAAACAAACTACCAAATTTATTCCTCAACTATTCACAAATTATTACGAATTTTTAAAAAATGGACTATTTCTAAATTACATCCGTATTATACCTTAATCGATTTTTTTTTCCGAATCAATTTTTCACTATTCTCTCTACCCCTCTATTTTCTGCCTAGCTAGAGAAAGAACGGAAAAATGATTCCCTTTAATCCTTTTTTTTGTTTCAAATATATTCCCAATTGTTATTATTTATAATTATTACGATTAGAAATCCAACATGAAACTAGTTGGGTCACAGTCCGAACATGGCCATATTACAAAAGAAGAGAAGATATTTTTGACTAGGGAATTTAAAAAAATAGATAAACAGTTAACTTTATGTATGAGAGAGGTTATTTTATTTGTAAAGCAGCCATAACTTAATTACACGGTACATTAATTCTTGATACATTTCAAACTTAACATATTAAATTAATTATTTTTTACGTGTTAGTTATTTAATAAAATTATATATTAATAAAGGCTCAAACAGAAAAAAAATTGCAAAAAAAAAGGTGCAATTTTTCTCTTCTCAAGTCTTGACTAAATTTATTACTATTCTACTAATTAAAAGAGAAGTTTTGGTAGAACAACGTCAATCCACATGGGTAGAGTTCATTTCAGTTGCTCTGTTAGCAAAAAATTAATGCTAATAGAAAACAATGTGTTTAACATATTCCCAAATTGCTAACCAATAGCCTGAATGCATGCCATGCTCTATTCCACATGCCAACCACAAGTTAGTGTGCGCCACTTGAGTGTGGGACAATCTCATTAGCACAGGGGAGACGCACACAAGGACGATCAGAAACTGGAATCGATTGATCTTGTGTCGCTCCAATTAAGGAAACCGGTGCAGGGATGAGATGGAGATGCGAAAATTACACTTCAGAATACAAAACTGAGAAGAGTTTATACCTCCTTTTGAAGACCGTGGTTGTGATCACCAAGGTACCTGCCATTAATATATGTGCTAGGCTTCCTTCACAAGCGTTTTCACTGAGAATCCACTTACAAATTTTGGGTGTTGGAATGATTAGCCCTGGTGAGTTAACGTCTGAATCTGATGCCAGAATTAAAGTGTTTCAAACTTTCAATGGTCCCGCTATGATAAGGGCTCCAGCATTACAGTTGGTATTAAATGTGAACACTATAAACAGTTAGTATTACTGTTCATCTGGTTTTGTTCATTTATTAAGTTCCAACGGGCTTCAATTCAACATTTATAACTACTTAATTAGAGCAGCATAGTACTGCATACCAATACCAGTGGAGTGTACCAAGATCATTAGGGTACATCGTACCAGTGTCCGGTACTGGTGATGTTATGATCCAGTACAGCGCTGGTAACATGGTATTGATTTTGAATACATTTAAGCCTTTATATTGTATTATTCAGCCCGTTGAATATAGGCAATTTTATACCGTAAGCACAAAAATCTAAATTAAATCAACAATAATATTTAGTTCAAAGTTGAACTCGTCTTCTAGAAAATTAGATTTTTGTAAAAGACAATGATATTTTGCTTCAATATTTTCTTGGTCCTAGATATTTTGTCTACATATTTTTAAAAATTAGATATTTATAATATAATTGGAGCAAAACTAGGGTGTGATGTGTTCACCAAGAGGGATTGGTGAGCACACCTCCAAAAGACTATCGGATTGACTTCGAACTACGAATCCAAACTGTTGAAATTTATGTACTTCGTGAGTGATGCATGTACATGCAAATTTTAAAGTTTCGAATTCATTTAGTACATGGTCAAGTGGTCAAAACAATGAACATTTTGTAAGTTATTTTTTAAATTGTTTTATGTATTCATTTTTCATCATTGTTTTGACAGCTTGACCATGTACTAAATGAATTCGAAACTTTAAAATTTTTGCATGTACATGCATCACTCACGAAGTACATAAATTTTAACGGTTTGGATTCGTAGTTCGAAGTCAATCCGATAGTCTTTTGGAGGTGTGCTCACCAATCCCTCTTGGTGAGCACATCACACCCAAGTTTTGCTCATATAAATTGTATTTCAATTTTATTAATCTCTTACTCAACACAGTTTTATATATGTAAAACTATTAAGCGCGTGATTTGTCGAAAATCTGTGTAAATTTCCGAAGAGTGAGGCTATGGTACTATGCATAGCACGGTTGGGTCCGTGCTACGGCTCAATATTTGAGTTTTGCAAAATCCTAACGGTCGATCCGAACCGTTCAACATGATTATAAAATGAATATGTACTTGCAAACCAAATTTTACATTTTTAGATTTTTTTTACTATTTTTTAGATAGGTAGAAAATCACTGTTTTTGGATGGTTCAGAATTTTCAGATCAAGTGATTTTCTACCTATCTAAAAAATAGTAAAAAAAATCAAAAAATGTAAAATTTGGTTTGCAAGTACATATTCATTTTATAATCATGTTGAACGGTTTGGATCGACCGTTAAAATTTTAAAAACTCAAATATTGAGCTGTAGTACGGACCCAATCCGTGCTATGCATAGTACCGTAGCCTCACTCATTTCCGAAAGTCTTCTACTAGTTTGCTTTGATTTTCATTAGCTTTAGTTAAAGATAATGCTATTCCAGTCAAAACTCCTTCATTTGGTTCATCAAATTGTATGATTTGGAAAAGCAAGTATTTTGCAAATTAAACTACACATATGTACTAAAAGTCAAGTTTTTTTTTCCTCCCTTGACTCATTATGTTTTTCAAAGTAATCCTGTCACAAGATGTGAAATCACCGCATTTAAAATCACTAACCTTAAAAAACAAAAAAAATGTGAAATCACAGATTATCTGCTGCTTTTATAATGTAGACTTTTTCAGCTTTTAGAGAATTTAAAATCAAATCTACGAATGGATGGTGCTGCAAGACCGCTGATGGATATCCATAATTGGGTTTGAATCCAAATCAATGGATCCGCATGTGACACGTATACCCCTCAAAAACTTCAAAATTACGTATTTCCCCTCTAAATTTCAAAAACTCACAAATTTACCCATTTTATTGTTTTTTATATTAAAGCTCATTCTAAATTTATAGAATACCCATTTTACCCTTTATTAAAATCATAAAAAGTTCATCAGACTCAAATTTGAATATGAAGAGCTCCTCTACCGTCCGATCCACGCGCATCACATTAAGATATGTGCGTGTAGCTTCAATATTGTGTGTTGGCTTTAAGATTCGTGCTGATCTAGTACGCACAAATTTTAAAGCAATTTCGATCCGCACGCATCGCATTAAGATATGTGCACATCAGTTTAATATTCGTGTGTGTTCGCTTCAAGATTCGTGCTGATCTAGCGTGCACATATCTTAAAGCAGTTCGGACAGTAGAGGAACCCTTCAGATTCAAATTTGAGTATGATGGGCATTTTATATTTTTAATAAAGGGTAAAAGGAGTATTTTATAAATTTAGAATGAGTTTTAATATAAAAGACAATAAAATGGGTAAATTTGTGAATTTTTGAAGTTTAGAGGGAGAAATACGTAATTTTGAAGTTTTTGAAGGATATACGTGAATTTGCATCTGAATCTAAAAATAAATAAAAAATGTCTTTCGCATTGAATCTAGCGGGATTTGAAACCAAAAATGAATTAACGGTTTGATAAACAAATATTAAACTAATTATGATAATTATGTTTTGATCTGTTTCTTCAAATAAATTTAATCAAAACAATTCATACAAGTTAGTTCAATCAAAGCAATTATTCTTTATTTAGAACTTTATGATATAAAATATTATGTTCATCCATGTCACACATGTATTTTGTTACTTGGAACATTTTAGCTAAAATATCGAAAAAAATATTTTAATTTGATCTAAAAACCTCTATATAATTCATATAAATCACATTTGGATCCTCAAACTTTTATTGAATACGGGTCCTGTCAAATGAATTTAAATTCAGATCATTGCTAGAATCAGATTCATGAACAGCCATAATTGATGCGAAACAGATTGCCGAGGATTTTTATGGGCCGAGTCGACAAAAAGAAGATGGAAACCGATTTTTTTTTTCAGGCCAGTTCGTTTTCCAAAAAGTATATTGTTTCGGCCGAAAGAAATTTTTTCGAGCTGAAAAATATTTTTTCGGCCGAATCAGATGAAAATATGCGAATTAGATGAACAGAGGTAGCACAGTATGAGAACTGAGAAGGGATAATTCCGTAACCTCAGGCAAACTTTATTTACTATATATTCAGCACCTGATTCACACCATACTTGGCACTGATATATCCATAATAATATTCAGCACCTGATTCACACCTCAAAAAGCTATAGTTGGCTGTTGGCTACTCACGCCTGTAAACCCACCACCCAATACCAAATTAAGACCGCTCACGAACCTCGCCTCGTCACTTGCCAAAAATAGCATTGCCTCAGCCACGTCATCAGACTCCAAGTCAACTCCTTTCAAATTTGCATGGGGCTCGACGGCTGCAGAGAAACCCTTCACAACGTCTCCGTTTCTCTCACCTGGCTGCAAGTGCAGCGGGGTAACACCAGTGGGGACCGCGTATGGGGGGGACACACAGTTGACTCTGATCCCATGTCTACCTAAGATTTCAGCCAGGCTCTTGGTGAACCCCACAACAGCATGTTTTGAGCAAGTGTAGCTGTGCGAGCCTACGCCACCTATGGTGCTTGCCACATTGGCAATGGAGATTATGGAGCCCTTGCCACGGGGGATCATAACCCTAGCTGCGTGTTTCATCCCTGGTGCCAATAGAAAAAGAGGCATGATAAAAAATTAAAAATACTGTCAACAAGGTGTCATTTCAGATCTATTGAATTAGATACATATATGCTACAGACAAAAAGGATCTTAATTATCATTATATCCGATACTGGTACAGTGAAAATACCCCCGGAATGTACTTGTTTTGTTACTTTTGTTGTCTAACAAATTAGTGCATGTTATTTGAAAATTTAAATTTTATGGTGCAAACTCTGGCAGTACTGTAGAATTCATATCACCTAAGGTAACAAAATGTTTCTGTTTAGATCCGGACCGACTCAGAATCCGCACGAAAATATATATAATTAAAGTGCCCCGTGCAGTTCACCATGCCGGATTGGCCCGGATTCTGATCGGACGGTCCTGATCTAAACAGAAATATTCTGTTACCTCACAGTGTATGCTACAAGAGAAATAATTAGAAGCAAAAAATAATTAAAAGTAAATATAAGTAAACAAATAATTAAAAATAAATAATAGCATTTTGTCCTATTTCATAGTACCTAGAAAGACGCCATTCACATTGACCTCAAACACTTTCTTGAATTCCCTGATGTCGAATTCCCTTATATCAGGCACAATATTTCCGGTAATCTCAGTATTATTCACCATTATATCAATGGTACCAAAAGTCTCAACCGTGAAATCAACTGCTTTGCTTATGTCATCCTCCTTAGTAACGTCACAGTGGATGAAGCGGGTGTGGGTCCCACTATCCAGTGACTGAAGTATCTGCTCTCCTAGTTTATCCTGTATGTCGGCGATGCAAACCTTGGCACCGTGATTTATGAAGAGTCTGACAGTTGCTTCACCCGTGCCAGAAGTACCTCCTGTTATAAGAGCAACCTTGCCTTCCAACCTGAAGTAAGTTTTAGATTATGTTTAATATTTTTTTTTCTTTCTCGTGCACAAGAATAACGATGGCAAATTTTATCATCAGAAATTAAAGCCAGTAGTAGAAGTATTGATATAACAAAAATATTTTAATTAAAATTATAAATGATTCTAAAAAATATAAGCATTCTTTACATTAACTTTACAATTTTAATAAATGCATGATGTTATATATATATATATATATAGAGTGAGGCTATGGTGCTATGCATAGCACGGATTGGGTCCGTGCTACGGCTCAAAATTTGACTTTTCAAAATTCTAACTGTCGATCCGAACCGTTCAACATGATTATAAAATGAATATGTACTTGCAAACCAAATTTTACATTTTTTCGAATTTTTTATTATTTTTTTAGATAGGTTGTTTTTGGATGGTCCAGAATGTTAAGATCAAGTGATTTTCGAAAAAATAGTACAAAAAATTCGAAAAAATGTAAAATTTGGTTTGCAAGTACATATTCATTTTATAATCATGTTGAACGGTTCGGATCGACCGTTAGGATTTTGAAAAGTCAAATTTTGAGCCGTAGTACGGACCCAATTGGTGCTATGCATAGCACCGTAGCCTCACTCATATATATATATACAATTTACGAGATGAGCTATGCTACTCCATGGAGTAAAACGCGTTTGTACTTCACGCCGTATTTTTATTTTGAAAGTCCAAACGACCGATCCGAACCGCTCAACATGATCTCCATATTGAAATGTGCTTGGAGACCAAATTTTACATTTTTTAGAATTTTTTTACTATTTATTAAGCCACTTTGAAAATCTGAAAATCCGGGTGAACAGTAGAAAACAGTAAAAAATTCTGGACTGCCGGATCAGTGATTTTCAAAGTGGCTTAATAAATAGTAAACAAATTCTAAAAAATGTAAAATTTGGTCTCCAAGCACATTTCAATATGGAGATCATGTTGAGCGGTTCAGATCGGTCGTTTTGACTTTCAAAATAAAAATATAGCGGCGTGGAGCACCAAAGCGTTTTACTCCATGGAGTAGCATAGCTCAATTCTACAATTTACTGCTAAATAGTACTCCAAATAAAATACATATTTAGCTAGATTAATATTGAAATTTTTGTTATTAATTGAGAAGAAGAGAGACCAGTCTATTTTTCATCTTGACAAATCATCTATTACATCATGAGATTTATTAAATGTTTTCGCGATTTCTCTATCTATATAAACAATCAGATAATTATTTTAAAAAAGTCATACTTCTATTATATAGTCCAGTTCAGAAGCTGAACTAGACTTTCAAACTATGAGGATCAATCATATAATTTTTTTTAAGAAGAATGAAGAGTCAATTTTACAATATCATGTCATTTTACTCTAAATTATATAAAAAATCATACATAAATATAAAAAAAAAAAAAGAGTCAATTGACCCCTATTCCTCCTTTTCTCTCTGCCCCTGGTCCAATCTTAACAATATATGCTCATACATAAGAAAGTAATTGACGACGAAATCGAAAAAAATTAAAATAAGACGGATCAATTTAACAACTAATAATTTTTAAAAGTTTGCACTAAAAAACATATATAGAAAGAGTAATGAAATCTTATTTTTAATATGGGTTCGAAGCCTGTCTGAATGCATTTGAACTGAACCCTGTCCAAAGCTTTTCTACACATAATTAAAGTTCCATCACGATGGTATTAATTAATTGTAACGTCTGTTAACTTTTTTTCGTTAGACAAAAAAGAAAAGAGTTCTTCTCTTCGTCTCTTCCAAATTGAACCGCTTCAAATTAAAAACACAGAAAAGAAATTGCTCATATTTAAATTCTACCAAATTTTGTTATAAAAAAAACAATACTATCAAATATAACGAGACCACAAATTAAAAAAGAACAATGCTACATAATGATAATATTTAAATTGAAAATTTAATCAATATTACTAGCAAAAAAAGCATACATGAATGTTGTTACTGGATGAAACAAGATGAGTAAATATACAAAAATACATTTTGAACAATAAAATTATGTAAAATCAAGAAAATTAATGAAGAGAGAAAAATCGGATAAAAGAATGTGAAATGAAAAGTTTCTTCTACACAGTTTTCACGACTAAGAAAGAAAAAAAAAACAGATATTTTTTCATTCGTTGAATTCTTGAGCGGGGGACATGGGGGAGGGCTGGAGGAGGAATTTTTTCTCTTTGTTTTTTGTTTTTTTCATTTTTTTATAAAGTGTTTCGATTTGAGAAGAGAGACGAAAAGAATGAGTCTTTCCTTTTATTTGTCTAACGAAGTAGGATTGACGGACTTTACAATCAATCAATCGGACGTTACAATCAATCAATACAATCTTGAGTAAATTTCATTTTAGTTTCCAAATTATTATGTCTATTTTTTAATTAATTAAATTGATATATCCACCTAACAAAGGCAACCTTTCAAAGTAACCATCAGAAAAAAAATATTTATTTTAGTAATGGTAATAGGAAAAACAACAATTCAAATTCTTTGGAAAAATATAGCACTCTCCCGTCTCTATCCTCTTGTCTCTGCCAAAAGAAAGAACGGAGAAGATATTTCTCTTTTTTTATCTTTTTTTCTTTTCAACTACATCTCCAATTGTCGTTTTTTTTTTTGAAACCTTCACACAAGCTGCAAAGTCATAAGAGGCTCGAACTCTCGACTTTTGAGTAACTACATACAATCCTAAGATTTTTTCTTTTAACCAACTGTACTATCGCTTCATCTCAATTTCCGATTGTTTGTTATTTATCATTATTATGATGAAAAGACATACCGACATTATATGATACTAGTTCTTCAAATTGGTCAATTTGATCGTGGCAAAACTGGTCATAATATATACCACAGAAGAGAAAACATTTTATTAACTCTAAATCTTACAAGATAAGCAATTCAATTTACACTACTTGAGACTACTTTATTTGTAAAGCAGTAAACTTAATTACACAGTACATTATTATTGAAACATTTCAAATCCACAATTAATTAATTAATTATTTTATATATTTTTATTAGTTACTTGATATATATAATTTTGATTTATAAAATTATTTCTTTTTAGAGTACTCTTTGTTGAAATTTAGCATGATAGTTCTGACATATATAGAATCTATAGAATTTAATGAAATAAAGCAGCACCATTGCAGTGATTCGAAGATATCTCCGCATCTAATTTGGAGCTCAACATATGATAATATTAATAAAACAAAAATATATAAAATCAAGTTAACTTGTGTGAACTTGGATATTAGTTAACGTTCAAAGAAAAGAAATTTGCATATTTTATTTTATTTTGTCTCGGCTAAATTTTTCATTATTCTTCTATTAGAAAATAATAATTTCTGATAAACTTTAGGTGGTGTCTTTTTATGCAAATATTGGACAAGTTGATTCACCTTACAAAATAGGAAAAAAAAAAAAGGGGGACAGCAATTCCTACGATTCACACAATAGAGTTTATTTACATACAGTTCTACGTACTAATGCCAAAAAAAGCTGTGTTTATCGTACCCAGCAGACTAAATCTCCTTAGCACACATTGACACACACACTGACACACACAGAGATGAGGAACTGGGAGTCGATTCTTGCGTGGATAGTAAGAACTTGACAATTAAAATGGAGAGAGTTCGTACCTCCTTTTGAAAACCGAGGAGGTGACCAAGGTATCTGCCATTGTTCCTTTTAATTTCCAGGGAGACTTGGCAGGTTCACATGCAAGTTTTTTCACAGAGAAGCCACCTAATAGTGAGAGTACTGATTTTAAAGCCAAAGTCTGATGCCACTACGGAAAACTCACCCTTTATAACAAGGGGACCGGGTCGCGTATATACCGATTTTTTTATTAATAGCAAAATAAAATAAAAATATCAATTTCGGAAAATAAGAAGAATGTTATTGCTTATAACATCCACACACTGTCTGGACGTTATAAATCATAATATTCATTTAAAAAAATGTAGCTAGACGTTATAGTGTTTTTTTTTTAAACAATTATTAGCAATCTAACTCTAGCCGCTTTGAGAGTTGAGAAACTAAAAGCGATTCCGCGCCCCCCCCCTACGTCCACCCGGATCTCACTCTATCCCCGTTCTCTTCTCTTTTCCTCTACTCCATTCGAGCAGGTGTTTCTACTAGTGGATCTAGCTACCGCTTTTGGTGATTTCGTCTAGTGGATCTGACCATTGCTTCTCGATCCGTCTCGACTCTGGGTTTTGACTGAGAGTGCTGTAAATTTGTTCCACTCCCGTAGTATCTACTATAGCTATATATGAATAAGGTACGTGTTTTTGTTGTTGTTGCCGATGACGATGATGGTAAGATGTTGTCTCCCTCCTCTCCCTCTTTTTCTTATCCTGCTTCTTTTCTACCTTTCACACTGGCTGTTATTCTGAGAGGTGACTGTCCTGGTCCGGTTGATTCAGTTTCCGATTCGGTTTGATTCAGTGCCTTCTCGGCTGCACATTCCTCTAAGCGGTGACTGTCACTGTATTTGAATCTAGTTCTCCCTTACCTGAGTCTGATACAGTATTTGAATCTTGAGCCTTGAGGGATCAGGCCGAAATTTTCATATATAACATTTTTTCAAAAAAAATAAACCAAAACATCTCTGTTTCTGAATTTTTTTATTTTTACCCGGACCGCACCGGTGATCTACGACCCCCAATGCTGGAGTCCGCACTACCGATGCGACCCCCAGTCAGGGAGCCGCACAATACCGATGCGGCCCCAACTTTCTTTTTATGTTACACATCAAATTTTAATTTTTTTATTAATTTCAAATTTTGGTGGGGGGACACCGAAAATTTATTTCGGTTACACATCAAAGTTTGATTTATTTTTATTAATTTTAAAGTTTCGGTAAACACAGTATTTGGTTCTTGTGTGGCAACAGTGATGAAACAGTTTGTGTAGAATACAAATCCCTAAAGGACCGAAATTTTTATTTATAGCATAAAAAAAAAAACCAAATCACTCCAGATTTGAGGTAATTTGACAAATACCCACACGGCAGGGGCATTGTGCAAATTACCTCCAGTTGGAGTGATTTGGTTTATTTTTTTTTTTATGCTATAAATAAAAATTTCGGTCTTATATGAATTTGTATTCTACACAAACTGTTTCATCACTGTTGCCACACAAGAACCAAATATTGTGTTACCAAAACTTTAAAATTAATAAAAATAAATCAAACTTTGATGTGTAACCGAAATAAATTTTCGGTGTCCCCCCACCAAAATTTGAAATTAAGAAAAAATTAAAATTTGATGTGAACATTAAAAAAAGAGTTGGGGCCGCACCGGTGATCCGCAGGTCACCAGTGCGGTCTGGGTAGAATTGGAAAAACTCAGATTTCGGAGTATTTTGGTTTATTTTTTTTGAAAAAATATTATTAATAAAAATTTCGGGGATCAGGTTATGGGATTATTTAAATTAATTAAAATATCCAAAACTTTGATTATTTATATTTTTGTAACATGATATTATTCAATTAATATCTGCATCTAATAAGACACCCTTTAAAAAAGGTATTAGTAGAAGAAATTTTTTCCTTTTTAGGATGGTATTTAAGAAAACAACAACTTAAAACTCATCATAATAACAAGATTCACAAATTACTCACACGAATTAAACAAACTACCGAATTTATTCCTCAACTATTCACAAATTATTACGAATTTTTAAAAAATGAGCTATTTCTAAATTACATCCGTATTATACCTGAATCATGAACTTTAGATCTTGTCGATTTTTTTTTCCGAATCAATTTTTCACTATTCTCTCTACCCCTCTATTTTCTGCCTAGCTAGAGAAAGGACAGAAAAAAGATTCCCTTTTATCCTTTTTCCAAATATATTCCCAGTTGTTTTGTTATTTATAATTATTATGATTAGAACATGATACTAGTTGGGTCACAGTTCGAACATGGCCATATTACAAAAGAAGACAGATCTTTTTGACTAGTGAATTTTAAAAAGTAGATAAGCAGTTAACTTTATGTATGAGAGAAGTTATTTCATTTGTAAAGCAGCCATAACATGATTACACAGTACATTTATTCCTGAAACATATCAAACATAAGATTTTAATTAATTATTTTTAACATATTAGTTATTTAATAAAATTATATATTAGTAAAGGCTCAAACAGAAAAAAAATTGCAAAAAAAAAGGTGCAATTTTTCTCTTCTCAAGTCTTGACTAAATTTATTACTATTCTACATTTCTACTAATTAAAAGAGAAGTTTTGGTAGAACAACGTCAATCCACATGGGTAGAGTTCATTTCAGTTACTATGTTAGCAAAAAATAATGCCAGTAGAAAACAATGTATTTAACACATTCCCAAATTGCTAACCAATAGCCTGAATGCATGCCATACTCTATTCCACATGCCAACCACAAGTTAGTGTGCGCCACTTGAGTGTGGGACAATCTCATTAGCACAGGGGAGACGCACACAAGGAAGATCTGAAACTAGAATCGATTGATCTTGTGTCGCTCCCATTAAGGAAATCGGCGCAGTGATGAGATGGAGATGCGGAATTTAAACTTGAGAATACAAAACAGAGAAGAGTTTATACCTCCTTTTGAAGACCGTGGTTGTGACCAAGGTATCTGCCATTAATAGATGTGCTAGGCTTCTTTCACAAGCGTTTTCACTGAGAAGCCACTTACAAATTTTGGGTATTGGAATGATTAGCCCTGGTGAGTTAACGTCTGAATCTGATGCCAGAATTAAAGTGTTTCAAACTTTCAATGGTCCCGCTATGATAAGGGCTCCAGCATTAATTACAGTTGGTATTAGATGTGACCACTATAAGGGCTCCAGCATTAATTACAGTTGGTATTAGATGTGAACACTATGATAAGGGCTCCAGCATTAATTACAGTTTGAAAATCGCTGATCCAATGGTCCAGCAGATTTTACTGTTGTGTACAAATTAGTGTTTTTTCAAAGTGGCTTAATAAATAGTAAAAAAATTCTAAAAAATGTAAAATTTGGTTTGCAAGTACATATTCATATGGAGATCATGTTGAATGGTTCGGATCGACCGTTAGGATTTTGAAAACTCAAAAAGTGAGCCGTAGCACGGAGGGCCCTTATATATGCATAGCATGCTAGCCAATTCCTATATATATATATATGAGATGGGCTATTGTGCTTTGCAAAGTAAAACCCCCTCTTTACTTCGGGTCATATTTTCATTTTTGAAAATCCAAACAACCGATCTGAACCGTTCAACATGTTCTAAATATTGAAATGTGCTTGCAGACTAAATTTTACATTTTTTGGAATTTTTTTATTATTTATTAAGCCACTTTGAAAATCGCTGATCCACTGTGAACAGTAAAAAAACAGTAAGATTTTCTGGACCACCGGATCAGCGACTTTCAAAGTGGCTTAATAAATAGTAAAAAAATTCCAAAAAATATAAAATTTAGTCTGCAAGCACATTTCAATATTTAGAATATGTTGAATGGTTCGGATCGGTTGTTTGGATTTTCAAAAATAAAAATATGGCCCGAAGTAAAGAGGGGGTTTTACTTTGCAAAGCACAATAGCCCATCTCATATATATATATATATATATATAGGAGGGATCAAGTTACAACAAAGTTACCACAACTATTTTCTACATTTTGAAATTCCAAATCGTCGATCCAAACCGTTCAACATGATCTCCACAATAAAATATGCTTCCAGATCAAATTTTACATTTTTTATAAAATTTGTATACTATTTATTAAGTATTTTACAAAAACTAGTCAAATTCAGACCATTGAATTTTGTACACATCTTAATAAATAGTAAAAAAATTCAAAAAAATGTAAAATTTGATCTGGAAGCACATTTTATTGTGGAGATCATGTTAAACGGTTTGGATCGACGATTTGGAATTTCAAAATGTAGAAAATGGTTGTGGTACCTTTGTTGTAACTCAAAATTATTGTAACTTGATCCCTCCTCATATATATATATATATATATACACACACACACACACACAATTACTGCTAAATAGTACTCCAAATAAAATACATATTTAGCTAGAATAATATTGAAATTTTTGTTATTAATTGAGAATAAGAGAGACCAGGCTATTTTTCATCTTGACAAATCATCAACATCATGAGATTTATTAAATGTTTCAGCGATTTCTCTATCTATATAAACAATCAGATAATTATTTTAAAAAAATCATACTTCTATTATATAATTCAGTCCAAAGGCCTAGCTAGACTTTCAAACTATGGAGATCAATCATATAAATTTTTTTAAGAAGAATGAAGAGTCAATTTTACAATATCATGTCATTTTACTCTAAATTATATAAAAAATTATACATAAATTTAAAAAAGAAGAAGAGTCAATTGACCCCTTCCTCCTTTTCTCTTTGCCCCTGGTCCAATCTTAACAATATATGCTCATAGATAAGAAAGTAATTCATGACGAAATTGAAAAAAGTCAAAATAAGACAGGATCAATTTAACAACTAATAATTTTTAAAAGTTTGCACTAAAAACATATATAGAAAGAGCAATGAAATCTTATTTTTAATATGGGTTCGAAGCCTGTCCGAATGCATTTGGATTGAACCGCTTCAAATTAAAAACACAGAAAAGAAATTGCTCATTTTAATTACGAAGTCCTTTAAATTCTACCAAATTTTGTTATAAAAAAAACAATACTATCAAATATAACGAGACCACAAATTAAAAAAGAACAATGCTACATAAATGATAATATTTAAATTGAAAATTTAATCAATATTACTAGCAAAAAAAGCATACATGAATGTTGTTACTGGATGGAACAAGATGAGTAAATATACAAAAATACATATTTTATTCATTTTGAACAATAAAATTATGTAAAATCAAGAAAATTAATGAAGAGAGAAAAATCGGATAAAAGAATGTGAAATGAAAAGTTTCTTCTACACGGTTTTCACGACTGAGAAAGAAAAAAAAAACAGATATTTTTTCCTTCGTTGAATTCTTGAGCGGGGGACATGGGGGAGGGCTGGAGGAGGAATTTCTTCTCTTTGTTTTTTTTTCATTTTTTTATAAAGTGTTTCGATTTGAGAAGAGAGACGAAAAGAATGAGTCTTTCCTTTTATTTGTCTAACGAAGTAGGATTGACAGACGTTACAATCAATCAATACAATCTTGAGTAAATTTCATTTTAGTTTCCAAATTATTATGTCTATTTCTTAATTAATTAAATTGATATATCCACCTAACAAAGGCAACCTTTCAAAGAAACCATCAGAAAAAAAAATATTTATTTTAGTAATGGTAATAGAAAAAACAACAATTCAAACTCTTTGGAAAATGTAGCACTCTCCAGTCTCTATCCTCTTGTCTCTGCCAAAAGAAAGAACGGAGAAGAGATTTCTCTTCTTTATCTTTTTCTTTTCAACTACATCTCCGATTGTCGTTTTTTTTTTAAACCTTCACACAAGCTGCAAAGTCATGAGAGAGGCTCGAACTCTCGACTTTTGAGTAACTACATACAATCCTAAGATTTTTTCTTTTAACCAACTGTACTACCGCTCCATCTCAATTTCCGATTGTTTGTTATTTATCATTATTACGATGAAAAGACGTACCGACATTATATGATACTAGTTCTTCAAATTGGTCAATTTGATCGTGGCAAAACTGGCCATAATATATACCAAAGAAGAGAAAACATTTTATTAACTCTAAATCTTACAAGATAAGCAATTAAATTTACACTACTTGAGACTACTTTATTTGTAAAGCAGTAAACTTAATTACACAGTACATTATTATTGAAACATTTCAAATCCACAATTAATTAATTTAATTATTTTAT
Organism: Carex littledalei; assembly: GCA_011114355.1. Taxonomy (NCBI): domain Eukaryota; kingdom Viridiplantae; phylum Streptophyta; class Magnoliopsida; order Poales; family Cyperaceae; genus Carex; species Carex littledalei. Next base: position 12,451,478 of record CM022080.1, on the reverse strand, counting down.
ATATTTTTATTAGTTACTTGATATATATAATTTTGATTTATAAAATTATTTCTTTTTAGAGTACTCTTTATTGAAATTTAGCATGATAGTTCTGAGTTCTGACATATAGAATCTATAGAATTTAATGAAATAAAGCAGCACCATTAATTGCAGTGATTCGAAGATATCTCCGCATCTAATTTGGAGCTCATATGATAATATTAATAAAACAAAAATATATAAACACAAATTTGTAACTTGTGTGAACTTGGATATTAGTTAACGTTCAAAGAAAAGAAATTTGCATATTTTATTTTATTTTGTCTCGGCTAAATTTTTCATTATTCTTCTATTAGAAAATAATAATTTCTGATAAACTTTAGGTGGTGTCTTTTATGTATTGGACAAGTTGATTCACCTTACAAAATAGGAAAAAAAAAAGGGGGACAGCAATTCCTACGATTCACACAATAGAGTTTATTTACATACGTACAGTTCTACGTACTAATGCCAAAAAAAGCTGTGTTTATCGTACCCAGCAGTACTTAGCACACATTGACACACACACTGACACACACAGAGATGAGGAACTGGGAGTCGATTCTTGCGTGGATAGTAAGAATTTGACAATTAATTAAAATGGAGAGAGTTCGTACCTCCTTTGTAAAACCGAGTGGGTGACCAAGGTATCTGCCATTGTTCCTTTTAATTTCCAGGGAGACTTGGCAGGTTCACATGCAAGTTTTTTCACAGAGAAGCCACCTAATAGCGAGAGTACTGATTTTAAAGCCAAAGTCTGATGCCACTACGGAGAACTCACCCTTTATAACAAGGGGAGCGGGTCGCGTATATACCGATTTTTTTATTAATAGCAAAATAAAATAAAAATATCTATTTCGGAAAATAAGAAGAATGTTATTATTTATAACGTCCACACACTGTAGCTGAACGTTATAAACCATAATATTCATTTAAAAAAATGTAGCTAGACGTTATAGTGTTTTTTTTTTAAAACAATTATTAGCAATCTAACCCTAGCCGCTTTGAGAGTCGAGAAACTAAAGGCGATTCCGCCCCCCCCCACCCCTGCGTTCACCCGGATCTCACTCTATCTCCGTTCTCTTCTCTCTTCTCTCTTCCTCTACTCCGTTCGAGCAGGTGTTTCTACTAGTGGATCTAGCTACCGCTTTTGGTGATTCCGTCTAGTGGATCTGACCACTGCTTCTCGATCCGTCTAGACTCTGGGTTCGACTGAGAGTGCTGTAAATTTGTTCCACTCCTGTAGTATCTACTGTAGCTATATATGAATAAGGTACGTGTATTTTTTGTTGTTGTAGATGACGATGATGGTAAGATGTTGTCTCCCTCCTCTCTCTCTTTTTCTTATCCTGCTTCTTTTCTGCCTTTCACACTGGCTGTTATTCTGAGAGGTGACTGTCCTGATCCGGTTGATTCAGTTTCCGGTTCGGTTTGATTCAGTGCCTTCTCGGCTGCACATTCCTCTAAGTGGTGACTGTCACAGTTCGGTTGATTCAGTTCTCGGTCCAGTTTGATTCAGTGCCTTCTCAGCTACGATTCAGTATAGCCTGCCAGAAGAAACGAGACAAATAAGCGCACAGAGGAAACAATCACTAGGCTCCTATAATTACAGTCAAACAAGGATAATCAAATTTATATCCACGGGATGCACATGTTCCTGTGTATTTTTATCTGTTTTATAGCTGAATGCTTTCAGAGACACCTGTTACCTAATATCATATAACAGCTATCATGTAACTTTTTGAATCAATGTAAGTGCCAACGGGCTTTCAACCAAAAAAAAAAAATTATTAGCAATCGAATTAACTTCATATATTTCAAACTTTCACGAAACCGTATTCTATTATCAATATTTTTTTTTTCTATTAATAAAAAAATCGGGTGCATTGAACCTAACTAAATCAGTCCGATGTTCGTTCGAAACTATTGGATTCGCTTCATGAATCATGTGCGCTTGATATTAAAACAGTATACACGAATTATAAAGTGAATTAGATGGTTTCAAACAGACATCGAACCCAAATAAATAGATACCAGAACTGTCCGATTTACTTCATAATTTATGTACATTTAATCCGCAATAAATTCTAAAATAATGTGTACAACTTGAATTGGACAATTTCGAGCGGACATCCAACGCTGTCGGTTCCCTATAATAAGCGAAACGGTCACATTCAATAGTAACCGCTTTGAAACGGTCACATCCAACACACACACCCACGTGGCCAATTTATCATACCCAACAGACTAAATTTAGTTGCCTAATAAATACTTCATTGAATCTGCTGGTCCAGAATTAAGCGGTTTCAACTTTCAATAGTACTACTATGATTGAGTGCCCCAGTAGTACCAGTATTGCTGTTAGTATTAAATGTGAGCACTGTATGACCGAATCATGATGGCGCCAAATATTAGTCCCTTACATGGCATCATTTGGTAAGTACCAGCTGGGACTGGTATGCTTATTGAGCAGGAAGCAAATTAACATCTAGCTAGGCTATACACCGTGCATTCAATAGGAATTTGACCATATAAAGCATGTACACTATTTTCCTCCTAAACTTTGCATCCTGTACAGTGACAATGTAAAGTGCTATGAAACCTCATATGAACACTCCTAGCACAAATTCACTACTTACAGCACAATTGTAACGTCTCAAGGCCTTCTTGTAAAAAGAAAGGCACGGTTTCTCTTATTACACACATGTACCGTTCTACCACACGAAACAAATTTTGCCAAACAATGGTTGGCATTAGTGCACAAAACACCACATAATTCACACCTCAAACGGCTTCAGTTCATTATTCACAACTGGAAACCCACCATCCACAGTCAAGTTGAGCCCACTCACATATCTCGCCTCATCACTAGCCAAAAATAGCACAGCCTCAGCCACATCACTCACCCCCAATTTAATTCCCTTCAAATTCGCATGGGACCCAACAAATGCCAAGAAGTCCTTCACAGCATCTTCAGTTCTCTCACTCTCTGGCAAGTGTGTGGGCCCATGCCGCCTATCACACTAGCCACGCTGGCTAGGGAGATGATGGAGCCCTTGCCACGTGGTATCATGACCCTTGCAGCATGCTTCATCCCTGGTGCCAAAAGAAACACAGAAGACCACAGACTATTATAGACGATTATTATTATATATACATAAAACGATATACTACTGTGATATGTTCTGTACAATCATGATTTTTTGAATTGGATTTTTTAGAACAACCAAGGATAGTAGTAATTAGATATGCAAGTGGTACCATAAAAATGTGGGTGCCTTAATTTTTCATCTGTTTATGTTCATTTTGCAGCTGATGGATGTTTATTGTGGGCTGGACAATTATGCTAGATGAAAAGTTCCAATCAAATTTTCAAGCTGGCACCACTCTGCAGGTATTTTGTTATAATTAAATAAGCCATCCATAAACATCTAAAGAGAGGGTAGTAAACTAACAAACAATTCAGTGTTATAAGATCAAATTACATAATTTGCATTATAATCATGCCAAGAACATATCACTGATTGTCTTGTTAACAGACCACAAAATGAGTTCATTTACTTGGAATCTACTGTTATTCTTCATAAGCATCTAAGAAAAAGGAACTTTTGCATATTACATGCAATATATAACACTATTTGTGTCATGGTTGAGAGGGACTCAGGATGTAAAACAATGGTGTTTCTTCCAATAAAACAAAAAAGTCTGTACTTCTGTACCATTGTTAGTCAAAAAAAAAAAACAAAGAAAATAAAAATATATCACAGCTTATTTCAAATAACACCCAATCAATAATCATACTTTTGAACAAATTGCCCCTCATTGAGGAAAACTGCCCCATCAATTGTTCACCCCATGACGGGAGGACCTCACAGTGAAGAGAAACACATTGATATTATTATAATACATTCATATTTTGATGGGCTATGCCCTGTAATGAAATTTTCGTTAGCTTATCAAGTATGGGTATTGTCTACTCATGAGTGGAACAGGTAAACGGGTTGTTTTAGGTTAAGACGTGATGAGTAGTTCAAACAAAATCTCACAGGTTTGAATAAGTTGAATGAGCAGTCCAACAGTGGAAACTTACTCTCCTTTCCCTGACTAGTTTTCACTATCTCAACAGTGGAAATGTGTTCTTTTGAATATGAAAATATAATAGGGAACGGCTGGTAAAGTCATTATTTCCCATTAAATTGCATAAATTTTTTAAACATTTTTTTTCCAAAGTAACTTATACAGCTAACAATGAAACCAAAATTTTCTCAGCGCATTAATTTACCTATGGCCTTGGTAAGTAATGCTTGAGGCTGGGGAAACCACCACAGCAGTTCCTGTGCAAAAACTTCATCTGCTTCCCTCAGATCGTCAATTGAAACAAGCCTTTCAGAAACCTGGTTGTCCAAATTAAAGAGAAAAAAGAAAAAAAGAGAGGGTATTTATGTCTTCCAAATGCAATAGTATTTATGGCCGATTGTCCAAATCCAATAGATTTCATCAGTTTACTTTTATGTCTTTCAATCTTAACAAAGCACAATGAAATCTTTGTTAAGATTGAAAGACATAAAAGAATGGTTGAGCTGTATTAATATGATTTGGTGGTTCAACTTAATAGAATGGTTGAGCTGCATTTATCTTTATCAACCCAAAGCTTCTCATGTTTTCGTTTAGCACCTTGGATATTGGTTTCGTGACCTACACTGAATATCCATAAGCACTAAGAACCAATCAATTTATAGTACTATGTTATCCTTCCAATCATGGGAGGAAAACAGCCCAAATTGGTGACAGTTGATGTCTTACCGGCACTTCGCCCTTTTTAAAATTTTTACCTTTAAGCATTCTGTTCTCGTGCCCAACCTTCCATGCCAACTGCTTGGCTTCCCCTATCAACCGATCATGGAATCGCCCCCCTCCCCACTCTCACGTATACTAGATAGAATTATCAGCGATACAAGTATGCCATACATGACTATAGATTCACTTGACAGCATGGTCCGTTAGGTTTTGTTTGAATATATATGACCATATGAGGTAATAGAACATTTATGCTTAGATATGGATTGTCCGGTCAGAATCTGGACCAATTCAGTCCAAGATGAAATGCATGTGACTCCTTTAAAATTAGTGCAGATTTTGATCGGACAGTCCTGATCTAAATTTTTTCTCAAAAAAACGACCGGGTTGCTTCACATAATGCAGTTGTGCAAGAAAATAACAGCCATGCTTACATCACATGCCCCTTTAGGATAAGTCGGCGAGGAGAGAGCAGTGGCACAGGTTCAGAGAACTTAACAGTAGTGCTGACGAAATGATGGCAGCCAATCCATTGTCAGATAGACTGTACGTATTTACCCTTGAGAGAGCTTCATTAAAGAAGGCAAGCTGTTTGGTGTCCTTGCTAAGCTGCGCAAGAAAATAGCAGCCGTGCTTCCATAATTCCATACATCACATGCCCCTTTAGGAAGTCGGCGAGGAGAGCACTGGCACAGGTTCAGAGAGCTTAGCAGTAGTGCTGACGAAATGATGGCCATCAATCCATTGTCAGAGAGACTGTATTCACCCTTGAGAGACAACTTCTTTAGAGAAGGTAAGTTGTTTGGCACCCTTGCCAAGCTGGCACAGATGATGCAATCAGGCAAGCACCGACCGCATAAGTCAAGTTACCACCTCCTATTCCATCAAAGAAATTCAAATGTGAAGGTAATTAGAATAATACAATAACTCCTAAAAGAAGCTAATGAATAGGATAACAAATTAAGAAATTCACTCCAGCATTTAGTTATTCAAAGAACAGAGTCATCTAACTTGCTGTCGACCTTACCTATCATGTGAACAGTCCCAAACAAGCGCCAATCAGTTATTTGAGCCTAACTAAGGCTATTAAGACAACCGTTACAGTTCAAATTACTCTTAATTTAGCCAAATTTTGACTCAATTAGCCCTCAAATGTGCAATTAGCTTCTATACATGCAAAACAACGGGTGTAAACAAGCTTCATTTAATCAAACTTACATTTTATCAGCCTTGATGCAAATAAAGACCAAATTGATCAAGAAGAAAAAATAAGCGTTAGGAATTAGGCCAGTCCCAGTACTACATGGCTGGTATATATAAGACCAACTGATACAAGACCTGAGAACATTACAAATGTGTGCAATGCTTGAATTGATTTGTTTATGTGTGGTTGAATTAATTTGTAGATGTGTTTCTAAATTCATAAAGGATGCCGAGCAAAGAGACTAATACCACTTCAAACAGATAAAAAATTCAAACAAATAACGAATCAGACAAATTTCAGAAAAGCCAAATAAAATAAATTTCAAGTGAGCAAACATTTGGGATTTCTACGGATATCTTCCTCCAAAATCTTCGAGAAATATTTATTATCTCTGCGAATTAAATGTTTCTTGCAAAGTAAAGTTGTTGAAAACGTCACGACAATCAATTCACCTTTCTTGCATAGCTCATCAACAAATATTAAGTGCATGAAATCACGACATTGGGCTCCAGCCCTTTGGAGATCATTTCATGCACCAACTCTTTTGCCTTCTCAATTTCGCCTTTCTTGCACAACCCATCAATAAGAGTGGTATAAGTCACGACATCAGGCTCCAGCCCTTTGGAAACCATGTCATGCAGAAAATCCTTTGCCTTCTCAACTTCACCGTTCTTGCACAGCCCATTCATAAGAATGTTGTAAGTCACGACATCGGGCACCTGACCTTTTGAAATCATGTCATGCAGAAACTCCTCTGCATTCTCAAATTCACCGTTCTTGCACAGACCATTTAAAAGAGTGTTGTAAGTCACGACATTGGGCACTTGCCCTTTGGAAATCATGTCATGCAGCAACTCCTCTGCCTTCTCAATTTCACCTTTCTTGCACAGACCATCCATAATAGTGTTGTAAGTCACGACATTGGGTACTTGCCCTTTGGATATCATGTCATGTAGCAATTCCTTTGCCTTCTCAATTTCACCTTTCTTGCACAGCCCATCCATAATAGTGTTGTAAGTCACAACATTGGGTACTTGCCCTTTGGATATCATGTCTTGCAACAACTCCATTGCCTTCACAATCTCACCTTTTTTGCACAGCCCATCTATCAGAGCATTGTAAGTCACAACATCCGGCTCCTGCCCTTTGGAAATCATGTCATGAAGCAACTCCTGTGCCGTCTCAATTTCACCTTTCTTGCCCAGCCCATCTATAAGGGTGGTATAAGTAAAGACATCGGGCACGTGCCCTTTGTAAATCATATCTTGTAGCAATTCCTTTGCCTTCTCATTTTCACCTTTCTTGCACAGACCATCCATAATAGTGTTGTAAGTCACAACATTGGGTAGTTGCCCTTTGGAAATCATGTCATGCAGCAACTCCTCTGCCTTCTCAATTTTACCCTTCTTGCACAGCCCATTTATAAGAGTCGTATAAGTCACTACATTGGGCACTTGCCCTTTGGAAATCATGTCATCTAGCAATTCCTTTGCCTTCTCATTTTCACCTTTCTTGCACAGACCATCAATAATAATGTTGTAAGTCACAACATTGGGCACTTTCCCTTTGGAAATCATGTCATGCAGCAACTCCTCTGCCTCCTCAGTTTCACCTTTCTTGCACAGACCATCCATAATAGTGCTGTAAGTCACGACATCGGGTACTTTCCCTTTGGAAATCATGTCACGTAGCAATTCCTTTGCCTTCTCATTTTCACCTTTCTTGCAGAGACCATCCATAATAGTGTTGTAAGTCCAGACATCGGGCACTTGCCCTTTGGAAACCATGTCATGCAGAAACTCCTCTGCCTTCTCAATTTCACCTTTCTTGCACAGACCATCCATAAGAGTGTTGTAAGTCACGACATTGGGCACTTGCCCTTTGGAAATCATGTCATCCAGCAACTCCTTTGCCTTCTCAAATTCACCTTTCTTGCACAGTCCATCCATAAAAGTGGTACGAGTCACCACATCGGGCTCCAGTCCTTTGGAAATCATCTCATGAAGTAATTCCTCTGCCTTCTTAATTTCACCTTTCTTGCACTGCCCATCTATAAGAACGTTGTAAGTCACGACATTGGGCACCTGCCCTGCAGAAATCATGTCATGCAGCAACTCCTTTGCCTTCTCAATTTCGCCTTTTTTGCACAGCCCATCAATAAGAGTGGTGTAAGTCACGACATTGGGCACCTGCCCTTTGGAAATCATCTCATGAAGCAACTCTTCTGCCTTCTTAATTTCCCCTTTCTTGGAAAGCCCACCAATAAGAGTGTTGTAAGTCACGATATCGGGCTCATGACCTTCAGAAATCATGGACTCTATCAACTCTTTTGCCTTGTCGCATGCCCCCTTGTTGCATAGACCATAAATTAACGAGTTGTATGTCACAGTATCAGGTATAACCCCAGCGGAATACATCTGTCTGTACAAACCAAAGGCCTTAGTGAGTTTACCCTCCTTGCAGAGAAAATCTACAACTGTGTTGTATGTGATCATATTGGGTTCACACTCACCGCCATGTTTAACCATTCTAAAAAGCAACTGAAGGGCTAAGCGAGTCTTGCCATTGGAGCAAAGCCCCTTGATAAGAATGCTATACGAGATCACATCTGGTATACATCCCTGCTTGGGCATTTTGTAGAGCACTACGGCTGCAGCCTCACTGATCCTATTCTCAGAACAAAGGCCCTTGACTAATAAAGTAAAGGTCGTGGTGTCAGCTCTGAGACTCTCTTTGAGAATCCGTCCGAGAAAAGCAAAAGCTAGACTGAGCCGATTCGTTTGAACACAGAACTGAATCATGATTGCATAGGTATATGCATCAGGACAGATTCCTTCAGTTTGGGTTAAGAGGTTGAAGAGGGAAAAGACGGCTGGGTGAGAGTTGCCAGATGTTTGGTTGCGAGCCAAGGCACCCAGGAGCTGGTTGAAGGGATAGATGGAGTTTGGATGGAGTGCCAACAGAGAGTGAAAACGGCTAAGTGCCTCTTGGGTTGAAACGGGACACACCTTCCAATGTCTCCTTCTCTCCACCTCATCCTTCTCCAGCTTTCCCTTCCTCTTCCCGTTCCTCTTGTAGTGCTGCTGCTGTGGCCTCCTTCGAGTCTTCCCAAAAATATTGCCAGCACTGGTGTAACTGGGGAAATTAACTGTAGATGGTGGTGGTTTTGGGTTGTTAGTGATGCTTTGGGATTGAGATTTGGATTGGGGAACGGCATAGCAGAAAAGGCAGAACCTATGAGAAGAAGCTGATGTGGATGGGGATGCCGATGGGGATTGAGACTGAGATTGGGATAGGGAAGCTAAAGGTGAAAGTGATGAGAAGGGGGCAAGAGATAACGCATCCACCATCTTAAACAACAAGGTGGAGTTTTTCTTTCTTACGAGTGACAAGCACACCTGTCTACTTTTACTGCATTCAAAAATAGTACATCATTAACACATAGTATGAACAATAATGCAATTTTGGTTATTGAAATTGTCCAATATTGTCATATTCTAGAGGAATTAATATGGACCTTAAAAAAGAGCAAATGAAGAGGCTTTATCCACCGAGTACTCAAATGTAAATTATATCTGTTTTTTCCCAATATACAGGGTCGAGGTAATTTGATAGCTGTCTATACCACAGACTACCTTATGATATATGGTCTTCAATTTTAAAGCACTCAAAACAGATTTGAAGTTGAACAATTATCTACAGATGGGAATAACAAAGTATTGAATGATAGATAGCCAACAAACTGGTAAAACACAGATATATAGAAGGGGGCAAAAACTCTCAATAAGCCAACCAATGCACACTGCAAATCAGAATGATAGGGGAAACCAAGCAGTGGGCATGGAAGGTTGGGCACGAGAATAGAATGCTTTAAAGGTAAATTTTTTAAAAAGGGCGCAGCGCCAGTAAGACATCAACTATCACCAATTTGGGCTGTTTTCCTCCCATGATTGGAGGATAACATAGTACTATAAATTGATTGGTTCTTAGTGCTTATGGATATGCAGTGTAGGTCACGAAACCAATATCCAAGGTGCTAAATGGAAACATGAGAAGCTTTGGGTTGTAAAAGATAAATGCAGCTCAACCATTCTATTAAGTTGAACCACCAAATCATATTAATACAATGCAACGCACCTGAACTGTGGGGTTAGAAGAGGGTCCGGCAAGGCACTGATTCTTCACTCTAGTTTTCTTCAGAGATTGCTTCACCCTCCAAACAATAGCGCATTTTCACAAGCACCTCGCGTGCATGACCCAGTTCTGAAAATGAAATAAAGACTAATTTCAAATCAAGGACCAGAGATGAGATTCCTTTTTGAAAATTAACAGATTGTAGTTGACTGTAGTACTGTAAATAAACAACGAAGCAATCAAGGAGAGGAGAGACAGATAGATTAAAAGTGGTACTCAACCAACCGAAAGAAGAGGAGAATAGAGGAGGAAGAGATGAGAGGTGGCCAATCCCAACCCAATCCGTCCATACATATAAAGAGGAAGAGATAGCGTAAGAGCGGCAGAAATTTTTTTGTCCTCTGACGCCTTGGCATTTGCACTTGGCACTTCTGCGGAGTCTGAGCCGAGTGAAAGGAAAACTTACCCATTTTTCATCGTGTGTCGAGAAGTACATCTCTTGGGGTCGGTGTTTTTTCTCGCCCGACTTGTCAACTTTTTTTTCCTTTTTACTCAACTTAAATTGTCTCCGATTAAAAGCACCACGTGTCAGCTGACGTGGTATTGTGTCCGGACGAGGAAAGCATAACATTCTTCTCCTATGTCTCTCTATTCTATTGGAAAGAACTTTGTTATTTTGATAATTTAATTTGAATATTCAACGCAGGAAGAATTTTTTTTTTCTTAATGCCGATTCTGCTTTAATTGAATATTTTCCATTTTTTAGTTTTAAATACAATGTACATTAAAAAAATATTTTATGCATTTAATGGATCCTTATCTAAGAATGCAATTTTTGCATATTAAGCAACCTACCATTATCTACATAAAAAATGATATACATAGTATGTAAATACTTTGCGTATGGATTATTTTAGTGTTGCAAATTAATTGTTATTTTGTTTGTCAATTATCTTTTAATAAAATCAGACATTATAAAAATGCTTACTATCGAAATGTCATCAGTAATTTCTAATACGCATTACAAAAAATGCTCAAATTGTAGAGACTTTATAAATATGCTATTTATATCGTGTGATTTGTGCCTAAAAACACTCAACTATATATTAGAAAAAATTTAGAAAAGATGGAGGATTATAGACTCCAACAAAAGATTGAAAAATTTAATAAAAAAAAAACAAAAGATTGAAACTAAATGTAACACAATAATAGCTAGCTTAATTAAGTAATAATATAGATTTAAATGAACATTTCCATGCACTTTAAAGTAGAACAAAACACACTTTAAGATCTGGCATTTAAATTCTTACTTGAATATTTCTTAATTTTCTACTCTCCTTTTTAGAATAAAATTTTCTAGATGAACATCATGTATTTTTCTATTTTTGACTACATCAAAAAAGAGATGTGCCTAGAGATTGTGAGCCTTAAAAAATTGCAAAAATCAGAAACTGACAGATTTTTTAAAAATGGAAAATAAAACAACTAATCGTGCATAACCTCTTAATCCATCTTATTACTTCTATTTTGCTTCTCATTTGATAGCTTAAGTGTGAAGTAATAGGTTTACTCCACTCAAGAGCGGAGTCAAACTTTCTGATTATGGGAATCAATCGTGAATAGAGATCAATCATATAAAATTTTCATGCTTTGAATGGAGGTAAATTTTACCGTATCCGCAACGTTTTACTCTATATAATATCTAAATTATAAAATAAACCTTGTATAAGTATTAAAAAAAAAAAAAGAATCAATTGACCCATTACTCCTAACTCCTCCGTCTCTGATTCCACCTCTTATTCCACAATAAATATGACCTAAAAGTAATCCTAAAAAAATATATATATTACCTAAAAGTAGAATCTTGAAAAAAAAAATTGAATTGAATTGATGTATATTGTAATAAAATAACATAATCAGTGTGGGGTCCACATGAATATGCATTGATGCATGCAAATATATAAATGATTCATGATTAAGATTAAGAGAGACCGTACGTGTTCTATGCTCAAATATTCACACATGTCATGTCCTTATTTATTGCTCAGAAAAATTAGAAGTACATGTTTTTCCTAAGCAACAAACAATAGAAACATTTTCAGCAATTTGAATCATTACTTGAATATTTTTTAATTTTCTACATTTTTAGAATAATAGTTTGTATATGAACATCGTGTATTTTTCTATCTTTGACTACATAAAAAAAAGTGATGTGCCTATAGGGGTGAAAACGGTATGGATAATATCCGATCTGTATCGAAAAATTAGATGTGGATATCCGATATCCGAATATCCATGTGGATATGAATACTGATATGGTTTTATATTTCAATTATCTGTATTCGAATAGTAGATATATATCATATATTCTAATATATATTATGAAAAAATATTGTTATTCACCATTAAAATTAGATAAATATTATGAACTTTGGTATTTTTTAATATTATTTTAATAAATATTCGATTTGATCCGTATCAGTATCTGTATTCAGTTGATATCCGATACGTATCCGTATCCGTATCCGTATCCGGAAAATTAAAAATGATATGAATATAGTTTTACCACTGGCTGCTCCGTATTCGCTCCGTTTTCACCCCTATGTGCCTAGCTCAAAACTGAGCCTTTGATTTAAAAAAAAAATATGCAAAAATCATAAACAACCAGATTATTAAAATGAAAAAAATAACTAATCGTGCATGAACCTAAATGAGTTTCTAAATAACTAACCGTGCATGAACCAGATTATTAAGAGCATCTACATCCCATCAACTTAAATGAGTTTCTAAATAAGTGTTAATCACTTTTTAGAAATTAAGGTCTCTAAAGTTTCTAACTTTCACATTTCTGAAATTAATTTTAGAATTTCTATTAAACCACGTCAGCAACAAACTAAAAATGATAAATAATTTGAGCCAATCATTTAGCCAACATGGAATTAATAAATAGTTTCTTAATAAGAAACTTTACTGCATAGTTTCTAAATATGAAACTCTCTCACATTCCTAAAACTGAATTAGAAACTACCACATTAGATTAGAAATTCTAATAATACCAGGAATGTAGATGCTCTAACATTCTTATTTGTTTTCCTTCTCTTTCTCTTTTTTCTCTTTTTTACCCAATCTCAAATGAGAATCGATTCAGGCGGTGATTAATCCCGTCTTTACGAATTGTCGTAAACACAGAAGACTAAATAAATAAAAAATAATAGAAAAAATATAAATTACATAAATAATATAAGTCATCCATTCGTACCAACAATATAAAAAATATTCCTACAAATCATGCCACAATAAAATAATAAATTGATACATCAATAGCGAAAGCGGTGTACAAAGTCATACTATTAGCCAGTCTGGCACACATTCAATAAAAGTGTCAACATTCTTTGGAACAAAACAAAGTCTTAACAAGAAAAGATATAAATAATTTTTAGATTTAATTCACAAATTACCTACGTATCTCTCATGATCGAAATGCTGAAACCACATTTAAATTTTTAGATTTAATTCTAAAGTCCGTATGTAAGTTTGTGACACACTAGAGTATAGATTATTTTAGGATTTACTTTTGGTAGAGTTTAGATTAGCTGTGAATATCGCATTGTATAAGCAGTAAGATGTAATGAGTTGTGTTATTTAGTTAAATGAAATTATATATCATGGTCTCATCTTTTCTCTCTCTCTTTCCTCTCGTTTGATTCCTTTACCGGACCAATTCACTAAAATAAGTTAAAATTCTACCAAAATTCCAAAAATAGAAAACCCAGCAAAGTTGTGCAATTACAATCAGGACACTTTTTTTTACTTTTTTTCTTCAAATGAGGTCAAACTGTTCTTCATTAAGGCACAATTTGTAAAAAAAAAAAGAAAAAAATTAGGGGAAGAACAGAAAATGCAAAGACTTCACTTGATCAGGTCAAAGGTATGTTTAGAAAACCAGTGGAGCTGAAATTTCAGAATTTTTCGAGCACACTGACAATTAAGAAATTCACCCCATAATTTAGTTTCTCGAGGAAAGAACGAAGTCATCTAACTTGTAGTCAAGCTTTGCTAGCATGGGAACAGTCACCCTTTGCTAGCATAGCAAATTTTTGACTCAATTAGCTTCTGTACATGCAAAAAGACAGGTGCAAACAATCTTCAATTCATCAAACTTAATTTGCCTTTATGCAAATAAAGATCAAATAATATATTAGGAAGGAAAAAAAATGTGTTGGGCATTAGGCCTGGGAATGGCCGGTACTGATCAGTTCCAACTGATAGAAGACCTGAGAACATAGTAAAATGTGTTGGGCTGTGTCAATAGTAGGCAAATTTTCAGACAAAAGTAGACAACAACTCAATTTTTTTTTTTTTTTTTTTGATAAAAAAGGCAGGAATAGCCCGTTTCATATATTGAAATTAGGTTAACTTACAGAGATACTAGTAATTAGTCTCAAAGCTAAAGTGAAGAACTTGTTACTCCTCATCTTCCGTACAACAACCCAATTTTATATAGGTTCAGTTCAATACAGTTTTTCAAAAATCTAATAGTAGGCAACTGCTTTTCAAAAATCTAATAAGTAAAAAAGGGCTGGCCGTCGTCATTGGCAACGGCCACACCTTTTTTTCTTTTCTCCCTGAACGTCAACCGTAACGTCTTTGTTAGATATGAAAATCTGACGAATTCTTTATTCTATGTCGACATTAATTTAATATTTTTTCTATTAATAAAAATTTCGGAACATCTCTGACCGCTCTTCCGCTATCACTTCCTCTTTATGTACGGACGGATTGGGTTGGGATTGGCCACCTCATCTCTTCCTCCTCTATTCTCCTCTTCCGCTTTCGGTTGATTTTGTACCGCTTTAATCTATTTGTCTCTCCTCTCCTTTTTCCTTTCAGAGGGTCATGCACCCGAGGTGCTTGTGAAAATGTGGAGCAATCTCTGGAGAAAACTAGAGAGAAGAATCAGTGCCTTGCCGGACCCTCTTCTAGCCCCACAGTTCAGGTGCATTGTGTTGTATTCATTATTACAACCCAAAGCTTCTCATATTTTCATTTAGCCCGACCCAATATTAGCAAGGATGTCATTACTGAATGGATTTGCATATGGTTAATTGAAACCATGAAGGTAACAATGCAAATTAAATTGGAATAAATAGATTTGGATGAGTTCTTCCTATCATGAACTGATGGCTGGAAAAGTAAACCTTGGATATTGGTTTCGTGATCTATGCTGCACATCCATAAGCGGTTATAACCATTCAATTTATAGTACTCTTATCGTTGCACAATTTTCAGTAACCAAAATTGCATTATTGTTCATAATCTGTGTTAATGATGTACTATTTTTTATTGCAGTAATATAAAACAGACAGGCGTACTTGTCACACGTAAGAAAGGAAAGCTTAATCTTGTTGGTTAAAATTTTAGAGAGACTGGAGTGAAGTCAAATAAGAATAAGATGGTGCATGCTTTGTCTCTCTCCCCTTTCTCTTCACTTTCACCTTTAGCATCCCTGTCCCAATCTCAGTCTCATTTCCCATCCAAATCGGCTTCTTGCCATGGCCTCTGCCTTTACTGCTATGCTGTCCCCCATTCCAAATCTCAATCCCAAAGAATCACCAACAATCCAAAACCACTACCATTTTCAAATAATTTCCCTAGTGACACCGGTGCTGGAAACATTATTGGGAAGATTGGAAGGAGATCACAGCAGCAGCATTACAACGGGAAGGGGAAGCTGGAGAAGAATGAGATGGAGAGGAGACACCGTAAGGTGGGTCCCATTTCTACCCAAGAGGCGCATCGCCATTTTCACAATCTGTTGGCTCTCCATCCGACCTCAATCTATCCCTTCAACCAGCTCCTGGCTGCCTTGGTTAGCAACCAAACCTCAAGCGGCCCTTACCCCGCCATCTTTTCCCTCTTCGGCCTCTTAACCCAAACTGAACGAATCCGTCCTAATGAATATACCTATGCGGTCATGATTCAATTCTGCGTTCAAACAAATCGGCTCAGCCTAGCTTTTGCATTTCTAGGACGGCTTCTCAGTGAGGGTCTCAGAGCCAACACTGCCACCTTCACTCCATTCCTGAAGGGCCTTTGTTCTGAGAAAAGGATCGATGAGGCTGCAGCCATAGTGTTGTACAAAATGCCTAAGCTGGGGTGTATACCAAATGTGATCTCATATAGCATTCTTATCAAGGGGCTTTGCTCCAACGGCAATACTCGCTTAGGCCTTCAGTTGCTTTTTAAAATGGTTAAACATGGCGGTGAGTGTGAACCCAATGTGATCACGTACAGCACAGTTGTAGATGTGCTCTGCAAAGCGGGTGAACTCACTAAGGCCTTTGGTCTGTACAGACAGATGTATTCTGCTGGGGTTATACCCAATACTGTGACATACAGCTCGATGATTTATGGTCTATGCAATATGGGTGCTCTGGACAAGGCAGAAGAGCTGCTGCAGATTATGATTTCTGAAGGTCATGAGCCCAATGTCGTGACTTATACCACTCTTATAGGTGGACTGTGCAAGAAAGGTGAAATTGAGAAGGCAGAGGAGTTGCTGCATGACATGATTTCCAAAGGGCAAGTGCCCAATGTCATGACCTGCAACACTCTTATGGATGGTCTGTGCAAGAAAGGTGAATTTGAGAAGGCAGAGGAGTTGTTGCATGAGATGATTTCCAAAGGGCAAGTGCCCGATGTTGTGACTTACAACACTGTTATAAATGGGCTGTGCAAAAACTGTGAAATTGAGAAGGCCAAGGGGTTGCTGCATGACATGATTTCCAAAGGGCTGGAGCCCGATGTCGTGACTCGTACCACTTTTATGGATGGGCTGTGCAAGAAAGGTGAATTTAAGAAGGCAATGGAGTTGCTGGATGATATGATTTCCAAAGGGCAGGTGCCCGATGTTGTGACTTACAACACTCTTATAGATGGGCTATGCAAGTTCGGTGAAATTGAGAAGGCAGAGGAGTTGCTGCATGAGATGATTTTCGAAGGACAGGTGCCTGATGTCGTGACTTGCAACACTCTTATTGATGGGCTGTGCAAGAACGGTAAAGTTGAGAAGGCAAGGGAGTTAATGGATGACATGATTTCCAAAGGGCAGGTGCCCGATGTCGTGACTTACAACACTCTTATAGATGGGCTGTGCAAGAATGCTGAAATTGAGAAGGCAAAGATGTTGTTCCATGACATGATTTGCAAAGGACCGGAGCCTGATGTCGTAACTTATACCACTTTTATGGATAGGCTGTGTAAGAAAGGCAAAATTGAGGAGGCTGAGGAGTTGCTTCATAAGATGATTTCCAAAGGGCTTGAGCCCAATGTCATGACTTACAACACTTTAATAAATGGGCTCTGCAAGAAAGGTGAAATTGAGAAGGCAAAGGAGTTGTTGCATGACATGATTTCCAAAGGACAAGTGCCCGATATCTTGAATTATACCACTCTTATAGATGGGATGTGCAAGAAAGGTGAAATTGGGAAGGCAAAGGAGTTGCTCCATAACATGATTTCGAAAGGACAGGAGCCCGATTTCATGACTTACAATTCTCTTATAGATGGCCTGTGGCAGGATGGTGAAATTGAGAAGGCAAAGGAGTTGCTGGATGACATGATTTCCGAAGGGCTGGAGCCTGATGTCGTGACTTATGATGCTTTTATAGATAGGTTTGCAAGAAGGGGGAAATTGAGAAGGCAAAGGAGCTGGGAGCACGATTAGCTACATACTTCGGAAAGGAGAGAAAAGGGGTCGAAGCTGGGAGCAACTATGTTCTTGGGGCCCAAACACATTTACAAGTATTGACATAGAGGGCCCATTTGTAAATGAGACACAGCAAAGCGGAGTTAAAGACATAAGTGACACAGCAATTATTAAAGTGGTTCCTAGCAACAGCGAAACACTTGAGACGTCCCACGTTGAAGCAACCAGTGATAAAACATTCATCTCTTTTATTAGTTAGTTGTTAAAATAGAATGTCAATCTTGTAATTTTTTTTAATTTTATTAGGTATAAAAAAGCTGTCAATTGTAAAGACCAGTTATGCAATTAATGAAGCTACTCTTCTTTTCTCAATTGTCTTCTTCTTCCCTGTCTCCTTTCTATCTCAATTCTTCCAAATTCTCCCAATTTAGTTTAATTGCATCAATTTCGCGGAAACCGGGTAAAAGAAATTGATCACTCAATTAAGCCAATTCCTTGTAATATCCATAATTCTCTGTAAGGATATTACACTGCATGACATGATTTTCAAAGGGCAGGATCCCAATGTTGCAACTGCTCCTGTGCTACTGACAGGAAATTTGAGGACATTTTTACCTGAGGTGATGCTTAGAAACTTGAGGCAAGCTTTTCCCCAGGTCTTAGAATACTTTCTTAAAATGTAGTGCATATCATCATTGTTGCGGGACATTGTAAATTTAGGCCCCCAAGTTTTTTTTTTTTTTTTATACAACCTTTACCAGTATCATCACAATTTCACTACTGATTTTCATATCTGGGGCCATGTAGTTCTTCTTCTCACCTCATTCTCTAATTTGGTTCGTTGAGCAATTCTTCAAAATTCTTGAATATAGGTTCTGAATAGGACTTTGGCTGCCATTGGTGCTATTTTCTATTAGCATGTACCTTGCAATGTGAAATGTCATTCAACAGTAGTGTCGCAGTAAGTAGTTCTGTGAATACTTCAATTGGGAGCTTAAAGTGTTGAAGTTGCGGATTTCATTAGTTCTTTCCAGTTTAGATTTTTAGACTGTTGTATTAGATTTTCTGTTGAAGATGCAGAATGGTTCAATTTTTACCGGGGCGTTTTATTTGTTTTCTAACTAAAGCTTGGGTCTTCATTAGGGTCTGATCGGAACACAATCCTCATGAAGTTCAATTGATTTCAATTCAATAGAGGTGATTTCCAATTGAATTTTGTTGATCGGAATCAAAATAGAGAAGAGTTGAATTCATCTCAAATTTTTGATCGGAAAGTTCATGTAATAGGAAGGAAATGATTTCACTTAAGTCAAAATGACACTTTTATAATTGTTTTTAATTGTCCCTAAATTAAATTTCTCAGAAACTAAAATGCCAATTGAAATAATTTATTAATCACTAATTAATTTTTAGTATCACTTTACTTTTTTATGTACTTCACCTCGGCCCTACTTAACATCAATTACATCTTTAGAGAAAGATCAAACAATTAAATTAAAAGGCAAAACGATAATTGATACACGAGGCATGAGGTTCCCAGCCTGTACTATTATATTAAAATCTTAGCTTATGCTTAGACAAGGCCTCGCTACATGAGTTTTTTAGGTACATTATTTCAAACTTGCACCATTAAATACCACTTATTGGATATACTTTCAGTTAAAAAGATAATAATGAAGCTATCTTCATTAGCATGTATCTGTGTACACCAAATCGAAAGAAAGGAAACCAGCACCACCATGATGAAACCCTAGCAATATTGATTTTGGCCAGTAACTTTACACAAACACCAAACAAAAATGCTAATAACACTCAGTAACATACTGATAGCAACAAATACAAAGTGATACTCAAAACTGAAGTGAAAGATGGTTACCAGTACTTAGAAAAGGAACAGATTTTCAAAAAATAGGCCTGATAAAAGTGTATTTTCCAATTTTGCCCCTCTTTGCCAAACAAAGCACATGCTTATAAAAAAAATATTGTCATAATACAATTGCATTACCAAAATACTGTCATTTGTATATTAAAAAAAAGATAATGCCACTACCCTGTTGCAATGCCAAACTACTACCCTCTTTTTAGAATTTATCGCTTCAAACTTTTCTCAATCCTAAAATCCATTACGCTCTAAACATTGTCGCTTCAAACTACTACCCTCTTTTTAGCGGTTCTTGCCTTCGTCCCGGTTGCACGGTCTTTTTCAACAGAGCTGGAGGACGGTAATGGCAGGAGTGAGCTCACGGCTAGAGACCCCACTGAGCTCAGTAATGGTCCTAGCTGCCTCCAGTATCACCATCTCAGCCTTGTGCCTTAGACATGATTCAAATTACTCAAAAGTGTTGCCTCTCCCCTGCTTGGTTAACACCTGACTCTCTAATCACCTGCCAGTAAAGTAATTAGTTACTTAGCTTTAGCTTTCTCTCATCAAGCATAATAGACTGTACTAGCAGGTAAAATTGAAGTATTGTGCATATTTCTTTTTTCAATCGGTGACTATCTAAAGCTTTGAAAATAGTCTTTTTCCTGGCTAGCGTATCGGACGAGGAGGCATTGGGCCAGAGGTGAGCGCACTAATCCTTTGCCGGTGATGGGAATCAAGTTGAGAGGTTTGCCAAAGAAATGATGGGAATCAACCAATAAACTGAAATCAGTTAATATAATCTCAATCAATAAACTTTCTATCTTTGCTGGTGGAGCCGAGCAGCCAGGGAGCCAAGTTGAACCGTCCAAGCTACTTAGAGTAGAGGGCTAGTAGTACGTACCCCCTTTCTTATTCTTCGGTTTCTTTGCTTCGAAACTGATCGGAGCTGCTAAGGGCGCTAACTGGTACAGTATAAAATCTGGTACAAGCATGAATATAGTACAATTTGGATATGGTACAAGTATGAAT
Source organism: Carex littledalei (assembly GCA_011114355.1). Classification (NCBI taxonomy): domain Eukaryota; kingdom Viridiplantae; phylum Streptophyta; class Magnoliopsida; order Poales; family Cyperaceae; genus Carex; species Carex littledalei. The sequence continues at coordinate 12,430,724 of CM022080.1, read as the reverse complement.
ATGTTACAAGTATGAATCTGGTACATTTTGAAATTGGTACAAGGGCAGTACCAGCTTTGAAAAGAACATAACTTTCAAGTGTAAGACACTAATTGCATATACATATAGTACATAAGGCTTTCTTGCACCAGAGAGCTTAAAGTTTGCAAGTTTATGAAGCGCTGACATGTCTCTTGACGTGTCATGCTCTCATTAATTTGCTTAATCTAGATTATAGGATTTAATTATAATTAGAGCATTAGGATCGCTAAATAAGGGTGAATATAATAGTTAGGGAGAGCACACTAATCATTAGAAGCACTGACATGTCTCTTTGACATGAATTAAAAAATAGTTAATAACTGAAATAATTACACAAAAAATAGATTTAGATTTGCATAGCTAAATGATCCAAGGGAAAAGCATAAAGTATATATGTCAAATCATTAATATGCAAATTGAAAAAATCCAAGGAAATGAAATATAATTTTTTGGCATCTTATTCTAATTTCTGTTGTTTTTCAACTTGGGATTTCTTTATTAGTCCTTATTAAAAGGACAATCAACCAAAAGATTCATTTTAATTTGAAGGAAAAGAAGAACAGAGAAAAGAAAAATTTATATATCTTCAATTTAGGTTAACATGAAAACAACTAAAGGAAACGAAATAATTTTTTTTTACATTATTTCAGAAAATGTCAATAATATTTCAGAAAAAAATATGTTGTTCTTTTTGAAATGTTCAATCATTGGTATCATCCTTTCTTCCAGAGTTTGAAGGTATGCCGTTATCATCAATACTACTAAAAAGAATAACCTTGTTGATTGGCATCAAATACAACAATTTTTATACTCAAACCAAGGTTCCTTTTTAGGTATTACATCTAATTGAATTAGTAGATTAATACTCACCTAGGTTCCTTTTATCTAATCAGGCTTTCTTAAAAAAAAGTACAATTAGTGGATTAATCTTCACCTAGGTCTTTCGTGAGGAGAGCACTGAAGTGCTGGAAATCACTGGAAATCAGTGAACCTTCTAATCAGGCTCTTCTTCACTCCTATGTCTCTTGCATTAGAACCCTCTTCTCCGCTTCTTCTTCACTTCGTGGAGACCACATGAGGAAGCGAAATACAAAGGGTATCGCTGAAAATAAAATATTGTCAGTTTTTTCCGAAATGAATTCTCGCCAAATCTCTTCATTTTTCACGGGAATTAGTCGGAGGAAAATATTCCTTGCAAATCGCGTCAAAAGAATTTACAGGTTCGCTTGATAGCTTGATTCGCCGAATTCGCATCCTCTCACATACCTCAAACTTGGAGTGTTTTTGGAAAATATCAACCGTTCAAATACGTTCTGCACGAATCTCGAAGCACAATTAATACTGGCCCCTGCACTATCCCCGAATAAGCACCGTACATGTCGGTCCCGCAAAAGTTGAGATATCTCAGAGAATACGCACTCTTGATTCGTTGGGTTTTGTTTCCTCAGGTTCGGACCTGACTTTTGTCGAATTATGTGCGCCGTTTGTTTCAATTTTCCTGCTTTTGGCCCAAGTGAGTCGGCCCAGAAGGGGCCTGCACATTTGAACTGCCACAGCCCTGTGTTTCTTAGTTAATTAATTTATTTCCTTGAACTAGGCTCAGGCTCCACACAAGTGCCAAGGTGTCCGAGGAGGCAAAAAATCTGCGCTCTTACGCTATCTCTTCCTCTTTATGTACGGACGGATTGGGTTGGGATAGGCCACCTCCTCTATTCTCCTCTTCCGCTTTCGGTGATTAGTACCCGAGGTGAACTGGGTCATTCACCCGAGGTGCTTGTGAAAATACGCGCTAGTTTGGAGGGTGGAGCAATCTCTGAAGAAAACTAGAGGGAAGAATCAGTGCCTTGCCGGATCCTCTTCTAACCCCATAGTTCAGGTGTGTTGCATTCTATTATTATGATTGGGTGGTTCAACTTTACAATGGTTGAGCTGAATTTATCTTTTTGTTACCTTTTACAACCTAAATGGATTTGCATAGGTTCATTGATGCCATGAAGGTGCCAACTCCAATTGAATTGGAATAGTTAGATTGGGATAAGTTCTTCCTATCATGAACTGATGGCTAAAAATGTAAACCTTGCATATTGGTTTCATGATCTACGCTGCACATCCATAAGCGGTTATAACCATTCAATTTATAGTACTCTGTTATCCTTCCAATCATGGGAACAAAGCAGCCCAAATCAGGGACAGTTGATGTCTTATTGAGCTGCGCCCTTTTTCTGATTTTTACCTTTTAAGTGTACCTAACTTAATGGAACATATAAGAATGGCAATAAGGCAATATTGGACAGTATCAGGGACAGTTGATGTCTTTCAAATTACCATCAACACTGTATATTGTGAAAATTGGATATAATTTACTTCAATATATATTTGATTCTTTTTTACATTTAATTAGTGGGTGGATAAAGCTGCTTCAATAGCTGTTTTTTAAGGTCCATATTCCTCTAGAATATGACAATATTGGACAATTTTCAAAAACCAAAATTGCATTATTTTTCATAAGCTGTGTTAATTGTGTACTATTTTTTGTTGCAGTAATATACAACAGACAGGCGTACTTGTTACTTGTAAGAAAGGAAAGCTCAATCTTGTTGTTTAAAATTATTTTAGAGAGACTGGAGTGAAGTCAAATAAGAATAAGATGGTGCATGCTTTGTCTCTCTCCCCCTTCTCTTCACTTTCACCTTTGGCTTCCCTGTTCCAATCTCGGTCTCAATTCCCATCCAAATCGGCTTCTTGTCATGGCCTCTGCCTTTACTCCTATGCAGTCCCCCATTCCAAATCTCAATCCCAAAGAATCACCAACAATCCAAAACCACTACCATCTTCAAATAATTTCCCTAGTGACACCAGTGCTGTAAACAATATTCGGAAGATTGGAAGGAGGCCACAGCAGCAGCATTACAACGGGAAGGGGAAGCTGGAGAAGGATGAGATGGAGAGGAGACACTTTAAGGGTCCCATTTCTACCAAAGAGGCGCTTCGCCATTTTCACAATATGTTGGCTCTCCATCCGACCTCAATACGTTCCTTTAACCAGCTCCTAGCTGCCTTGGTTAGCAACCAAACCTCAAGCGACCCTTACCCAGCCATCTTTTCCCTCTTCAGCCTCTTAACCCAAACTGGAGGAATCTGTCCTAATGAATATACCTATGCGATCATGATTCAATTTTGCGTTAAAACTAATCGGCTCAGCCTAGCTTTCGCATTTCTCGGACGGCTTCTCAGCAAGGGTCTCAGAGCCAGCACCGCGACCTTCACTCCATTACTCAAGGGCCTTTGTTCTGAGAATAGGATCCATGAGGCTGCAGCCATATTGTTCTACAAAATGCCTAAGCTGAGATGCATACCAAATGTGATCTCTTATAGCGTTCTTATCAAGGGGCTTTGCTCCAACAACAATACTCGCTTAGGCCTTCAGTTGCTTTTCAAAATGGTTAAACATGGTGGTGAGTGGGAACCCAATGTGATTACGTACAGCACAGTTGTAGATGCACTTTGCAAGGATGGTGAACTCACTAAGGCCTTTGGTCTGTACAGACAGATGTATTCTGCTGGGGTTGTACCTAATACCGTGACATACAGCTCGTTGATTTATGGTCTATGCAATACGGGTTCTCTGGACAAGGCAGAAGAGCTGCTAAAGACGATGATTTCTGAAGGTCATGAGCCCGATATCGTGACTTACAACACTCTTCTTGGCGGGCTATGCAAGAAAGATGAAATTGAAAAGGCAAACGCTTTGCTGCATCACATGATTTCCAAAGAGCAGGAACCGGATGTCGTGACATACAACTCTTTAATATATGGTCTGTGCAAGAAAGGTGAATTTGAGAAGGCAAAGGAGTTGCTGCATGACCTGATTTCCAAAGGGCTGAAGCCTGATGTTGTGACTTATACCACTCTTATGGACGGGCTGTGCAAGAACGGTGAAATTGAGAAGGCAAAGGAGTTGCTGCATGATATGATTTTCAAAGGGCAGCTGCCCAATGTGGTGACTTACAACACCCTTATGGATGGTCTGTGTAAGCATGGTGAAATTGAGAAGGCAGAAGAGTTGCTATATGACATGATTTCCAAAGGGCAAGTGCCCAATGTCGTGACTTATACCACTCTTATGGATGGGCTGTGCAAGAAAGGTGAAATTGAGAAAGCAAAGGAGTTGCTGCATGATATGATTTCGAAAGGGCTGGTGCCCGATGTCGTGACTTATACGACTCTTGTAAATGGGCTGTGCAAGACAGGTGAAATGGGGAAGGCGAAGGAGTTGTTCCATGGCATGATTTCGAAAGGGTTGGTACCTGATGTCGTGACTTACAACACTCTTATAAATGGGTTGTGTGAGAAAGGAGAAATGGAGAAGGCCAGGGCGTTACTGCATGACATGATTTCCAATGGGCAGGTGCCCGATGTGGTGACTTATAATACTCTTATAGATGGGCTTTGCAAGAATGGTGAATTTGAGAATGCAAATGAGTTGTTGCTTGATATGATTCCCAAAGGGCAGGAGCTTGATTTACAACTCTTATAGATCGTTTGTGTAAGAATGGTGTAATTGAGAAGGCAAAGGAGTTGCTGCATCTGGTTAGCCTCCAGTAGAGCACGCAAGGTGGTTATGCGTGAGACGTGGCGTGCATGTGCGTGCTAAACAGTGGCTAAACTGAGCACGGCATGACTTGAAACACAGGACGGGATGACACAACATGCTTGGGCGTGCCTGGGTAAATATTTTAACAGAGCAATTTTGGCTTCATACAGCGCAAGTACTACAGAATCAAAATAGCGTTGTATGTGGTTTGTGCGCTGCATGAAGCCAAATATGCTCTGTTAAAATCTTTACCCGAAAAATGAGAATACGTAAATGACAGAATTTTAATAGCTTAATAGCAGTTGAAGATGGATCCTTTATTGAATTTTGGTTGAGTCACTTGGGTGAAATGGTTTGTGTGTGACGGTATTTATAGAAAAGGCATTACGATGAATTGACTAAAAACCAACAAACTAGTCGTTACATTCAATTCGGCAGGGTTAAAATGGTAATTTCAACAATTTTTCCAATTTTGCCCTCACATAAAATGGTTATTAACATTGGGAAAGTTAAATGGTCATTCTTATCTAATTTTTTTTAAAATTTCCCGACACTTCACATAATCACATTTTGGATGCAAAGGTACTGTAATCCGGTTGTTTTAACCAGGGTTCTAAATAGCTAGCTATAGCGCAGCTATAGCGGTTTTTGACCTAAAAAGCTAAGCTACGGGGTAAAACTTCGCTAATCGAGCTACGGCCGCTATAGCGGTAATAGCGGTCCGCTATAGCGCGTAGCGCGTAGCGGAATAGCGGTCCGCTATGCTACATGGGCTTATTATTATTTATTTATTTTGCAATTTAAGTGGGCTTTAAGGTCCAAAACGAAATTAAATTACATGGATCTATAATATCAATAAACTTGAACAATGTGCGTTGGCCTATATCAATTAAATTATTTGTATCATGGGCTGTGCGTTGGGCTCTCCAGAAACTAAAACAAAACCTAGTTGTTTTTGTTACTTATGAGACTTTAGATATGTTTATTATTAGTAGAAATATAATATAAAATTTTTGAAAATAAAAAAACGCTATGTAGAATAGCTTTCGCTATTCGTGATAGCTTTTTTTTTGTCTCCCCGCTATGCCGCTATAATCGCTATTTAGAACCTTGGTTTTAACCAATAAGTGTTCTAATCATAACCAATAAGAATCCGGTTGTTTTCTAAAGGTAGTGTAATCTGAGTCGTCGGATATGGATCGATAGTCCAGATTTATGGGAGGAAGCACAATCTGTTGGTTCGGATCAGTGGCACCTTTTCTCGGTCAATCGCCTGCTGCCACGTGACATGGCTGGAACCCAAATAGTGAATTATAAACGTGTTGTGCCTTGCACGTGTGTTTATCAAGCGTTTCGTGCTGTGCAGGCACTGGTACGGCCTTGTACGTGCTAAAAAATGCGGAAACTTGGCACGGCGCATCTAAGAACACAGGATATGACATGCTTGATCGGGTCTTTGCCGTGTTTTTTGTTGTTAATTCCGAAAAAAAAAATTAATTATACGAAGTTAAAATATGACATAAGCAAGAACATTGTCCAACGCTGTACGCCTGTACAAGTTTTAGAGTTCAAGTCATGGTGAAGCATAATTTTTCAAAATAAATTATACAGTCACGTACTTGCTCGGCGCTTGGGCACACCGTTTTGGCATGCTGCGTGCATGTCCAGCACTTAGGCATGGCGTGCCGTGCTCTGTAGCCTAATCAATCCCCAAACACAGCACGACCAACGGCACATGCAAGGATGGGTGCTGTGCTTGTGTCGTGCTGGAAGGCGTGCAGGCTGCGTCGTGTTTGCGTGTCGTATTTTTGGCAATTCACTTGCCTCCAGTACCACCGGCAAGGTTGACAATTTGACATCCATTGAGGTGCTACCTGATACGGTGAAGACTGGAGAGCATGCACGCTCATCCCCATACTCTGCCATTCTCGAAAGATGATTGCTCGCCAAATCTCTGTGCTCATTCGAGGCACTCCAGTCCTGTGGAGCTTCAACGGAGCGACTACCAGCTGTGATGCTTCTGAACTCAATGCAAACATTTTCTCAGGTCTTAGGATCCATCTCTTGAAATGCAGTGCCTAGCATCATTGTTGTGGGACATTGTAAATTTAGGCCCCCAATTTTTTTTTAGAAAACCTCTACTTTGAGTCTTTGCCTAATACTTCGTGCTTCGAGTTCATGTTGTTCAGTAAACAATTACTATAAACTGTGGTTCCACCACCAAAGATAGTTGAGAGCTTATGAGTACTCTATTGGATTCGGGTCCTGTGTAGGCGCGCATGTGCATTGCAGACCTTTACTATGTTCTCAGGTCTTCTATCAGTTGGTCCAATGCCCTCCACTTTGCCATGTTCTACTGGACTGGTCTAATGCCCAACACATTATTTTTCTTCCTGACCTATTTGGTCTTTTATTTGCATATAAGGCAAATAAAAGGTAAATTTGATGAAATTGAAGATTGTTTGCACCTGTCTTTTTGCATGTATAGAAGCTTATTGCACATTTGAAGGCTAATTGAGTAAAAAATTTGCCTAATTAAGTGTAATTTGAACTATAACGGTTGTCTTAATAGCTTTAGTTGGGCTCACATAACTGATCGGCACTTGTTTGGGACTGTTCCCATGCTAGCAAAGCTTGACTGCAAGTTAGATGACTTCGTTCTTTCCTTGAGAAACTAAATTATGGAGTGAATTTCTTAATTTGTTATTCTATCCATTAGCTTCTTTTAGGAGTCATTGTAATATTATTATTCTAATTTACCTCCACATCTGAATTTCTTTGATGCAATAGGAGGTGCAATTTGACCTATGTGGTCGGTGCTTGCCGGATTGCATCCTGTGTGCCAGCTTGGCAAGGGCATCAAACAACATACCTTCTCTAAAGTGTAAAGAAGTTCTCAAGGGTGAATACAGTATCTCTGACGATGGATTGGCGGCCATCGTTTCGTCAGCTTTACTAGCCAACTTCCTAAAGGGGCATGTGATGTATGGAACTATGGAAGCACAACTGCTATTTTCTTGCGCAGTTGCATTATGTGAAGCAACACGGGCTATTTTTGAGGAAAACAATGGATTAACTGCTAGTACACACAACATTAGCTGCCCTTTGATCGACTCTATGTATGCCTTTGTTGATTGACAAACCGGGTACAGGATTAAGTCCCACTCAATCATGACCGCACCCGGTATATCCTTACTGTCATTCACACTACAGGTGGTACAGAATAATTGCACATTGTGCTAGAAAATTCTGAAATTTCAGCTCCAGCCGATCATCGTGTCATCTCCTTGGGAACAAGCAATCGAGTAGAAAGTAAAAATAGTATACATTGTGCTATCTAGACTACGAGGATCATGTAAATTTCTGGTTTTGTCTGTCACTCAATTGTATCCTCTAGTTTGCTAAACATACTTCTACCTGATCAAGTGGAGTCGGCATTTTCTTTCCCTTTAATTTCTAGTGATTACCATGTAGTATGGCACTCACTGATACTGGTACCAGGTTGCAGTTTTGCTTCTTTTTTTTTTTTTTTAATAACAAATTGTGCCTTAATGAAGGATATATAATATTAATTTAACAACATAATCCAACTCATTACATCTTACTGCTTGTACAATGCGATATTCACCAGCTAATCTAAACTCTATCAAAAGTAAATCCTAAATCATAACTCCAGTTTGTCACAAACTTACGTACAGACTTTAGAATTAAATCTATAAATTTAAATGTGGTTTAAGCATTTCAATCCTGAGAGATACATTTCTCTAAAAGGACGATTATAAATGCCACACTTACTAATTTGTCATTTACCAGATACAGACACCGGTGACCAGATGTGCGGACCGCTATGACCTGTCTGTGAAGTTGATGCCACATTATTTGTACATCGCTTCCGCTATTGATGTATTAGTTTTATTATTTTATTGTGGCATGATTTGTATGAAGATGTTTATATTGTTGATACGGATAAATGACTTGCATTATTTATGTTATTATGCTTTTGCTATTTTATTTATTTATTTAGTTTTATGTGTTTATGACAATTCGTAAACATGTGACATGATTAATCACTGCTTGATTCGTAATTCTAATTTGGGATTGTGTTAAAAACTAAAAAGAGAAGAAAATAAAAAATATACGATGTTTATCTAAAAGATATTATCCTGAAAATGTAGAAAAGTAAAAAATATTCAAGTAAGATATTATTCTGAAAATGTAGAAATGAAGAAAAGTTTGTATTGTTTGTTGCATAGAAAAATATTTACTTTTAATTTTTCTGAGCAATAAATAAGGACATGACATGTAGGGCTGCAAACGAACTGAACCGAATCGAACTTACTTCCAGTTTGAGTTTGGTTTGAATTAATTTCGAACTAAGTTTGATTTGAATTAATTTCGAACGAACTCAATTTCGAATCGAATTTTTTACAAACTCAATTTCGAACTTTTACGAACTTTGTTATGACTTACGAGTTATGACTTATGGCTGAGCCATGTTGGAAATTACAACACTTCAATAAAAACTCAGGCATTCTGAATTCTAATTACACAGTACACCAAAGTTGGAAGTTAAAGTTCATTTTACAAATACCAAAATTTATATCAAACACCAAAGTTTAGTACAATCAATCAAAGTTCAGTACAATCACAATATCCAAAGTTTTCCAAATAGCCAACAGGAGAAACATCACCAAAGTTTTCAAATATCCAAAGTATTCAAGAAATATTTTTCAGAAGTCAGAACTGAGAGTAATTATGGACTGGGCGGCCTTATATTTTCATCAGCGAACATAAGTTATCAACGGAAATCAACGGTTCACGTTTGAGTTAATTTCGAACTAAGTTTGGTTTGCGAACCTATTTCGAACGAACTAAGTCCAGTTTGAGTTTGGTTGGAATTAATTTCGAACTAAGTTTGGTTTGAATTAATTTCGAACGAACTCAATTTCGAATCGAATTTTTTACGAACTTTTTCGAATCAAACTCGAATCGAATTACGAAATACGAATTTTTTGTGCAGCCCTAATGACGTGTGAATATTTGAGCAGAGACAGACGGTCCCTCTTGATTTTAATTAGGAATAATTTATATATTTACATGCATCTACGGCGAAGAGGTGAAAACGGATAGGATACGGAGCGGACAGTGGTAAATATGTATCTGTATCCGCTTTTATTTTTCGGATACAGATCGATAGGATATTTATTAAAAAAATATATAAATATTATTAAAAAATACTAAAGTTTATAATATTTATTTAATTATAATGGTGAATAAGATAATTTTTTTAATAATATATATTAAAATATCTACTATTCAGATACGGATAATTACGAATAATTAAAACTTAAAATCATATCCGTATTCGTTTTTACATGAATATTCGAATACAGATATCCGTATCTAATTTTTTGAATATGGATCAAATACGATCAGATATTATCCGCTCCGTTTTCACTCTTAATATACACATGTGAAATTAATATACGCTCCCCCACACTGATTATTTTATCACAATACACATCAATTCAATTTTTTTTTTTCAAATTCTACTTATCCACATAGTATTTAGACTATGGTTCATTGTAGAATAAACCTCTTGCTTTACACTTAAGCTGTCAAACGAGAAGTAAAATAGAAGTAAGATGAACTAAGAGGTTATTCACAATTAGTTATTTTTTCCCATTTTAATAAATTTGTCCATTTATGATTTTTTATTTTTAAATTAAATCAAATGCTCACAATATTTAGGCACATCTCTTTCTTGTAGTAAAAAATAGAAAAATACATGATGTTCATCTAGAAAATATTATTCTAAAAAAGTAAAAATTTAAGAAATATTCAAGCAAGAATTTAAATGCCAGGTCTAAAAGATTATTTTTGTTCTACTTTAAAAAGTGCTTGGAAAATGTTCATTTAAATATATTTTATTACTCTATTAAGCTAGCTATTATTGTGTTACATTGTTAACTCTTTTGTCAGTGTATATAATATTCGATTTTTTTATTTTTTTAATATATTTTGAGTGTTCTAGGCACAAGTCACACGATATAAATAGCCTATTTATAAAGTCTCTACAATTTGAGCATCTTTTGTAATGCATTAGGAATCACTGATGACACTTGATAGTAAGAATTTTTATAATGTTTGATTTCATTAAAATATAACTGACAAATAAAACAATAATTAATTTGCAACACTAAAAGGATCCATAGGCAAGATATTTACATACTATTTTTACTATTTTTTTATGTAGCTAATAGTAGGTTGCTTAATTTGTAAAAATTACATTTTTAGATTAAGATTCCATTAAAGAAATACAAGACCTATCGTTCTCCATTAATGCATAAAATATTTTTTTAAGTACATTGTATTTACGTATAATTTAGTTTAAAGTTAAGAAAAGTATTCTTTTAGACGGAATCGTTATGAAGAAAAAAAAAAGATTCTTCGTGCGTTTAAATATTCAAATTGAAGGATCAAAATAGTAACGCTCTTTCTAACAGAAGAGAAAAAATGTTGTGTATCGATATATTTAAATTTGAACGCGTAGCTTATGTCGTGGGTTCACTACTTTACCGTTTTCAGATTAACTAAAAAACAGTCAGGGGTTGAATTAGAAAATAGAGATTGGAGGAGCTGAAGAATCAAATACAGTGTAATTTCATTTTATTAAAAGAGCTAAAAGATATTAATATATATAAAAATTTCAAAATTTAATAGATCAAATTATAAATTTTCAAACTATAGGGTATTTAGCACTCTTTCTCCACCACTATGTTCCACCCCGAAAACGGTACCTATTCAAGATAGTGCAAGGCCCGTATTATTTGTGCTTTGAAATTCGTGCAAAGTAAAAAAGTAGTCCAATCATCTCACTCTACATAACAATGGCTATGTAGGTGTAAAGGTTACGAATTCTCTAAACTTGTTATGTCTAAATATGTCTTTTTTTAAGTAAAAGTTAAAAATCAAGTCACATAACTAATTAATATCTATAAAGAATTGTCTATTTCGAATTTCGAATCTACGACTTTCTGCACCAAAAACATTATTTTTGTCGCTGTATCGAAAGCTGGTTTTCAGATATGTCTTTTCTGACTGTGCCGCACTTAAAAATAATAACGCTCTTTTCATCAATCCGTACAGTGTTTCTCCGTATCCTTAAATATGCACGTCAGCTGAGGAGGCAATTAAAATGAGTAATTAAAGAAAAAAAGTTGGCAAGGTGCGCGAGAAAAACCCGAAATTTTTATTAATAGAAATAATAATAAAGTAATGTCGATATAGAAGAACGAATTCGTCGGAATTTTAAATATAACAAAGACGTTATTTTTGGTAACGTCCAGGGGACGTTACCAACGATAACGTCCAGGGGACGTTACCAACGATAACGGCACGATTAATTAAGATGAAATCGCTAATTGCAGCTGCTAAGAAGCTGGCCGTTGAGAACGGTGACGTCCAGAAAAAAAAAAAAAAAAAAAACTGTGGCCGTCGCCAACGATGACGGCCTGCAAAAAAAACAAATACCCCGAGGCCGTTGTCAAAGATAACGTCCAGACTCTGGAAAAAAAAAAAAAAAAAAAAAAATCCTGGCCGTTGCCAAAGATAACGTCCAACATTTTTTGATACAACGCCAACATTTTTTGATTCCAAATTCAGCGAGTAAACTCAAATTGTGAAAAAAAAATTATTTAGACTATTAAACAATAATTAATTTTGAAAATCCAAACCGTTCAACATGTTCGAAATATTGAAATGTGCTTGGAGACCAAATTTTACATTTTTTGGAATTTTTTTACTATTTATTAAGCCACTTTTTCAATCGCTGATCCGGTGGTCCAGAAAATTTTACTGTTTTTTACTGTTTACCGTTGGATCAGTAATTGAAAAAGTGGCTTAATAAATAGTAAAAAAATTCCAAAAAATGTAAAATTTGGTCTCCAAGCACATTTCAATATTTAGAACATGTTGAACGGTTCGGATCGGTTGGTTGGATTTTCAAAATGCAAAAAGTAGTCCGAAGTAAAGAGGGGGTTTTACTTTGCAAAGCACCGTAGCCTTACTCTTATTATATTATTATTATTATTATTATTAAGTAAGGATCGTTACCCGTGGTCCAAAATCTTTAGATCAATGAATATTTTACTTATCCAAAAAATAATAAAATATTCTAAAAAATATATAAAATGTGATCTCCAAGGATACAAAGATCAAGTTAAGTGGTTTGGATCGGCCGTTTGAACTTTGAAAATGAAGATTTCGATTTAAAGCACAAGACGATCCTTACTTAATAATAATAATAATAATATAATAAGAGTAAGGCTACGGTGCTTTGCAAAGTAAAACCCCCTCTTTACTTCGGGTTACTTTTTGCATTTTGAAAATCCAACCAACCGATCTGAACCGTTCAACATGTTCTAAATATTGAAATGTGCTTGGAGACCAAATTTTACATTTTTTGGAATTTTTTTACTATTTATTAAGCCACCTTTTCAATTACTGATCCAACGGTAAACAGTAAAAAACAGTAAAATTTTCTGGACCACCGGATCAGCGATTGAAAAAGTGGCTTAATAAATAGTAAAAAAATTCCAAAAAATGTAAAATTTGGTCTCCAAGCACATTTCAATATTTCGAACATGTTGAACGGTTTGGATTTTCAAAATTAATTATTGTTTAATAGTCTAAATAATTTTTTTTTCACAATTTGAGTTTACTCGCTGAATTTGGAATCAAAAAATGTTGGACGTTATCTTTGGCAACGGCCAGGATTTTTTTTTTTTTTTCCAGAGTCTGGACGTTATCTTTGACAACGGCCTCGGGGTATTTGTTTTTTTTGCAGGCCGTCATCGTTGGCGACGGCCACAGTTTTTTTTTTTTTTTTTTTTCTGGACGTCACCGTTCTCAACGGCCAGCTTCTTAGCAGCTGCGATTAGCGATTTCATCTTAATTAATCGGGCCGTTATCGTTGGTAACGTCCCCTGGACGTTACCACAAATAACGTCTTTGTTAGATTTAAAATTCCGACGAATTCGTTCTTCTATATCGACATTACTTTATTATTATTTCTATTAATAAAAATTTCGGTGAGAAAAACCACCGAACCCAAGCCGAAATTTTTATTAATAGAAATAATAATAAACTAATGTCGATATAGAAGAACGAATTCGTCCGAATTTTAAATCTAACAAAGACGTTATTTTTGGTAACGTCCAGGGGACGTTATCAACGATAACGGCCCGATTAACTAAGCTGAAATCGCTAATCGCAGCTCCTTAAGAAGCTGGCCGTCACCAACGATAACGTCCAGAGGAAAAAAAAAAAAAAAATTTGGCCGTCGCCAACAATGACGGCCAGCCTTTTTTTCCTTTGGTTTTGATTTTCTCCGATATCCTGCTCCAATATTTTTCCTTAAATTATGAAAAAGTTTTTATTTAGACTATTAAACAATAATTAATTTTGAAAATCCAAACCGTTCAACATGTTCGAAATATTGAAATGTGCTTGGAGACCAAATTTTACATTTTTTGGAATTTTTGTACTATTTATTAAGCCACTTTTTCAATCGCTGATCCGGTGGTCCAGAAAATTTTACTGTTTTTTACTGTTTACCGTTGGATCAGTAATTTTCAAAGTGACTTAATAAATAGTAAAAAAGTTCCAAAAAATGTAAAATTTGGTCTCCAAGCACATTTCAATATTTCGAACATGTTGAACGGTTTGGATTTTCAAAATTAATTATTGTTTAATAGTCTAAATAAAAACTTTTTCACAATTTCAGAAAAAATATTGGATAGCATATCAAATATTGGAGCAGGATATCGGAGAAAATCAAAACCAAAGGAAAAAAAAGGCTGGCCGTCATCGTTGGCGACGGCCAAAGTTGTTTTTTTTTTTCCTCTGGACGTTATCGTTGGTGACGGCCAGCTTCTTAAGGAGCTGCGATTAGCGATTTCAGCTTAGTTAATCGGGCCGTTATCGTTGATAACGTCCCCTGGACGTTACCAAAAATAGCGTCTTTGTTAGATTTAAAATTCAGACGAATTCGTTCTTCTATATACACATTAGTTTATTATTATTTCTATTAATAAAAATTTCGGGAACCCAAGAGACATGTACTTTTCGGCACATGATGAAAAATGGATAACTCGGCTCACGCTCCGCACAAGGGCCAAGTGCAAGTGGCAAGGCATCAGAGGACAAAAAAATTTTCTGCCGCTCTTACGCTATCTCTTCCTCTTTATATGTATGGACGGATTGGGTAGGGATTGGCCACCTCTCATCTCTTCCTCCTCTATTCTCCTCTTCCTCTTTCGGTTGATTGAGTACCGCTTTAATCTCTCTCTCTCTCTCCTCTCCTTGATTGCTTCGTTGTTTATTTACAGTAAGTTAATTACAAGATTACAATCTGTTAAATTTCAATTAGCAATCTCGTCTCTGGTCCTTCATTTGAAATTAGTTTTAATATCATTTTCAAAACTGTGTCATGCCCCCGAGGTGCTTGTGAAAATGTGCTATAGATAAAATAGAGAGAAGAATCAGTGCCTTGCCTGACCCTCTTCTAAGTTCTAACCACACAGTTCAGGTGTGTTGCATTCTATTATTATGATTGGGTGGTTCAACTTTACAATGGTTGAGCTGCATTTATCTTTTACAACCCAAAGCTTTTCATGTTTTCATTAGCCAGTTTAATGGCTATCTATCATTCAATACTTTATTATTCCCATCTGTGGATAATTGTTCAACTTCAAACCTGTTTTGAGTGCTTTAAAAATGAAGACCATATATCACAAGGTAGTCTGTAGTATATATAGACAGCTATTGAATTACCTCAACACTGTATATTGAGAAAAACCAGATATAATTTACATTTGAGTATTTGGTGGATAAAGCCTCTTCATTGGCTGTTTTTTAAGGTCCATATTCCTCTAGAATATGACACAATATTGGACAATTTCAATAACCAAAATTGCATTGTTGTTCATTATCTGTGTTAATGATGTACTATTTTTGAATGCAGTATAGAAAATAGACAGGTGTGCTTCTCACTCGTAAGAAAGAAAAACTCAACCTTGTTGGTTAAGATGGTGCATGCGTTGTCTCTTGCCCCCTTTTCATCACTTTCACCTTTAGCTTCCCTATCCCTATCTCAGCCTCAATCTCGATCGACATTCCCATCCACATCGGCTTCTTGTCATAGGCTCTGCCTTTTCTGCTATGCCGTCCCCCAATCCAAATCTCAATCCCAAAGCATCACTAACAACCCAAAACCACCACCATCTACAATTAATTTCCCGAGTGACACCAGTGCTGGCAACATTCTTGGGAAGACTCAAAGGAGGCCACAGCAGCAGCATTACAAGGGGAAGGGGAAGATGGAGAAGGATGAGGTGGAGAGAAAGAGACATTGGAAGGCGGTTCCCGTTTCAACCCAAGAGGCAATTAGCCGTTTTCACTCTCTGTTGGCACTCCATCCAACCTCCATCTATCCCTTCAACCAGCTCCTGGGTGCCTTAGTCCGCTACCAAACATCTGGCGACTCATACCCAGCCATCTTTTCCCTCTTCAGCCTCTTAACCCAAACTGAAGGAATCCGTCCTGATGAATATACCTATGCGATCATGATTCAATTCTGCGTTCAAACGAATCGGCTTAGCCTAGCTTTTGCTTTTCTCGGACGGCTTCTCAAAGAGGGTCTCAGAAGTACCACCGTGACCTTCACTTCATTACTCAAGGGTCTTTGTTCTGATAATAGGATCAATGAGGCTGCAGCCGTAGTGCTCTACAAAATGCCCAAGCAGGGATGTATACCAAATGTGATCTCATATAGCGTTCTTATCAAGGGGCTTTGCTCCAACGGCAAGACTCGCTTAGGCCTTCAGTTACTTTTTAAAATGGTTAAACATGGTGGTGAGTGTGAACCCAATGTGATAACGTACAGCACAGTTGTAGATGTGCTCTGCAAGGCGGGTGAACTCACTAAGGCCTTTGGTCTGTACAGACAGATGTATTCTGCTGGGGTTATACCTAACACTGTGACATACAGCTCGTTGATTTATGGTCTATGCAATATGGGTGCTTTGGACAAGGCAGAAGAGCTGCTACAGATCATGATTTCTGAAGGTCATGAGCCCAATGTCGTGACTTATACCACTCTTATAGGCGGGCTGTGCCAAAGAGGTGAAGTTGAGAAGGCAGAGGAGTTGCTGCATGACATGATTTCCAAAGGTCATGTGCCCGATGTCTTGACTTATACCACCCTTATAGATGGGCTGGGCAAGAATGGTGAAATTGAGAAGGCAGAAGAGCTGCTACAGACCATGATTTCTGAAGGTCATGAGCCCAATGTCGTGACTTATACCACTCTTATAGGCGGGCTGTGCAAGAAAGGTGAAATTGAGAAGGCAGAGGAGTTGTTGCATGAGATGATTTCCAAAGGGCAGGCGCCCAATGTCGTGACTTACACCACTCTTATTAATGGGCTGTGCAAGACAGGCAAAATTGAGAAGGCAAAAGAGTCGCTGCATCACATGATTTCCAAAGGGCTGGTGCCTGACGAAGTGACTTATACCACTCTTATTGATGGACTGTGCAAAGAAGGTGAAATTGAGAAGGCAAAAAAGTTGCTGCAGGAGATGATTTCCAAAGGTCAAGTGCCAAATGTCGTGACTTACAATGCTCTTATGGATGGTATGTGCAAGCATGGTGAAATTGAGAAGGGAAAGGTGTTGCTGCATGACATGGTTTCCAAAGGGTTGGAGCCTGATGTCGTGACTTACAACACTCTTTTAAATGGTCTGTGCAAGAAAGGTGAAATTATGAAGGCAGAGGAATTGCTTCATGATATGATTTCCAAAGGGCAGGTGCCCAATGTCGTGACTTATACCACTCTTATTGATGGGCTGTGCAAAGAAGGTGAAATTGAGAAGGCAAAAGAGTTGCTGCAGGACATGATTTCCAAAGGTCAAGTGCCAAATGTCGTGACTTACAATACTCTTATGGATGGTATGTGCAAGCATGGTGAAATTGAGAAGGCACAAGAGTTGCTGCATGACATGATTTCCAATGGGCAGGTGCCTGATGTTGTGACTTACAACATTCTTGTAGATAGGCTGTGCAAGAATGGTGAAATTGAGAAGGGATAAGAGTTGCTGCATCACATGATTTCCAAAGGGCTGGTGCGAAGTGACTTATACCAGTCTTATTGATGGGCTGTGCAAAGAAGGTGAAATTGAGAAGGCAAAAGAGCTGCTGGAGGACATGATTTCCATAGGTCATGTGCCAAATGTCGTGACTCACAACGCTCTCATGGATGGTATGTGCAAGCATGGTGAAATTGAGAAGGCACCAGAGTTGTTGCATGACATGATTTCCAAAGGGCAGGTGCCCAATGTCGTGACTTACAACACTCTTATGGATGGTATGTGCAAGCATGGTGAAATTGAGAAGGCACCAGAGTTGCTGCATGACATGATTTCCAATGGGCAGGTGCCTGATGTTGTGACTTGCAACATTCTTGTAGATAGGCTGTGCAAGAATGGTGAAATTGAGAAGGGAAAGGTGTTGCTGCATGACATGGTTTCCAAAGGGCTAGAGCCTGATGTCGTGACTTACAACACTCTTTTAAATGGTCTGTGCAAAAGGTGAAATTAAGAAGGCAGAGGAATTGCTTCATGAGATGATTTCCAAAGGGCTGGAACCCGATGTCGTGACTTACACCACTCTTGTTGATGGGCTGTGCAAGAAATGCGAAATTGAGAAGGCAAAAGAGTTGGTGCATGACATGATTTCCCAAGGGCTGGTGCCTGACAAATTGACTTATACCACTCTTATTGGTGGGCTGTGGAAAGAAGGTGAAATTGACAAGGAAAAAGAGTTGGTGCATGACATGATTTCCAAAGGGCTGGAGGCCTAGTTCGTGACTTCGAACACTTAAATATTTGTCAATTGGATATGCAAGAAAGGTGAATTGATTGTTGTGATGTTTCCGACTCTTATAGATTGAGCCGTTAAAAGGTGAGAACTTCATTGGTGTGACCTGCAGCAGTAAAGTGTTAGGCTTGTGTGCCGTGTGTGTGTGCTCAGCATGTGTTGTGCCGTGCTGGTACCTCATTATGGCTTGGATGTGGTGTGCCTGCGCATGTTGAACAGCACAAAACGACACGCCATGTTTGGGCTTGCCGTGCACGTGTCTGGCCGTGTATGCCCTTTTTTATTTAAATCCAAGAATATTGTAAAAAATAGTAACATAGACAATGTTTTGCTAATTTTCAATTTTTTTTGTTTGTTTTCAGACTTGGGTCCGCCAATGTTTATGCACATGGACAAAGTAAAAAATTAAAAATTGTTAGTGTATTGTTTAGAAAATTAGGAATTGTAAATTAATTATTAATACTAGTAGAAATTTATGCATATTTTTTTTTGCTTAAGTCGATATAAGAGCTTACAAGATTTGCCTGAATTTCTTAATTGTACTCTCAGGTAACATGAGGGGATACAGATTCATATAATCACATCCCTCATTGTCGTGAATTGTTTCTTAATTGACTTTGTTCCTTTAATAATTAAATGCTAGAGTGAATTTCTTAGTTTTTTTATTAGTTTCTTTTTGGAGTTACTGTAATATTATTATTGTAATTACCTTCACATGTGAATTTCTTTGATGGAATAGGAGCCTGAGAGGTGCAACTTGACCGATGTGGTCAGTGCTTGCCGATTGCATCATTTGTGCCAGCTTGGAAAGGGCCCCGAACAGCTTGCCTTCTCTAACGAAGCTGACGATGATTGGTGGCCATCGTTTAGTCAGCACTCTGTTAAGCTCTCTAAAGCGCCAGTGTTTTTTCCTCGTCGACTTCCTAAAGGGGCATGTGATGTATGGAACTATGAAAGCACAGCTGCTACTTTGTTTGTTGTTTGTTTTTCCTTTAACTCTGTACAACTGATAGCCTCTATCAGTGTTTCAAAAAAAAAAAAAAAGCACAGCTGCTATTTTCTTGCGCAGCCGCATTATGTGAAGCAACGTGGGCACTTTTTGAGAGAGAAAAAAAAGGATCAACTGCTAGTACACACAGCATTGGCTGCCCTTTGATCGACTCTACATGTGCCTTTGTTGATTGACAAACTGGGTACAGGATCAAGTCCCCACTCAATCATGACCCTGCCCGGTATATCCTCACTGTCATTGACACTACAGGTGGACAGAATAATTGTCCAGTGTGCTCGATAAATTCTGAAATTTCAGCTCCAGCCGATCATATGTGTCATCTCCTTTGGAACAAGCAGCTGAGTAGAAAGTAAAAAAATAGTATACATGTGCTATATAGATTAGGATTTGTTAATTTCTGGTTTGTCTGGTGCTCAATTGCCTAATTATATTGGCTGACATCCAAATTGAGCTCTCTGTTGTGCAAATTAAAACTCGAATTAGCCTAAAAGTATTCCCAATTGTCTGCACAACCAAGTAACCTAAGAGGTGTGCAAGAAAAGGTCTGGTGCTGGTATAGGAGTTGTATCCATTGGTTTGCTAAAGATACCTTCTACCTACTCAAGTGGAGTCGTTATTTTCTTGAATTTTTAGATTGTTATATGTTTTCTTCCCCTCAATTTCTAGTGATTACCATGTAGTATGGCACTGATACTGGTACCAGGTTAGAGTTTTGCTTCAGATTATTTTTTATTTTTATTTTACAAACTGTGCTATAATGAAGGACAGTTTGACCTCATTTGAAGAAAAAGTAAATTGCACATCTGTACTGGGTTTTCTATTTTTGGGATTTTACTAGAATTTTAACCTATTAGTGAATTGTTTCCGTAAAGAATCAAACGAGAGGAAGAGATGAGACCATAATATATAATTTATTTAACAACATAATCCAACTCATTGCATCTTACTGCTTGTACAATGCGATATTTTCATAGCTAATCAAAACTCTATCAAAATAAATCTTAAATCTTGACTCTAGTTTGCAAAAACTTACGTACGGACTATAGAATTAAATCTATAAATTTAAATGTGGTTTAAGCATTTCGATCCTGAGAGATACGTTTCGCTAAAAGAACGATTCTGAATGCCACACCTAGTGGATAATTTGTCAATTATTAGATACAGAGACCGGTGACTAGGAGTGTGGACTGTGAAATTGATGCCACATTATTTTTATCTTTTCTTGTTAAGACTTTCGTTTTGTTCCAAAGAATATTGGTACTTTTGTTGAATCTGTGCTAGACTGGCTCATACTTTGTACATCGCTTCCGCTATTGATGTATCAGTTTTATTATTTTATTGTTGCATGATTTGTATGAACATTTTTATATTATGATGGGTGACTTGTATTTCTATGTTATTTATGCTTTTGCTATTATGTTATATTTTTATAGTATTTTGACGGGATTAATTACTGCCTGAATCGTAATTCTGATTTGGATTGGGTAAAAAGAGAAAGAAAGAAAGAAAAATGTTAGGTGCATGCATGATTAGTTATTTTTTTTTTCATTTTTAATAAATCTGTTTGTTTATAATTTTTGCAGTCTTATTTTTTTTTTAAATGAAAGGCTCAGTCTTAAGGCACATCACTTTTTTTTTTGCTGTAGTCAAAGATAGAAAAATACACGATGTTCTTCTAACAAAAAATATTATTCTAAAAATGTAGAAAATTAAAAAATATTCAAGAATTCAAATTGCTGTAAAAGTTTGTATTGTTTGTTGCCTAGGAAAATATGTACTCTTAATCTTAATCATGAATTATTTATATATTTGCATGTATCAAATGTATATTCCAAATATATAAATAATTATGCATGTTATTAATACAAGTAGAAATTTATGCATGTTTTTTTTGCTTAAGTCGATATAAGAGCTTACAAGATTTGCCTTCTTTTTTGTATTTAATCACTCCCGTCATATTCATCGCCGTCATCATGAATTGTTCCTTCGATATTACCTTCATTTGTAGGTGGACTTTGTCTTTGCTTGGCATCCTTTTATGAATTTAGAAGTACATCTATGAATTAATTCAAGCACACATAAACAAGTCAATTCAAGCATTACAGGCATTTTTTATGTTCTCAGATCTTCTATCAGTTGACCAATTTGATGTTTATTTGCATCAAGGAAGATATAATGTATGTTTGATTAAATGAAGCTTGTTTGCACCCGTTGTTTTACATGTATAGAAGCTAATTTCACATTTGAGGGCTAATTGAATAAAAAATTTGCCTAATGAGAGTAATTTGAACTATAACGGTTGTCTTAATAGCCTTAGTTAGGCTCACATAACTGTTGCAACCAACCATTAGATTTGAACAATAACGGTTGTCTTAATTTGCCTAACTGTGCCAGTGCTCTCTCCTCGCCAACTTCCTAAAGGGACATGTGATGCATGGAACTATGGGAGCATGACTGCTATTTTCTTGCGCTATATAAACTAGCATACTGTACCAGAAAAAGTAATATACATGTGCTATATAGACTATGAGGATTGTGTAAATTTCTGGTTTGTCTGTCGCTCAATTGCCTAATTATATTGGCTGACATCTCCTATTTGAGCTCTCTGTTGTGTAAATTAAAACTCGAATTAGCCTAAAACTATTCCCAATTGTCTAGACAACTAAGAAACCTAAGAGGATGTGTGCAAGAAAAGGTATGGTGCTGGTACAGGAGTTGTATCCACTGGTTTGCTAAACATACCCTCTACCTGATCAAGTGGAGTCGGCATTTTCTTGTATTTTAATTGTGTTAGATTTTCTCTTCACCTTAATTTCTAGTGATTACCATGTAGTAGGGCAATGATACTGGTACCAGGTTACAGGTTTTTTTTTGTGCCTTAATGAATGTCAGTTTGACCTCATAATTGCACAACTTTGCTGGGTTTTATATTTTTTGGGATTATTGTAGAATTTTATCCTATCAGTGAATTGGTCCGGTAAAGGAATCAAACGAGAGGAAAGAGAAAGTGAGAAGACAACTCATTTTAATTTAAGGTTCTTAATTAGAAGTATGACTTTCTTGTGATACAACCAGGAGATCCATCAATCCTATCTTATCATTTTCATTAGAAGTATGGCTTTTCAGAATGCATGTCAGGAAAGCTGCATATATTTTCGTTTTAATTTTCAAGAACTCATAAATAATATTTTATTATTTACAAACTATATAATAATATTTGCTAAATTTTGTTATTTTCATTGGTTATGTGATGATTATTTTTTTAATTTGTTGTATATGATGACATTTGATAATAAGTATTTGTATAATGTTTGATTTTCATTAAAAGACAATTGACAAACAAAACAATTTTGCAATAATAAAATGATTCATATGAAGACTTTTTTTTCATGCAGCTATAGCTAATGGTTGGATGCTTAATATGTAAAAATTACTCTTTTAGATGATAATTCCAGTAAAGAAAAACAAGGCCGGCTGTTCTCCATTAAATGCATAAATTATTTTCTTTGAAGTGCATTGTATTTAAGCATAATTTAGTATAATGCTAAAAAAAGAAAGTATTCCATCAAAACAGAATCGGTATATAATAGCGCCTTAATAAAGGACAGTTTGACCTGTTCTATCTATGAAGCATGGGAATGTGTGGCTGAAGTTTTATCATCCAGGATTTATAGGAGAGAATGAGTAGGAAAGAATTTAGTTAAGGTTTTAAGACTGGTCTGTAATAAAATTCAACTGTTCTCTTTTTAATGAAACGGGCATTTATGATTTATGCTTTTAATAAAAAAAAAAGGATATTAAGGGGAAAAAATCTTTATGCGTTGAATATTTAAATTGGATGATCAAAATAGCTTTCGATAGCATAGAGAGAGAGGGAATTCGGATCACCCCTGGTACCTGACTCAAGCAAATTGGAAACAGACGGTCCAGACTCGTTCTTTTAACTTGGCACAAATCTCAAAGCACAAATAATACTGGCCTCCTGCGCCATCCCCGAATAGGCATCATTTTGAGTTAATCTGAGCCGTCTGTTTCAATTTGCTTGGGTCAGGTACCTGGGAGGATTCGGATTCGGATTCGAGAGAGGAGAGGGATGTTGTTTTGTGTTTTGACGTATCAAAACGTGCCGTATTAAGATGTGTTTTTTCTGTGTTGTGGTGTGCTTAAATATCTTTCTCCCAGACAACACTTCCAAAGTGTCGTCATGACACATCTAACAATATTGGAGCTCTTTGGGCCAATTTATTTTGTAACGCAAGTCCTTCTCGTAACTAGGGGTGTCAATGATACCATTTTAACCGTTTACCCTACCCGTACCGTATTCGTTAAGGCGGGTATGGATAATGTTTTTTTTTTCATTAGCTTATCGGGTATGGGTATGGGTAAGGATTTTTTCGTTAGCTAAACAGGTATGGGTATGGATATGTGTAAAGGCTATTTCGTACCCGTTATCCTATAGGGTAATTATATAAAATAATATTATATGATAATGCTTGAGCAATAATTAGTGATGGTAACGGCAAAAGTGCAAAAAGGGAAACCCGCATTAACATAACAGAACGATAAGAATATATAGATTTTTTTATGGTACAGTATCACTATATGGTCGTCTGTTTTACTGATAGAATACTTTTTTATGCTTGTAGTTAATTATGATAGTGCAAACTCAGCACTCAATCACTATTGGTGCTTCCTTCAAGAATTTTACGAAGGTAACCTTTTCTTTCATTTTTTCCTTACAATTTTGATTAGTGGATATTGCACTAGCTAAAACCATGGTAGTTTATTATCTTAGTTTAATCATTTCAGAGTTTAGCATCAAAAAATGATTTATTTTGTGATATTTCATATAATAATATTTTTGTAATAATTAGTGATGTACATTTGTTATTTAATGTATGTTTTTTGCTATAAGAAAAATGTTAAACATATTACTTTTATTTGCATGTTTGTTATTTAGTTAAATAATTAAATTTGTTCGAATAAATATTTGTGTTTTCAAATTCTCTTGCTTTCTAAACAAACAATTTAGTTGAAATTGATTGTACATTTGTTTTTTTTATTAGTAATGTGATTGTATATGTATGAAATGATGAGTTTTGATATTCTATATGTAAAACATAATAAAATTAATTATTATATTACTATTATTATTCGTTATTCACCCGCTACCGTTTCGTTACCTGATAATTTTAACGGGTATGGGTAGAGTAGGATAAGATCAATTCTTAATAGGTAAGGATAGGATATGAATAACGTCAATTATTAATGAGTATGGATATGAAAATGCTTCCATTCTACCCGTATCGTACTTATTGACAGTAACTAGCTTTTTTTTATTTCTTCTATCGTTTTTAGTGTACGGCGAAATGAAACAACTCGATTTACTTTTCGGCACGAGTAACCTATCTTAATCGCATCATCTAATAGCAGGTGCAAACTTTCTTGCGCCGAGAAAACCCACCAATCCAAGAGACATGATCTACTTTTCGGCGCATGATGGAAAATGGATATCACCAAGAAGATTTGTAACGGTTTGGGGAATCCATCCGGGGAGCCTAAAAAGTACGGATATAACTAAATAGGAGCTCGGCTTCGGATCTGCATATTTGTTCTGCCTCAGTCCTGTGATTTTAACTTTAGACCGTTCCAATTAGTATATGGGCCGAACAAGAATATAGGTCAAATTTGAGTCCGATGGGTTCATAGACCGTCCGATCAACTTTAAGATTCGTGTACATGAATTTTAAAGCAGACGCGAAATTATTGGAGCGAATCTTAAAGCAGATCGGACGGTCATTGAATCCACACGCCAGTTATATAACGAACGGATAGGATTCTTCAGTGCGTTAATGCAGGTTAGCAGGTAATATGAATTCGATTATTAGTTTCTTTCGTTTGACTAGTACCAAGGCGTCAGACACTCAAGAGGAGACAAAAATCTCTGCCACTCTTACGCTATCTCTTCCTCTTTGGCTTCCTGCCTTGCTTTGGTTGGACGGACGGCTTGGGTTGGGATTGGCCATCTCATCTCTTCCTCTTCCTCTTCCTCTTCCTCTTCCTCTTAGTTTCTTTCTTTCACTGTGCTCAGCTGACAGCCTCAGACTATGCACAAGTGCCGAGTGCAAGTGCCAAGGCGTCAGAGGAAAAAAAACCTCTGCCTTGCTTTGAATGCACAGACGAATTGGGATGGGATTGATCACCTCATCTCTTCCTCATCTTCTTTCAGTTGATTGGGTACCGCTTTAATCTATCTTTCCCTCCTCTCCTTGATCGTTTCGTGGTTTATGTACAGCACAGTCAATTATAATTTGTTAATTTTCAAATAGCAATATCATCTCTGGTCCTTGATTTGAAATGAGTCTTTATTACATTTTCAGAACTGGGTCATGCACCCAGGGTGCTTGTCGAAATGCTCTTTAGTTTGTGAGGTGAAGTAATCTCTGGAGAAAACTAGAGAGAAGTATCAGTGCCTTACCTGACCCTCTTCTAACCCCATAGTTCAGCTGTGTGCGTTGTATCAATTTGATTGGGTGGTTCAACTTTATAATGGTTGAGCTGCATTCATCTTTTACATCCCAAAGCTTTTCATGTTTTCATTTAGCCCTCCCCAGTATTAGCAAGAATGTCCTTCCTAAATGGATTTGCATACGGTTCATTGATACCATGAAGGTACCAATGCAAATTAAATTGGAATAAATAGATTGGGATGAGTTCTTCCTATTATGAACTGATGGCTGAAAAACTAAACCATGGATATTGGTTTCGTGATCTACTCAGCACATCCATAAGCGGTTATAACCATTCAATCTATAGTACTCTTATCCTTCCAATCATGGGAGCAAAGCAGCCCAAATCGGGGACAGTTGATGTCTTATTGGAGCTGCGCCCTATTTATAATTTTTGCCTTTTAAGTGTACCTACCTTAATGGAACAAATAAGAATGGCAATCAGCACATAGATTCATTTCAATGTGCACATCTGTTCCTTACCCATCCCATACTGTACACTCCCCTATAGAAAGTAGAAACTCAAATCTGGTCTCTTTCACTTAGGAATCAATCTCTCTCTGCTCAGTCACCGCAGGAGAATTAGCATTCTGTTTTTATGGCCAACTCTCTATGCCCAGTGCTTGGCATCCCCTATCATAGTATCATTCTGATTTACAGTCTAGGGTAGGGCCCTTATTTCCCCTATCCTTAAAAAATTAAGTCTGTTTCGAGGGCTTTAACATTGATAACCATATGTCACAAGGTAGTCACTGGTATAGACAGCTATCAAATTTCTCTCAACACTGTATATTGCAAAAAATGGATATAATTTACTTCAAGTTACATTTAATTAGTGGGTGGATAAAGCTTCTTCAATAACTGTTTTTTAAGGTCCATATTCCTCTAGAATATGACAATATTGGACAGTTTCAATAACCAAAAATTGCATTATTGTTCATAATCTGTGTTAATGATGTACTATTTTATATTGCAGTAATATAAAACAGGCAGGCATACTTGTCAGTTGTCACTTGTAAGAAAGGAAATCTCAATCTTGTTGGTTAAAATTATTTTAGAGAGACTGGGAGTGAAGTCAAATAAGAATAAGATGGTGCATGCTTTGTCTCTCTCCCCCTTCTCTTCACTTCCACCTTTAGCTTCCCTATCCCAATCTCAGTCTCAATTCCCATTGGCATCCCCATCCCCATCCAAATCGACTTCTTGTCGTGGCCTCTGCCTTTGCTGCTGTGTTGTCTCCCATTCCAAATCTCAATCCCAAAGAATCACCAACAATCCAAAACCACTACCACCTTCAAATAATTTCCCTAGTGACACCAGTGCGGGAAACATTCTTGGGAAGATTGGAAGGAGGCCACAGCAGCAGCATTACAAGGGGAAGGAGAAGCTGGAGAAAGATGAGAAGGAGAGGAGACACTTTAAGGGTCCCATTTCTACCCAAGAGGCGCATCGCCGTTTTCACAATCTGTTGGCTCTCCATCCGACTTCAATCCATCCCTTCAACCAGCTCCTGGCTGCCTTGGTTAGAAGCCAAACCTCAAACGACCCTTACCCATCCATCTTTTCCCTCTTCAGCCTCTTAACCCAAACTGAAGGAATTCGTCCTGATAAATATACCTATGCGATCATGATTCAATTCTGTGTTCAAACGAATCGGCTCAGCCTAGCATTTGCTTTTCTGGGACGGCTTCTCAGCGAGGGTCTCAGAGCTAACACCGCGACCATCACTCCATTACTCAAGGGCCTTTGTTCTAAGAATAGGATCAATGAGGCTGCAGCCATAGTGCTCTACAAAATGCCTAAGATAGGATGTACACCCAGTGTGATCTCTTATAGCATTCTTATCAAGGGGCTTTGCTCCAATGGCAAGACTCGCTTAGCCCTTCAATTGCTTTTTAAAATGGTTAAACATGGTGGTGAGTGTGAACCCAATGTGATCACCTACAGCACAGTTGTAGATGTGCTATGCAAGAAGTGTGACCTCACTAAGGCATTTTGTTTGTACAGACAGATGTATTCTGCTAGGGTTAGACCTAATATTGTAACATACAATTCGTTGATTTATGGTCTATGCAAGAAGGGGGCATTTGACAAGGCAGAAGAGTTGCTACAGACCATGATTTCTGAAGGTCTTGAGCCCAATGTTGTGACATACAACACTCTTATTGATGGGCTATGCAAGAAAGATGAAATTGAGAAGGCAAGTGCATTGCTGCATGACATGATTTCCATAGGGCAGGAACCTGATGTCGTGACATACAACTCTTTAATGTATGGCCTGTGCAAGAAAGGTGAAATTGAGAAGGCAAAGGAGTTGTTGCATGATATGATTTCCAAAGGGCAGAAACCGGATGTCGTGACTTATACCACTGCTATAGATTGGCTGTGCAAGAAGGGTGAAATTGAGAAGGCAAAGGAGTTGATGCATGACATGATTTCCATTGGGCAGAAACCGGATGTTGTGACTTATACCACTCTTATAGATGGGCTGTGCAAGAAAGGTGAAATTGAGAAGGCAAAGGAATTGCTGCATGGCATGATTTCCAGAGGGCTGGAGCCCAATGTCGTGACTTACAACACTCTTATAGATGGGCTGTCCAAGAAAGGTGAAATTGAGAAGGCAAAGGAGTTGATGCATGACATGATTTCCAAAGGGCAGGAACCGGATGTCGTGACTTATACCACTCTTATAGATGGGCTGTGCAAGAAAGGTGAAATTGAGGAGGCAAAGGAGTTGCTGCTTGAGATGATTTCCAGAGGGCAGGAACCCGATGCCGTGACATATTCCACTCTTATAGATGGGCTATGCAAGAAAGGTGAACTTGAGAAGGCAAAGGAGTTGCTGCATGACATGATTTCCCGAGGGCAGGAACCCAATATCGTGACTCATACCACTCTTATGAATTGGCTGTGCAAGTAAGGTGAAATTGAGAAGGCAAAGTTGATGATGCATGACATGATTTCGAAAAGGGCAGGAGGCCAATGTCGTGACTTACAACACTATTATAGATGGGATGTGCAAGAAAGGTGAAATTGAAAAGGCAAAGGAGCTGCTGCATGTTAGAAACGGAGAACACAATTAGCTACACAATTCGGGAAGGAGAAAAAAAGAGGTCGAAGCTGGGAGCTGTTGTGTTCTGTGGCCCAAATGCAATTAAAAGTACTGACAGTGAGCTCATTTGGAAATGAGACAGCAATTATTAAAGTGGGTCCTAGCGATAGCGAAACCCTGGACATGTTCGGCACTGAAACCAATAATAAAACATTCATCTCTTTTAGTAGTTAGCCTTGAAAATGAACGACAATCTTTTAAATTCTTTCTCGTTTTCATCAGCTATTAAAGGGCTGTGAATTGTAAAGACCAGTTATGCGATTTATGAAATTACTTCTTTTTTTCTCTTTTTTTTTTGAAACGCTGATAGCGGCTATCAGTTTAATACATCCAGATTTCTTAATACATAAGTTTGCAAATATTGATGCCTACAAATATCCTGAGCTACTGAAAGGAAAAGTAAAACACTTAGCAATATCTTTGCCACAACTGAATTTCTCTCCGAGCTCGATGAGCCACTGTGATCGGGTCGCTTCCTTTTCCTTCAAATATGTGACTGTTTCGGTTTCTCCAGATGAACCAGCAGCCTGCAAAGAAAAGAACTCTCCATCTGCTTCTCATCTCCTTGTTTTGGCATGCTCTGGCATTGTTTGACAGTACTTCTTGTAGAGTATCTCCGCGATGCCTTAATGCTAGTCTCGTCAGTGAGTATAGCGTGTGCCAGAAAATGGATGCGAACCGGCATCTGAGGAACAGGTGGGAAGAGGTTTCTAGGGGACCAGGTTGGCAAAGGACACAGCCTGGCTCGCAGTGGAGCCCCCTTCGAACCATTCTGTCGTGTGTAAGAAGCTTATCCTGTGTGGACAGGAACGCAAAGACGCGGACTGTGGGGGGCATTTTGAGATTCCAAACGAACCTAAATCTGCATTTAGTTTTCCCTCCCGATATCATGATCTGATAAAATGATTTGGCTGTGTATTCGTTGGTATTATTCCATCTCCACCGTAATTCATCTACCGAGGCATCATTGAGTAGACTATCCTCATGTAAGCCGTGCTGGATTGCCTTTTGTAATGACCAGTTACGGGTTGCCGGCGTCGGTCTTTGCTGGTTGGCCAGTACTTGTTGTGACCATGAATCAAACCAATACGATATCCGTGTCCCCGGGCCGATCTGCCACATGGTGCTCCAATTAAACAAAGGTCTCAATTTCAGAAGCTGCATCCAGAAGAAGGACCCAGTTCGCATCCAAATTCTATGTTGTATATGGGATTTTGTAGTAGACCTGATGGCAGTGGCTGTTTCAGTCCAAAGCGAGTTGGGGTGCCGGTACAATCTCCACCACCATCGCAAGAGGAGTGAGTAGTTTCTAATGGAGAGATTGGCCACTCCCATGCCGCCATTTACCTTTGGAAGGCAAACCTGCGGCCATTCGAGAAGCGAGATTCCTTTTTTGTTTTCGGTCTGTCCCCATAAGAATTGGCGCCGGATTCTATCTAATCTATTGAGAACCCACTTTGGCAATAGGAAGGATGACATGAAATAGATGGGGATAGAGCTCATAACCGAGTTAATCAGTTGAAGGCGACCTCCTCTTGACATCAACCTACTCTTCCAACCTTCAAATTTGGCTTCGACTCGTTCAATCAACGGCATGTACTGGGCCCTGGTTGGTCGCTTAACGGTCAGCGGCAGTCCCAAATACGTAATGGGAAATTGCGTCTTTACGCAGCCAAATACCGCATTAATGAGTGATGTGCGATCTTGAGACAGGTTGATCGGGATCCAAGAACTCTTGTGGAAGTTAATGTTCAGACCCGAGATTAAGGCAAATAGCCTCAGGATCAGCTTCAGGGAGATCACTGTAGTGTTATCCGAACTAGAGATAAAGATTGTATCATCAGCGTATTGATGGATGACGATTGCTTTTCGCAACTTGGAAGAGATCCGGGTTTGAACTGAGCTATTGACTACCTGTACCATCTTCTCAAGCACGTCAACGGCTATGTCGAACAACATAGGCGATAACGGGTCCCCCTGCCGTAAGCCTTGTTTGTGTGAGAAAAATTCAGATTCTTTCCCGTTGAGCACGACTCTAGAAGTAGCCGTAGTCAGCAGGTTGGTTACCCAAGCCACCCACTTGTCCGGGAAACCTCTGGCTATCATAACCTTCCGCAAGAATGACCAGTTAATCGAATCGAAGGCCTTCTTAAAATCAATTTTGAGAAAGCAAGCTGATGTACCGGTCGTTGTGATATGTTGGAGCATCTCCCTTGTTGAGTTAAAATTTTCAGTTATTTGTCTTCCCCGAATGAAAGCCGTCTGATTTGTCGAGATCAGTTCGGGTAGTAGGACTCGTAGCCGGTTTGCTAGGATCTTAGAGATTAACTTTGGGATCACATTAATTACACTGATTGGTCTATAATCCCCCACTGTTTCCGGGTTTTCTTTTTTTGAAATCATGATGATGTTTGCTTGATTCACCATCTTTAGATTGAGGGTCTGATCATGAAATCCTTTTACTATCGAGATTAGGTCATCTTTGAGTAAAGGCCATTGGTTTTGGAGAAGTTCATTCGGTATGCCATCGGGGCCCGACGCCTTATTTCTTGCCAATTCTTTTACTGCTGTTTCAATTTCCATGTCAGTGAAAGGATTTTGTAATGAGGTTAAATCCGGGTTTGTCGGGTATAGCGTGATACTTCGCATATTTAGTCTATTTTAGGCCTGTTTTAGTACCAGATTCGTGCCATAATTCACCAGAATCATGTGCATTTCACCGATATATCTTTAGAATTTGGTACTGCTGAGTGTTTGTTTGTTTTCTGCAGGTTTGGAGCAAAACACACGAAGAAACGGCGATTCAGATGATGAGGTACGACCCTTACCAGGCTTGGTACGGGTCTTACCAGACTTAGCCGATTTTCAGCTCTTCACGCCTGGTACGGGCCGTACATAAAGGCGGCCTGACAGATTCAAATTTTGGCAGAGGCTATTTAAAGCGGGGAACTCTCCAATTTCGACATCTATTCCATTCCAGATCCATTTGAGAGCACAGTAAGAGAGAGAAAGAGAGCTAAGGAGCTGAGAGCAAGAAGGAAGGAAGAGGAAGAGGCGAAACTCGACGGATCTAGCTTCCTCCTCTCGATCCCTTCGATCCATGGCTATCTCTATCCCTCTTATTGTATTTTTAGATCTGATTATGTGCTGTGAGTAGTTCTTTTAGTTTCTAGGGTTAGAGATTGATTCTTGATTTGTTTTGACTTTCTTTGACTTGTATCTTGTATGAACTCTTTAGTTTGATTGATTGTGATTTACGTTGATATCTTTTGCTTTGCTTGCTGTGATTGTTGTATGATGTGCCTCTAGGTTTAGATCGAACCTATCAAGGTCATGTGATCATCTCAATCTCTCATCCAAATCAAATGCTTAGGGTAGAATAGTTCGAATTGAAGCCGAGAGGTTGAATTCTCCTCTAATCGACAGATTAGAGGGTGCCTTAGACCTCCAATCAACCAGCTAGGGTAGATCTGTACCAACACACGAGAGTTGAGGTGTAGAAATCCCTAAAAGGCAATCAATTGCATTCCAACCTAGATCTTGATCCAACAAACGACGGTTGAGGGTTAGGAACCTTAGGTATGGTCAATTGAACCTTTCTAAAGAGTTTAGCACAAGGTACCAGCAAGGAAATGCATTCACTCGAACTGGTAGGTTCTGTTCTGGGAAGCCAGTACGGGTCTTACCAGGGTGGTACGGCCTTGCCTTACCAAGTGAAGTACGGCCTAGCCGTACCAACTTGGTACGGGCCGTACCACTAGAGGCAGATCAGAGATGAAGTCTGAAATCCTGGAAACGCCTTTTATCCATAATCAAAACACAATTTACATTTCTTCAAGCATTTTATTACATCTACTTGAATTGTTTGAATTGTTTGATTTGACCCTTTAGGAACTTAAACACAAAACCAAACCTTTTTCACTTCTAGTTTTTGATTGAGTTTGATAGAATCTAACCTCGCAAGTAACCGTCCCTGTGGATCGATACCCGAATATACTACACGATAGGGGTTGTGCACTTGCATCCCTTACTCGTGGAGTGTAAACGCGGTTTTAAAAGGTACGCCCTCAAGCGTACCGAAACTTGCGTTGCGCTTTTGCGCGAACATAGCGCATGGGCATCGAATTGAAGAGGCGTTTTTTGCACTCCAAGCAGACCCTCCATTTGAGTTTTGAAGATTGAATGGATACGGTTTTCATCAGTGACCAATTCGGATTGGTGCTGAACTGCAGTGACCTTATTTCGCCGATGCCTCGCCGAAGCTACCGTATGGAAGTAGCGGGTATTTTTGTCCCCCGCTTTTAACCACTTACATCTCGACCTATGATGCCACCTAGCCTCGGTAATGCAGGCCAAGTAGTATGCTCTTTCCTTCACCTTTATCCGGAACGACCGTTCGTATCCTGCAAGGCTTCTTCGCTCTTCAATTTGGTCAAAAAACATCAAGGTTTGTCGGCAGCACTGTAGCTGTTTGTCTATTTCATCGAAATTCGTGCAGTGCCAATCTCGGAGTTTAGCGTGAGTGATGGCGCAGTTAGTGGTGAACCTTTGCAGTGGGGGGAGGTTTCGGTTGCCAGTATTCCAAACACCTTGGATAATCTCAATTGCTTTCGGATTTGATAGCCAGAACAATTCCATACGGTATTGGCGCCGCGGTGTAGGCCCATTTGCACAGGTTAGAAGCAATGGAGCATGATCCGATACTAGGATTTCCAAAGCCTGCAAAGAGATTGAAGCAAACACTAGAGAGATTTCAGGGGCTGCAAATATTCTGTCAATTTTTGAGTGGGTCGGATCCGGGCGGTTATTACACCATGTAAATTTTCGGTTTGGCAAAGGTATGTCTATGAGCTGCAGTTCTCGAATCAAGTCATTAAATAATGACATGAGAAGAAAGCTTCTTTGGTTACCGGAGCGGTCGATCAGCCAACGGACTAGATTGAAGTCCCCCCCTAGTATCCACGGGTGTGTAACCAGGGAAGCAATGGTTCGGAGCTCGCGAATGAAATTTGGTTTGAGTTCGTCTGTAGAGGGCCCATAAACATTGGTGACTAGCAGTATAGCACCCGAATGGGTCTCCCTTAGTACTGCCGAAATTGAGTTCCTTGTAACCCAAGAATTAAGAAGATTGAAGCAATGCTTCCAAGCAATGAGGAGGCCTCCTGCCGAATTATTGGCATGTAAGACAAGACAATTCCTATTAAAGAAATAGGGAAGAGTCCGCGAATAAAAATTCAAATTATTTTCATTCAATTTCGTCTCTTGCATCATTACAATATCGCACCGTGAATGTCGAATCACATTTCTGACTACCTCGCATTTATGCGAACTACCAAGCCCCCTTACATTCCAGGAGAGGAGTTTGAATTTAGATAATTTTTCTGACATTTAAAAACGAAATGAACAGCTACATCCACCATAAAAAAACCCGAATCCATTAACTGGCTTCCTCCTCAGAGGAGAGCTCGTCTTCTGAAGATAACTCGAACCTTGCCAGGTCCGGGTCCTCCTCTCCTGCACCTGATGCCGAGGTGGAGGCCATATTCGCCTGAGCTCGCCTATTTTCATTATCAGCTTTGATTACCGCCTCTATGTCCTCATTTTGCAAACCGCACCCTGCTGCTAATTGAGCTAGGTGTCCATAATCCACCCGAACCTCAAAGAATCCATCTGGGTTGAGGGAAATGTCGGCCCCAGCTGTTGGTTTGCCTCTGGCGCCGGGCCTCTTTGCCAGGCGGGGAATTGGGCCTTGAGCTTTTTTCCTTTTGTGGGCTGTCATAACCCTTTTGGTATTCTGGGCATTGATGATTGGTTTTTTCTGAGCAGGCCGAACCCATTTGTAGCGAGAGTTGATTGGGCCTTGATTCCGGGCCGGACCCTTGTTTTTTGCTTGAAAGGAGAAGTCTTGATGAGCTGTGGCTGCTACGTGTCTCCCAGCCGAGATTGCGGCCGATATGGTATCGGGGGTTGCATCAGAAGTGGCCTGCACTGTGGCAGTATCAGTTTTGGATTTTTTGACCATTTTAGGAAGAAGGTTCCGATCTTTTGGCGCATGGTCCTTGCTGGCCGATCCTAGTACGACAGGTGGCGAGTTATTTGTAGAGGTTTGGCATCTTTGAAGGATCCTCTGTGGCTGTATGCGATGTGATTGTGGTTGTGCCGGGTTTATGGGAAGAGGGTTACGACTCGGTTTGTGAGTGAAAGGTTTTGCGTGGGGCGCAGGGAACCGTGGGTCTGCATTGGGAGCCGTTGCTTCGCTCACCATAGGGGGTAGTGCCAATGTGCTGTGTTGCTGCTCTGTGTGGCATATTTGTGGTGATTCATTCCTCCTCAGTGGGTGACCCGCCCCATCATCTCTGGGTGTGGGTGTGTCACGAAATACCAAGGTTTGGTCTGAATTCGGCTGTGCTCTCTGCGCAAGGTTTCGGTTAGGCACAGTGGGATCTCGTGTGGTCATCTCTTGTGTTGCAGTGAAAGGGTTTTCCATGTCTATCTCTTCCATGGTGGCAAACCGACGTAGTTCCACCGGTAGAGAGTCCGCTCTTCTGCCCCGGCACAGGTCTCGAAGGACCCGAGAGCTCATTGGAACTAGTTCAGCACCGTCATTGAAGGAGTCATCATCCGAGGAGGAAGAAGAGGAGGGTGGCGGTTGTGGCCGAGCATATGTCCGGGGGTGTTTGGGCAGGTCGTCATGCGAATAAATGGGGCCCCTGTGCCATGCCAGTGTGTAAACCAGGATAGGGTGCACCATACCCCCGTCATGCATTGCTAGCTGTGTTGGCACCAGTGAGAGATCATCGACGCCGACCGCGACTATCCACGACGCAATGGATGCTGGGTTTTCCGGGGCCACCGTGCCCAGATAAACTCCAAACCGGTTGACTGCGTTGACGATATGCTTCTCTCGGCAGAGGTGTGCCGGTACTCCAACCAGGCGCAAGAGAACCTTGTAGGCCGGCACGCTGATTTCAGCGCCTTCAAGCGGGGACCATGGCTGGAAGGATAAACCTTCGTCCCAAGCTTCCTGGGGGGTAGCATTGATGAAAGTTTCTGGGTCGAGACCCTCCGGCAGAACAATGAGGAAGCGAGAGCCGCTGAGTTCAGAGACCTGGAGTTCTTCTCTCTGAACCAGATTTGTCCGACAAGCATATGTGGCAGCGTTGTCGACCGTGAGGTCCCATTGAAAGCCGGCTGTGTGCATGACCACTCCTTGTTTGAGGCGGTGAAGTTCGGCATAATATGCTTCATCTCTATGAATGAAACAGTGCAAGCGGATTGGCCTTTCCTTAGGCATTTCGGGGTCAACAAAAGGATAACTCCCAGTGAGCAGTTCTTGGAAGTCAGGCTCGCCTTTGCTGGTGTTGCATGGCCTCGGTGCTCTCCTGACAGGGGGTGGTGGGATGACTTCCTTCTTGCACCTGGAGCCAATATGGCCAAAGGACCAGCATCTGCCACAGCGCTTAGAGTTGCGACAATTTGCTGCCGAATGACCTGTACGACAGCAGCGGAAACACCGCCCTCTCCATTCGGCAAAGGTGTGTGAGGGAGGGAAGCGGAGGCGGGTTGGGCTGTGTGGGTGGTGGGGGGCTGTAAGTGGTTTCTGCTGACGAGTTTGGTGAGGAGGGCTGTGTAGAGGGCTGTGAGGTGGGTGGTGGGGGGCTGTTGGCGGGCATGGTGGAGGTTGCTGGGGCTGGCTGACGGAGGACCTGGGCATAGGTAGGGGAATAAGGACGGTAGATGTGTGTTGTCGGAGTGGGAGGGTCACCGTGTCGCCAGTTTGCGGGGAAAGGACGGCGGCGGCGGGTTACCGTCTGCCATTCACCGGATGAGTCACCTGCTGTCGCCCCTATAGTCGCTCCCGCAGTCGCCCCTATAGTCGCTCCCGCAGTCGCTCCCGTGTTCGCCATTTTTTTTTTCTTCCGGGCGTAGATTTTTTACTTCTTTTTTTTTTTTTTTTTTTTTTTTCTCAATTCTCTTCTTCCCTGTCTCTCTTGTATCTCAATTCTTCCAAATTCTCCCAATTTAGTTTAATTGCATGAAATTCGAGGGAGCCAGGTTATGAAATTGATCAGTGCAAGTCGGAAAAATCGAGCGCTTCAGCTCCAGTGACCAGTGTCTTTAATGATTTTCATATCTGGGGTCATGTAGTTCTTCGGGTCACCTTGTTATCTAACTTGGTTCTTTCAGCAATGCTTGAACATTCTTGAATATAGGTCTGAAGAGAAATTCGGCTGCCATATGTGCTGTTTTCTATTAGCATGTACCTTGCATTGTAAAATGTTATTCAACAGTAGGGTGGCAGTAAGCAGTAGTTTTGTGAATACTTCAAATGGGAACTTTAGGTGTTGAAGATGCAACTTTCATTAGTTCTTTTCAGTTTAAAGTTTGAGGCTGTTGCATTAGATTTTATGGCAGAAACTGGAATGGTTCAATTATTACAGCGGCATTTTATTTGTTTTTCTAGCTGTAGATTGGGTCTTCATTAGTCTATCACTCTATTGTTTTTTAATGAATTTGATCTGTGAAGCCTTAGTTTTTAATATAGAAGATTATTTTGAAAAATTCTTTTGTTATGAGAAAATGGAGTTGGGTCTTCTCTGTGCAATCCTGTTTAAATGTTTCAACATAAGATTAGTGGTATAGTAGGCCTCTTTAGAAAAAAAAAATAATAATTGGTTATGATTATATTTTCCCACAACTCTTAACCTCTTCACACAACTCACAGCTGCTCTGATATGCTCTTGCAAGTGATCTACATGCTCCAGCATTTAATGGAAATTGGAAAATGTATTGCAAGTGATCTATATGCTCAGCATTTAATGGAAAGTATTCAGTACCTCATTGTACAGTATTGTTTCTGGGGCGCTTCTATCTAAAAAAGGAATGTTGTTAGAGACATTACATATCCAGAGCAGCAATCGCCGAACATTTATTAATGCCACATTCCCAAAAATGACAATGTTGTTTATGTTTGTTTCTACTTTTACAAATCCAAAATAAACTCTCCCAAGAAACAAAAACAATGATACTTTCAACAAAACCACTATAGTACAAGAAAGAAACCAAAGTTATGCATTCCTTTTCTTTTCAAAAAGACTAGATTACAATAACGTACTATTTGCAAAATAATTATCTCAAAAAAATATTATATACAAAAAATACTTTGCTATAGAGAAGTCCCTCCTGGCAAAGAACCCATAAGAATAATTGGGCTCTTGTTTTTAGGTTTCCAAATTTTATCAGGCCTAGCCTTTGAAATTATATCAGAAAAAAATCCAGATGTAGAATGAGAACTAGAAAGCGAGAGTCTGTTTAGTAATCCATCAGACTGACGAGCTGGGCCCACTGTCCTGTCATTGCCAGAGACAACAGCCTTTTTGCAAGAACAACCCTCAAGTGTCATGAAGCAATTGGCATGGTAGATGGATCCACATAAAGAGCATTTCTCTGCTTCTGTTTCCTGTTTAATTATAATTTAACAAAGGAGAAAAGGCAATTAGATTAAGGGAAAATTTCACAGCTGTCCCAGCAAAAGATAAAAATATGATGCATAATTGCGCATTTCTCTGATCATGGAAATACCAAGTCCCTAATTTCTTTATGCCCAAATTGTATGTCATTGGCTGAATTTGTAAGGAGAAGGTTAAAAATTCACAAGTTTATTTTTTCCTTAATATCAGAACTGGTATCGTATCTTGCACAATATATATTTATTTTGACATTCTGTACAGGCAAAGTGCCTTGTGTTGTAAGTGATAAGGTCTCTCTTCTTTTTTATTGTTGTTGGTCAAAATTGAGATGTGCTTTATATTTAATAAAATAAACAACCCCTTGTCTATCAGGAGCTATTATTGGGTGTTATTTGAAGCTTAGATTCTGGTATAGCCATCCAGTTATGGGAGTCTGATAACTATACCATTACCTTTGCATTCTTTTGGTAGGTACAACTGATAAACATACAAAATGGTATTGCCCCTGTGTCTGTGTTGGAGAGAGACAGAGAAGGGGAGGACCTGGAAAGGGAAAATCAGAGAGAAGGGGTCGTGACAAGAACTTCTAGCTGCACAAGGTACCCCCGCATCATAGCATACCAGACACTGTTGTGTGATGTGCTCTTCTATCTTTTTGTGTAATCTCTCCACCATCACAGGAAAACCAGCAAACACCCCCTTGGAGAGGTCCACAAGGTCTCTAAGGGCAAAAAAGTCATTGCACTCTAGCAGATACCTACGCGCCCCAAGGCCCTTCTCCACCGACTTTCTAAAGGGGCACGTGATGTATGGAAGCATGGCTGCTATCTTCTTGCGCAACCCCATTATATGAAGCAATGCCGGCACCTTTGAAAATAAAAAAGGATTAACTGCACTAACACACAGCATTGGCTGATCATTGATCGATTCTAGGTATGCCTTTGCCAATTGAGAAACCGGGTACAGGGTGAAATCCCACCCATGCAGGACCCGACCCGGTATGACTGCAGTATCATTCACATGGCAGACGGTACAGAACAACTGTCCGGTGTACTCGCAAAACCTAAAATTTTGGCTCCACCCGACTGTTTGTGCCAGCCCCTTGAGAAATGTGCTCTCTGAGTTCAACGGCTGGCGGCAGCCCGCACAGGTGTAGTGTTGCAACTCCAGCAGCTGCCTGACTGACTTGTGGGCCCGCACCTCCACCACGAGAGATATTTTCTTCCCCATTGAGCCAGATGGAATGAGGTTTTTTCTTGGTGAATTGGAAGGAATTAGAGAGGAAGTTAGAGTTTTACCTGTGGATAAAAAGGTAAGGAGCGGGGTGGGGGTCCCAAAAGGGTAATTTGAGGTTATAACAGAACCTAGGCATTCTTGTAAAAGAACACTTCTATCAGCTATTACTGCTGGAGATGAATTACCAAACACCTTTTTCGACTCACTCTCTACATGTGACCATGGTAGAGGAAGAGTTAAGCCGTGTGCAGTAAAGAGTGCTTTTAACTGCCGGTAAAGTGTGTAGAAATCACGATACCGTCTCTCTACTTGCCAGAAGTCTGAACCACTCCGTACCTTGAATATATATACAGTATATTCCTTAACGCCAACAAGTCTTTCGCCAAAAGATACATCTCCTTTCTTTTGTTTTGCACCTATGAGCTCAACTGAGTCAATACTCCTAGGGTTTCTTCCAATAAAGTATGAATCATCGGTACCAGAAGTGGAGGCTGAGCTCCCTCCTCGGGAGTGGTGAACCAACAGGGAGGTTGCATGAGCATTGTATTGGTTGCCAGTATTTGATCTAGGTGAGTGAGATTCTGAGTCAAGCAAGATTTCTTCCATCTCTAGGACCATGTCATCCAATGAATTGTCAGTACCACCATTCTTGTTAACCTTCCATAAGGATTATGAAATATTAGACTTTTCAAATATTTAAAAGCAAACAAAGTATAGTACAAGGCTTTATGCAAAGTACCACTTATCAAGGACAAGCGGTGGATCTGGGGCGGTCACTGGACCTAACATATTGCCTTCTCTTTCCGTCCCTATGTGTCATTTCTTCCAAAGAGCCCGTATATTTGCTTCGAAATCCAACCTTTAATTTATTTATTTTTGGTGCCTATACTTTCTAGATGTGAACCTACCCTATAGATTTGGGGCTCAAATGAGGATCTAAACAATGGGTCTCAATTAGAACTTTTATCAAACTTAGCAGCGACTGCCAAGGAAGGAAATCATTAAACTAAATTATCCATTCTGGTAAAGATAACAAATACCTGATGAATTCCTTTTAATTCGATCTCAGATTCTGTATTTTTACCACCAGTTGTAGTGATAGAGGGTCCATTCTCAATCTCCTTCCCTTCAAATTTCCCATTCAGAGATCCTAAACCCTCAGAAACTTTCATCCCCTCCTCTTTCTTCTTTATATTTCCACAAGAGCTATTACCATTACTTTCATTCTCTTTAGCGAGAGCAAGCTGATTCCCTTCTCCAGCAATGAACCCCGAATTGCCACCTGAACTCCCTGACCGAGGATGCTCTGCAGAATAGCCGGCCTCTTTTCCCTTAATGTCTGACAACTGCGCTCGTTCCTGATTCACTTCTCCCTCGCTGCACCCAGGCTCAGCACCTGAAAGCGGACTTTGTTCTTTGGAGTGTATAGACTCCATTTCAAAGAGAGAAACCGGTGCAGATTCACCACCCCCATCTCCGGTCTCCAGCATGAACTCATCCCAATCATCCGATCCAAAAGCCACTGAAGAATCCATCAGGATTGAGCTCCTCCTCTGACTTCCCCTTTCAACACCAGAACTCTGATTCTGATTCTGATTACGGTTACTGTTCTGGCTGTGATAGAATCCGTTCATTCCATGCAAAGACCTGGGGCTGTCGTCATCCGACTGTGCATCGTGATCCGTGCAAACTTCGCCGGAGATTGAGATTGAATCCTCGCCATTAGTAGGGTGGAGAACAGGAGAGGGACGATTTGAATTGGAAAGGGAGAGGGAAGGGAAGGTATCATCGAAGAAATCAGCGGCGTGGTAGCCCATAGAGCTGGAGAAACTGGACCGCTCCAGTACTGAGTTGGCGCTGCAGTATCGCTCCAGATCGGAACCAGCATCATCGCACGAGTACGATGTATTCGAAGCGGAAGGAGAAGATGCTGGGGATGGATAGTCTCCATTATCCTCCATAGACAACATCTAGAGCTTGAACTTCTCTCCGTTTCTCTGCCTCTGTCAATAGAGAGAGCGAGAGTGTTATGTGAAGAATTGTCGAGCAGATCGAATGAGGAGAAGAAGCCGGAATCTCTTTTTGTTCAACTTCCATCTTTTTATTCTATGGCAATCTTACGCCACTGCACAGCGGTAACAAATCGTGTTGGGTCGGGAC
The DNA here is from genome assembly GCA_011114355.1 of Carex littledalei. NCBI lineage: Eukaryota > Viridiplantae > Streptophyta > Magnoliopsida > Poales > Cyperaceae > Carex > Carex littledalei. The sequence continues at coordinate 12,388,672 of CM022080.1, read as the reverse complement.
TCGGAATTAATGTCACCTATTGTAACTCAAATTTTGAGTTGAGATCCGGACCGTTCGATCTGCTTTGGCACGAATATTAAAGGGTCCCTTACATTACACGACGGACCGAATTGACCCGGACTTTAATTGGACGGACAAGATTCAAACTCAATTTGAGTTATCAAAGAGGATCCGGACTCCGGAACTCGGGGATAAGAATTTTAACAGAGCTCTTTCACCATGTTTGGTTGTGGCCTAAAGGTGGCCTAAAGGCTTTAGGCCACGGTTATTCCACCAAACATGATTTAAGCTGATTGGCCTAACATGGAATAGCTTAAATTTGGTCCGGCCTAAACGAGCCTAAATTAAACCACCTCTCCAGGCTCTTTAACTTTACGCCACTGGGCCCCACCGTACTCTCTCCTCACTAATCCCATTTATTTTTTTCTCACGCATCTCTCTTTCTTCTCTCGCCTCTCTATTGATAAGTTTTTTTCTCATGCACTGAGAACAAAATCTCTCTCTCTCTTTCTCTGTGGCCTTGTTGCTTGCAAATTACAAAACCCTAGGGTGCTTTCTTGGTGCTGGCGGTTGTTTTCTTGGTGCTTACCGTGTTTCCTTTGACGGTCGGGAGCGAGGCACACCCTTGCGCTTCCTTCTTTCTTGGTGCTTTCTTGGTGCCGGCTGATCTTCTTGCCTCTTTTGCGATTCCTTCTTTCGGGTAATTAAAGCACCCCTTTTACTTTGATTGTAGTGCGATTATGTTGGATTTGGGGGAATTTTACTTGTCTCACCCGAGTTGTTGATTTTCTCGGTGAGACGATGACATTGGGGTGTTTTGTTTTGCCGGTACGTTTGAGTGCCCTGTACCGGGCTTCTTTGTTTTTCCGTGTTCCTGTTACTGCTGATTTTCTGGCACCGTACCAGTACTGGTACGGTGAGGGCTGTTCACTTCCTTTTGTTTGATGACATTATTGGTTGATAATCGTCAACTAACATTAAAAAAAAAATATAGAATGCAGGATAAATATTGTCGAGTGTTTTTCATTATTTCTTTTTCTTGATCTCAGATGTTTAAATTTAGGGATCGAGGTGTTATTTTGAGTGCGCCATTTTGACTATTGAGAATTGAGATAAATTAATGTGATCCTAATAGATTAAATATTAATGTGATTGTTAACAATAATTAATTGTTAAAGAATTCAAATAATTTGATAGAACACTTAAGTGACTTTCAATTTAGCTATAATATTCATACTTAAATGTCGAAGAACACATTTACAAATGTTATTTAAATGGTTGAACGTATAATTTTTTTTTGCAAGAAGCCCGTAGTCACATGCTATTAGCAGCAGTTACATCAGTTTTTGTGCATTACCAGCACATGAAAAGGCATATTACAGCATGCATATTACAGCATGCAGGACACATGAAAAGGCATATTACAGCATGCAGCACATGATAGAACACTGCTGATTTTCTGGCACCGTACCAGTACTGGGAACCTTCTTTGTATTTGATTGATCTCCAGATATATTTCAAGATGCATCATCATTTATCATTTATCATTGAATCCTTGATCAATCTTTTGCAATTTGTTCCATGTACATCGTTAGCTTGTTTCATATGCATCATCATTTATCATCATTTAGCTTGTTTCATATGCATCGTTAGCTTGTTCCATGTACTTTGCTCTTCCCTTTTTTCCTTAACGGGTTTGGTTTGATATTGCCTTTATTGACAAATTTGTTTATTGCGTTTGCTTGGAATTGCTGAACTGGATCGAATTGGCAAGGTTGTACACTGAATTGCTACTGTAAATTTTGTTTAATAGTAAATTTGGTGAGAACCTTAATTGGTATTGGTCGGTACCAGTTCTAAATCATGGTCTTAAGCAAAACCTCCTGAATTGGTACAGTGCATTTCACTTCCCAACTTCTACAGCAAGGAATCTGCATTAAATTAGGCATGGATCCCTCGGAGAGTTATTTGGCAGCAAGGTGTCTGGTTCTACTGAGATGACTGCTGGAGAAATTGTACGCAATGATATTAAAAATGCTTTGTGGAGCCAAAGAAGGCGGGGAAATTAGATTTTATTAAAAGGCGAATGGGCTGTAATATTAGCTTAGCAAATTTCATTTTTAGATAAACGTAGCTAGTTGGCCAGATGGCATTGTAATATTATTTTATGACTCTAATTTTTATTAATGTGAAATTCCTACGGTTTTCTCTTTAAAAAAATTTATAAATGGGTTTACTAGTACTGAAATGTATTATATTGTTTTTTTTTTGTTGCTATGGCATAAACTTTGTAATATGCTGTAAAAAAATTGTTGCAGTAATTAATGTATATATTGATCCACAAAATAAAAAAATACTACACAAAATAATATATTTACATAGGTGGCAGCAATAACTAAATTAAAAAAAATAATATCATGCTTTAAGCCATCAAATTCATACCAAACAAGGAATAGCTTAAATCATAGCATAACTTTAGGCACAACCAAACATAAATAATTTAGGCCGGCCTAAGTTGGAATAACAACTTAGGCCACCTTAACTTTAGTCCACAACCAAACACCACCTTTTAGCTTAGTAGAGCACACGGAATATCTTTTATCTTTACTCCTTATAAAGAAGATCTCAGTCTCACATTCAATCAATCTCAACCATTACATTGTTTGATTTTATATCTACTGTTTTCATGTAGTCTTATGTGTAGAAATATAAAATTAACTATAAATCTACTCGTTTCAATACAAAACATACTCTCAGCATTAATATTTACCGCATTTTTTTCATTTTTTTTCTCTGTCAGTGTGCGCTTTTTCTATTCCCCGACGCAAATGCTGTACAATTTTTGTTGTGAAGGTTCTGTACAAAAAAAAAAACAAAGAAAGGTACATCCAGTAAAAGAAGTATACTAAGGTTAGTTTGGCATTACTTTTGTGATCTTTTATTTGGCTGTTGAAATTATTTTTCTCATATAGTTTCTGTCTTTTGTAAAAAAATCTAGAAATCATTACCATATTCCTTGGTATTCCTTGGTATTCCATGGTACATCCTTCTAATTCTTTTGTTTATTACTGGGATTTTAATTGGATTTGTATTTTGTAATCTCCAAACTGACATGGAAATTTTACATAAATTAATTCACTACGGGGGATTTTCCCTCTCTAAATATGGAGCATCTGTTGAATCAAAAACAGGTTTCTGTAGTAAACTATAGAAATGTTAATTCATAACAGCATGGCATGATCATCCTAAATTTGTCATTGCAATTCTCTCTCAAATTACTGTAGTGCTCGGTTAATAGAGAAAACTCCATCCATGAGTGACTTAAATAAAGTTGTATTTGGTCGGGTACTTCTCTCTTCCTTCGAGGCAGTTCTTTTTTGCTATTTTTTATTTTACCATTTTATTTGAACATGGATTTGCATAACCTAACTTCCAGTCTTATAATTTATACCTTACATATTGCATGTAAGAGCACCTGTCATGAGATGATCTATGCTTTATTTTTCAAATGAAGGTTGGTGTTGAACAACAGTATTAGAAAAATTGTTCAATTATGGACATTTCAATAACCTTATTTTACTGTCATGCATGAAGTTCATTAAGGTTGTTTGTGACTTAGTTTTCAGATAATGCTACAATGTATGGTGTAGGCCTCCATAGTTTGATATATCATTCCTCTGCCTTTTGTCATTGACAGCATTCGGTCTCGACTACTGGCTGTGGAGGGATTTGATTGCCTCAGAGTCTGAGAGACTATTGAAGCATGTTAGAAGAGTCTACCGGCAAGAGGAAGCTGACTTAATAAAGTTAAAAAACGGTAGTTTTCTGTTTGTAATTTCTTTTATGTGTGTTTGTTCATACATTGAATAGAGGCACAACTATTTTGTTTTACAACGAAATATCGATGTTTTATAAGTTATTTTTTCTATTTATATTTCAAATAATTTTCTATGTTGGTTGATTTTTGTAATTTAGACACATCTTATGTCTTTAAAAATAAAAAAGTTTCGGAGCTAAGAAACCGAAGAAAGAAGAAAATATAGTTTTTAAAAATGAGAAAGTGAAGAGCTCATAGAGGGAAACATAGAGAGTGCCTGGTAAATCAGAATTGGGTTATGAAATTTGTAAAAATCAGAATTGAGTAGATGATATGCTTGCAATTGTGAATTTTTACAAGGTCTAATTTGTAAAATTTGCTGCTATCAGTATATTTGTATGGAAAATGATTTGCTGCTATCAATTGTGTGCAATGTGAAAATGATTTGCTGCTACCTATTGTGTACTTGTACCAGTTGGTACCATATGTGGACCGGTACAGTATGGTGTTTTAGTCTTTGTTTTAGTTTTCATTTGTACTGTATTCATTTGTCTTTTAATAATGTATTGTATTTATTTGTGAGGTTTTCATTAATGAGGAAAGGGGGGTAGAAATGATAATTTATCCTCTACAGGGATATTTTTATTTTATTTTTGACAATTTTTTTTGTGAACATAATTAATTTTAGAACTTGTATTTAATTCAAAAAAACAAGAGGAGCATAGCCGCAAGAGATGGCGGAGCATTTGCATGGGAGATCACTCTGATTTGAATTTTTTCTCTTTACAATTAGCATTTAAGTTTGTATCTAAGATTTTTTTTATTAACTTAATAATGATTTTCTAGGTTGAGATTTCTTCTGGGAGAGGGAATTTAGGGAATTTCATCTAAAATTGTTGACAATGATGAAAGTCTTTGCAAAAGTAAAATTTTGGTTTTTAGACATTTACCTATATACCCTCAAAAGTAAATTATTTGGTTGAATGATTTTATCAAATATATTCTATGCTTTAATTTGATCCATCGATGCTATCCAAATTTTGTTTGTGCATGCAAGCACTTGTACTCTATGTATTGGAAAATGATATCTGCTTAAATTATTACAATGCTCGTGCATAACATTATATTGGCTTATACGAAGACCCTCTGGTTATAGGCTATATTTGGATGCACTAAGAATAGCACTATTCTTAGAATAACATTGCTATTCGGAACAAGGACAATTCAAACGAGAAATAGAGCTATTCGGAATAGAGAGAATATAGCTATTCTCTATTCTTACAAAAACATAGAATAGCATTTGTTGCTTTCAATATTAATACTAATCTAATATTTAAACTAATATTATATTACATTTAATATTTAAATTAATATTATATTGTATTATATTTAATCTAATATTTTATTTAATACTAATCAATATTTAAAATAATATTATATTACATTTAATATTTAAATTAATATTATATTATATTATTTTTAATCTAATATTTTATTTAATACTAATCTAATATTTAAAATAATATTATATTACATTTAATAATTAAATTAATATTATATTGTATTATATTTAAACTAATATTATATTACATTTAATCTAATATTTTATTTAATACTAATCTAATATTTAAAATAATATTATATTACATTTAATACTTAAACTAATATTATATTATATTTAATCTAATATTTTATTTAATACTAATCTAATATTGAAAATAATGTTATATTACATTTAATATTTAAACTAATATTATATTATATTTAATCTAATATTTTATTTAATACTAATTTAATATTTAATTAATATTATATTACATTTAACATTTAACCTAATATTATATTACATTTAATCTAATATTTTATTTAATACTAAACTAATATTTAAATTAATATTATATTACATTTAACATTTAACCTAATATTATATTATATTTAATATTTAAACTAATATTATATTAATATAATATTTTATTTAATACTAATCTAATATTTAAAATAATATTATATTACATTTAATATTTAAATTAATATTGTATTGTATTATATTTAATCTAACACATAAATTATTATTTTATTCATTCCCTCCAAACTCTATTCCAAATATGCAATCCAAACAACTTTTTCACTATTCCGAATAGCTTGAGTTAGCACTGTTCTTAAACAGTAGCTATTCTTATTTACTATTCTAAACAGTAGCTATTCTAGGTATTCTAGAGTTCATCCAAACGTGAGAACGGAGTAGGTCCGATGCCCATCGGACCTACTTTTAGGTTCAACGAGCATGATGACCGTCCGATCTAATTTAAGATTTGTGCGCACGGAAATTGAAACATATGTGCACGAAGTTTAAAGCATTCCGCACGAATCTTAAAGCAAATCGACGGTGATTAAACCCATCGAACCAAAGTAGGTCCGATGCCCATCGGACCTACTCTCAAGTGCTGGTTATAATAGTGTAATACTATCAATCTTTGTTGCATCGCGCGGACATATAACTATTAGGGATCGACTAACAGTCCCCCCATTCAGTCCCCTAAACGTCCCCCTAACTGTCAAAGTACAACTGTCAGTCCCCCATTCAACATACATTAATTCAGTCCCAAAATGGAAAGTATGAATACCTAAGATATGAAGTATGCATATATAATTCATCAAGTATTCATACCTAAAATATCAAGTATTAATTCACATACGGACTGGGGACTATTACTTTTCGGGGACAGTAACTGTCAGACTGCATTGGGAACCACAACCAAAAAGTCACGTGGATCACACCACCAGTCCCCATTCATTGATTAAATTAATTCAGTCCCAAAATGAAAAGTATGAATACCTAAGATATGAAGTATGCATATATAATTCATCAAGTATTCATACCTAAGATATCAAGTATGTACTCTAAAAACTGGACACAATACTACTCATCTTTTACAGGTTTCTCAAGGTAGTTTTTTTTTTTCTCCATTCATTCTAACCAATTTTTGGGACGATCTATGAGGAATTTTGCAAATCTAAAAACACGAACGTTTTCTATTTTTTTTTTCTCTTTCAAATGAGATCCATGATGACATATTTTTACACGTTTTTCAAGGTATCAAATATTCAAATATGGAAAGTATTCATACCTAACATATCAAATAGTTATATATAATTCATCAAGTATTCATACTTAAGATATCAAGTATTTAAATCCAAAAAACTGGACTCAAATATGGAAAGTATTCATACAAAATGGAAAGTATGAATACCTAAGATATGAAGTATTCATACTTATGATAAGTATTTAAAGAAAAAAACTGGACTCAACTTTTACACGTTTTAAATCAAGTATTCATACCTAACATATCAATTATTTATATATAATTCATCAAGTATTCATACTTAAGATATCAAGTATTTAAATCCAAAAAACTGGACTCAAATATGGAAAGTATTTATACAAAATGGAAAGTATGAATACCTAAGATATGAAGTATTCATACTTATGATAAGTATTTAAAGAAAAAAACTGGACTCAACTTTTACACGTTTTACACGTTTTTCAAGGTGGTTCAATGATTGAAAAAGTTAGTTATAATGGGGGGGACGTTTAGGGGACTGAAGTGGGGGGACTACATCTTTACTCTAACTATTATTTTAGAAATGTGTAATTATTTTGGCACATTTTTAGAATCAAATACTAAGGTTTTCGTTTACCTCATTATTGACTAATATATGATTATGCAATCAATTCTTAAATTAATCACTTTTTTATAAAATGTTCAAAACAAACTTTTAATTTCCACGGACGCGTGGTCGGCACTTGACTAGTAGCAATAAAACAGCGGTGCATATAGCTCGTGCACTGCATGTAGCAAAACTACTCTGTTAAACCTTTTACCTGGACTGGACTCGGACAAACGAATTAGTTCGGTGGTTTTTTCAGGTTCAGATCCTGGTTTGATCTGCGCCGTTTAGTTCACATCGGACGGTCACAGAAGTATCTAACGGAAGAGTAGTCATGTATCCGCCCATACTAAGTTATCGAGTAACGAGCATGAGGTTGAACCCGATCTGAGTTTATCTATCCAGATTTATCTTGTTGGAATTGTGAAGGAATCTTAAGTAATACACTAGATTTGATACAAATGGGAACAGGAAGGAATAGCCGAATAGGAAATAATGGTAGAAGAGGATGGGATGTACATAATGTACTTTCAAACTGACAAAAAACAAAAGGAAATTAGTAAAAATAGACAAATAACCTTTTTTAGGATCTACAATCTACTTTATCAAAATTATCCAACGTGATAATCTTGAAAATTATAGTGATTATAGTTTAAATTTCTTTTTTTAAAGCTTCGCAACCTCGTGAGAGGGGCTCGAGCTCCGACCATTTGGGTATATTTTTTTTTTTTTAAATCCTGATAGAGACTATATCTTTGGGGAGACTATAGTTTAAATTTTGGATATAATGGATAATCTAATGTAATGCATAGCCTTCATTTTCAAATGTTTTTTTTTTCCGAGCCGGATCATAAAACCATGCTTTTCTGACTCAAACCGTCCGATTGAAAATGAACGCACTAAATTTCTCTCCTGGCATTATCAAAAACTCAACCCTAGATGACGTCGACATGTCAATCTAACACTTCCAAGTTTAAATTGGAAAAAAAAGAAGTTCTACCAATTTATCTGAGAATAGTGACATATACGGATTCATAGTGCATACATCATGTATACATATAATGATGAAATTTCATGGATGCTTTACTAGTTGAATTATTTTGACTTTTTAATAACATAATTTAATGAATTTACTTAAACAATAAAATAAATTTTGGCAGACAAACTACTCAGAAAGAAGATAATTTTTTTAACAAAATTTTTTGCTTCTATGAAGTGTTATACATAATTTTACAATTTACATATTGACATTTACAAGTAGCAGAATATCATAATAATAGAAGGTACCAGCACAAAAGAGCACAGGTAACTTGATATAATACAGCATTAAATGGCGTATGTTGCTTTTAAATAGTCGATTATCTCTGCACTCTCAAACATTTTTATTCCCGTATTTGGATCTTCTAAGAAAGGCGCCTACACAATCAATAGATAATATTATAACTAAATTATAACATTCAGAGTGTTTGACATTAATACATGTGCAAGAGTTTTGATGATGACTGGATAGAAATGGGTTTATATTCTGTAAACAGGTCACTAAATGTATACCAGATCAAAATGGTTTATATTCTGTAAAAGTGCATACCAGTGGTAATTTGAGAATGTTTATTTTTTTCACCGAAAAGGCCAAAGAGTAATGTTAATGAATCATGCAAATAAGATGGTGATTTTGAAAATGACCAACCTGAAAATGGCCAACTTTCTCATACAAAAGTTGCCTTTTGGGACTACCTCTAGGAGTGCTGCAAATGGTACATTTTGTCAGATAAAATAAAGTTCCGGAAAAAAAAAGTAACATTCTGTGAACACATTATAATACCATGCATGCCATTGCAAAGTGAATTATCTCATGTAAAACTCAAATACAAAATATATACTGCAAATCCCACCTTCCTCAATTGAATTTATTTTTAAATTTACCTAAACTATCCAGTAAAAGCGGGGGTAGTTCAGTCTTTTTTCGTCTTTTGGGAAGAGAAAGGTACCAAAACTATTTAATTCATGTTTTTTAACGTAAATAAGACGTCTGTAGTACTTATTCCGGAAAAAAAAACTTCCCCTTAAACACAGGTGAATTTTTCATCGGTACATGCATGAATATCATTCTATAAAAGCAAAAATGGTTAACCTACCTATGTAGCAAATGAGGTAGCTCTAACTCAACAAGCACTTCTCTTACAATCTTGCAGAAAGGAGAAGCCTTCAAAATTCGTACACACATTTGTTACTCTTTTATTCACATCATACAAAATTATCCATAAAAATAAATAAATAATAATTATAGCTTACCTCATATGCCCACAATTCAAGAGGTAAAGGAGGAAGTTTTGATGGTGTGTATGAACCTCCCTACACAAAAATAACAAACTATTTGCTAGTTTACAAGGCTAATAGTGATACCACGATTGGTAATTTAAGTACCGTTTTGGAAAAAAAAAACTGAGTTTTAGATTTTTTACCCTTCCCTTGCGGCCAATCATAGCAAAGCCTGCTGTCAGAGTCTAAAGAAGTTAAAAAAAAATATTAGCTCAACCAACAAAAATTAGTTAGTTCTTGGTTGACATTTAAAAAAAAACAATAATAATGAAGCAAGAGAAATTAAGAGCATACTGTGAAAAGTCCAAGTGATAACATCAGAGGAACTGTTCCATCGCCTATCCAAAAGGAATATCCATTTGAAAAAAAAAATGTTTTCAGAAAAGATAAAATATAGTCTGTATATACATATCTAAAAGGGCTTTAAAGAAAGGGCACCATATTTATTAGCCAGGTATTTTATTATGTCATCTGACTCATACATCGCTACACCTGTATTTGGGTCTACCTACAAAGAAACGTATCTACAATTAGTATAGTATAAGTACATCAAATTCAACCCAGGTATTTATCAAAAGTTTCATGACAAACCATGTAAGGGAATTGCTTCTTGCCACCCATTTGTATAGCTTTGGGACGAAAATTAGGGCCATTTTTTGGGCAGGGATAGAATAATACATCCAAATCCAAGACGGTTGTCATTTCTCTTACCTGCAAATTATAGGTCGTTAGCTAGTTTAAGACCAGTAATGAAAAATGATTTGGAATTTTTTTTCATAAAGTAATACAAATAAAAATTACCTTACGACAAAAAGGACAGCTGATGTTTGTCCCGCATTGAATTTTTGTATTATAATTTATAAGGAAAAAAGAAAAAAAAAATAATAAGGCTGGATGAGTTGAAAATAATATCCAAAATAAAATTACTGAATAGTCAATAACTTGTGGATATTATGAACTACCAAAAGAGATTAAAAGAAAAACCTCTCAAATTCATAAATCTCAATTGGCTTCTCAGGCCGTGGACCTAATTTGGATGTCTCTTTCAGCTTTATACCTAATTTTATAAATAAAGAATATTTAATTATTTTTACTTTACTAGTTAGTACAGATAGTTAAAACTACACAACTTTTCTTGACTTGCATTTTACACTGATAAGACCAAGTCTGGTACTGATTCATACCCGTTCCAGCAGCGCACTAGTAATAAAATATCAATCTAATGACCGGAATTCGGAAATTTGGCCAGAATTGACATAAACTGATACTGGTATATCCATACAGCACAATAATCAGCATGCTACACATGGTACTAAATAATAAATCGAGAATTCCTTATAAAGTAGAAATTACCAGCAAAACTCATAGCATACTGAGTTGAAGGGATTTCATCTTGGGAAACAAACGACACTGAATATCTATAATAGCAAAACAAAATTCAGAGATTTTATAAAATCATCACCTCAAAAAGTAAACAAAAAAATCGCACAGGCAGCAAGCTAGCAGCTTACCCGAGAACAAATGCACCAGTACCGAGTCGGAAAGGCAGCGCTAGCGATGCACCGATGATATCTAGGAGCTTGTCGGGTCGGACCGCGAACCGCTTTGGTTTAGGTGGTTTGAACCCGGGAGGGGGAGTAATTGATGTAGTCGTACCCTTACCCGCCTCTTTGGCAGTGCACCTGACGACGCTGTATCGGAGATTTGGTTTTGGCCTTGCACTGGAGAGGACTGGAGAGCGAGATAGGGGACCTGCGTGCGAGCTCAGCACCGCAGCCATCCAGTGGTCGTTTTTGTCTCCGGTGTTTAGAACTGGATTGACAGTCAAGAGAGGAGAGTGGCTGATAGTGCAGCGACGATGTTGCGAAATCAGTCGTCAATTTGTCAGTTAAACCCCTCCGTTTATGGAAACTGGAGAAGTCCGGCTTAAGAATGTTTTTTATTTTCTTTGCATTAAAAGCCAGTAAACAATCAGTTGAACTAGGATTGTTTTGCCAGCGGACAAGATTGTTTAGTGTTGCGATGATTATGTAGTTTTGTTAGACATACATGCTAGATATTAAAAATCTAATCAAGTAGTTGGTAACAAATTGTGATTATAAAATTTATATATATGTTTTAGATTTATTTTCATTGATAAATATTAAAAAATATTAAAATATCATTTAGAGTAATAAAATGTGAATTCTCTCAATTATGCTTCTTGGTTTAATTTATTCAATCATCTTTTTGTAAACAAAAAAAAAATTGAACTTCCTTTCTTTTCCCACACATTAAATTACTATGAAAAGAGATTAACTTGGTCCGCATATTAATAACTGAATATTTATTGCTTGATGACCCATTTAGTGGTCCAAAAAATTGTTGATGTGGTATTGGTGAGAGACTAGAAGGTTCAACTATCTTTATAGAGTATAAATTTTTTACTTATCCAAATTCATATTTTTTTCAAGATTTATATCATATAAAAAACCTTCCTAAAATCCCAAGAACAAAAATGCGTTGAAACTTCTTTGGCTCTGAAAACAAATAGATAATCTTCTTATCAAAATTTATATTTCATGAAGATTAATACTACAAAAGAAAAATCTTTCTAAATTTCTAAGGACGAGTATGCGTTGACGTAAATGCATAAGAGTTTTCCACCGGGCCACCAGGGAATAAGTTGAGCAGCTTGTGTTTAGCGTTACTGGTAAATGACAATAAAGAGGTTGAACTAATTCTTATTTTAGTTACCAATTTGATGCCCAACTCATCAGAATGGGTAATTCATGGCGAAATTGTGCCAATCCAGCCTCAATTGTGTTCTTATTACAAGATTTTAGTGTCTGATGGCTACGTCATGAGAAATAAATGAGAGATGTTCATTTCTCGAGTGTCTGATGGCTACATCAAGAGAAATAAATGAGAAGTGTTCCTTCCAAATAACGCATCGATATCATATATAACAAACAAATGTAGAAATTAAGATGACATTCTGAGTGTCAAAAAAACTAAAAGCAAAAGAGGCAAATGTCAAGTAATGCGTTTCATACCAAAGCTATCTTCAGAAAGTATAATATACACCAACATAACACAGCTTTACTAAAAATAAATCAGCAAACATCACATAAACAAAGTGGTACAGAGAACATTATGTTGTTTCTTTCAAATTTTAGCAACAGCTGGAATTAGAGTAATCAGTTTCTGGGGCCTTCTGCTTGAAGATGTTCTTTTTTACCCCAGCGGATGCATCAGCTAATAGGCTTGGTGTATCCAATATCTGTCAGGAATAAAATAGAAAACATTTTTAAAATTTCAATAAGACAAGGGAATAATCCATCCAATAAAGAAAGATACCAAGTGCCATAGTTTCATGTTTCATTCTGATCGCTAAAGAGACCCCCAAGTCGTCGCAAATTCCAAGTGGTGTCATTTTCATTTTCAGCCAATTAAGGGATTCACTGAAATGAATTACTTATGATTTTTCAACTGAAAGATATCCTATTAATATAGTCCGTCCCAATGTCTATCTTTTGCTTTGAAACACATGAAAGGCACAGAATGCTACAAATGCGAACATTACAGTAAAATTTGTTGACCCAAATATTTGATACTCGAGAACCATTCGAGTAAATTTTAGTCGATTTTTTTATGGAATGACAAGCAAAGTGATTTGTTCAGTTAAGCAACAACAAGCGGAGAACCCATATGAATCTATGATTCAGTCCTCAGAGCTTTAAAAGTCCCTTTCGAGTTTTTAAATGCTGCAATTTGTGTCATTTTGCATCCTTTATACTTTCAGGTCAAATAACTGAGACAAAATTTTACATCAACAAATGGTGTGGAACAAGGAACAAATTTTTCGTTCCCTCTTACTCTTCTTTCATCTGTTCCTCTATTAATTTTTTATTTCGTATCAGTTGACAGATGTTAGATCATAAATTCTAAGCGGGAATAAAAACCACAAGCATGAGATACTTTGATACCATTTGTCAAGAAAGTATGTGACAAATTAGCAATTTGGATTTGCTATCTAACAAATGGATTTCTGACCCTAGTTAGAGCTGATATTTAAGGATAGTAATCATCTATGTATCCAAAAGTGAATTTTGTGACTCTACAGACTTTTCAACAAAGAGTTCTTTCAGAACTGGTTATGTAATATAATTTACACTCTAGTTAGACCATTAGAGTTTGTTACCTTCAAAACAAGTTCCTCAAAGCATTGCTCGACATTAACTCTAGTTTTGGCGCTGCACTCAAGGAACAAGCACCCATATTCTCTTGCAAAATCTATGCCTTCTTTCTTTGTAACTGCTCTTTCACTTTCCTTCAATTTTTCATCAAAATGTTCACCATCAATTGCATGATTTTGAGTAATGTTGCTTTCACAATTGGGACCAAATTTCCAATCAGATGAGGAAAATAATTAAAACGGCAATAAATTACCTTATCAACTTTGTTGCCTACAAGCATTTTAATGCAGTCTTGGTTGGTCGAGTAGAGGTCAATTTCCTTGGCCCATATGTCCGATAGATCGGTGAATGTATCTCTTCTTGTCACATCATACACTATAACAGTATATTACATCATTATCATGAGAAATTTTAATATGAACAAATATATGTATGGTCAGGTTGTATTAAACGAATGGATGACCTACTTCTTATCTAATATTTATTATTTATTTCTCGATTTATATTTCCTAAATGGCTTGATATTTACCCAAGAAGAAAATTATTAATATATTCAAAGTGTAACTTAGTAGTTGGCACACTGTATTCTACGTCAGACTCCATCAAAGGGGCATATCCATGATAATGCACAGCATGTCAGGACATAATAACTGTAAATTTGACCAGCTTATTATATTATATTGCATATTGATAGCATAATATTATATTATAAGAAAAGAAGAGAAGAATAACATACCCATGACGATGCCTTGTGCTCCTCTGTAGTATGAACTTGTCAGCGTTCTAAACCTCTCCTGTCCAGCTGCAACACTCATTGTATTTAATTAACTTTACAAAACCACAAATAAAAATTTGGAAATAAAGATTTAACTGTTGCAGAAATTACATGTTTGACATTGAATGATATACCAGTATCCCAAATTGCAAGCTTGAGCTTCTTTCCTCCCATTGTAACCATTTTGACCTTGAAATCCACACCTGAACCAGATTAAAAAGATTGTTGTCAAAGTAATAATAACTTTTTAACCCTAATTACCTCTTTCAAGAAGTGTAATAAAAATTGGATTTTATGTACTATTTCCAACTACAGTTTGGGTTCAGAGACATATAGTAAGCATTTCATTCACATTTTCAGGGGGTTAATTGCAACATTACGAATTACAGTCATATATCGTCATCTGGAAAACACTATACCTCGATTGCTGCTGAAAGGGGTCCAGGAAATATCCTAAACAAACCAATTCCAGGAGTTTGAATAATGAGAATTTGGAATAGAACTGCTTTTACATCCCAAACGCTGCTCGAATCAACGAATTACAAAATCGCAGCTATGTATATTTCCAGTACAGATAATCCTAAATCACCCAATAATCTACACATAAAATTCCACATCCAATTTCAATTTCCGTCCCAACAATCAATAATCTACAACCGAATGAGAAAAAAAAGTAATAGGTACCAATTGTCGGAGATAGATCCTCGAAAGAATCAGAGGTGAACCGTAGCAAGAGACTACTCTTCCCGACACCAGAATCGCCGATCAAGAGCAGCTTGAACAAATAATCGAAATCCGGCTGGCTCGATGAACCCGAATCCATCTGTACCGAGTAATTGGATCCAAATAGCTACCACCTGGAGGTTTTGAAGGAAAGATGAGATGAGATCTAGGGTTTCGTTTTTCTTGGCAGGGAGCAAAAGGAAGAAAAAAGCCCGGGGTGGGAGAAGAAGCTCGAAAGGTCCGAGAGCTTCTTTTTATTATTTTTATTATATAGAGTATATATATATATATAGAGGAGGGATCAAGTTACAACAAATTTGAGTTACAATAAAGTTACAACAATCATTTTTTTTCATTTTCACAGTTCAAATCGTCGATCCAAACCGTTCAACATGATCTTCACAATAAAATGTGCTTGCAGATCAAATTTTATATTTTTTTGAATTTTTTTACTATTTATTAAGATGGGTACAAAAATAGTCATATTCAGACCATTGAATTTTGATCTGCAAGCACATTTTATTGTGAAGATCATGTTGAACGGTTTGGATCGATGATTTGGACTTTGAAAATGAAAAAAATTGTTGTGGTAATTTTGTTGTAACTCAAAATTGTTGTAACTTGATCCCTCCTATATATATAGAGAGAGAGAGAGATAGACTATGGTGAGTTGTGAAGTAAAAACAACGTTTTACTTCACGCCATATTTTCATTTTGAAAATCCAAACAATCGATCCGAACCGCTCAACATGTTCTAAATATTGAAATGTGCTTGGAGACTAAATTTTACATTTTTTGGAATTTTTTTACTATTTATTAAGCCACTTTGTAAATCGCTGATCCACTGTGAACAGTAAAAAACAGTAAAAATTTCTGGACCACCGGATCAGCGATTTTCAAAGTGGCTTAATAAATAGTAAAAAAATTCCAAAAAATGTAAAATTTAGTCTCCAAGCACATTTCAATATTTAGAACATGTTGAGCGGTTCGAATCGGTTGTTTGAATTTTCAAAATGAAAATATGAGCGTGAAGTAAAAATGACATCTTACTTCACAACTCACCTTAGCCCAGCTCTATATATATATATATATATATATAAGGAGGGTTCAAATGCCTCTATTTTTCATGCCTCCGCCATGCCTCCATTTTTAAAAACTTTAATAACTTAAAATATAAAACTTAAAAGTCAAAATAAAACCGTTGGATATGATCTACATCATTTTATCTATGCACGTGTAAAAATTATGACATTTCAATTTTGTTTTGGTTGTCATCAAGAGCTTGTAAAAAACGTACTAATGTGGATAATTTCTAGACGTTGATTTTTTCAACTTATTGATTCACATAAAAACAAAATCAAAATGTGATAATTTTTTGTGAGCACATAGATAAAATGATATAGATCATATCCAACGGTTTTATTTTGACTTTTAAGTTTTAAATTTTGAGTTATTAAAGTTTTTAAAAATGGAGGCATGATGGAGGCACAAAAAATGGAGGCATTTGAACCCTCCTCTATATATATATGAGATAGACTATGGCGAGTTGTGAAGTAAAACGTCGTTTTACTTCACGCCATATTTTCATTTTGAAAATCCAAACAACCGATCCAAACCGCTCGACATGTTCTCTATATTGAAATGTGCTTGGAGACTAAATTTTACCTTTTTTGGAATTTATTTACTATTTATTAAGCCACTTTGAAATCGCTGATCCACTGTGAACAGTAAAAATAGTAAAATTTTCTGGACCACCGGATCAGCGATTTTCAAAGTGGCTTAATAAATAGTAAAGAAATTCCAAAAAATGTAAAATTTAGTCTCCAAGCACATTTCAATATAGAGAATATGTTGAGCAGTTCGGATCGGTTGTTTGGATTTTTAAAATGAAAATATGGCGTGAAGTAAAACAACGTTTTTACTTCACAACTCACCATAGCCTATCTCTATATATATATATATATATATATTGTAGATTTTCAGTTTTTTAAGTTAACATGTATGCATTTATTAATTGAGACAGGATTAATGCTTAAGAGCATCTCTATTCCAGCAAATGTTTAGCAATTAATTTGGGCCACGTTGCTGAGTTTAGCAATTAAAGAAATTCATAATTTCTAAATCACTTCATCCCAGAAATTTAATTAGAGTTGCTTTTAAAACAAACTTGCTAATTTAAAAATTGTGGTACATCCCAGAAATTTAATTAGAGTTGCTTTTAAAACAAACTTGCTAATTTAAAAATTGTGGTACATCCCAGCAATTATATTAGCAATTAACACATCATATTAGCAATTTAAAAGAAATCACCATTGCAGATGCTCTAAAGAGTGCTTTTAAAGCAAACTTGCTAATTTAAAAACTGTGTATATCCCAACAATTATATTAGCAATTAACACATCAAATTAGCAAATTAAAAGAAATCACCGTTGTAGATGCTCTAAGTAGATACTTATGAAAGAGAAATAAGCTTCTCCGAATTCAGATCACCCCATTACCATAAATGAGAATCAATTAAAATTAGTGGATTCGGAAAGTTCTTTTAACCTTGCACGAATCTTAAAGGAGAATTTTACATATTCAATAGGTATCAAATTGAATTTGATCTAGTTGGAAGTAAATCTGGACTGTAAAATTGTGGACCCCACTTTACGTGCGTGAGAGAATACTTGTTTCTCCCATATAGCTTAAAATGGCACCAAAATTACATCATGAGATTTAAATGTTAAAATGAATTTAGACCGTAAAATTCGAATATAATATTCAGAGTGGAGTCAGACTTTTAAATTATGAAGGTCAAATACACACATTAGGAGCAATTATATAAAATTTTCATGCTGAAAATAAAAATAAATTTATATTATCATGATATTTTACTTTAAATTATATAAAAATATATATAAATAAAAAATTCAAAAAAGAGAGAGTCAATTGACCTTCATTTATTGAAATCCGCATCCTCCCAAAAGAGCGAGGGTATTTCTTGTTGTAGTATGAGAAGTTTATTAGAGATAATCAAAAGAAAGAGGTACAGTTTGATGAGGAGGAGACATCATCAAATCTAGTGATAATCTTTTAGAATTAGTGGATTTAGACCGTTCTGTTAACTTTGCACAAATTTCAAAGCACAAATAATACTGCTCCGCGCTAACTCAAATCTCAAAATGGCTGAGAGTAAATCTCAAACCATAAAGTGAAAGGAGTCTTTATACATATTGGAGAGGATGCTCTTCCCATTCATTGTGGATCCGAATCTGCTGAAATCCGAGGTAAGTACTGTTCACCCTGAAATTCTTGCAATTCTAATTCAGCCGTTGAACTATTCCGAGATGCGTGCAAGGAAAAACCAGCTGTTTTGAGATGGATTCTCGAAAAAATTCAATGGCTGGATTTCGGATTGTAGGGATTTCAGGGTGAACAATATCCGATCTCGGAATTTCAGCTGATTTATTTCCATTCATTGTACAACTCCGTCTCTTGTAAATATCCACATTGAGTAAAGCTAGCATGTACTATGTTCACCAAGAAACTTGGTGAACATAACTTCAAAATATATTAGATTGGTTTCAAACAACGAATCTGATTCGTTGAAACTGATCTACTTCAGAAGTGATGCATGTAAATGCAAAATCTTGTAAACCTTTACTTTTTTACCGCTTGACTTTGTATAAATTTCAAAATTTTGCTTGTACATGCATCACTCGTAATATTGATTTTAACAATTTGAATTTATTATTGAAGTCAATCTGATAAATTTTGAAATTATATTTACCAAATTCTCTTGTTAAACACAGCACATGCTAGCTTTATTTATCTATCTTAATAGACTAATTGAGTATTTTTCGCCTCTCTTAGACCATGTCTCCTAAAATAACTCAAATATTGAATTTAAATCTGGATCGTCTGATCACTTTTGACACACAAATATTAATGGAGTCCTCATGAATTTTTAAATAAGATCGAATTAGTCCAAATTTTGATCAAACGGTCTGAATCCAAACTCAAAATTTGAGTTATTTTAGATCCGGTCGTACGGACAAAAGATAATATAACCATGTATTAGTAAATAGTCCTCGTGTATTTATAAATATTTTTTTTGATAAAATTCATGTATTAGTAAATATTTTTTATATTTAAAGGATCTAAAATAGTCCAAAAAATAAGAATTATGCGGACGTAAAAATAAAAAAAACTTGTGTGTATCTTTTTTTTTTTTTGAAAATTCGCATATTATAAAAGGCAAAACAAATTATATCTTAATGTTTGATAATCGTATCACATTGCTTTATTTGATACTGAGCAGGGCCGGGTCCCTAAACTATGATACACACACAAATTCTTTGTGTTTCCTAATTCGCAGATTTCATAATCAAAATAAAATATCTTATTAAATTTATGATATTAATTCATATAAAATATTAATATGATTAAATTAACATGTTTTACCGATAAGCATGACCAACCGGTTTCCATAAATTTAATACAAGGAATAACAAACATATCAGAATATTATTGTTTTCATATAAACTCATCAATTTCAATAAGTGTTATGTTAGTTATCAGGATTATCAACTAAATTTGTTGTTAATTCAACGTATCCCTTGATTAAAACAGAAGTATAACAACTTTTGAAATACATTCCGTCTTAGTTTTAACAAAAGTTTTGCTTGCCCCATCAAAGATTGAAACAAAAGCTTGAAGATTCTTTGATATACACTAGCTACCTTTTTTTTTGTTGTCTTTTCAAATCATTTTCCAGGTGAAAAGCCCTTAGGCAAGACATACACTGAAATTTATACAACTGTCTATGTGTATGTGTATTTACATCATTTAAACGAATGTACATCATAAGTCAGGATTGGCTCCTTGCAGTATAGCATGCCTCTGATGATTATTGAGATTGCTTTCCCAGAAAAATTTAACTGAGGTGAAAAGAAACCTGTAAATTTTAGAGTCTACTCTTTCAGCAGTACAAAATTGTTAATGATTTGGCAGTTGACACAGAATCAAAACATCCTAGAGACATTTCAGGTAGATCAACATGAATATTATCTGGTCTGATACCACAACAGGTACTGCATTGATTGGATCAAACCACACTTGCATCAACGACAAGAGAAGATAGCGGAAAAAAATAAAGGCACACAAATGGAGCAAAATAATTGAGTCCAACCAATTTCATGTGCACCCAGAAATAATTCAAAATAATTATTATATTTTTTTTTTCAATTTTTCGGATATCATTACAGATTTTTTTTTTTTTCAATTTTATTACTATTTTTAACATTTTTCTTGGATTTAAAAAATAAAGGCACAGACAGCCATACACATGCACGATACACCCAAACATGGCGTGTTGTCTCGTGTTGTTCACTACGCACATACACGCAATGTCTAAGGCGTAAAGAGGTGCCAACACGGCGCGGCACGCCTTAGGAGACAACGCATTCAGCATGCACACACGGCACACAAGCCTAACACTTGACAACTGCAGGTGACTGGCGAAGAAGGTGTTGCCCTTTAACAGCTTAAATCAATAAGAGTTGAAAACACGACAATTAATTCTCCTAGGGCTCCAGCCCTTCGGCAAATATTTAAGAGTGTTCAAAGTTCCAACAGTGGGCTCCAGCCCTTTGGATATCATGTCATGCACCAACTCTTTTGCCTTCTCAATTTCGCCTTTCTTGCACAACCCATCAATAAGAGTGGTGTATGTCACGACATTGGGCACCTGCCCTTTGGAAATCATCTCATGAAGCAACTCCTCTGCCTTCTTAATTTCACCTTTCTTGCACAGCCCGTTCATAAAAGTGTTACAAGTCACGACACCAGGCTCCAGCCCTTTGGAAACCATGTCATGCAGCAACTCCTCTGCTTTCTCAATTTCACCTTTCTTGCACAGACCATCCATAAAAGTGGTATGAGTCACGACATCGGGCTCCAACCCTTTGGAAATCATGTCATGAAGCAACTCCTTTGCCTTTTCAACTTTACCGTTCTTGCACAGCCCATCTATAAGAATGTTGTAGCTCACGACATCAGGCAGTTGCCCTTTGGAAATCATGTCATCCAGCAACTCCTCTGCCTTCTCAATTTCACCTTTCTTGCACAAACCATCCATAATAGTGTTGCAAGTCACAACATCGGGCTCCAGCTCTTTGGAAATCATGTCAGGAAGCAACTCTTTTGCCTTCTCAATTTCACCTTTCTTGCACAGACCATCCATAAGAGTGTTGTAAGTCACGACATCGGGCTCCAGCCCTTTGGAAATTATGTCATGAAGCAACTCCTTTGCCTTCTCAACTTTACCATTCTTGTACAGCCCATCTAAAAGAATGTTGTAAGTCACGACATCATGCACTTGCCCCTTGGAAATCATGTCATGAAGCAACTCCTCTGCCTTCTCAATTTCACCGTTCTTGCATAGAACGTTCATAAGAGTGGTGTAAGTCACAACATCGGGCTTCAGCCCTTTGGAAATCAGGTCATGCAACAACTCATTTGCCTTCTCAAATTCACAGTTCTTGCACAGACCATTCACGAGAGTGTTGTACGTCACGACATTAGGCACTTGCCCTTTGGAAATCATGTCATGCAACAACTCTTTTGCCTTCTCAATTTCATCTTTCTTGCACAGCTCACCAATAAGGGTGCTGTAAGTCACGATATTGGGCTCGTGACCTTCAGAAATCATGGACTGTATCAACTCTTCTGCCTTGTCGAATGCCCCCTTCTTGCATAGACCATTAATTAACGTATTGTATGTCACAGTATCAGGTATAACCCCAGCGGAATACATCTGTCTGTACAAACCAAAGGCCTTAGTGAGTTTACCCTCCTTGCAGAGAAAATCTACAACTGTGTTGTACGTGATCACATTGGGTTCACACTCACCACCATGTTTAACCATTTTAAAAAGCAACTGAAGGCCTAAACGAGTCTTGCCGTTGGAGCAAAGCCCCTTGATAAGAACGCTATACGAGATCACATTTGGTATGCATCCCATCTTAGGCATTTTGTATAACACTATGGCTGCAGCCTCATGGATCCTATTTTCAGAACAAAGTCTCTTGAGAAATGGAGTGAAGGTCGCGGTGTTGACTCTGAGACCCTCACTGAGAAGCCGTCCGAGAAAAGCAAAAGCTAGGCTGAGCCGATTTGTTTGAACGCAGAATTGAATCATGATTGCATAGGTATATTTATCAGGACGGATTCCTTCAGTTTGGGTTAAGCGGTTGAAGAGGGAAAAGATGGAGGGGTAAGGGTCTTTTGAGGTTTGGTTGCTAACCAAGGCAGCCAGGAGCTGGTTGAAGGGATAGATTGAGGTTGGATGGAGAGACAAAGCATGCACCATCTTGTTCTTATTTGACTTCATTCCGGTCTCTCTAAAATTTTAACCAACAAGATTGAGCTTTCCTTTCTTACGAGTGACAAGTACGCCTGCCTATTTTATATTACAATAAAAAATAGTACATCATTAACTCATATAATGAACAACAATGCAATTTTGGTTATTGGAATTGTCCAATATTGTACCCACTTATTGCAAGTACGCCTGCCTATTCTAGAGGAATATGGACCTTAAAAAACAGCTATTAAAGCAGCTTTATCCCCCCAGTAATTAAATGTAACATAAGAATTCAAATATATACCAGAGTAAATTATACCTACTTCTTGCAATATACAGCATCGAGGGTAGTTTGATAGCTGTCTATAACACTGACTACCTTGTGACATATGGTATTCAATTTTAAAGCCCTCAAAACAGACTTGTTTTTTTAATGATAGGGGAAATAAGGGCCCAACCCTAGACTGCAAATCACAATGATAGGGGATGCCAAGCACTGGGCAAGGAGAGTTGGCCATAAATACAGAATTCTAATTCTACTGCGGCGACTGCTTCCTGTTTCTACTTTCTATAGAGGAGTGTACAAAATGGGATGGGTAAGGAACAAATGGAGGAACAGATGCAAACATTGAAACGAATCTATGTGCTTATTGCCATTCTTATATGTTCCATTAAAAGGTAAATTAAAAAAAAGGACGCAGCCCCAATAAAACATCAACTGTGCTGCTGCTCTGATTGGAAGGATAACAGTGTACTTTAAATTGAATGGTTCAAATTGATACAACGCACACACATGAACTATGGGGTTGAAGAGGGTCAGGTAACTAGGTAAGGCACTGATACTTCTCTCTAGTTTTCTCCAGAGATTGCTTCACCTTCCAAACTAAAGTGCATTTCCACAAGCACCTTGGGTGCATGACCCAGTTCTGAAAATGAAATAAAGACTCATTTCAAATCAAGGACCAGAGATGAGATTTCTAATTGAAAATTAACAGATTGTAATTGACTGTACTGTAAATAAACACCGAAGCAATCAAGGAGAGGAGAGAGATTAAAGCGGTACTCGATCAACCAAAAAGGGAAGAGGAGGAAGAGATGAGGTGGCCAATCCCAACCCAATCCGTCCGTACACAAAGAAGAAGAAGAAGAAGAGATAGCGGTCAGACATTTTTACCTCTCCGACTCCTTGGCACTTCCACTTTGGTCTTTGGTTCTTGTGCAGAACCTGAGCGTAGGGAAAGGAAAGAAACTGAGGAACACAGCAGGACTGAGGCAGTGCAATTGGTCAGGCCCCTCCTGGGCCGACTCACTCGGCCCAAAATCAGGAATACAGAAACGGGTGGCGCAGTTTCGACCAAAGTCAGATCCGAACCTGAGGAAACAAAACGAATTCAAATCACCGAATTCATATGATTTATGTTTGGATCAAGACCGTCCGATCAAAATCTGCACTAATACTAAAGATGCCACGTGCATTTCACCTCAGACTGTATTAGTTCAGATTATGATCGGACGATCCGTATCTAAACAAAAATATTCTGTTACTTCATATAGTCATATGGATCAAACAAAACCAAGGCCGGTCCCGAAGATCTTGAGACCTGGGGCAGGAGAAAAATTTAGACCCTTCATGTACAATTTTTTATCAAAATAATATGTGGAGAACCCCTATTATATTTATCTTTAGAAAAATAATATTATAATCTCTAATAGAACCATTCTCAACAAGCAAATCCCTCAGTTTTGAATCTAAACCATCCCACACTCTAGGATCATATATATTTATAGATAACGAAGAATCTAAGCACTCAGACACATGATTAATTTCTTCATTATTTTCACTAGTCTCATTTTCAAGCACATTTGTTATTTATTCATTTATCTCATTTTCATTTTCAGACATATTTATTGTTTCTTAATTTATCTCATCTTCATTTACCTCATTTTGGTTTTCAGATACATTTCTTGTTTCTTCGTGCACCTCACTTTCAACTTGGTTTTCCAAAAACTCATTTTGTGGTTTAATTTTCTTCCAAAGCTTTTCAATGGAACTTTTTTGAGGTTTTAGTTTTTCTTCTCCCTCTCTTTTTTTGTTTCTTTTTTCGCTACCTGATGTATGTTTTCTAAGAAATATTGTTTTAAATTAAAAATAAAACTAATAGAAGGATAGAACCTAGGTAATGAGGCAGACATAGCGCTAAGCCGCCGGCAGTCCAATCCAGAGGCCGCGTCGATGCATCGGCCTCGCCCTAACCAAACGCCGCTTCCGACTCTGCCTCGCACTTGCTGTCGCAGAACGAGATCGTGACTCGTGAGAAGAGCTAGGTTTCTTAATTTCTTTCTTCCCTCATTTTTTGATTTACAGAAAAGAAACGGTGGTCGGCAGAATTAGGTTTATTAATTTTTTTCTTGCTTCGTTTGTCGTTTCACAGAGAAAAAATGGAGTTTTATTTTTTGACCTATTAAACTATTGACTTTTGTTTGTCGTTTTTAACATATACAATTTTTTTTTGGGGGGGCCCTGTTAGATTTTGGGGTCCGGGGCCATCGCCCTAGCTACCCTAGGTCAGGGCTGAGGCTGAAAAAAACTCAGTTGACCACGCCAAGTGAACCTATAGTCATGTACTGCATTCTTACATCGCTGATAATTTTATTTAGTATATGTGGGAGTGGAGAGAGGGATCCGTATCCTCCTAGGTACTTGACACAACACAATTGAAACGGACAGTTCAGATTTACTCCTAGCCGGTGCCTACTTTGAGATTCATGCTAAGTTAAAAAGAACAATTTTGGACCGTTCGATTCAATTGTACTCAGTCAGGTAACCTGAGGGGATGTGAATTCGTGGGAGAGGGGCTGTCTCGTGACCGGACGAATATGTCTGATCCGCATCATGATTGATCCACACGAATTTTAAAGTTATATGCACAAATCTTGATGTGAATCGGACGATTCAACCTTGTATTGAACCGAATTCGATTCGATGGATGTAAGTAACTCCGCAAACAGGTCATGAAAAATTTACAATGCCTTACTACTTTTACTGTGTAGTCCAAACAAGTACCAATAAATATCCGTCTCGTAAGCCCTCACATAAGCCCTCACATATTTGTCCAAATTACGGCTATGAGAAATTTCCAAATTTGGAGAAATTGTATTCAGAAAATATAAGGTTATTAACAGCATTTATTCCTCAGAGCAAGTTCAACAGACCAAATTGCATCTAAAAAAAGAAGAGGCTGTTAAGTCGTTAACAACATTTATTGGCTTAGAGTTAGCAGCTCCAATATCCTGACTTCAACACAGCAATAGCAAACACATAAAATAGAAAATGATAATATTAATAAAATGAGTGAGTTTAGATGGAGAAATAATTAATTTTCAAATTTAAATGGAAAAATATCTAATCAAAATAGATATGATGAGTATATATCTAAATTTCTCAAGATTAAAATAATGTGGCATCAACTCCATGGACAGCTTCTAGAGGTCCTGAAAATTAACAAACCACCGTGAGTGAGCAACAAATCAGACAACGTGGCATTCAGAACCCTTCTAGAGAAACGTATCTCTCAGGATCATAATGCTTATATTAAACCCCATTTAAATTTATATATTTAAATCTGAAGTCCGTACAAGTTTGTAAATAATAAAATAGTATTTATAAGTTCTTGAAAATCGAAATCAAAAGATAGAATATATGCAGCTATCCTGACATGCATTCTTGAAAGCGATACATACTTCTAATGAAAGAATATATGATCGGATTGATGAATCTTCCGGTTGTATCACAAGAAAGTCATACTTATTAGCACAGTGACAACTGAATAAACGGTTGTATCACAAGAACGTAATACTTGTTAGCACAGTGACAAATGAATTATTCAGGTTCGGTTTGGCGGAGTCAAAAATTCGTGATTTGAAAATAATTCAGATATAATTCGTGTATAATTCAAAAATGATCAAAAATTATACATAGAGTTCAGACTAGCGATCTCAATTAAAAAAAAAATTGCAAATAATTCGGTAAAAATTAAGTCAACCAAATAATACGACGTTCGGTTCGCCGACACAAAAAAAACAAATCATTCACGAATTATGTCACTATACTTATTGGAATCTCAAAATTATATTATTACGAGTTGTGGCAAACCAGTTAAGATTATTAGGATTTACTTTTGCTAGAGTTTAGATTAGCTGTGAATGTCGCATTGTATATAAGATGTAATAAGTTGGCTAATAGTGTTAAATGAAATTATATATCATGGTCCTCATCTATTCTCTCTCTCTTTCCCCTTGTTTGATTCCTTTAAAGGACCAATGCACTAATAGATTAAAATTCTACCAAAATCTCAAAAATAGAAAACCAATTAAGCAAAATTGTGCAATTATGATCAGGATACACTTCAAATGAGGTCAAGCTGTCCTTCATTAAGGCACAATTTGTAAAAAAAAAAATCAAAAAATAAACGGAAGCAAAACTGCAACGTGGTACCAGTATCAGTGCCCTACTAGTAGGTAATCACTAGAAATTTAGGGGAAGAAAATGCAGACTTGTAGAAAATAAGTAGATTAGGGAACAATTAGCCTCAGAAATTATTGATCATCATAGGCTAATTATAGAAATAAAGGGAGCAACTATTATATAAAGTTACTCAACCTTTATTTCTATTTATGGCAAGTTACCGTTATTTTCTCCAACAGCTATTTTTCTTTGTTTCTTATATATAGGCTACTGTACAACAACTTCAATATACAAGAATTCTGTTTTCTCAAACATCATTATTCCGCTATTTCATATCACAAAAATATCATGGTATCAGAGCAGGAATGAATTCCTGACTCAAAACAAAAATCAGCAGTACCAGTAACTGCATGAATAGATAATCCAAGCACACCAGAAGTGCAAACCAACGAGAGACAGCAGTACCAGTAACTGCAACAAGCCCCAGCTCATTTACCAGTAAATTACCAGTAACCAGAAAAAACCAGAAAAGCCAAAATGTCACAAAATCACGAAAAACTCACAGGGGTGATGCTCAGTGGTAAGAATTACCATATTTGGGCAAGGCAAGTCAGATTTGCCTTAAGTGGCCGAGAAAAAACCAATCACATCGACAAAGATTTCAAAATTCCAAAACTATCAGAACCACTGGCAACTGAGGCCGAGAAAAAAGAGTTAGCCAAATGGCAAACAAGCGACCACACTGTCATTACTTGGCTCCTCGCAACCATGGAGCCCAAGGTATCAGATTTACTCTCATACAAAGATAGCGCTCTTGAAATTTGGGAAAGAGCAGAACAATTATACGGTCATCGGAAAAATTACTCGCACATTTACCAAATTCAAAGAGACTATCAACAAGCCAAACAACAATAAGGTCAATCGTCAATGGAATTATACGGTTACCTTCAAAAGAAAAGAGATGAACTCAGAGTTTATCGGCCTCCCACCACCGATCTCACTGAAATCCAAAAACGAGAAGAACAAGATGCCATCTTTCAATTCTTAGCAAGCCTTGATTCCAGCTACGAGGCTGTGCGATCCCAAATTCTCTTGCTAACCGAGCTACCTTCCTCGGATGAGGTGGCAGCTATGGTAGATAGAGAGGAAACGAGAAGGGCTGTGATGGCATCGCAACCCACCGAAAATACCGAGACCAAAGCCTTCACGGCAATGGCGAGGCCAAACCCTAGTTACCGGCCGGAGGCAAGAGGCGACCAAGCGGCTGCAAAATGCGAGCACTGCCGGCGAGAAGGGCACCGCAGGGAGCAGTGCTGGTTCTTGCACCCTCACCTCCGGCCCAAATGGCACAAAAAACCCGGCACCGGAGATCGAAAGGGGGAGCGAGAGAGAGGCGGAAAAGAAGAAGCGGGGAAAGGTTTTTTCGCTGATGGGAGAGGCGGATCCGAACCGAACCACAATCCAATAAAAACAGATGCCGCTGCCGCCTCAACTTCCTCTCCAGATCCAATGCGGCTGCTGCTTGAGCAGCTCTCTGTGTTGCTCAACCAAAAACAAGAAAAACAGAAGACATCTGGTATAATTTCTGTTGCGAATTTTTCGTTTTGTCCAAAAAATTCTAAATGGATCTTAGAATCAGGTGCAACAGACCATATGACTGGAAATAAAAATTTATTGACCAATTTTAAATATTATGAAACCAAAAAATTCGTTACGGTAGCAAACGGTGAAAAAATGGAAATCCTTGGAGAGGGTTCAATAACTATATTCTCAAAATTAATTCAAAATGTCTTGTATTTAAATGATTGCTCATCAAATCTATTATCCATTAGCAAAATCACGAATGAGTTAAATTGTGAACTCATATTTTTAGCAAACAATGTGATTTTTCAGGATCGGATAACCAAGATTATGATTGGTGAAGGATTTCTAGAAAATGGGCTTTATTTTTTGAATGAAGAAAAATTCAATTTCAATACTACAAAAAATGAAGAATTGAGTACACTATGGCATAGAAGAATTGGTCATCCCTCCGACAAGATTTTAAAAAGTATTTTTAATTTCTCAAAATTAGATAATAGTAGTTGTGAAATTTGTAAGCTAGGAAAACATACTAGGTTACCATTTAAATTATCAAATTGTAAAAGCGAGAAACCATTTGATTTGGTTCACTCGGATGTATGGGGACCCGCCCCAATTACCTCTTTTAATGGATTTAAATATTTTGTCATATTTATCGATGATTTTTCTAGAACAACTTGGTTATATTTACTAAAAGATAAAAGTGAAGTTTTTTCACAATTTCTAGATTTTTACAATTTTATAGAAAATCAATACAAAGCCAAACTCAAAATATTTAGATCCGATAATGGAACGGAATTTGTAAACCAAAATTTCTCAAACTTTTTTAAAGAAAAGGGAATTTTACATCAAACAACATGCGTCTATACACCTCAACAAAATGGTGTATCCGAAAGGAAAAATAGGCATTTACTCGAAATGACTAGAGTACTTTTATTTCAAAATAATGTTCCAAAATTTTATTGGTCGGATGCCGTTCTTACCGCTACATATCTAATAAATAGATTGCCAAGTGTCAACTTAGATTTCAAAAGCCCATTAGAAATTCTTTATCAAAGAAAACTTAACATTGAGCATTTAAAAAATTTCGGTTGTACATGTTATGTACATAAAAATAATAAACAAGACAAATTGGACTATACCTCAATTAAGGCTATTTTTTTGGGGTATTCAACACAAAAAAAGGGGTATAAATGTTATGACCCTAAAAATAAAAAATTGTATATTTCTAGGGATGTAACATTTTTAGAAAAAGAGTCATATTACAAAGAAATTAATCATGAGAATTTTTTGAGAGAACCCTCCAAGGAAATTATATTACCACCGGTTACAATAGAAAATGTTAGACCAACACCACTTGAGAATGAAAATGAAAATGAAAGTGAAATTGAGAATGAGGAAGAAATAGAAGAAAATTCCTCAAATGAAGAACACCATGACATAGAAGAGACACCGTTGAGAAGGTCGATTCGAACAACACAACCTTCAACACGGCTTAGGGATTTTGTCACTTACAAGGTACAATATCCTATACAAGATTTTATTACATATGACAATGTCTCTTCCAACCATAGGGCCTTCTTGACCTCAATTGAAAAAGAACAAGAACCAAATAATTATGAAGAAGCCATGAAAAGTTCCAAGTGGAACAAAGCCATGAAAGAAGAGTTGAGTGCTCTTGAAAAAAATGGTACTTGGGAAATAATTCAATTACCAACGAATAAAAAATTAGTAGGTTGTAAATGGGTGTATAAAATTAAATACAATAGTGATGGCACCATAGAACGGTATAAAGCACGTTTAGTTGCCAAAGGATACACCCAAACCTACGGTATAGACTATTATGAAACATTTGCCCCGGTAGCAAAAATGAATACCGTAAGAATATTATTTTCTATTGCGGTTAACCAAAATTGGAAATTGTACCAAATGGACGTAAAAAATGCATTTCTTCAAGGAACACTTGAAGAAGAAGTATATATGTCGTTACCACCCGGTTATGAAAAAAATCAAAATTGTAATCTAGCTTGTAAATTGAAGAAGTCAATTTATGGATTGAAGCAATTTCCAAGGGCATGGTATGAAAAATTAAGCTCTCATTTAATATCTTGTAATTTTAAAATTAGCAATGCCGATCACTCATTATTTGTCAAAATTGAAAAAGAAAACACCACCATTATTTTAGTATATGTAGATGACATTATTATCACCGGAAACAACCAAGAGCATATTAAAAATATAAAAGCCCAATTAAAGGAAAAATTTGACATTAAGGATTTAGGCTACCTAAAATATTTTTTAGGGATAGAAATTGCATACTCAAACCAAGGCCTATTGATTTCCCAAAGAAAATACACCTTAGACTTATTAGAAGAAACCGGAAAATTAGAGTGTAAACCGGCCTCAACACCGATAGATGGTAAAAATAAATTAAATGGTGAGGATGGTGTACCGTTAGAAGATATAAATCAATTTCAAAGACTTGTAGGAAAATTAATATATCTTACGGTAACACGGCCGGATATCTCTTTCTCGGTAAGTCAAATTAGAAAATTCATGCATGCTCTTAGAATACCACACTTGGAGGCAATTAATAAAATTCTAAGATATTTAAAAGGAACTCCTAGAAAGGGAATATGAATGAAAAATAATAATTCTAATGATATATGTGGCTATTCCGATGCAGATTGGGCCGGAAGTTTTGATAAAAAATCAACAACCAGTTTTTGCACATTTGTAGACGGAAATTTAGTCACATGAAAAAACAAGAAACAAAATATCGTGGCGCGATCAAGCACCGAGGCGGAATATCATACCATGGCATCAACTGCGAGTGAACTAACTTGGATCAAACAACTTCTCTCGGATTGTGGAATCCAAATTCAATTGCCAATGCAAATGTTTTGCGACAACCAATCGGCGCGTCATATAGCATCCAACCCCGTCTTTCATGAAAGAACAAAACACATTGAAGTCGATTGCCATTTTATTAGAGAAAAGATCCAAGCGAAAGAAATTGAAACTCCGTTTGTAAGAAGTGGAGATCAATTAGCGGATGTTTTTACAAAGGATTTAGATCCGAAACCGTTTGAAGCAAATATAGGCAAGTTAGGGTTACGAGATATCTACACACCTAACTTGAGGGGGAGTGTAGAAAATAAGTAGATTAGGGAACAATTAGCCTCAGAAATTATTGATCATCATAGGCTAATTATAGAAATAAAGGGAGCAACTATTATATAAAGTTACTCAACCTTTATTTCTATTTATGGCAAGTTACCGTTATTTTCTCCAACAGCTATTTTTCTTTGTTTCTTATATATAGGCTACTGTACAACAACTTCAATATACAAGAATTCTGTTTTCTCAAACATCATTATTCCGCTATTTCATATCACAAAAATATCAAGACTCCACTTGATCAGGTAGAACGTATGTTTAGCAAACCAGTGGATACAACTATACCAGCACCATACCTTTTCTTGCACACCTCTACAAGTTACATAGTTGTCTAGACAATTGGGAATAGTTTTAGGCTAATTCAAGTTTTAATTTGCACAAACAGAGAGCACAATTAGGTGCCAATATAATTAGGCAATTGAGCGACAGACAAACCAGAAAGTTATGTGCTGGTTTGTATAGCACAATTACTATTTTTGGTGGTTTATAGTATGAGTGTCGTTACTCTAATATAATCACTGTTATGTGCTGCCAGCCATAATCGATTGGGATTTGTACACAATCATTCATATAGTATTTTTTTTCTCTAATCTGATGTCTCTTATTAGTTTCTTCTTAATTGCTTGTTCCCAAGGAGATGACACAGGATGATCGGCTGGAGCTGAAATTTCAGGATTTTTTAGCACCCTGGACAATTATTCTGTAGTGTGAATTACAGGATATACCGGGTGGGTCATGACTGACTGGGACTTGAATCCATTACCTGGTTTGTCAATCAACCAAGGCATACCTAGAGTTGATCAAAGGGCAGCCAATGCTGTGTACTAGCAGTTGATCCATTTTTTTTTCTCAAAAATAGCCCGCATTGCTTTGCATAATGCAACTGCGCAAGAAAATAGCAGCTGTGCTTCAATAGTTGCATACATCACATGCCCCTTTTAGGAAGTCAGTGAGGAGAGAGCTTAACAGCAGAGCTGACAAAACAATGGCCTGATGGCCAGGCCATCGTCAGAGCGACTGTATTCACCCTTAACAGACAGCTTCGTTAGAGAAGGCAAGCTGTTCGGTGCCCTTGCCAAGGTGGCACATAGGATGCAATCCGGCAAGCACCGACCACATAGGTCAAGTTGCACCTCTTATTCCATCAAAGAAGTTCAGATGAAGGTAATTAGAATAATACAATAACTCCTAAAAGAAGCTAATGAATAGGATAACAAATTAAGAAATTCACTCCAGCATTTAGTTATTCAAGGAACTGAGTCATCTAACTTGCTCTCAACCTTTCCTAGCATGGGAACAGTCTCAAACAAGTGCTGATCAGTTTTGTGAGCCTAACTAAGGCTATTAAGACTACCATTATAGTTCAAGTTACTCTTAATTTAGCCAAATTTTGACTCAGTTAGCCCTCAAATGTGCAATTAGCTTCTATACATGCAAAAAGACGGGTGCAAACAAGCTTAATTTAATCAAACTTACCTTTTATTTGCCTTGATGCAAATAAAGACCAAATAGGTCGGGAAGAAGAAAAAATATATTGTATTGGGCATTAGGCCAGTCCTAGTTCCCCATGGCTGGCATCTACCAGTTCAAACTGATAGAAGACCTGAAAACAAAGTAAATGTCTGCAATGCTTGAAGTAATTTGTTTACATATGCTTGAATTAACTCCTAGATGTATTTCTAAATTCATAAAATGATGCCAAGCAAACAGACCACTACCACTTCAAGATATATGAAAGCACCGGGTACTCAACATGTAATTCAAGGTCTTTGCGTTGAGGTCACCAAAGTCCATCTACAAATGAAGGTAATGTCGAAGGAACAATTCGCAACGATGGTAATGAGTATAACGGGAGTGATTAAATACAACAAATAAGGCAAATATTGTAGGCTCTTATATCAGACTTGAGACAAAAAAAATGCATAAATTTCTACTTGTATTAATAATTAAATTTCAATTCCTAATTTTCTTTAAAACAATATAAGGTAAAAAAATTTCTTTACTTTGTCTATGTGCATAAACATTGGCGGACCCAAGGCTGAAGAAACCAAGAAAAATTGAAAATTAGCAAAATATTAATTTGATTTTTTTTTTCTCAATTTTTTGGAATTCTTTACAGATCTTTTTTCGATTTTATTACTATTTTTAACATTTTTCTTGGATTTAAATAAAAAGGGCACACACAACCAGACATGTGCACAGCAGGCCCTTGTGCTGTTCAACACGCACAGCCACGTCACGTCTAAGGCATAAGGAGGTGCCAGCACGGCACAGAACATACTGGGCACGCACACACGGCACACAAGCCTAACACTTTACTGCTGCAGGTCACACCAATGAAGTTCAACCCCTTTAAGGGCTAAACCTATAAGAGTCGGAAAAGTCATGACATTCAATTTCTCTTTCTTGCATAGTCCATTGACAAATATTTAAGTGTTTGAAGTCATGATATCGGCCTCCAGCCCTTTGGAAATCATGCTATGCGTCAACTCTTTTGCCTTCTCAATTACACCTTCTTTGCACAGCCCATCAATAAGAGTGGTATAAGTCAATTCATCAGGCACCAGCCCTTTGGAAATCATGTCATGCAAAACATCTTTTGCCTTCTCAATTTCGCCTTTTCTGCGCAGCCCATCAATAAGAGTGGTGTAAGTCACGACATCGGGCTCCAGCCCTTTGGAAATCATCTCATGAAGCAATTCATCTGCCTTCTTAATTTCACCTTTCTTGCACAGACCATCCATAAGAGTGTTGTAAGTCACGGCATCAGGCACCTGCCCTTTAGAAATCATGTCATGCAGAAACTCCTCTGCGTTCTCAAATTCACCGTTCTTGCACAGACCATTCATAAGAGTGTTGTAAGTCACAACATTGGGCACTTGCCCTTTGGAAATCATGTCATGCAACAACTCTTTTGCCTTCTCAATTTCGCCTTTCTTGCACAGCCCATCAATAAGAGTGGTGTAAGTCACGACATCGGGCACCTGCCCTTTGGAAATCATATCATGAAGCAATTCCTCAGCCTTCTTAATTTCACCTTTCTTGCACAGACCATCCATAAGAGTGTTGTAAGTCACGACATTGGGCACTTGCCCTTTGGAAATCATCTCATGCAGCAACTCCTTTGCCTTCTCAAATTCACCTTTCTTGCACAGTCCATTCATAAAAGTGGTGTAAGTCACGACATTGGGCTCCACCCCTTTGGAAATCATGTCATGAAACAACTCCTTTGCCTTCTCAACTTCACCGTTCTTGCACTGCCCATCTATAAGAATGCTGTAAGTCACGACATCAGGCACCTGGCCCTTAGAAATCATGTCATGCAGAAGCTCCTTTGCGTTCTCAAATTCACCGTTCTTGCACAGACCATTCATAAGAGTGTTGTAAGTCACGACATTGGGCACTTGCCCTTTGGAAGTCATGTCATGCAACAACTCTTTTGCCTTCTCAATTTTGCCTTTCTTACACAGCCCATCAATAAGAGTGGTGTAAGTCACGACATCGGGCACTTTCCCTTTGGAAATCATGTCATCCAGCAACTCCTCTGCCTTCTCAATTTTACCTCTCTTACCCAGCCCATCTATAAGGGTGGTATAAGTCAAGACATCGGGCACATGGCCCTTGGAAATCATGTCATGCAGCAATTCCTTTGCCTTCTCATTGTCACCGTTCTTGCACAGACCATTTATAAGAGCATTGTAAGTCACAACATTGGGCACCTGCCCTATGGAAATCATGCCATTCAGCAACTCTTTTGCCTTCTCAATTTCACCGTTCTTGCATAGAACGTCCATAAGAGTGGTATAAGTCACAACATCGGGCTTCAGCCCTTTGGAAATCAGGTCATGCAACAACTTATTTGCCTTCTCAAATTCACAGTTCTTGCACAGACCATTCATGAGAGTGTTGTAAGTCACGACATTAGGCACTTGCCCTTTGGAAATCATGTCATGCAACAACTCTTTTGCCTTCTCAATTTCATCTTTCTTGCACAGCTCACCAATAAGGGTGCTGTAAGTCACGATATCGGGCTCGTGACCTTCAGAAATCATGGACTGTATCAACTCTTCTGCCTTGTCGAATGCCCCCTTCTTGCATAGACCATTAATTAACGTATTGTATGTCACAGTATCAGGTATAACCCCAGCGGAATACATCTGTCTGTACAAACCAAAGGCCTTAGTGAGTTTACCCTCCTTGCATAGAAAATCTACAACTGTGTTGTACGTGATCACATTGGGTTCACACTCACCACCATGTTTAACCATTTTAAAAAGCAACTGAAGGCCTAAACGAGTCTTGCCGTTGGAGCAAAGCCCCTTGATAAGAACGCTATACGAGATCACATTTGGTATGCATCCCATCTTAGGCATTTTGTATAACACTATGGCTGCAGCCTCATGGATCCTATTTTCAGAACAAAGTCTCTTGAGAAATGGAGTGAAGGTCGCGGTGTTGACTCTGAGACCCTCGCTGAGAAGCCGTCCGAGAAAAGCAAAAGCTAGGCTGAGCCGATTTGTTTGAACGCAGAATTGAATCATGATTGCATAGGTATATTTATCAGGACGGATTCCTTCAGTTTGGGTTAAGCGGTTGAAGAGGGAAAAGATGGAGGGGTAAGGGTCTTTTGAGGTTTGGTTGCTAACCAAGGCAGCCAGGAGCTGGTTGAAGGGATGGATGGAGGTTGGATGGAGTGCCAACAGAGAGTGAAAACGGTTAAGTGCCTCTTGGGTATAAATGGGACCCTCCTTCCAATGTCTCGTTCTCTCCATCTCATCCTTCCCCAGCTTCCCCTTCCCCTTGTAATGCTGCTGATGTGGCCTCCTTTGAGTCTTCCCAAGAATATTGCCAGCACTGGTGTCATTGGGCAAATTAATTGTAGATGGTGGTGGTTTTGGGTTGTTAGTGACGTTTAGGGATTGAAATTTGGATTGGGGGACGGCATAGCAGAAAAGGCAGAGCCTATGACTAAAAGCTGATGTGGATGGGGATGCCGATAGGGATTGAAATTGAGATTGGGATAGGGAAGCTAAAGGTGAAAGTGATGAGAATGGGACAAGAGACAATGTATGCACCATCTTAACCGACAAGATTGAGTTTTTCTTGAGTGACAAGCACACCTGTCTATTTTCTATTACTGCAATAAAAAATAGTACATCATTAACACATAGTATGAACAATAATGCAATTTTGGTTATTGAAATTGTCCAATTTTGTCATATTCTAGAGAAATATGGACCTTAAAAAACAGTTAATGAAGAGGCTTTATCCACGGAGTACTCAAATGTAAATTATATCTGTTTTATCCCAATATAAGGGACTAACTTGTGATATATACTCTTCAGTTTTAAAGCACTCAAAACAGATTTGAAGTTGAACAATTATCTACAGATGGGAATAATAAAGTATATAATGATAGATAGCCAACAAACTGGTATACAATAAAACAGAGATAGAAGGGGGCAAAAACTCTCATGAAGCCAAGCAATGCACACTGCAAATCAGAATGATAGGGGAAGCCAAGCAGTGGACATGGAAGGTTAAGTACGAGAACAGAATGCTTAAAGGTAAATTTTTTAAAAAGGGCGCAGCGCCGGTAAGACATCAACTGTCACCAATTTGGGCTGTTTTCCTCCCATGATTGGAAAAAGTCAACTGGAGTTGGGAAGCATAATTGGCAGCGAGCGCACCAATCCAATTCACAATGGACTAGTCTAAACCCAACAGCGGTAGTGAGTATAATTATTTTTCTGTTCTGGGCCCCAAATAAGGTGGGACAGAAGGTAGGTCAAACTCTTCAGCTATGTTATAAAAAGGTTTAGTAAATGAGCAAGTAAATAAATAACTAAATAATGTTAAAATAAAGTGTATGAACAGAAAGGATAGCATTTTTCCATTATTAATTTAATTGTTGCATTCAGTTTTCTCTGTACTGTCAAAATATTTGAATAACGATCGTCAGTAATTCAGTAACCAATTTTGGATGAAACCACGAGTTTTAACGATATTCTATGAACACCAAATGTTGACGCCACAATGGAATTATTAAACATAACTAATTACCTAAGAAAGACAGGAAGGATACCATACTACTATAATTGATTAGTTCTTAGTGCTTATGGATGTGCAGTGTAGGTCACGAAACCAATATCCAAGGTTTACATTTTCAGCGACCAGTTCATGATAGGGAGAACTCATCCCAATCTGTTTATTCCAATTTAATTTGAGTTGGTACCTCAATGAACCGTATGCAAATCCATTTAGGTTGTAAAAGGTAACGA
Source organism: Carex littledalei (assembly GCA_011114355.1). Classification (NCBI taxonomy): domain Eukaryota; kingdom Viridiplantae; phylum Streptophyta; class Magnoliopsida; order Poales; family Cyperaceae; genus Carex; species Carex littledalei. The sequence continues at coordinate 12,350,336 of CM022080.1, read as the reverse complement.
AAAGATAAATGCAGGTCAACCATTGTAAAGTTGAACCACCCAATCATATTAACACAATGCAACGCACCTGAACTGTGGGGTTAGAAGAGGTCCGGCAAGACATTGATTCTTCACTCTAGTTTTCTCCAGAGAATGCTCCACCCTCCAAACTATAGCGCATTTTCACAAGCATCTGGGGTGCATGACCCAATTCTGAAGATGAAATAAAGACTAATTTCAAATCAAGGACCAGAGATGAGATTGCTATTTTGAAAGTTAGCAGATTTTAGTTGACGGTAGTCCTGTAAATAAACAACGAAGAAATCAGGAGAGGAGAGAGAGAGATTAAAGCGGTACTCAACCAACCGAAAGCGGAAAGGAGAATAGAGGAGGAGGAGGAGATTGGCCAATCCCAACCCAATCCGTCCATACATATATAAAGAGGAAGATATAGCGTAAGAGCGGCAGAAAACCCTTTTTTTTGTCCTCTGACGCCTTGGCATTTGCACTTGGCACTTGTGCGGAGCCTGAGCCGAGTGAAAGGAAAGCTTATCCATTTTTCATCATATGCGGAAAAGTACGTCTCTTGGCACCGAGGGAAGGTCCGATGGGCATCGGATCTGTTTGGTTCGATGGATTTAATCACTGTTGATTTGCTTTAAGATTCGTGCGGAATGCTTTGACTTTGTGAGTGTCTGCTTTAATTTTCGTGCACACAAATGTTAAATTAGATCAGACGGTCATCATGCTCGTTGAACCTAAAAGTAGGTCCGATGACGGTCATCATGCTCGTTGAACCTAAAAGTAGGTCCGATGGACATCAGACCTACTCCGTTCTCGTCTCTTGGATTGGTGGTTTTCTCGGCGCACCTCAGTAATTTTTTTTTTCTTTAATTACTCATTTTTATTGCTCTGGTAAAAAAAAAACACCTTAGAGAGTCGAGCTAAAATCTTAACATGTAATCAATTTGAGCCAGGAACGAACTGAATCGAACTGGCTCGTAGTAGCTTTCTGGACTTTGTTAGAATAGTAGCCCAAAGAAATTAAATACTAAAGTTCAAAATACAGCATAATATTCATTCAAATTCACACGAGCGATCTGGCTCAGACCAAGCTAGACCCAGTTCAAACTCTCCAATTCTAAAACGAGCCAAGAACAAGCTAGCTCGATAACAAATACTATGCTAAATAAGAGGTTTACTTCCCCTCTTCCTTCCAATTCAAACCGACATTTTTATTAATATCCAAAGTTAATTAGAAATTAATATTTATGCTCAGAATTCCTGACTTTCGCCAAAAATGCCCAAACCGACCATAAAATGGACGACTTACGAATGGCCGGTTTACTCTTTTTTTTTTTTTTTTTAGAGACATTATGAAGAGCAAAATAATGAAATCTAACATTGAAAATTAAAATTTTTTGTTTAAATTTTTTGTTAATTACTTCTTTTGATTTATAATTAGCATATTTATACTAAAATACACTAGATTACTTGAAATTATATTGAATTGCACTATATTAATTTAAATTACACTAGATTACTCAAAATTAAGTTGAATTGCACTATATTACTTGTAACCTTTCTTGCAAAAAAAAATGTCTTAGCGAATTGCAGTAGACATAGTATTTCATAATTTTACTATTTTGATTATTTATGACAGGACAACAATTTAATCTAATAGTCTCCTTAATGATAAAAAAATATTTTGAAAATTAAATAATGAACGATTATAGTACTTTAATCATACTTTTCATACATAAGAAAAAAAAATAAAAATCATGTAAATTTTACCGTTACTCTTACAATAATTCATATTTGAAAGTATTTAATGAATTATAAAATGATATTTAAAATTATATAAAATAATACGAGTTCAATTTATAAAAGTAACTTTATGGATAAGATAGGGACGCGCTAACAAAAAGCTTCCAAAACCCTCGCCCGTAATATGTATATACTTTTTTATTTTATTTAAGAAAATACTGTCCAAACTATTCTGTTATCAATTAATTCCCACTCTTTGTTAAAGGTGATCAGTTCATTTATTCATTGCTCGCGGTTGTCGGTCTATGTAGGATGCAAAAATATCATCTTTTGATCGGATATATCTCTGTGTGATTGGATACATCATGGCAGTACTCGTGCTAATTACGTATCGTGATTCTCATATTTAGTGTCGTGATTATTCGCGTGATATAATTATTTTCTGAAAAATAACACAATATATAAACTAACCTGATCATAATCGTACATGATATTGTGATTTTTTAAATAAATTAAATTATATTAAAAAAATAATTACAATAATCGGTAACGTTTGTACATGAATCATAGTACATCTTCATCACAACATAATTAATCTTTCCAAATTTAATCATGATCCAACATAATTAATAAAAGTCTAAATTCGTATCCTCTGCATTAAATCAAAGTTTGAGTTAAGATTAGACAGTTCGATTGAGATCCGCACTAATATTAAAGAGCTCATACGTTATAAATGTGCTAAATTAATCTAAAATCGATCTAAAAATTACCTCAATTAATCCGAATTATGATCCTACGATCCAAAAATTACTCAACCGGGACGATAATGCAGATAGATACGGATTCTAAAAATCTAACTTGCACGGCACGAATTAGGTCCATGTAACAATGTAATGAGTCGGTCGGACGGTGTACGTAAAAATGTAAAATACTAAAATACTAAGAGCATCTACATCCCTAAAACTCTTAGAGTTTCTAAGTAACTATTAACTAATTTTTAGAAATTATAGGCTATGGAGTTTCTAAGGGTTCACATTCCTGAAACTAATCTTAGAGTTTCTAAAATGCCACATCAGCAATAAAATAAAATAAAATAAAAATTTCAGCAAACATCAGCCAATCATTTTGCCAACTCACAGTTTATAAACGATTTCTTATTAAGAAATTATTGAGCACAGTTGCTAAATAAGAAACTGGTCTACATCTCTGAAACTGGTCTAGAAACTGCCACATCAGATTAGAAACTCTGATAGTTTCAGGGATGTAGATGCTCTAAAAATATAAAAATCCCTCAGTTTTCGGCGCCGTTCTGAAGGGGAGGTGACGGAGTCCCAACCGTTGGATATTAATCGGACGATCGATAAACGCAGCCAAGTCCGACTTTGCAGATCGATTTTGTTTTAGACTTTTAGTTTGCTTATATTAATTGAATCAATCCCTCATTCCCAAAGAAGAAAGTTCAAGAAAGAGGAGAGGGGCAATGGCGAGCAATGGCCACCAGGGAGAAATCCCAGAAGATGCAAATGAGCGTAAGTACTTTTGCGCTCTCTCGCTTATTTTGTTCTATTTTGAAGGTTTTGTTTCCTGCGTAAGTTAAAAAGAATAATTAGGGTTTAATAGTGATCAGTGAAGAAGGATGGTTTATGAACCCTTGTCGTTCTCCCTTTTGGTGTTTTATGTATTGTTTCAGTATTTGTTCCTTACATGCTCTCAGATTTCTCTATTAGTTGGGTTCCCCAATCTACTTTCACGTGTTATCAAAGTTCCTTGTGGTATATATATTGTTTGTTGTTTAGGTACTTTTGGAATTTTAAACAAGAATACTTCTCTAATGATTTATTATGCTTCCCTTCTCCAAATTTTCCTTGAGAATTTTTCGGGGAAAGAAGTGGAGCCAGGGAGGCATCTGATTTGGGAAACATTTCACTTTGTTTTTTCTTTCTAATTTTCACTGTTCCAATAATTGATGCATGAAGGTATATCATTGAGTTTTTTTTTTTTTTTATTTCAGAAGCTGTAAATTATTGGTTATCATAGTCATATCTTGATTCATATTTAGACCTTTCTGTTACCTACAATAATATCAAAATTGGAACATTAGATAACTATATGGTACTTAAGAATCATTCACTGTTTGTCACCATGTAATTTTCATCAGGTACTTATTTCTTTTTGTTTTCTTAGACTGCCCAGGCCCACAGTCAGAGTCAGCTGGAAAGTCTGATTCATGTGCTGGATGTCCAAATCAGGAAATTTGCGCCACGGCACCTAAAGGCCCCGACCCTGGTAAAAATTTGTTTTTTCTTAAGCTACAGTATCTTTCATGCTACTGAAATCACATTCAGTTAGCTATTGCTGGATGGGGTTCATGCAATTTCTGAAGTTTCATTACAGTTTAGATTTAATTTCCATGATGTTTTAGCGCAACCTATTCTATTGAATTGATTCCCAAGGATATTTTGATATTTAAATTTTGCTGATTTGTTCAGCGCTTTCTGTAGTGATTTTTTGTTCTTAGTATATGTTAGTTGACAAGTTAAGGGTTTCATTTAGCTGATAGTCTGGTTCTGGTACACTGATGCTGAATGTCAGTCAGTGGCTGATTGCTTTTTTGTCAGTTTTTAGTAATCCTTTTGCGTGGGCCATACAGTTCAGTGTTGAAACCATGCTGTTCCAGGAGTAAACTGAGCATATAATGAAATTCTACTTGTTTAGAAATGGATTGCAACCTCATGCTGATACTGCTGTTACCATTCAATTTTGTACCATTATGGATAAAATTTGGTGTCTATTTCATTCAAGTTCAGACAAAATTTAAAATTACGATATCTCAAGCATCTGAACTGAAAGCAAATGAAAGAAAAAAGAAAGAACGAAAGAGCGATTCTTTTGTCCGAATCTTTATTTAAAGAAGGTAAGCGTGGTAATCGATTAATGCATGAAGTCCCAAACTTCTCTGAAAATATGAGATTTTTTTTCTTAACTTTAATGAGATCTGAGACGTTCATGCTGCATACTCCTTGACCTTCATCAAAAGAAAAAAAATGAAGTGTTAACATCGTATTGGGTGTGTCAGATCTGGTCGAAATAGCAGATAGAATGGCGACTGTGAAGCACAAGATTCTGGTGCTATCTGGCAAAGGTGGGGTGGGGAAGAGCACCTTCTCAGCACAGCTGTCTTTTGCACTGGCCGAGGCTGACCGACAGGTGGGCCTACTAGACATTGACATATGTGGGCCCAGTATCCCAAAGATGCTCGGCCTGGAAGGGCACGACATCCATAAGAGCAATCTCGGGTGGTCCCCAGTCTATGTTGAGTCAAACTCCAACCTAGGCGTGATGTCCATCGGCTTCATGCTACCGCACCCTGACGATGCCGTCATCTGGCGGGGCCCGAGGAAGAATGGCCTCATCAAGCAGTTTGTCAAGGATGTGTACTGGGGCGAGATTGACTATTTGGTGGTTGATGCGCCACCTGGCACCTCTGACGAACATATTTCTATTGTGCAGTTTCTCCAGGGAACTGGTATTGACGGTGCGATTATCGTGACCACACCTCAACAGGTTGCTCTGATAGATGTGCGCAAGGAGATTAGCTTCTGTAGGTATGTTTGTAGTTTACTATCATGTTTTTTACTGTATATTTCTATATTTTATTGTTTGTTTGTGAAGCGTTCCTATATTCTTCTGTTATTCTTCATTCACTCCCACTCGCCTAACTTGATCTGTGGATGATGAGTATAGATTGTGTAATCATTTGAACATAAAGTTTTCATTTTAAATATATACAAATATACAAAAATGTTTATTGTTCTCTAAAAGTTTAGGATAAGGGATACATCTTTGCATCTTAGAGCTGCATTTTAGCTTACAATTAAGCTTCCATCTATGGGCATTTTTTTTTCTCTCTTCTTTGCATTATTTGCTTGCCATTTTTAATCATTCTATTTTACTAATATAGACAAAATGAGTCTTACGTGGTCAATAATGATTCTGCAATCTTTAGGTTATATTCAGGTCATTGGATATAATGTTAACTGTACAAGAAAGCAAAATTAGGGCTCATTGCACAAATTAACATATTACATTGTGTTTGTACCACGGCAGTACCAGACTGTGAGTTATATTTCTGATAGCTGGCACCTGCTTTATTTTTGTTGCCTGCCCCAATTTGAAACCCAAACAGCATAAATCGCATACTGGGGCTATTAAGAAAAAATTACATTAGATTTTCATTTTCTTCAGGAAAGTTGGCATAAAAATTTTGGGCGTGGTGGAGAATATGAGTGGGCTTAAACAACAATTGTCGGATCTCAAGTTCTCCCGATCTGAATGTGGAACCGAAACTGATGCAACAGAGTGGGCTCTGAACCTGATCCGTGAGAAGGCACCCGAACTGTTTGACACTCTGGTATGCTCTGAGATTTTTGATAGCAGCCAAGGTGGGGCCCAGAAAATGTGCCTTGAGATGGGTGTACCGTTTCTCGGCAAGGTACCAATGGACCCGCAATTGTGTCGGGCTGCTGAGGAAGGGAGGTCGTGCTTTGGTGATAAGAGTTGTGGTGTAAGTGCACTTGCTTTGAAAGGGATTATAGAGAAGGTACTTGCTTTGGAGTAGCAGGTTTATCAATGCATGAGAGAATAGTGTTGTTTTTTTTTATTACCTTCTTTATGAAATAATTTTTTGTGGTAGTTTGTTTTGAGTTAAATGTTGATGTAGATATGATAGTTCAATGAAATGTTATCTATTCTACAAGGTTTGTTTTGTTTACGGTGTAATCATTAGCTTAAAAGTAAAACCATATAAATTTGATGTTTGCAAGGATGTTTTAGACGTGTTCTCTCTAGTCCCTGCACTTGAATCCTTTTCAGTTCTCAACTATTTATTGTGTGTAGGGTTACAATGCCTCACCGTTTTCATGTTCCAATCATACTTCACATCCTTATCTCTGTTTTTCAACGATCGAAATTGCTCAATATGATTTTGATATTAAAATATGTTTGGAGGTCAAATTTTATATTTTTTGAAAAAAAATGTTACTAACTTTTTAAATAGCTGCAAAATCACTTAAGATTCTGGATTATCCGAAGATAATGATTTTGTACCTATAAAAAGTGAGTAAAAAGATTCAAATATATATATATATATATAGAGAGAGAGATGGGCTATGGTGCATTGCAATGTATAGCCCCTCTTGTGCATTGGACTATAAATCGTTGGATTTGAAGTTCAAACAATCGATCTAAATGGCTCAGCATGTTCTCCATATTAAAATGTGCTTGGAAACCAAATTTTATATTTTTTGGAATTTTTTTACTATTTTTTTAGAATTTTTTAAAATCGTTGTTTTTCAGAAATTTCTGAACCATAGAAAAACAGTGATTTTTAAAAATTCTGAAAAAATAGCAAACAATTTCCAAAAAAATGTAAAATTTGGTCTCCAAGCACATTTTAATATGGATATCAAATTGAACGGTTTGGATCGGTTGTTTGAACTTCAAATCCAACGATTTATAGTCCAATGCACAAGAGAGGCTATACATTGCAATGCACCATAGCCCATCTCTCTCTCTCTCTCTCTCTCTATATATATATATAGAGGAGGGATCAAGTTACAACAAATTTGAGTTACAACAATCATTTTTTTTATTTTCAAAGTCCAAATCGTCGATCCAAACCGTCAACATGATTATCTAAATAAAATGTTCTTGTAGATCAAATTTTACATTTTTTTGAATTTTTTTACTATTTATTAAGATGGGTACAAAATTCAATGGTCTGAATATGACTATTTTTTTTTATAAAATACTTAATAAATAGTAAAAAAAATTCAAAAAAATGTAAAATTTGATCTGCAAGCACATTTTATTGTGGAGATCATGTTGAACAGTTTGGATCGACGATTTGGACTTTGAAAATGAAAAAAATAGTTGTTGTAACTTGATCCCTCCTCATATATATATATATATATATGAGTGAGGCTATGGTGCTATGCATAGCACGGATGGGGTCCGTGCTACGGCTCAAAATTTGACTTTTTAAAATCCTAATGGTCGATCCAACCGTTCAATGTGATAACCATATGAATATGTACTTGCAAACTAAATTTTATATTTTTTCGAATTTTTTTACTATTTTTTTAGATAGATAGAATTTTGATGGTCCAGAATTTTCAAAAAACACTGATTTTTCTACCTATCTAAAAAAATAGTAAAAAAATTCGAAAAAATATAAAATTTAGTTTGCAAGTACATATTCATATGGTTATCACATTGAACGGTTGGATTGACCGTTAGGATTTTGAAAAGTCAAATTTTGAGCCGTAGCACGGACCCCATCCGTGCTATGCATAGCACCATAGGCTCACTCTATATATATATAATGAGGAGGGTTCAAATGCCTTCATTTTTTGTGCCTCCATTATGCCTCTATTTTTAAAAACTTTAATAACTCAAAATTTGAAACTTAAAAATCAAAATAAAACCGTTAGATATGATTTACATTATTTTATCTATGCATATGTAAAAATTACGACATTTCAACTTTGTTTTGGTTGTCATCAAGAGCTTTTAAAAAATGTACTAATGTGGATAATTTCTAGACGTTATTTTTTCAACTTATTGATTACATAAAAACAAAATTAAAATGTGATAATTTTTTATGAGCATATAGAGAAAATAACATAGATCATATCTAATGGTTTTATTTTAATTTTGAGTTATTAAAGTTTCTAATAATAGAGGTATGGTGGATACACAAAAAATAGAAGCATTTGAATCTTCCTCATAAATAATTTGGACTTCAAACATATTAAATGAAATTAATTATTTGAATTTTAAAAATAAAGATAATAATGTAAGGCACGACGGCAAAAACTAACGTCACATTTTAACCCCTCTTATTTTTTATTTCGTTTGGAAATCATGATGTTGAACCTTTTGGAGCCGTCTTAGGCGAGCATTTTTTTGTTTCTAATTCACTGTCTTTGTTGAAAACAGAATTGTGGGTCGGTTAAGGCACAATTTCTGTATATGGGCTAAATATTGGGCCCATGAGTTGCACTAGGATTTTAATATATAATGGTTAAGTTGATTACTAGGTTCCTAGTTAGCACTTACAAGACCTACAAATTTTAAGAGCATTTCGCAAGGAAATTGATAAACAACATGAAGAGCTATAGTTTCTCCGTTTATATAAAACTTCTGAGAACCAATTATCCAGAAGTATGATTTATTCGTCAGATGCAAGCTGTAAAGATCAATTGAAAATAATAATAAGATATAACTATGTCTAGATTAGCATGTGCATTTAGTCATCTACCCAATGTATATTTCTTTTTTTATTTTTTGTTGACTTTCTCACATTTAGATGTATTCAGTTCTGTGTATGCATTTTGTTGAAATGGTATAAATTTTTTATTCATGCAGATCTAAAAATAATCTAATACATTTCATCATCATAGATTCATCTTGACTATAACTAGATTTTTTTACTCATGGTATAATTTTATAATTTTTTCTGATAAAAAATAAAAAAAATTGAGAAAAAATTTAGGATGTGTCATAATTTTTTTTTAATCTTAAGTATATTTTATATTTTTTCGGACAAAAATATAAAAATAGAAGCCTATTTTTTAATTTATTTTTGAGCTGAGAACTATGATCGTATATTCGTATGTAATTCCGTCTCTGCTTATTCATCAATAATATTCAAATTAATTTATCCATAGATTATGGCCATAGTAATTTACTCCTCTTAAGCATAAGTTTATCCCTTTTTTTGTTTATGAATGTTGCTATGGTTATCAGTGATCCTGATTCATCAACATTAATTAAAAGAAACATATAGAAGCTAATTGAATTTAATATAAACAATCCAGATTCAATTAATTAAGAAGCCTTAGCCAAGAAGAAACCACTGGCCAAATTATAAAAATAAAGTCTACCAAAAAAGTTAACATCAAACCGCGTTATTCTAGAATTTCTAAATTCTCCGTGCCTTACGCTGCGATTTGACCGAGTCGCCAATCTAGAAACTTCCTGATAGGTTTTTTTTTTCTCTGGTCCCTTCTCCTTGGGGAAATTTTTATCTATAGAAATTATTAAATACAGATATACAGAAATAGAAAGAGTACCTCATTTTCAACAAATATAAAAGATCTGACTCAATGAGTCCGATCCAAATTTATGGATCAGTCTCAATGGTCCAGATCCATCAATAACCCGATTTTCTGTGACATCCATTAATAATCTAATTTTCTGTGACATCAATAACTTGATTTTCTCAATGGTCTCAATGGTCCAGATGCCACATAAAATCAGGTTACATTAGTGTTTTGCTAGAGAGGGCCACAGAAAATCAGGTACATTAGCAGCCCTCTCAATAGTTGAATTCTCTCAGTACAGAAAATCAGGCCACAGAAAATCAGGTTATTGATGGATCTGAACCATTGAGTCAGATCTTTCTATATTTGTTAGAAATGAGGTACTCTTTCTGTTTTCGTACATCTGTATTTAATAATTTCTATAGATAAAAAATTCCCTTCTCCTTGCTTCTCTAATCTCTAGCATTGACCAATTATCACGACTTCCGAGTTCTTCTATAGCAATAGCACGTGCGGCAACTCTTAATGGATGATAATTTCTGATCCGATTTCATATGAGTCTAGAATTTATGATCTGTCTTAAGTCAGATCGATTTCTAAAGTTAATTATACACTAAGGGTCTGTTCGGCTGCTCCTCAAAAATTACTGTTCACGTGGGAAAAAAAAATACACTCTGAGTGAATTTTTTTTTTCCCACGTAAACAGTAATTTTTAGTTCAAATTTTTTTTTGATCCCACACCCATACCCGTTCCCTAGAGGGCGCCGAACAGGCCCTAAGTATATTTACTTGTATATAGCTAAGATGAAATATCATAAATACAATTAATAAATAAGTGATCAAGTTATACGGGTCCGTGACCAGTACGAGTAGCATCCAAACTAACAAATTTCAACCCGATTTCGATCCTCTTTGGCTCATTGACAACCATAAAAAGATTGCAAAAACCATAATAGTCTCTTTTGGAGTTTATGGACCTCATTTCTTTATATAACAAACTATCCTTTTCTATACTACATGGTATACTTTCGGAATTGTTTTTTTTTTCTCATTGTACAATTTGATTCCTACTTTTTGTAAAATTCTAAAATTCATCCTTAGTTTATGCTACTATAAACTTTTTGAATGCATTTAGTATTTGATTGTAGTCCAATAATAATTTATTAACTTGACAATTAACAAAATTCCATTGAAAATCTTGCAGTTTTTATATGGTTTATATAATATAATTATTATAAACGGTGTAAAATAATAAATCATGATGCGTATTTTAGTTTTCATCATTAATTTAATTTTCCTCCTAATTTGCATTGAATAATCTGCGTACATTATCAAATAATACTTAAATTATATAAAATTTGATACTTATATTATTTAGGTGTATCATGAATAAGAACTTGTTTTTTACAAGTTTTTTTAAAATTTAATTTTAAAATGGGAAACAAAAATTCTCATTTACAAGAATCTGTTTTATTCACGAGAATAAAAAATAACTATTGCAGAATGTCTTACCACTGAAATTGTTATTTATGAGAATATGATTATTACCGAGAGGAGTGGACTCCTCTCGAGAATACCAATACAATTAAGCAATTTTATTTTCAAGAATAAAACAATTTTTTTTAGTTATACACAATACCACACTAATAATTTGCATCCATGATTGCGTATTTTCATGACCTCTTAATTTGCAGAAAAACACGAATCATGAAAATTAGTCTTCATATGAAGCATAGTTTTGGTAGAAAAAAAAACATATTAATTAATAAATTAATGCGATTTGTTCGAGTGCACATGAATTGGTTGGAGAAAGTACATCTCTAGTATCTATGGATAGTTCCTTTTCAGCTTCCTGATATTTGACATGACAACAACTCAGGACAAAAAATACATAGTTGCTTTAAATGATCTATTTTGAACAACAACTATTGATAATTTAATGAGTTCTGTTAGCAAAATATTTTTCTATGTATTTTTGTCAGTAAATGATGACGGTAAATCCGGTTGGGATTTATTTATTAATAAAAAAATTGGTAGGAAATGTGGATTATTACCTTCAAAAATTGCATTTTGACATAAAAAAAAATTATTGTAATTTTGTTTGTATCAAAATCGGATCCTAATTATGCGTCGTGCGAATAAATTTTGTTACATGATCCGTTTATGTTTTAATCTATCAGTCAACGGTGTAAATCCGGTTCTGTATGGGATTTATGAAAATTGGTAGGATATTTCAATTATTGCATTCAAAAAATTGTATTATGACATAAAAATGGCATTTCCAATATATTATTGCATTTCTGTGTGCATCAAAATCGGATCATAATTATGCATAGCACGAACAAATTTTTATTATCCGACCCGTTTATGATCCGGTCCATCGGTCAACGGTTTTAAAGAACGTTTACCTTGTGAGTGTAACCGAAAAATTTAAAATTGTGAGGATTTAGAAAAATGGTTGTTGCATGTTTTGGAATTTATATTGCACACCTTCTAAATCAGAGAAATTGCAAAAAATTAATGAGTAGTTATGAATATGACGCACGCTTGTAAAGCCACAAGTGATTATTGCTTTGTTTTATTCGTAGTTTGATGAATTCCGCTTAAATTGTATAATAAAAAAATGTTTTACTCTTAATTTGATGATTTTCATTTCTGTAATGTCAATGACGACGTTTTTGTTATGTTTCATAAATTTAAATTTAGCCTCAAAATATATCTCCGTATCTTAACAATTAGTCCTTCAACACTCCTTTATAATGAGTTCTGAAATTTTTTAAGTTTTTTTCTATTAATCTACGAACAATTTAGATAAATTCACAAGCTCTATCATATTAATGCTTATTAATGGATTATATTTATTGTAATTTTTCGAATTTATTCGTTGGTAAATAAGGATTATATTATTTGTAACTTTTGAGAATTAGTTTTTGATTTAATGATTAAAATAATGTTTTTTATATTAAAAGTCACATGTTTAAAATTCAAATGAATTTTTTTTTTCTGAATATCAATAAATAATAAAAAATATACTCTTATTCTTTCAAGAAAAATTAATTGAACGTTTTGGAATTCATTCGTTAGAAAATAAATCCTGTTTGAATTATTTTTTTATTTTTTTTAATAGTCAATAGGGAAAAGCTCAAGGAAGCACCGAAGAACGGTAGCTTCAAATTTGACGTTCAAACTTTTCAAAGTCCGCGGTCGTCTATTTCTGTAATTCACAAGAAATAAGAGCTAAATCGCAATCAATAATTCCATCCAAATCTCTTTCTCGTTCTGTGTACCAGATTTATTTACTGGTACAAAACAACCCATTACACAATATACACAAAAGATTCACCACAACAAAACTCTCGTGACTTCGCCGAGTCTCCTTTGTTTTCTTCCTCCTCTCCTCTTTTTCCCGGAAAAAAATCTCTCAAACAAACCACGCCTCCATTTGCTTCTCTCTCGCCATGGATTGCGAACCAGAAGAGCTCCAGTTCCTCTCTTTAGTGGGTATATTCCGTGAATCCGGCAAGCTGATCCACTCATGGCGATCTCTTTTCGCTCGCATCGCTGTCTCTCTCGTTCTCCCTTTGTCGCTTCTCTTCCTACTCCATATCCAGATCTCCTACTACCTATTCAGCTCGATTGACTCCGACGATTCGGCGCTCGATCGAGCTGCGCCCGATTCGGCTGCCGAGCATCGGATTTTGCAAAGACTCGCATCTGATTGGATGAAACTGATGATTTTCAAAGGTGTTTACTTGGTGGCGCTACTTGTTCTGGCCATGCTTTCTACAGCTGCGGCGGTTTATTCCGTTGCTTCCATTTATTCAGCAAAAGAACTCAGCTTCTCGCGAGTTCTATCAGTTGTACCTAAAGTAAGATACACGTGATTCTTTTTGTTTTAATTGAAGTTATGCTATTAATTGCGCTAACTTTAATTCATGATACAACACTCGAACCTTTCTCCTGTTTTGTTGGAAGAACCAGCTATGCTGGAAGAGATATTTGCTTGCCTATTATAATTATGGTTTTATAGTTGTACGGTATTGAATTCACCTACAGTTATTCATAAAGCTGCTCAGTAACTAAATTGGGTAAAAAGGATAAATTGACTTAGACAAGAATGCCCGGAAGCACCGAATTTTAGAGTTGTTATTTTGAAATTTTTTGTATATCCTACTCCAAAAATAGAGAAATATGTTTAACCTATAAATCCTTTGGAGTAATGCAAACTTGGACCACAGTAGTCAGTTAAACTAGTATCATTTGGGGCCGGGGATAGTTAAAAATATCTAATTAGAACTCATTTCGTTGACATTCTCTGTTCAAATTATCAATTGTTCGGAAACCACTTATTAATTAGTATTAGGTCTAGCCATATTAGCACTTGATTTTTCTTCAAAATTAACCAACTTAGTTCCTTGTTTTGATTCATACCACATGAAAAAAAACTGGCACGTAACATAATGAAACTTCATTTATATCCAGAGAACTGCTGTTTGTTGATAATATAATCCCACAATTCCAGTTGCAGTAGCTTGAAATGCCTACAAAACATTATAAACCCTTGCATGTTTGTGTTGGTGCCTTGTGATTATAAATTGGGCATTTGAGAAGTTAGTCAGAGAATAAAGAGCAGAACTAAGGCTAGATTTATGCTAAGTTTAGCAAACTAAGGGCAAAGTGGTCTTGATTTTACTTTTGTTTTTCCCTGGTCAGTTCTATACTTCTATTTTCAGTTGGTTTTTCCCAACATAACAAATGATGAGTAATTTTTGCGAGTACCAAACGGTGGTTGCTTCTAGCAAAATATTCATTTTTAACAAATTGTTTGTTTTATAGGTATGGAGGCGGCTGATGGCGACATTTGTGGCGGCATTCATCCTGCTCTTCGGGTACAATACACTCGCCATCACGGTACTTGTGCTGGTGCTGCTGTTGCTCGATGGCACTGCCGCAGCGGCCCCGTTTGCTGTTCTCATTTTATTCTTCTACCTGGCTGGCCTTGTCTACCTCTCCATTGTCTGGCACCTTGCCAGTGTGGTCTCTGTTCTAGAAGAATCCAAAGGATTTGATGCCATGCGCAAATCCCGCCTCTTGATCAAAGGTGCTGCATTTTGTTTATGTTATTGTGAATTAGTTCTCTTTTTTGTCTCTTGATGGGCTGGGTGGCCTATTTTTGTTGAAATGTTTACTGAAATTGCTGGGTTTTTTGTATTATTCCAATTTGAGTGAGGCTTCGGTACTATGCATAGCATGGACAGGTCTATGGATTTATTTTTTGTTTTCAAAGTTCAAATAGTCGATCTGAACCATTCAACAAGATCTCCATATGAAAATGTACTTGTAGACTGAATTTTACAATTTTTAGAACTTTTTTACTATTTCTTTTGATAGGTAGAAAATCACTACTTTTGAATCGTCTACAATTTTTAGATCAAGTGATTTTCTACCTATTTAAAAAAAATTGTAAAAAATTTAAAATTTGATCTACAAGAACAGTTCCATATAGTGATCGTGTTGAAGGGTTCAGATCAACTGTTTGGACGTAAAAAACGGAGATACTGATCCATAGTACGGACCAATCCGCGCTATTCATAGTACCATAGCCTCACTCTTCCAATTTTATCCCAGGCGGAGTCCGACATTGCTTAGATTTCTTTTAGCGATGCAAATTTTACTAACTAGGCTTCCTTCTGAAAGTAAGGTTCCAGGAAATAAAAATGTTGCCTCTAGTACCCATCTTTTAGCCTACTTGATATCTTTTATGTGTTCACATGCTCATTTTAAAAACCCAGTTCCTGGAGAAATTACCTGTAATACCAACTTTCCAGCCTAATTATTTTTGTATAGGGGGAATTTCATGTATTCCTGTTTGCGTCTTGTCTAATTGAAAGCAGCATAATTGATTAATTATTATGTTTTTTATTGTTAATCTACAGGTAAACAATGGACAACTGCCGGCATTTTTATCTTGCTCAATATCTGTTTCGTTGGTCTAGAAATTGGGTTTAGACAACTAGTTGTGAAAGGTGTTGGGATGAGCGTAGCTGGCAGGGTCTTCTATGGCTTCATTGTGTCATTGCTGCTGTGCGCATTTGTGCTTTTTGCACTTGTGGTACAGACGGTGGTGTACTTTGTGTGCAAGTCGTACCACCATGAGAGCATCGACAAGAGTAACTTGTCAGATCATCTGGAAGTTTATTTAGGTGAGTACGTACCGCTCACGGCCAAGGATGTGCAACTGGAGCCGTTCCATGTGTAGTGCTCGCTGTTGGATGTAATTTTCTCGTAGAACTTCAACTTTTTTTTTTGTTTCTCCCTTTTGGGTTTATTTTGGTTTCACTTACAATACTCCGGTCAGGTCGGATTGTGTAAACAGTAAGAAGGTATTATAAATGGGAGTCCTTGTATTCATATTTACTGTCTTGACAATGTAGTTAGAAATTAAACATTTATTGATCTAGGTCTTCTGAACATTTGCTGATTCTTATATAAATTTGGGATATTATCACATGAACAGTGATTTTTCTCAGTCGTTGCCTGTTGGCAAGTGAATTAACAAATTTTAAAATTACATACAACATTTATGGCTTTGATTTAAATGACAAAATATGAGTGAAGTCATACAAGTTTGAGCTCACAAAGCGGTCTGTGAGTTAAGATTAGGGATGCAAACGGATCGGATAATATCCGACCGTATCTGGACCCGTATATGAAAATTAGATGCGGATATGATACGGATATGATTTTGAATTTTAATTATCCGTATCCGAATAGTAGTATATATATCATATATTTTAATATATATTATGATAATATTTATGTATATATCTACGGATATCTGAGATCGATCCGTATTCATACGTATCCGTTTGATATCCGATCCGTATCCGTATACCACTGATCTGTATCCAATCCGTTTGCAGACTAGATCGTCCAACTGGCTTCCAATTACGAACTTGAATTATTAATCTTGATTTATTTGATGATCTAAATATTTACCTTCCAAACTTTTTACTTTTTGGGTTTATTTTATATAAGATCAAGATGTTTATGCAAATATCATTCTCAACTGATATATTCATAAAGATTTCATAATATAATATTGATCTTCGCAACAATTTGTACAGGCGAACTTTCTGATAAAAGAAAGAGAACTCTTTTAAGGAATGACCATTAGAATTAAACAATAAACAAAATAGTCCCATTCAATCTTAAATGTAAAAAGTAGAAAATGCATAATAGTCAATGCCGGGTCAACCAAGCACATGTTGTCTTGAGAGGCGCTAAATGATCCAAATATCACCATTTGGACATGTCGATAGATGTTGATTGAGAACTGATATTCACGCAACATATTTTGTGTTATTTACACTATAATAATTAATTTTTTTAGTTGAGATATTTACACCATAATATTCACGCAACATTTTGTACATTCTTTTTTTTTTATTAATGTGCAATTTTGTTTCTTCAATATTATAAATATTTTTTGGTTGAGAAATTTATCCTTTTAAATTATCCTAAATTATATATTAAAATGAACTTGAATCGTTTAACATGATCTCCATATAAAAATGAACTTGCAGATCAAATTTTATATTTTTTAGAATTGTTTTTTTACTATTTTTTAGATAGGTAGAAAATGCAACTTTTGAATACTCTAGAATTTAGATCAAGTGATTTTCTACTTATCTATAAAGTAGTAAAAAAAATATTAAATTTGATCCAAATACATTTTCATATGGAGGTCATGTTGAACGGTTCATATTAATTGTTTGGACTTTAAAAATAGAGATATTGATTCATAGTGTGAAGTATGAAGTATGAACCAATATGCGCTATGCATAATGCTCATAATTAATATATATTTGAAAAATAATTATTAAGGTATATTTTTTTCATTTCTCTTTTTTTTTTCTTTCTACTTCTAAATTCAAACCAAAGAGAATGACTTAAAGTTGTAATCGAATAAATTCAAACAGACTAGAAGCAAAACAAATTCATATAATAGGAGAGAGTAAGAGAATGACTCGGACATAAAAATGAATTTTTCATTTTGAGAATCAGAATATTGTATCAGTTTCCGACCGACATTTTTATTAATATCCAAAGTTTAATAAAAATTATTATTTATGCTCAGATTTCCGGGTTTTCGCTAAAAATGCTCAAGCTGGTCACAAAATGGCCGGCTTACGTAAACCGGCCATTTTGTGACCGGCTTATTCCTTTTTTTTTTTTAGAGACACTATGAAGAGCAAAATAATGAAATCTAACACTAAAAAATTAAATTTTTGTTTAAATTATTTGTTAGATTACTTCTTTTGATTTATAATTAGTATATTTATACTAAAATACACTAGATTACTTGAAATTATGTTGAATTACACTATATTACAATAAAATTATGTTGAATTACGCTAAATTACGTTAAATTACAATAACTTCGCTAATTATGCTCAAATACGGTAAATTGCGCTAAACTACGCAATATTACACTAAAGTAGACCGATTTTGTCTCATCTTTCATGAATCATAAAAAATAGTAAAAATTCAGAAAATAGTAAAAATTGGTATTCTACAAGTTCATTATGTAACTAATTTACTGAGCTACTTGGATTGAATAATAGAAATGGAAATCTTAATCGAAAACTTCAACTCAAGTTTTGAGAGTCTTCTCTTTATTTTGGGCAATTCTGAATTTTGGAATCCGACATCGCGGGCACGGACGCATGCGTATTTTCGCAAGCTTTCCGAAAAGTGGTCATGTGCTGAAATCGGACACTCGAGCTCCGTTTTATGGCCGTTTGAAGTTTCATCGTTGTTTTTCGCCTTTTCAGTGAAAATATCGTCCCTATTCATATGTAATTTAGCGTAATGTAATGTAATTTTGCCGAAATTTTTATTTTTAACATTTTAAAGAATTAAATTAATAAAATAACCACCGTTTTTGGTCAATTCCATATTTAACACGGCCGCAGAACACCGGAGCGGACCCATTTGGGGACCGCCGCAGAATGCCGGAGCGGACCCCCATATGGGGCCGCACTATGCCGGAGCGGACCCGGGTCCGCACTATGCCGGAGCGGACCCTGGTTTTTTTTTTTTTTTTCTGATTCTGAATTTGGTTGGTTTTGTTTTGGAAATTTTTATCAAAAATGTAACGTTTGTGAAGTTGTGTATAATTACTTATATTTGAAATGTCGTTTAATCTGAAATTGTTGTTCGTCGTTTGTTTGATCAAAAGAAACATTACAATAGAACAAGGAGCCATATAAAGAAGCATACAATAGAACATGCGAATGTTATCGGAAATTACAAATACGTCTAATTAACCGAAAATAAACAATAGTTTTACAAGTACAATTAGAAAAACAATATTAACTCTCAATCTCGTGCAGCCCGAGCAGCTCTGTTTTGTCTTTCTTGCGTATCTCGGCCGGCTTGGTGTCCTCTTCTCCTATTATGCAGAACATCCATCCACATCAGAATTCTGTCGTGCTGTCTTCTGCCCACAGCAATATTTTTTTTCTCTGGAACAAGGACCGGGCCATCGTGCGGAGGCCATTCCGACTGATTTCCATAAACATGCCATTGTGCGCTCCATGTGTTGATCAGTGTATGGATGTGATAATAGTGACTTACAAATACGCCAGGGTCGATGCCTCGGAGACGACACACGGACAGAACATGAGAGCACGGTATTCTCTCCAATTGAGGCTTCTGGCACGTGCAAGTTACCGTGTGATCATCCCCGATTATCACCGTGTATTTGTAATTGGCCTTGGTAAACCGACCAGAATCGTCAGGTATGAAAGCGTGAACTCTCTCCTGTGTGGCGGTTACCTCGAACTCGTTGTTGTTTCCAAAGCCCCCCAGCGTCTTCATTTTATCGGACCTCTCGAACCGTTTGTTGATCACCTACGAAAAATTAAAAAATAATGAAGAAGTCAGATATTTTTTTTAACAAACTTCATTAAAAATTATGAAGAAATAACTACAAATAAAAGTACCTTATGCACACGACACGAGAATTGCTGACCTTGACTGACTTCCCATTCCGCTTTGGCCCTCCTTTGCGCAAACCATGTCATACATTTGTAAAATGTGTCTTCAATTATTGCTGCAACCGGTAGCCTACGAGAGGACTTGAAGACCTTATTAAGCGACTCGGACCCGTTTGTAGTCATGATGCCCCAACGGTAACCACCGTCCAGTGCTTGGAATATCTTCCATGGTTTGGGGCACTCGTTCTCATCTTGATCCAAATACTTACCCACACCGTCCAGCCAATTGAGGGCAATGTCACATGCCTGCCCCATTGCTTGCATTCCTTGCTCGTACCTCCTCATCTTCCTCTTAGCCACACATATTCTAAAAAAACGGATTGCCTTATCACTGCAACCGTTCTTCTTCATGTTCTCGGCTATGTGAGTAGCACAAAGATGGTGAACACATTGATCCTCATCCTCCTCGTTCCACCCCATATCATCTTGTCTGAACACCTTCTTGATACCCTTTCCCCTATCAGTGATGACACACATGAATCTGGAGCGGATTACATTGATCCTCAACCATTTCATGAACCACGCACAATCGTCATAACTCTCTGATTCTACCAGTGAAAAAGCCAACGGGAGGAGCTGATTTTCAGCATCGTACCCGGTTGCAATCAACAGCTTGCCTATGGTTAAAACCCATTTTGTAAGAGCCGAAATCAACTAAAATAAATAAAGTGAAAACAACCAAATTAGTTACCTTTATACCGGCCTGACAGGAAACATGTATCAACTGTGATGACCGGTCTGATATGTTGAAAAGCAGCTATGCACGGTCCAAATGCCCAAGCCGCCCTATGAAAATACCTCCATGGTCCAGGTTCACCGGTGGGATATGAGGTCACCTCAAACAATGTTTCTGTCAATAAATTTAAAAAAATAAGTTCAATTTTTGATTGATAATGAAATAACGTAAAAATTGAAGGAACAATGTAGTACCTGGGTTGCTTCTTTTCATTGCCTCCAACAATGGAACTACAAGAGCGTATGACCCCTCCCAACTGCCAAATTGACGGGCTATTGCCAACTCACGGCCACGCCATAGTTTGTTGTACGCCGGTATCTGACCGTTGTACTTTTCAGCAACAGCAATTCGGACAGCCTGAATACTCAAGTCGACATCGTTCCTCATGTGAGCGGATATACACTCGGCAACCATAGCAGCTGACAACTGGGCGTGATCTGTTCTTGTCGCATCCGCATGGCATGAATGTTGTGTTGGGCATTTGGAGACACGCCATTGTGTTCCATAACCGGTGGCCCTTGCGAGTATGTACCACCCACAGTAACTGTCCTTGCACTTGAACCTCATTCTTGTGCGGTCACTGTGCGTAGGTATTAACTCTTTGTTGCAAAGGATGTGAAACCTGGCAATTGCGCTCTTCATGTCCTCCTTTGAGTCATATGTTTGTCCCTCGGACAATTCATTCTCAAAATCTGCTCTACTTCCAAACAAACCCGAATTGGCTTCCATAAACCCTGATGTGTCGTTGAAAGCATGAATCGGGTGCTGAACCCCGCGATCCATTATCTGAAACCCGCTATCCATCTTGAATTTCCTTGATAGTCCGAGCACAGGCCCGGTATCTTCCTGGTCAGAATAATCGCTCATACCCTCAGGATCAATATGACCCCAATTTTCCTCTGCCTCTAGTATTTCCGGATCCACTTCTTCATCAGATTCATCCGGATTACAAGTTTGACCCCAATGAGCGGTCCGACTAGATGAAGGGTGGTCAGTCTGGGATGGGGCCCGACGGGAGGGTCGGTCCCTCTGAACTGGGGCCCGACTACTGGACGGTTGGTCAATTTGGACAGGGGATGGACTAGAGCCGGATGAGTTACCCCGACTACGACCCTGGATTAACCTCTGAACTGGGTTCGAACGCCGGGCTCTGGTAACCTCCACATATAGGTCAATTATCTTGTATGCACCCCCAGAAAAACTCATAGTTTGGTTATACAATACCTGCCAGACTCCCTCATTCTGAATTGGAAATAGTTGGAACCAGGTTTGTGCCGAACTAGTCGGCATGCTAATTTTGGCATCAATTTTAAGGTCATACTGACCCTGATCCAACCCCAAATTCCCACATATACTTGATTTAAGTCCCAAATAATCCGTACCTGGCAATACCGGGATCACAGTAACGGGTCCAATACTGTAGTAAACCCCATTAGGACCTGTTAATACATCCCCACCAGTGTAGATGGATACCATAAGAGCCATTTTTCAATTCAATACAGAAGAAACCTACAATTAAAAATTAACTAAATTAATTAATTTAAATTAATTATTCTAATTAAATTATTGCTAAATTAATTATTCTAATTAAATTATTAATCTACTGAAATAAAAATAAAAAATTTAAAAGAAGAGAGAAAAAACTTACAGATCAGAGCTAACTCAGGAGAGAGAAGGTGTGAGAGTGTGGAATGAAATGTTGCTGTCATTTTCGGGATATGAAGACTAGGGTCCGCTCCGGCATTCTGCGGCCCCATATGGGGGTCCGCTCCGGCATTCTGCGGCCTCCCCCAAATGGGTCCGCTCCGGTGTTCTGCGGCCGTGTTAAATATAGAATTGACCAAAAACGATGGTTATTTTATTAATTAATTTATTTAAAATGTTAAAAATAAAAATTTCGGGTAATTTAGTGTAATTTAAATTAATATAGTGTAATTCAACATAATTTCAAGTAATTTAGTGTATTTTAGTATAAATATGTTAATTATATATCAAAAGAAGTAATCTAACAAATAATTTAAACAAAAAAATTCAAATTCAGTGTTAGATTTCATTATCTTGCTCTTCATAGTGTCTATAAAAAAAAAAGAGTAAACCGGTCATTTTATGGCCGGCTTGGACATTTTTGGCGAAAACCCAGAAATCTGGGCATAAATATTAATTTCTAATTAACTTTGGATATTAATAAAAATGTCGTTTCCGAACTCTGATAAAGAAAAGCTAAAAATTTTCAGATTAAAAATAGTAAAAGACAAGCATATGAAGATTTAAATAATATGAATGAGTCTGGCTAGTATGACATTAGTGTCATTTAAACTTATATAACACCAATTTCAAAATTTATGGATTCGACTTAAACAGTGAATCCAAAGTTTCAAATCCATTGTTCGTAGTTAGGTTAGTTAAAAAAAAAAAAAAGGCAAATTTCTCCTAAGGCATTACTTTATCTTAGTGTTAATACAACATAAAGTCCCATTACTGTTAAAGAAATTAAAAAAACAAGAAGAAGAAAATCGACTTTAAAAAAAGATCAAAAAGAAAAAAAAGATAGGGGAATCATTTTAATAGATAATTGATTGGGATTTTAGAAATTAATATTCTATTTGGTAAACAATTCTGAGATTTTTATTTAGCCAAGTTCTTATGAAACTCATTAGTATCATGAGAACTAAAAGACATCCTAAACGAAAAAAGAAAATTATAAATGATCAAGTTTCGATCTATAAAATTATTTTTTGAGTCAAAATCAATTGACCTCATTTGAGTTTAATGAAAAAGCCAAAAATAAAATTAAAAAGAAAATATGAAAGAAATATTTTATCTTTAGTTTTTTTTTAGTCACAATTAGCTTTTCATTTCTGACACTTCCTCAAAATATAGAACGAAATTTATTATTTATAGACAATTAATAAAGAGTCCGGCTAGTATGACATCAGTATCATATGACATCAACTATAAAATTGATTGGATAGACTTCAAACGACTAATCCAAACCGTTCAACCGATTTACTTTATGAGTGATGCATTTACATGCAAATTTTTTATATTTTCTAGTTATTTTAGTATCAAATCAAGCGGTCAAAAATGTTGAAAAATGAATGCAATTAAACTTAAAAACTCACCAATTTGACCGCTTGACTTGATACTAAATAAATTTGAAAATTTTTGCATGTAAACGCACAACTAATGAAATAGATCAGTTTGAACGGTTTGGATTTACTGTTTGAAGTTGATTCGATAGGTTTTAAAGTTGGTGTTATATAGGCTGAAATGACACTGATGTCATATTAGCTAGATTCATTAATAAATTAACATACATAGAAAGAAGATGAAGAAATAATTAATGTAGAGATACAAGTCACTCTTGAAAGCATAAATAAGAAATAAATTTGTCTACATATTAAAAATAAATAAACAGTATTTGTACAAAAACCGCGGATTTAGCGTAGCAAGCCTCGCTACGAGTTCAATTCTCATAAAAAAAACATCTAAAAGTTGTTAGATGTACATTAATTATTTCTTCATCCTAAATAAAAAATAAATAAATAAATTGGATTGTGTAAATAATAAAATGTGTCGCGTGAATATCATGAGTTTTTCTATTTCTAGAAATTTCAAATGTAATTCTTCGAAAAAAGAATGATTAGTTTTTTCTGTTAGAAATATAGATGTACCGTACTACTGGTACGGTTCCACTAGGTGTAGATTTTTGAGACTACATCAATGTTACAGTTTCACTGTTTTTTAGACCATAATTTTTATTCTAATCACAGATTTGTTCGAAAATTGATCTTGACCACATATTTGTTCGAAAATGCCAATTCCACCAGCCTGTCCTCGGTGAAACCATACCATTAGTGCGGTTTAGGGCTGCTCATGAGTCGAGTTGAGTCCGAGTTGGATTCAACTCGTGAACTCACGAGCCGAGTTGCTAATTGAGTTTCGAGTCAAAAATCTCAATTTGGATTCAACTCGTGAACAACTCGAGTTGACTCATGACTCAACTCACGAACAACTCGAGACAATTTAAAACTTTAATAATGAAACAGTGACAAATACATAATTAAATAGTACAAAGTTTACCAAATTACTAAATAGTACAAAGTTTAACAAAACATTACATAGTTTACCAAGTCAATTAGTCAACCGGATTCAACTCGTGAAACAACCGAGTCAATGAACTCGAGTCAATTTTGACTCGAGTCAGTTTCAACTCGAGTTGTTGGTGAGTTGAATTCGAATTAATTCCGAACGAGTTATGAGTCATGAGTTTTTTTGTGCACCCCTAGAACTGCGGTTTCCATCTATTTAAAAAAAAAAAAACCAATTCTTGATTTGATTTTTTAATTTCTAAAAATAAAAAAATCGAATATCAGCGCCGGTGTTGACTCATATAAATGAACGTCTCCCTTTTTTTTTTTTTTTCATGTGATGTGCATAATTATGTATAGATGTGCATGTCAACGGCGCAGATCCAAAGCAAACTAATTAATATCAAACGATCCAAACGAATTAATTAATATCTAGGTCGCCTCCCAGTGGGACCCATCACCGCGAACCCCGGGGAACTTCCAGTTCACGCATGAAGAAATTTATGTAGACCTGTTCCACCATTCATTAATTGTGTGCACCGTCTCACATGACCAGTTCCACCGTTCATTAAATGTTTGCGCCGTTTCACATGGAACCATCAAAGACATCACGCTCTGTACAATCAACTTCAACCCACTCAAAATTTTCCATTACGTTACTTGGCAAAAAATTAAATTGGCATGCTGAATTACATGTATATTCTAACTATGTCACCAATACTGACATAGCACAACTTTTTTGTTTTTGGTTGTAAATAGGCGAGCTTTTCTAAGCATTAATGAGGATTTTATTAAATCAAGATATTGCATTTCTCTTTTCAAGAACTGCTGGTACTTGTGATTTCCTCATTTCCTGAATTTATTAAAATGGTTGCTCAATCTTTGATTTAATTGTAGCAAGCATTCCAATAACAAATTTAACAATTTAATTCTTAATTGCATATTCTGCAATTTGGGAAAATTGGAAACTGGAAAAAAAAATGGGAGAAAATTGGCTCTTAACAAAAGAATAATATCATAATATAACACAATGATAATATAATAATATAAAAACAATAACTGCTCTGATTTCTTTCTTGTTCTGACTTATTTCCATAAAAGAATGCCACCTCATGTCAATTATAATCATACTTCATACAAACTACAAAGAGATAACCATCAGTCTAATCACCCAATTATAGCTACCAATTAATACATTTCACACCACACAATAAGAGGAAACATACATTATACATACAACACAGGCACCGCATATTAATTTCCCTTTCTCTCTTTCCTATATATATCTTCTTCTCTCCATCTCTCTCATGTCACCATGGAACATGGATGTCTATATTAGGCCATGGGTTCAATTTCTAAAGAACCCTTGGCGCTCCAGCTGGGCTGTATTGTGCATAGCCTTGGTAATATTAGGGCTGACATGGAATCAGAGCACGCCAGCCCGGCTTATCGGATTTGCACCCAGTTCATCACAGGAAGTGGACCTGAGAAGCTGTTCAGCCTTGTACCTGCACGGCCGACCGAGGAAGATTGTTTCATCTATCAAGGAGTTTGGTGGGGTCGGTGATGGGACCACGTCGAATACCGGAGCCTTCAGAAAGGCGGTTGAACAGCTGAGTACATATGCGGCTGACGGTGGGGCCCAGTTGAACGTGCCGGCCGGCCGGTGGTTAACAGGCAGTTTCAACTTGACAAGCAATTTCACCTTGTTTTTGGAGGAAGGTGCATGCATTCTTGGTTCACAGGTATGCATGAGAGATACAGACAGAGAGAGAGAGAATAAAAACACAGAATCTTTCAAAAATCAAAATTAAAGAAGTATTTTGTCTTATGGTTTGTTATGAAATATGAATAGGTATGGGTTGGATTATTGGTTGTTTAAAAGATCAATTTTGTAATCTAGCACTTGAAGAGCAGTACAAATAGGTGTTAGATTCTTGATTAGAGACTTAATTATAGGATTAAAAGATACTTTCTTTCTTTGGTACTGGTACTAGGACACCTGGAATTTCTTTGAGGAATTCAAAATTGATTTTCTTCATAAGAAAATGTAGAACTTATCTTAATTTTGAGATTCAAGATAAATTCTCAGTAATACTCTACTTCCTCAACTTGATGATTTTTTTAGATGCAATGTAATGCCTATGCATTAATGAAAAGATCAATAGCAAGATATGGTTAGCATTTTTCTAATAAAACCCAGAATGCTCATGTTTCACTGAAATCAAATATCAAAAGAACATGCATTTTTGTCCTAATAAATAAAAAGAAGGTAAAATATCTTATCAGGTTCTTTACACATAAAAGGGTGCTTTCTTGTTTTCTCTTGGAGCCATTTATATTTTCTTGTTTGGAAGTTTTTTTTGCTTTATTCTATATTCTTTAAAGCACTGATAGCAATATCTCAACCCCCATATTCCTTCTCATCCACAAAAGATGATAAAATACCACATTTTTAGATTCTAACAAAATACCTGATTTTCAACCATTTATAGTTCATTCCAGACAGGCTTCTTCTCATATGGGAAAAAATTGTGGAAAATATGTTGTTAATTTTCCTAACTACCAAATTCATATAGTAAAAACAACAATTCTATAATTGTGGAAAATATGTTGTTAATTTTCCTAACAACAATTCATATAGTAAAAACAACAATTCTACCAAATTCATCACTGTTCATTTTTTTTTATTCTTATATTCTAGCTACTCATTATTCATTATGAACACTGTTTTTATATATTTTTCATATGACATGGTAGATATATAGTCTGGACATTCATAATTGGGATGATTTAGGGATTATGTTTTGTAGGACCCACAAGACTGGCCGTTAATAGAGCCATTGCCGTCTTATGGGCGCGGCAGAGAGAGGTTAGGACCGCGCCACATCAGCCTAATTCATGGAAATGGACTTACTGATGTTGTAATTACAGGTACTTCACTTACATGCTTTAACCTGAAGTACTCATTACATGTTATTTTTTTTTAAATTAAAACAAAAAATATATTTCTAATTGGAGCTGGGCTGATTTATTTTCACTTTTTCCAAATGAGAATCTTTTTATTGTGAGCAGCTTGAGGAGTGCTCAAATTTTTAAGATAGCTATTACAATAATAGTTTAGTCAATGGAATATAAAATTTATCTTTTCTGATTTCCTTGTTGCTACCTTAATTAATGCAACCTATGAGATCATGTGCCACTAGATAGTCACATCTCTTCATTTGAAGTTAGTTAATAAATTAACATCACAGCGTTGTCTTATCTTACCTATGTTATTGAAATAATAGAAGTTCAAATTGGAGCATTTTGTTTCAACTTTGGGCTTCTCTCCAGTAACTCATCAATGGTAGCCTCCAGTTCTATGGAAAAAATCAAACAAAAAAATGGATGTTAGGATTATGGTTGCCTATTGTAATGAATCAATCTGTCAAACCAATGTACTCTTAATGTATATATATAACTGATTATTTTGCTTTTATTTTATCTGTTTACCATTTAATTTATGGGAATTGCTTGATACATATTACAGGGAATAATGGAAGTATAGATGGACAAGGGAGAATTTGGTGGGAATTATGGTGGAATAAAACCTTAAATTACACAAGAGGCCACCTTGTTGAGATTATGAATTCAAACAATATACTCATCTCTAACCTCACATTTCTCAATTCCCCCTTTTGGACCATTCATCCTGTCTACTGCAGGTACTAATTTTTCAAAAAAAAAAAAAAAATTGGAACCATATTGAAATTAAATGGATGTGAATTTTAATTTATAATCGGACTAGCAAGTTCTAAATAAATCTATTTTGATTCTTTTTTTTTTAAGTTTAGTGGAAAAGATCCACTAAAAGATATATTGATAGAAAAATATTTACAAAGGTCAGACTGTTTCTCGCAGTCTTGTGTTTAAATATTACGATAGCTCCTCATTTGCCATAAATTTCCTCTAACAAAATTAAAAACGCTAAGGTTATTACAATAGCTCCTCGTTTGCTTGAATCTGTTTAAATATTTACAAAGGTCAGACTATTTTGATTCTTTTATGGATCTCAATTCTTATTTGGTTCTTCATCTTTTATTTTATTTGATCCAGCAATGTGGTGATAAGAAATATGACTATACTTGCTCCTCTCAACTCGCCAAACACTGATGGAATTGATCCAGGTTGGTATTTTGCATTTCTCCCCAATTAATTTTTAAAACTTAGCATGCCCCATTCCTAATAATATCTAACTTATATAAAACCCACATCCAATCTGACAGATTCAAGCACCAACGTATGCATAGAAGATTGTTACATCAAAAGTGGAGATGACCTTGTGGCAATAAAAAGTGGCTGGGACCACTACGGCATCAAAGCCGCTCGTCCCAGCTCAAACATCACGATCCAACGGGTCACTGGCACGACACCGACATGTTCTGGAATTGGAATAGGAAGCGAGATGTCTGGTGGTGTCTCTAACATTTTAATACGAGACATCTACGTGTACAACTCGTCATCAGCCTTACGTTTAAAATCCGACAGAGGAAGAGGGGGATACATAACAAATGTTACCATGACAAATATAACAATGCTACATGTGAAAATACCGGTAAGGTTTAGTAGAGGGGCAAATGACCACCCGGACCAAAACTTCGACCCGAAAGCGCTTCCTAGAGTTAGCAATGTGTACATAAGTAATTTAGTTGGTGAAGGAATTAGTCGTGCTCCTGTGCTGGAGGGGATCGAGGGTACGGTCTACGAGGATATCTGTATACGAAATGTCAGTTTTAGAGGGGTGAAAATGAAAGAAAAATGGACTTGTCAGTTTGTTAAGGGAGAGGTGTTTGATGCTTTGCCATCGCCGTGTGATGAGCTTCTGAGCAGGAATGGTTCTACTTCTTCTTGGTGTGGCAGTCAAAACTGACCTTCACGGGATTCCTTTAAGATTCGTGTCGATTAATAATAGATGGTTCAAATTTAACTTTATACGGTGAAGAACCTCGTCAATACTGAATTTCTTGATAGGTAGATAGATAGATATCAAATAGGTAATAGGTTTCTTCTCTCTATTCTTTTCTTTTTTTGTTCCTGAAGTAGAAACTAATTAATTGCAAGGAAATATTCATTCATTCATTATTTATTTCATTTCTTCATTCATTTGTTCATTTTAGATTATTAGTATTGATCGTGAATGCAATTTGCCACTAAGAGTAAATGTTCGTTCGGTAATTAATAATGGAACTAAATTGAGATTTCAGTACAATTTTCTTTTGTGAAAAGATATTGAAAATCCAGCACTATGAATGTCCTCTTTTAAACCAGTCGCAGCAAATTATTATCATTTACCGCGTTCACAATTTCTTAATTCATTCTATTTTTCATGTTTTATTGCTGGAAAATATGCAATTTGATAATTTTTTAACAATAATTTTATATAAGCTCAATTATTTTTCCATCCAATTAAATAAGAGCATCTACATCCGCTTTCATTTTTACTTTTAAAGTATACGTTGTCGCTTTCAATTTTTGTTGTCAATGATGCAAAGTACAGATTGTAATAAATTTTTAGTTATTTTAGAACTTCGAAGCTTATAAAAAATTATGCATATATTTTTTTTTATCACACGAGTAATATTAAACATCAAATAACAATCACTAAGTTGAAATCTATTTGTTTAAAAAAAGAGCAATTCATAAACAAAATTTCTTTAATGTCTGAGTAATGCATAAACTACAGGTTTTTATACAACTCAAGCTTAATTTTCTATTTTGGATCTTCACATTTTAGAATTTTTTTATCACAACTCAAGCTAATATATATATTTTTGTACTAGCGCCATTTCTCTATATTTCTTAAACCCAAAACAAAGGGATTATTAAATAACATTAATATGACCGTAACATATATTCAATATTAAACTTGTTTTATTCATAAATATGAGACATACTTTGAAACAAATTTGATCTAAACTAAAATTTATAATAGAAGAGATGTTTATATTTTTTTTTTATAAAAATTAAGCAACCATTTAAAAAAAAAAGCCTAATAATTTCCTCCCAAATAAATCTCCGAGTGTGCCCCCCCACCTTCTAGAATGTCAGCATCATCTAGCGCCATATCCAGTGCCTCCATGCCCAACCATTTAAACCTAGAAAAGCAACTATTCAAATATCGTCCTTCAAGTATTTAAATTTCAAGATTAAGTCATAAAATTTTCATTTTTACGCCAAACACCAAATCCCCGAGCGCCCTGCCCAATCTCAAGCGCACACCCCAGTCCCCGAGCGTGTCTTCGAACTTTGTCGACCTTCCAGAATGTTGACAGCTGATACTTTTGACCACGACAATCTTCTAGAAGGTCTGTAAGCATCTTCGAACGCAGATTGTCAACAATTTAAACCTCAAGTTTATACTATTTAAACTACTACGTTGAAGATTTCAAAACCACAAACCTAAGTTAATTTTTTTTCTTGGAAATTTTGAACACAATGACCTTCTAGAAGGTTGGTACGCCTCTTGGAACGCGGATTGTCAACAATTTAAACGTCTTGTCTCTACCATTTAAACTAATAAATTCAACAATTTAAACCTAAAAAAAATAAGTTAACATTATTTTATTTTGTACAGCTCGCACTTTTGATCACGATGACCATTTGTAACCATTTAACCCTCTAACGTCTATCATCTAAATTACTACTTTCAACCGTTTAAACCACAAACCTAATTTTTTCAACTGACATTTTTGCTCAACTATCACTTTTGACGCCTATTCTAAAGCATTTAGAGCTCTGTCAGCAACCATTTAAACATCATTCATCAATAATTTAAAAATAAACAATAAACTAAGTCATCAAAACTACATTATAAACCTCAATACAATTACCCACTATATACAATTGTTAACAACAAATTATATCCTAACAACTATATTAGATAAATATTTCAATTGTTTACAAATACTAACTAACATATCATATTCACACATCCACACTTCAAGATAGAAACCGCAATATTCACACATAGTCACAAATCCTTCATTTCCCACTTTGACTCATTCCTGTCAGATGTCAAAATTTTATACAAAAGTATGAGGCGCTCTTTGCTGATATGAGACTGCAAAATTTAAAACAAAAATAAACAAATCAGATTATGAATCGTAAAATAAATGAAACTTAATGTTACCCAAAGTGATGACATTTTACCTGTTTGAAACAAGAGACATCAGCCCCTGTGATTATGTTGTAAATATATCGTAATACAAACATAGCACAGTCACATGAATTATACTGCTTTGGACAATGGATTATAGTTAGATCAACTGTGAGCCATTTTTCTTCACCTAGATACAATAATTCAATATAATTTCAAATGAGCAAGATAACATTAAAAGACATGTAATACAAATTGATTTACTCTACAAAAAAAATAGACTAAAAAATACTCACTTAATCTTCAAGAAAGAAAATTGTTGAACGAAACCTCTTGCAACTACCGGCAACCAATTTTCTTTGAGAAAAAATAATTTATAACTATTGCAACTAAAAATTTGATTGGCCGAAATAAAAAATGTTGTATATACTCTATAAAGGTCGGTTGCATAAATTTGTAATCAGTTATCTCCAACATCATAGGACAAATATATAAAACAATCATGAAATAATATATATAAATAGTTGGTTTTATTCAATATTCATGTCCACGGATATATTGTATAAATTATATGAAGTTATTATATATAAAAGATAATATTGAATCTGTATAAATTATATGAAGTTATTAACTTATTATATATAAATGATAATATGAGTCTGATCACGCGTTTCATTAGTAGTAGGCATGCATAGTTCATGTGCTCGTATTGGATGCTTTTAAGAACTCGTTTTGTTGCACAACATATTTGCTTTTAGAAGGTCTCTGAGCATACTAGTTGAGGGTAAGGTCATTACTCCTGTTATGACCAAACACTAAAAATTCATGTTTGCTCTTTTGTTCCGTGTTTTGACCTCAGAAATATTGTTGTCAGGGCGTCAGGCAATAAGTATAGAATGGAGGCTATGCTATGCTCACCAAGCCTCTTTGGTGAGCATAAATTTGTTGCCGTCGGATCGGCTTTAAAACTCGTGTTTGATCAAGTCGCTGATGAATTTCAAATCGCATCGCTGAGAAGACACGGAATTTTAAACAAACCTCTCCGTTACTCTTCTCTTTTTTTGTTCCTTTCTTCCATCTTTCTCACGAAAAAGAAAGGTTAAAAAAAAGGACGGCCGATGTGTCCATCTCTGCTCTCCCTCTCCCTCTCCCTTTGTTGACTAGTACTTAATTGTATAATATCTTACGAGATTTGCGATCTTTTGTAGTAGCTTTTATCTATTGCATTTAATTGTTTGCTTTTTGTTGTTGTTGTATTGGACACATAACTAAGAGTGAGCCTATGGTGCTATGCATAGCAAGGATGGCTAGTGTACTACGGCTCAATATGGTACTTTTTAAAATCCTAACGGTCGATCCAACCGTTCAATGTGATAACCATATGAATATGTACTTGCAAACTAAATTTTATATTTTTTCGAATTTTTTTACTATTTTTTTAGATAGGTAGAAAAATCAGTGTTTTCTGAAAATTCTAGACCATCAAAATTCTACCTATCTAAAAAAATAGTAAAAAAATTCGAAAAAATATAAAATTTAGTTTGCAAGTACATATTCATATGGTTATCACATTGAACGGTTGGATCGACCGTTAGGATATTAAAAAGTACCATATTGAGCCGTAGTACACTAGCCATCCTTGCTATGCATAGCACCATAGGCTCACTCCATAACTAATCTGGTACTAGTTTTATGAATCTTGTGTGTAACCTGGTTACGTTTTCCTGATGGTATGAATTGATCTCATGCATCGAAATTTATTTGTCAATTGGTTGATCTGTATTTTTTAATTTTGTTTTAGTATAATCTAAATTTTACAATTTACTTTGTGAAGGGATCTGAACAAGAAGATGGAGAAGGAGAAGGAGAAGAAGAGGAAGAATAATTTAATACTTATAAGGATTTTGTGGATTTAAGTTTTGGATAGTTGTAGTGAAAGAAATTGGACTTATTTATAAAGAATATTGGGGGGTTCTATTGTTTTTTCTTTTCGGTTGTTGGAAATTGGACTTATTCACAAATTTTGCTTTAACAAAAAAGGAGAACCTTTGCTAGACTTGGTACCAGCTGCAAAACTGATACTGGTACAGTGTGATGACTTACAACCATAGCAACATTGGACCCCAATCATTCAAGGATAAAACCCCAAATCAGAAATTATACACTATATATAAAGATAAAAGTTCAATAATTACATTCTTTTTTACACAGAGTACTTAAATACTTGCTTAAATTATAAAAATTTCAAAGACTTACAATTATAACATTACAGTTTGAAAGATCAATATGTAAATACTTTTTAACATGATGGTGTGAAAATTAAGTCATAAAGAAAACCAAGACTTTCTGGCAAAGAAAGCCCAACTAATTGGTGGAATGAGATCCGAATTGTTTATTTTAATTTGGCACAAATCTTAGAGAGATGTCACTAGCACGACATTGACATGTTCTGGAAGAGAACGGAGTAGGTCCGATGCCCATCGGACCTACTTTTAGGTTTGATACGTCCTATCTCGGGAGATGAGGCCGTATGGAAGTTTGGGCTGAGCTGGATTCGTCCTGCCAAGGGATGGCAGGCCGAGATGTGGATTGAGTTAGGAACTCGGGGTGGATCGTGAGAGATTCGGACTCTGACCTGTATGATCTCTCTCTTAGTTAAAAATTGCGTCCCCTGTTTCATGGGAATCACTGCCTTATATAGTCCAGCCATAACTGCCATCTCGGGCGTTTATGGAGAACGTGGGCAGTTATGTCAACCGTTACTGGGACGTGGGCATTAAGCTAGCCGTTACTGGGACATCAGTATTAAGCTAGCCATTTCCACGGCTATCCCGTATGTCGGTTGGCATGGGCCTACTTTAAGGCTCTGGTTTGGGGCCGGCATATTGGACCCCGGCTTAACGAGCTTTTGGGCTTTTTCATATGACGGGTTGGCCTTGTAAAGGTCTGAATCCCAGTCTTTCATGGCCCAGTTTGGAACAAGTAAAAGGGCCTGTGGAACATGGCCCTATCAAGGTTCAACGAGCATGATGACCGTCCGATCTAATTTAAGATTTGTGCGCACGAAATTGAAACAGACTCGCACGAATTTGAAAGCCTTCCGCACGAATTTTAAAGCAAATTGACGGTGATTAAACCCATCGGACCTACTCTCAAGTGGTTCTGGAATTGGAATAGGAAGTGAGATACCAGATGGAGTCTCCAACATTTTAATACGTGCCTACGGGCTTTAAACCAAAAAAAAACATTTTAATACGAGACTTATACGGTGAGGTACCTCGTCAATACTTAATTTCTTGA
Source organism: Carex littledalei (assembly GCA_011114355.1). Classification (NCBI taxonomy): domain Eukaryota; kingdom Viridiplantae; phylum Streptophyta; class Magnoliopsida; order Poales; family Cyperaceae; genus Carex; species Carex littledalei. The sequence continues at coordinate 12,315,156 of CM022080.1, read as the reverse complement.
TAGGTAATAGGTTTTGTTCTCTCTATTTTTTTTGTTCCTTTTATATATACTTTTGAGCAATTGGTTTTAGTTATCTTTTACACGCCGACAAGAAGAAATTTGTAAAGATTCATTGATTATTTATTTGTTCATTTCATTCCTTCATTCATTTGTTCAGTTTAAATTATTAGTTTTAATCGTGAATGCAATAAAATAAGTAAATAATTGAACAAAATTGAGATCCAGTGCAATTTTTCTTGCGAGAAGATATTGAAAATCCAGTACCATGAATGTCCTCTTATAAACCCAACTTAATTGCTCCGTTGGATCAAATCGGTCGCACCAATTTATTATCATTTATCGAAAATAACGAGGATCTTGATCTCGTTCACATTTTCTTAATTCATTGTTATGATTTCCATATTTTATAGCTTGAAAATTAAGAGCATGTAATTCGATAATTTTTTTTTATAACAATTACTGTATATAAATTCAATTAATTTTTTCCCCATCTGATTAATAATAGAAGTCATAGTTTTTGTTTAAAGAGTTATAGAATACACACAATTTAAATGAATCATACGCAGCTCATTTGCTGCTTTTTGTTGGTAATTAAGAAGCAGAACAGACAAAAAGACATATTATTTATACTTAATTTTTTTGTAATTATATGTTTATATTTGCAATGGACTATGTGGTCAAATCGTGACCATTTTTATAAATAAAAAAAAAGGAGAAAAGAATACTTCATAAGCATGAGAAAAAAAATATATTCGAAACTATTACAAAAGGATTATTAAATAGTATCAACGTGATAATAAAATATATCCAATATTAAACTTATGTTATTTATAAATAGGAGACACATAATTCTTGTTAATTTTCTTGCCTTGGTGTTAGATTTCAGGATGTGATTGCAATTTTCTAAAATCATATTAAATGAACTGTATTGCCAAGCACCATACAATTTCGATAATCTAAATTATTTTGGAAATTTTATTCCAAATTGTGTTTCAACGAAATAAAACTATTTCCAACAATAGTCTAATTAAAAGAAAAAATAAACAAACAATAATTTATAATCAGTTATTCCAACATCATAGGACAAATTTATAAAACAATAATTAAACAATGTATATATGTAGCTATCTTTATATAATTTGATTCATATTACACGTAGTCCCTGATTTTGTGGCAACTTTAAAAAAAATATTAAGGTTTAATTTAATAGGTAAGCATTGGCGGGGTATATGTGTAATCATGTATTTACGACTGAAGACGTCATGTCCTAGAAGATCGAAGTGTGGCATAAATACTTTAGAATTTCAAATAAGAAATAACATACAAGTTTTATAAATTCTTTATTTTTTTTAAGAATGCAAGGAGATATTGATTGGACAGGAGGAGAGCCACTACAATTTGTCAAAAAAAGGCATTCTCTTTTACCCTATCTATATATAATCTGTTAGTTCTTATCTGTCTTGGTCTGAATTTTGTTCTTATCTGATTCAACGAATTAAACCTTGTAATTTTGACATTGAATCGCAATTGGCTCGCTGGTTTAATTTAATTTCGAGCTGAATTTGGATCTAGCTGATAGGCTATTAATTTTTTTTGGCCCAATTCGTTTCTTCAATTAGATATACGCCCATCATAACTTTAAAATTTGATATTTCTGTATTAAAACTTCAAAATTAATTAGTTTTTTTTAATCTAAATATAGTTATATATTTTTAGTAAAAAATTGAGAAATAGGTATAATTTATAATATAGTTCTATTTAAATGAAAAAATAATTAATTTTAAAGTTTTAATAGAGAAGCATCTAATTGAAGAATTATGATTGACCAATATCTAAGTTTCTTTTTATTAGTAGGTTCCTCTCGTCGTCTTCTCTGCTTGCACGCAAAAACGCAGTCGGAACGAAGCTGGGCTACTTCCTCGGATTTAGAGAAATCACCATAATTCGAAGATGTAAGTTCGCCTCACCATCCCCTCTAGCCCTTTCATTCTCTCCACCATACCTACAACCACAATTTTAGAACTTAGAACAAGCACCTATTTAACTAGGAATTGCCCCACGTTTTTACCTTCCTTCGCAACTAGAAAATTAAAAGACCAGTTGGGTAAATTTTACTGTTTTAATATGTAGAATTAGATATTTAATAAAGTATTTTTGTTCTGAAAAAGGAAAATGGTTTATGTGTTTTATTTTTCCCTGGGTTTTAAGTGCTAATGCATGATATTTTTATTTTAAAGTATAGGGATGGAAAGTAAATTATTCTCTCTTTTATCTTCTATTTCCAGGCATCATTCCAAGCAGTTACCCTTGAATGAAGCAAAGATGAGACCGTGTTGGGCCGATCTCCCATGTGATCTGCTACGGGTCATCGCTGAAAAGGTCACCACCAACACACAATACGTTCATCTCAGAGCAGTTTGCAAGGCGTGGCGAAATGCCCTGACACCCCACCCACACCATCTCCCTCCCCAATTTCCATGGCTTATGCTCTCTCCTCAACCCGGTATTTCTGATGCCCATGTATCCTTCTATGATATTGCTCGGTCAAAAACATATCAGTTTCAGTTCCCGTACATGAGCGGCAAATACTGTTGTGGCTCCTCCCATGGTTGGCTTGTGCTGGAACATGAACACAGAGTGTCGCTGCTCAACCCAATTACCAGTAGATGCATCGACCTTCCTTCTTTGGATGCCCCTCCAACCCTTCTGATTCCTTCCGACTATCATAAAGGACACAAAAGTTGCATACAAAAGGCAAGTTTGTCTTGCAATCCTTTCAAGCCTGGTTGTGTTGTTGTGGCTTTGTTTTCATCACACACATCAAATTGGGAGTTGGTCTTCTGCCAAATTGGGGATTCTCACTGGACTGAATTGAAGAAGTGGAATCCGCTTCTAAGGGTGGAGAATTTCACTTTATATAATAACTTGGTTTACACGGTGAATACTGAAATGGAAATATCTGTTTATGACCTACAGGACCGTTCCGTGTGGACCTTCCCTTCTAAACTCAGCTCTCACCTCTGCGTTCGTGATAAGATAAATATTGTGGGAGATGCAGGTTCTAGTGGACCCCTTATAGTCAGAATGATTAAATATTTTTCCGATCCTATGGTATATGTGTATAAGTGGTCTGATGATTGGCAGACATGGCTTGAAGTGAAGGACATTGGAAAGCGGGTGCTTTTTCTCAATGAGAGGCATTCGAATTCGATTATTCTGCAATGTGATGAAAAGCAAGAGAATAAAGTATACTATGACATTAAGCAGATGAGCGATCCGACCTGGAACTTTTTTCATGTTGGCTTGAATCGGGTTAATCTGGAAAGTGGGATGGTGGTTCCACTGAGCTGGAGATTAGTATTTCCTTTAGGGTCCCCCCGATCTGGATTACCCTTGTGGGTTACACCTAGCCTGATCTAGCTGTCCTACGGATTTATAAAGTATGACCGTCCCTGCTCGTAACAGGTAATGCTGATCTTTAATTCTTCGTTTTTATTTAAAGATTAATATTGTATGTTCTGTCATTGACAATATTAAGTGCCTATTTTTATGTTTTCTAACTGATTTACAATGGTTGTTAGTAGTTCTAAAAATATGTTTAATTTGTTGTTAGTGTATTGGAGACAACACTGTAAATATGACATTGGAAGCGTTGAATACATATGCATGCTTTCTATCTGATTTAAAATGGTCATTAGTAGTTACAAAAGCATAATTTACCATTAGCAGTTACAAAATTTTAGGTACCCTAATTGAAAATTGTCTTAGATGTCCACCAGTTGTAAATTAAGATTAGATGACAAAATTATGTCTTCTCCTGCGGATCGAGGAATGTTTTTGTAATATTTAAAAACAAAAGGGACTTAAACAACCTTTGGTAGGAAAAAAAATGAACCTAAGCAAGTTGTAAATATTTTTTTTGTAAAAAAATTAGGTTCTGATTTTTTTTTTTTTTATAACGTTAGCAAATTCTTTAGTAAAGACGTATACATGCAGCACACTTGTTGAAGTATAACTTGATGAAGTCCACCTTCTATCTTCCAGCAGTAAGATGTACTAATTACACTTTTCATAATATAACAGGAATCAAGAATTCTAATTACATCAGTGCATATGCATTCTCTTGGAGCATCTGATTCAATAGTGCTATAGTGCTATGGGACTTGGATTAAAAGGTGCCACTACTGAAGTTCTGCTAATGAAGGATTTGAGCATGCAACTAGTTAGATAAATATGAAAATAAACTTTAGCATTTTATTTTGTTTTTTTTTTCAGTTCTTTTTGTTCAAACTAAAAGTATCTATATTCAATGTGCTCTATAGTCCAGTTAACTTCCTGATACTGTACGTTTTTTAATATATTACTGTTTTAACTGCCGGTAGATATTATAGGGTTGTTATTGTGTTTGAAGATATCTATGTTTGTTTTGAAGAGTTCAAGATGTTTGTTATTGTTTGCTTCTTCTAAAGTACTCTTTTGTGGCAGTTGGACTGGTGTCAATAATAAACAAAATCTAGCTTTCTCTCTGTTTTTTTTTTTTTTTTTGACAGCTGCCCTGCTTTGACTTCTGATATACATTTCTCAGTATCACCATGCTACTTACGGATAAATGTTCTTCTAGTTGTAGATTTGGGATTGGAAAGTGAGGCAAAATAACTCTGTGACTGATATTTTTGTGATATGAAATAGCGGAATAATGATGTTGGAAAAACAGAATTCTTATTATCCAGAAGGTGTGGTACAGTGATCTATATATAAGAAATAAAGAGAAAATAGCTGTTGGAGAAAATAAACGGTAACTTGTCATATTTAGAAATAAAGGTTGAGTAACTTTATAAAATAGTTGCTCCCTTTATTTCTTAATTTAGCCTATGATGAACAATTATTCTGAGGCTAATTGTTCCCTAATCCTACTTATTTTCTACACTCCCCCTCAAGTTAGGTGTGTAGATATCTCGTAACCCTAACTTGCCTATATTTGCTTCAAACGGTTTTGGATCTAAACCCTTTGTAAAGACATCCGCTAATTGATCTCCACTTCTTACAAACGGAGTCTCAATTTCTTTCGCTTGAATTTTTTCTCTAATAAAATGGCAATCGACTTCAATGTGTTTTGTTCTCTCATGAAATACCGGGTTGGATGCTATATGACGCGCCGATTGATTGTCGCAAAACATTTGCATTGGCAATTGAATTTGGATTCCACAATCCGAGAGAAGTTGTTTTATCCATGTTAATTCACTCGCGGTGGATGCCATGGCTCGATACTCCGTCTCGGCGCTTGATCGTGCCACGACATTTTGTTTCTTGCTTTTCCATGTGACTAAGTTTCCGCCTACAAATGTGCAAAAACCGGTTGTCGATTTTCTATCGAAACTTCCGGCCCAATCTGCATCGGAATAGCCACATACATTGTTAGAATTATTGTTTTTCATACAAATTCCTTTTCCGGGAGTTCCTTTTAAATACCTTAGAATTTTATTTATTGCCTCTAAGTGTGGTGTTCTAGGGGCATGCATGAATTTACTAATTTGACTTACCGAAAAAGAGATATCCGGCCGTGTTACCGTTAGATATATTAATTTTCCTACAAGTCTTTGGAATTGATTTATATCTCCTAATGGTACACCATCCTCACAATTTAATTTATTTTTCCCATCTATTGGTGTTGAGGCCGGTTTACACCCTAACTTTCCGGTTTCTTCTAATAAGTCTAAGGTGTATTTTCTTTGGGAAATAAATAGACCTTGATTTGAGTATGCAATTTCTATCCCTAAAAAATATTTTAAGTAGCCTAAATCCTTAATGTCAAATTTTTCTTTTAATTGGGCTTTTATATTTTTAATATGCTCTTGGTTGTTTCCGGTAATAATAATGTCGTCTACATATACTAGAATAATGGTGGTGTTTTCTTTTTCAATTTTGACAAACAATGAATGATCGGCATTGCTAATTTTAAAATTATAAGATATTAAATGAGAGCTTAATTTTTCATACCATGCCCTTGGAGATTGCTTCAATCAATAAATTGACTTCTTCAATTTACAAGCTAGATCACAATTTTGGTTTTTTTCATAACCGAGTGGTAATGACATATATACTTCTTCTTCAAGTGTTCCTTGAAGAAATATATTTTTTACGTCCATTTGATACAATTTCCAATTTTGGTTAACCGCAATAGAAAATAATATTCTTACGGTATTCATTTTTGCTACCGGGGCAAATGTTTCATAATAGTCTATACCGTAGGTTTGAGTGTATCCTTTGGCAACTAGACGTGCTTTATACCGTTCTATGGTGCCATCACTATTGTACTTAATTTTATACACCTATTTACAACCTACTAATTTTTTATTTTTTGGTAATTGAATTATTTCCCAAGTGCCATTTTTTTCAAGAGCACTCAACTCTTCTTTCATGGCTTGGTTCCACTTGGAACTTTTCATGGCCTCTTCAAAATTGTTTGGTTCTTGTTCTTTTTCAATTGAGGTCAAGAAAGCCCTATGGTTGGAGGAGACATTGTCATATGTAATAAAATCTTGTATAGGATATTGTACCTTGTAAGTGACAAAATCTCTAAGCCGTGTTGAAGGTTGTGTTGTTCGAATCGACCTTCTCAATGGTGTCTCTTCTATGTCATGATGTTCTTCATTTGAGGAATTTTCTTCTATTTCTTCCTCATTCTCAATTTCACTTTCATTTTCATTTTCATTCGCAAGTGGTGTTGGTCTAGCATTTTCTATTGTAACCGGTGGTAATATGATTTCCTTGGAGGGTTCTCTCAAAAAATTCTCATAATCAATTTCTTTGTAATATGACTCTTTTTCTAAAAATGTTACATCCCTAGAGATATACAATTTTTTATTTTTAGGGTCTTAACATTTATACCCCTTTTTTTTGTGATGAATACCCCAAGAAAATGGCCTTAATTGAGGTATAATCCAATTTGTCTTGTTTATTATTTTTATGTACATAACATGTACAACCGAAAATTTTCAAATGCTCAATGTTAAGTTTTCTTTGATAAAGAATTTCTAACGGGCTTTTGAAATCTAAATTGACACTTGGCAATCTATTTATTAAATATGTAGCGGTAAGAACGGCATCCGACCAATAAAATTTTGGAACATTATTTTGAAATAAAAGTACTCGAGTCATTTCGAGTAAATGCCTATTTTTTCTTTCGGATACACCATTTTGTTGAGGTGTATAGACGCATGTTGTTTGATGTAAAATTCCTTTTCCTTTAAAAAAGTTTGAGAAATTTTGGTTTACAAATTCCGTTCCATTATCGGATCTAAATATTTTGATTTTAGCTTTGTATTGATTTTCTATAAAATTGTAAAAGTCTAGAAATTGTGAAAAAACTTCGCTTTTATCTTTTAGTAAATATAACCAAGTTGTTCTAGAAAAATCATCGATAAATATGACAAAATATTTGAATCCATTAAAAGAGGTAATTGGGGCGGGTCCCCATACATCCGAGTGAACCAAATCAAATGGTTTCTCGCTTTTACAACTTGATAATTTAAATGGTAACCTAGTATGTTTTCCTAGCTTACAAATTTCACAACTACTATTATCTAATTTTGAGAAATTAAAAAGACTTTTTAAAATCTTGTCGGAGGGAAGCCCAATTCTTCTATGCCATAGTGTACTCAATTCTTCATTTTTTGTAGTGTTGAAATTGAATTTTTCTTCATTCAAAAAATAAAGCCCATTTTCTAGAAATCCTTCACCAATCATAATCTTGGTTATCCGATCCTGAAAAATCACATTGTTTGCTAAAAATATGAGTTCACAATTTAACTCATTCGTGATTTTGCTAATGGATAATAGATTTGATGAGCAATCCTTTAAATACAAGACGTTTTGAATTAATTTTGAGAATATAGTTATTGAGCCCTCTCCAAGGATTTCTATTTTTTCACCATTTGCAACCGTAACGAATTTTTTGGTTTCATAATATTTAAAATTGGTCAACAAATTTTTATTTCCAGTCATATGATCTGTTGCACCTGAGTCTAAGATCCATCTAGAATTTTTTGGACAAAACGAAAAATTCGCAACAGAAATCATACCAGAGGTCCTTTGATTTTCCTGTTTTTGATTTAGCATCATAGACAGTTGCTGGAGAAGGTGCCGCATGGGATCCTGAGAATTGGATGAAGAGGCGCCTCCATTCTTTATATCAGCGGACGGATCAGATTCGGCCTTCCCATCAGCGAAAAATCCCGAACCCTTTCTATCACCGCCTCTCTCGTTTCCGCCTTTCTCTCGGTCCCAGCCGCTTTGCTCCCCCTTTCTATCACCGGCTCCGCCTTTCTTGTGCCACTTGGGCCGGAGGTGAGGGTGCAAGAACCAGCACTGCTCCTTGCGATGCCCTTCTCGCCGGCAGTGTTCGCATTTTGCAGTGACTTGGTCTCCTCTTGCCTCCGGCCGGTAATTAGGGTTGGGTCTGGCCATAACCGTGAAGGCTTTGGTTTCTGTGTTTTGGAGAGATTGCTGTCCCATGACTGCCCTCCTTGTTTCTTCCCTGTCTATCATAGCCGCTACCTCATCCGAGGAAGGTAATTCGGCCAATAACAGGATCTGTGATCTCACAGCCTCATAGGTGGAGTCCAGGCTTGCTAAGAACTGAAAAATTGAATCTTGTTCTTCTCGCTTTTGAATTTCAGTGAGGTCAGTTGTTGGAGGCCAATAAACTCTAAGTTCATCCTTCTTCTTTTGAAGGTAACCGTACAATTCCATAGTTGATTGGCCTTGTTGTTGTTTTGCTTGTTGATAATCTCTTTGGATTTGGTAAATATGGGAGTAATTCTTTTTGTGACCGTATAATTGCTCGGCTCTCTCCCAGATTTCTAAAGCGCTGTCTTTGTAAGAAAGTAAGTCGGATACCTTAGGCTCCATGGTTGCGAGGAGCCAAGTGATGACAGTGTGGTCGCTTGTTCGCCATTTGGCTACTTCCTTTTTCTCGGCCTCAGTTGCTACTGGTTCGGATAATTTTGGGATTTTATAGTCTTTGTCGATGTGGTTGTTTTTTTCTCGGCCGCTTAAGGCAAATCTGACTTGCCTTGCCCATATATGGTAATTCTTACCATTGAGCATCACCCCTGTGAGTTTTTCGTGATTTTGTGCCATCTCGATTTTTTCTGGTTTTTTCTGGCAGTGAGTGGTTTTACTGGTAAATGAATTTGGGGCTTGCTTTGCAGTTACTGGTACTGCTGTCTCTTGTTTGTTGGCACTTCTGGTGTACTTGAATTATCGGTTCTTGCAGTTACTGGTACTGCTGGTTTTCTTGTTTTGAGTCAGGAATTCATTCCCGCTCTGATACCATGATATTTTTGTGATATGAAATAGCGGAATAATGATGTTGGAAAAACAGAATTCTTGTTATTCAGAAAGTGTTGTACAGTGACCTATATATAAGAAATAAAGAGAAAATAGCTGTTGGAGAAAATAAACGGTAACTTGCCATATTTAGAAATAAAGGTTGAGTAACTTTATAAAATAGTTGCTCCCTTTATTTCTTAATTTAGCCTATGATGAACAATTATTCTGAGGCTAATTGTTCCCTAATCCTACTTATTTTCTACAGTGACTGTCAAAGCATTTAGAATATCAGCATTGCTATAGCATGTGTGTTTATCCTGTATAGATAAATTAAATATATTTTTTTTAAGATTGTATATCAAATTGTAAAATTGATTGACCATTAATCGAGCAATTTTAAAAATTTACTGTTAAGTTCTTCTGCTCCTTCGGAAAGAATGATTATAAGAAAAACCATGTATTTTACTCTGTACATCAAGCCCATTGTAAACTATTAATTGAAGACATGGTTGCCTTTGTGTACTTAAAGCAATGGTACATGACTGACATGTGGATGTACCACCAATCACATCTGCTTATAGTTCTTAGTTCTTACTCTTATCAGTCTAGAAGATCAATCCATTCTAATTACAACCTTCATGCTTTCAAAAAATGGCAATTAAACTTGTCTTTAAACTGTTTTATAGACTTCCAAGTTCCAAGCATTAAAATTCTCTCAAGTCACATTGCCATTAAATGACATTTAAGAAGCATATAAACTGATTTCTCATAACCATTCTTTTCTTTTTCTACGGTTCCAGGGGCATACGTGACAATTCTTTTGAACTTTCATAGTTATATGATTGTGTTGTTAGCTATACATGTTAGGATATGCATCTACACACAAGCCAAAAACAATAATATGCACATGCTGACAATAGCTAGTAGATGTAAGAGGGGCAGAGAATTTTTAGATTTTCCATTTTTTGTTAACTTGCTCTTTATTGGAAATCATATATGTTGTTCTCTACAGTGATACATGATATCAAATCCAGCTAAAATGCCTTTTTTCTAACAGAATCTATGTCTCTAATGTTATCCATATTTGCATTATAAGATAGGTTTAGTATGTGGATCGCATAATGAGCACTCCACTAACAAAATTTACCAGTACATAGCAGTCTAATTGGACAAAACTACCCTGAATACTTACAGTAATAAATCATACAGTTGAACCTCAAATTCACCCAATTTTGCTTCAAATAAGCCCAACCATGCTACTATGCTTCAACAAAAATTTGTGCAATTGAGCATCAATTTTCTGACAGATTGCATATTCTACATCAGTAAAAGTAACTGGCTTGTTTTCAGATGTTCAAACACCAATTAGTTCTTTCTAAAAAAAATGCAAGTGTATCTATGTAAAATATCTTTTCTCTGCTATAGCCTCACTTAATCAACTAATGAAAAAAATCCTTGGGTTTCAGAAAGCAACGAAGTTGCTGGTTTGCATACGATGATGCAAATCCACATGCTGTTTACTATAAGCATTTCTCATCGAGTCTCAAAGGCCAATTAGTACTGCATCAGTTAGAGAACCTGCAGAGAAACATCAATCATTCTTTTTTTTTAATCACCATTCAAACCTTCTTGATGTCACAATCAGATCAATTTTTCATTTGAGATTCCAATAAGCAAATGCAAAGATCAGTGTCTACACTTATTCCACTTGTATCCAATACCAAATAATTTCATAGACACAACTATGCACACACTCAGAGGATCCGTATCCTCCCAGGTACCTGACTCAACACAATTGAAACGGACGGTCCAGATTTACTCTCAGCCGGTGCTTGTTCGGGATGACGCAGGGGCAGTATTTTTTGTGCTTTGAGATTTGTGTCAAGTTAAAAAGAACAATGTTGGACTGTCCGATTCAATTGTATCTATACTGAGGGGATGTGAATTCCACACTCCGGTAACCTGAGGGGATGTGAATTCCACACTCAGAAGCACAGCTCAAGTATCTATACTGTGTCCATGTAAAGCAAAGTAACAAGATAAGATATATGGTGTCCCACAACCAGTTCTATTTGCTCCCACCAGTTAAATCTATTTCATGTAGGAGTATGCATTTTTTTTCATTATAGCAACAGAACTGAGACTCAAATTATCAATATATTGATGGCAATGATATATGCGCTGGCTGCCCATTATATCTCTTAATTAAATTGACTTAAATTAATATTAAAATTAATATTAAAATTAAAATGAAATAACAAAAATTCATAACTGAAATAACAAATACTTTGACTATTGAAATCTATTGCTTCAAAAATTCATAAACTAAAATTATTTTCTTTAAATAACTGAAAAAATCTGCAACCATAATAATGCATAAACTATAGGTTTTTATACAATAATATTAATAATATCCATAGTACTAATTTTAATTTTCAATTTTAGATTTAAACAATTTAGAAAAGTTTCCACAACTCAAGCTAATTCATATTATATATTTCGTAGTAGTATATTTTTTCTATATTTTTTTAAATTCAAAACAAAAGAGTATTATGTAATATCAACATAACCATAAAATATATCCAATATTAAATTTATTTTAGTCATTATAGGAGACAAATAATTCTCGTTAATTTCTTGTCTTGATGTTAGATTTCAGCATTTAATTTCATATTTCTAAAATTATATTAAGTGAACTCTGTTTCCATTCAACATCTTATTTCGATAATAAAATTTGGTGGAAATTTGATTCCAAATTGTGTTTCAGCGAAATAATAATTTATTTAAAAAAATTAAAATGCAAGAATTTATAATCAGTCATCTCTAACATCATATATAGGACAAATTTATAAAACAATTATTAAACAATATTATATATATATATATATATATATAGAGAGAGAGAGTGGCTAAGGTCAAAGTGGTATGACCAAGGTCTTGGTGCTACCAATTAGTTTTTGCAATTTTAAAGTTCAAATAGTCAATTCAAACCGTTAGATGTTCAATCTATATTAAAATATGCTTGGAGATCAAATTTTATATTTTTTGGAATTTTTTTGCTATTTTTTAAGCCACTTTGAAAATGACAGATCCGGGTGAACAGTAAAAACAGTGCAACCAAATTCTGGACCATGTGATCAGCAATTTTCAAAGTGGCTTAAAAAATAGTAAAAAATTCCAAAAAATGTAAAATTTGGTCTCCAAGCAGATTTTAATATAGAGATCACATCTAACGGTTTAGATCGACCGTTTGGACTTTGAAAATTCAAAAACGACTTGGTAGCACCAAAGACCTTGGTCATACCACTTTGATCTTAGCCACTCTATATATATATATATATATATATATGAGTATGGCTAATTTGCTGCCGGCAGCATTTCGGCCAGCTGCTGCCGGGAGCATATCTGTCATACTGATGTTCAAACAACAAATCCAAACCATTAGATGTGATCTCTATATTAAAATCTACTTGGAGACCAAATTTTATATTTTTTGGAATTTTTTTACTATTTATTAAGCCACTTTGAAAATCTACTTGTCGCCCCTTTTTTGTGAATAGATTTTACTTCTTTTTTTGTGAGTTCAGAGAAAAGTTAATATGAAAATAAAGTTAACCTTTACTTACCAGATAATACCTACAAGCCCAAATGAAAAGAAGACTGATTCCCAACCGAAATTCTGAATAATTGAGGGAGCTAACAATAGTCTACAACCATAACAATATGGACAAAATTCATATTTCCTGGTATCGGGGGTTATTTTTAGGGGTACCCTTCAGCGACCGGGCCAAATCGGTCTCTGAAGGCTATGGGCGCCGGTTGCTGGAGGGTTGGTCGCCGAAACACTTAATTTTTTGTTTTTTTTCGAGTCTTCAGCGACCGGCGTCCTAACCGGTCTCTAATGCCGGTCGCTGAAGTCCTATTTTGTTGTAGTGGATTATTAATGTAGCGATCTTTTTTATTTGAAGAAAATTGTGACTTTAATATGCAATCAATTGCGGTGTTGTATTTGAACTTGGACTTTCTGTTACTTTTGTGATATATTATTTCGATATTTCAACAAGAGAAGGGTTCAAATCTTTATATTTTGGTTTATACGTTGTGCCTTCATTTGTAAAACTTTAGTAATTTAGAAAAACAAAATAAAATCGTTAGATATGATCTATATTATTTTCTCTATACACTTGACAATAATTATGACATATTAATTTTATTTTGATGGTTATCAAAAGTTTTGTTTTGATGGTTATTAATTAAAAACTTGCAAAAATATGTTAATGTGAATAATTTCTGGACATTGATTTTTAACTTATCAATTGATATAAAAATCAATCGAAAATAATAATTGTTTATATACATTTTGAAAAATAATATAGATCACATCTATTGGTTTTATTTTGTCATATAAGTTTAGAAGTTTTCTTATTATTAGAACTAAAAAGTAAAGATATAATAGAGACAATAAATGAAAGTATTTAAACCCTTTCTCTTGTAACAATCATTTGGATTGTTTGTTAATATATTATTTAAGATAATTTTAGCATAAGTATCACAAGAGAGTGTATTTTATAATGGTTAAAATTTATATTATATTATGTCACTATGTATATTAACATTTGATATATGTAATTTTAAATTTGTATGAACCGACTCCATATAATAAAATTATTCAATAAATGAGAAGCATTACATGTTGCTATATATATAAGCTATTTAGTATTAGATGATTTGTTCTCTCAACAGCTAACCAGAACCAGGTATCTTTTAAAACTAAGAAGATGTTTTGTCTGCCAATATCAAAAATCTTACAACACGTACCTCCTAAATATGATAGAGAATTAAATAAAAGAGTATTCTTCATAGGATTTCACAATCATTCCACCACGGACCAACATTAAATTATAATTTATTTGTCCGATTTGTTTTACCCACCAAATCAATCAAATCACGTCATTTTAATCCACCCTAACAGTTATATTAACAGTTATATTGGTTGTCTCTTTCCAGCATTATAACATAGTTTTCTAGTTTTCTCCAACATCACAAGACATATTTAATTATAAAACAAAAATTAAACAATAAAATTAGATATCTTTATTTAATATCCATGTCCACCGATATATCATTGTCTAAATCACAAGAAGTTTTAAATATATGATATATAGCTGAGTTATTATCACGCGTTCCATTATTATTTGGCATGCATAGTTCATGTGCACATACTTCATGTTTTTAAGAACCCGTTTTGTTGCACAACATAGTTGCTTTTGGAAGGTCACTGAGCATACTATCTGAGTACAAGGTCATTGTTTTGTTATGACCAAATGCTAAAAAGATACATGTGTGCTCGATCTTTTGTTCCTTAATCGTTTTGACCTCAGAAAATATTGTTGTCAAGTAATATATATCTCATACCATTATTATGGTAATACATGTAAAGTTAGATCCTCATATTTATTGGATATCTAACAGCAGAAACAAATCCCCCCTCAATTCACACTGACGAAAGCCAGATGAGATATTTACTTTGAATCTGACAGTCTGATTTTTGTTCAATATAAAATATTTTGAACTCAAAATTTGCACAAAATTAAAATGAAAATATCTTTACAATTATAAAAAATTCAGTTTTAAATATCAATGTGTAAATACTTGAATAATTATAAAATATTCATGTACTTGCGACTGACGCATCATCTTAAAGTTTTCATATATTTTTATCATTTAGTCAAAAAATTATGAATTATAATTTTTTTACAAAAAGAATCATCAACCATAAGGTTCTAAATATATTATAGCATAATTTAGCATTTTTTATTTTATAAAATTAATCATTTTTCTTATTGTACAAATTTTAAACTATTAAATCACAAATTAATATACATTATAACATATATAATATAACATCAATTTTTACTATATAA
Organism: Carex littledalei; assembly: GCA_011114355.1. Lineage (NCBI taxonomy): Eukaryota > Viridiplantae > Streptophyta > Magnoliopsida > Poales > Cyperaceae > Carex > Carex littledalei. Next base: position 12,299,899 of record CM022080.1, on the reverse strand, counting down.
AATAAACTCTAGTAGTGCCAATTTCACGAAGAACGAAAAATGAAAGGCATTATCTAGTTCTAAGACTACAAAGAAAATGAAAATAATTAATTAAGTACATGATGAAGAGATTTTTTTCTATCGTCATCCTATCCTCATCATATGATTTTGATGAGGATATTGAGATGTTTAATTTGTTTATAGAACTCGTTTTTTGAATCAGATATGACCATGAGGATGAATCTGTTTAATTTTTTATTTGAAGAAAATTGTGACTTTAATATGCAAACAATTGCGGTGTTGTATTTGAACTTGGACTTTCTGTTACTTTTGTGATATATTATTTCGATATTTCAACAAGAGAAGGGTTCAAATCCTTATATTTTGGTCTATACGTTGTGCCTTCATTTGTAAAACTTTAGTAATTAAAAAAAAACAAAATAAAATCGTTAGATATGATCAATATTATTTTCTCTATACACTTGACAATAATTATGACATTTTAATTTTATTTTGATGGTTATCAAAAGTTCTGTTTTGATGGTTATTAAAAACTTGCAAAAATATGTTAATGTGAATAATTTCTGGACGTTGATTTTCAACTTATCAATTGATATAAAAATCAATCGAAAATAATAATTGTTTATATACATTTTGAAAAATAATATAGATCACATCTATTGGTTTTATTTTGTCATAAGTTTAGAAGTTTTCTTATTATTAGAACTAAAAAGTAAAGATATAGTAGAGACAATAAATGAAAGTATTTAAACCCTTCTCTTGTAACAATCATTTGGATTGTTTGTTAATATATTATTTACGATAATTTTATGCATAAGTATCACAAGAGAGTGTATTTTATAATGGTTAAAATTTATATTATATTATGTCACTATGTATATTAACATTTGATATATGTAATTTTAAATTTGTATGAACCGACTCCATATAATAAAATTATTCAATAAATGAGAAGCATTACATGTTGCTATATATAGGCTATTTAGTATTAGATGATTTGTTCTCTCAACAGCTAACCAGAACTGGATATCTTTTAAAACTAAGAAGATGTTTTGTCTGGCCAATATCAAAAATCTTACAATACGTACCTCCTAAATATGATAGAGAATTAAATAAAAGAGTATTCGTCATAGGATTTCACAATCATTCCACCATGGGCCAACATTAAATTATAATTTATTTGTCCCATTTGTTTTACCCATCAAATTAATCAAATCACGTCTTTTTAATCCACCCTAATAGTTATATTGGTTGTCTCTTTCCAGCATTATAACATAGTTTTCTAGTTTTCTCCAACATCACAAGACATATTTAATTATAAAACAAAAATTAAACAATAAAATTAGATATCTTTATTTAATATCCATGTCCACGGATATATCATTGTCTAAATCACAAGAAGTTTTAAATATATGATATATAGCTGAGTTATTATCACGCGTTCCATTATTATTTGGCATGCATAGTTCATGTGCACATACTTGATGTTTTTAGGAACCCGTTTTGTTGCACAACATAGTTGCTTTTGGAAGGTCACTGAGCATACTATCTGAGTACAAGGTCATTGATTTTGTTATGACCAAATGCTAAAAAGATACATATATGTGTGCTCGATCTTTTGTTCCTTAATTGTTTTGACCTCAGAAAATATTGTTGTCAAGTAATATATATCTCATACCATTATTATGGTAATACATGTAAAGTTAGATCCTCATATTTATTGGATATCTAACAGCAGAAACAAACCCCCCCCCCCCCCCCCTCAATTCACACTGACGAAAGCCAGATGAGATATTTACTTTGAATCTGACAGTCTGATTTTTGTTCAATATAAAATATTTTGAACTCAAAATTTTCCCACAAAATTGAAATGAAAATATCTTTACAATTATAAAAAATTCAGTTTTAAATATCAATGTGTAAATACTTGCATAATTTAATAAATATTCATGTACTTAATTGCGACTGACGCATCATCTTAAAGTTTTCATATATTTTTATCATTTATTCAAAAAATTATGAATTATAATTTTTTTACAAAAAGAATCATCAACCATAAGGTTCTAAATATATTATAGCATAATTTAGCATTTTTTATTTTATAAAATCGATCATTTTTCTTATTGTACAAATTTTAAATTATTAAAATCACAAATTAATATACATTATAACATATATAATATAACATCAATTTTACCATATAAAATAAACTCTAGTATGATACTATAAAATACATCAATTTTAAATGATTCCTCTCAATTCACACTAGCATGCGCCATCAGATACATATATTTTCTTTTTTTCACACTGACACCTGGCTTGTGTTAGTGTGAATTCAGGGGATTCATTTATGCTGTTAGCTATATCCAATAAAAAAAAGAGGATCCAACTGTGCACATGTATTACCATATAATTATAATGGTATGAAATATATATAGTTATTACTTGACAGCAATATTTCTCATGTCAAAACAAGGAACAAAAGATGGAGCACACATGTATCTTTAGTGTTTGGTCATAACAAAAGCAATGACCTTGGTACTCAGATAGTATGCTCACTGCTCAGAGAGTCAGAGACCTTCCAAAAGCAATTATGTTGTGCAACAAAATGGGTTCCTAAAAGCATTCAATACGTATGCGCAGATGAATTACGCATGTCAACTAATAATGAAACGCGTGATAAGAAAACTATCATATATATACACAATGATATATCTGTGAATATTGATATTAAATAATGCTAATTAATTATATATTGTTTTATGATTGTTTTTTAAATTATTTTGCCCTATGATGTTGGAGACAACTAATTATAAAAAAAAATTCTTATTATTTATTGTTATTCTAATTAATTTTTTATGGCTACGGTACTATGCATAGCATAGAGGGTGTCCGTGCTACGGTTCAATTTTTTACTTATACATGAGTAAACTTGAAAATCATGAGAAATCCAATTGAGAATATCACTGAAAGATATTCATTTGATTGACATGTTGTATGTTCATTTATAAATTAAACAAAAAAATGAATCTTTTTCTATTCATATTGTCAATAATATCGGAAATAAATCTCTATCTTGAGAGATGGCTGACAATATGTCTCTGATATTGATAAATATTGTTTATATTTCTTCATTTATCATTTTTTTTAGAATTGTGTTCTGTGTGTTCGTTGTGAATTAAAAATTATTTTTATAAAAGGAATTATATAATCTATCAAATATAAAAATACAAGTCAATGACTAATAAATGACGAATGTATCTGATGTTAATTAGTAGATATTTTTCAAAATTTCATCATTCATCATCTCTTATCTTATGTCTATTAAAGTTGTTTCATGCCATTCGTCGAACACAAATTATATCATGTAAAAATAATTACATAATATATTGAATACAAAAATATAAGTTATTGGCTAGTGAATTACGAATGTAAATTATATTTATACAATTAGCACAATTTCTCGTTGCTATTTCCTTGTAAAGAAAAAAAAGTACAACTTCAATAAATATAAATGGAGCTTGTTTTGCTAATTTGCAAAAGGAGTTCTTTAATTATATAATTTAACCGTGAATAATGTGCTATTAATATCTAATTTAATAGAGATATAAAGTTAGGAATTCTCATGTACCTTTGTATTTTCTGATTTTTATGATTACAACGACCCATTTTCACGAGAAGCCGAAAAATACTCTCATAAAATAAATAAATCAAAAGACCACTGATTTTTGGGAATTTTAGAAATATCAGGGCCGTCATTTGTCGTTGCAGACTCCATTTTGAGTCTGTCATTTTCATTGTGGCCCATCTCGCCTTGCTCCATTACTGGCTTAAAAAAAACAATAGGGATTGCAACGTGAAATTACGGACCCATTACTGGGTCCGCAACGACAAATGGCGGACTCAATCTTGGAATTCGCAACATGAAACGGCGGCCCTGATATTTTTTAAATTATAAGAAACTAGTGGTCTTTTGATTTATTTATTTTTTTAACAGAGGTATTTTTAAAAATTTAGGCATGAAAAGTTAAAAAAAAAATTAAAAATGAACCGCAATGATGGGATCAGTGCCGCATGCCATCTATGAGTGAAGATAGAGACAACACTTCATGTGTAGATCAGGACCGTCAAAATATAACAGCATTTGTATTGAATTTTTTATTTAAAATTTTAATTTAACGTGACAAATTTTTATTTTATTTTTGAGATGTATGAAAATTTAATAACAAGTGAAATTTTTTAAAACCATATAATTTTTAATTTTCACATTGGTAAACTCATGAATTCTCATTCACTGTTACTTACATCAGTTAATTGCTAATTTTATATTGAACTTTCAATTCATATTTCTAATCCAACATGACAATTTCTTATTAATTTAGATAGGGATTTATTATTTTTATGACAATTGTATTTAATTTCAATGACGCGACATAGTTTAATTTTTTTTTAGAGTTAATTATTTTTTTTGTTGAATACAGATTCATCGGTGATTCTTCCTCTTGAAGAATTCCTATATCTAGAGCGGAACCCGCTACACATAAGACACACGAGTAGAGAGGGGTATACGAATGCAATTAGCTCGCGGATTTTTGAATATATGGATCTTTCTGTTTGGATCTTGTAATTATGCATAAATCTTAATTAAATATCTCACCTCCCCCGAAACAAAGTAACTCATACTTATTAGAGGTAAAAACGGAGTGGATAATATATCCCATCCGTATTTAAAAAATTAGATATGATTATTTGATATTTGAATATAAATATAAATATGAATAGAGATATAATTTTATTATTCAATTATCCGTACCCGTAGATATATATACCATATAGTTTACTGTATATTATGGTAAAAAAATATGTTATTTATTATTATAATTAGATAAATATTATAAATTTTGATATTTTTTAATAATATTTATATATCTTTTTATAAATATCCGATTCAATCCGTATTTATATTTGCTGCGTCTAATATATGATCTGTATCCATATTCGAAAAATAAAAAGAGAATATAGATATGATTTTACCACTATATGCTCCGTATCCGATTTGTTTTCACCCCTACCGCCCTACTGCATTGCTCCATTTTTTTCTCTGAGTTCCAAAAAAAAATGAGAGAAATTATGTTAATTTTTTTTCTTTTAAGACACTTTAAACAAGCCATTGAAAAAAAATAATTAAGATAAAGATACTGAAAGATCGAGCAGAACTTACTGAATGATGATTTTTTGTTTCTGACAATGAATTTTCTTACCAGTCTTAACTCATACAATACAACCTAATCTGAATAGAACTTGACATAACAAATTTAATAGAAATAGGGACGTGGCCAACTAATTCATTTCATAATTCAATTAGCCCAAATCATATTTTGTAACAAGATATTAATTTTCGATTCAAATTAATTCAACATACACAGATTCAAAGCAGTCGGATCAACTAGGTATGCCTAAAATGTGTCTATACAACTTGATGTTTGTTTTGCATTATACTTAACATTTTAGCGTACAATTTTTTGTTGAAAATACACACTTTAGGTGAGCAAGGCTAGCGTGTGTTGTGTTTATTAAGAGAATTTGGTGAGCAAACTCTAAAAATTTATTGAATTGGTTTCAAATAACGAATTCAAACCATTAAAATCAATCTACTTCATGGCGATGCGTGTACATGAAAACTTTTGAAAGTTTCGAATTTATTTAGTGCAAAGTCAAGCGGTAAAATAAAAATAAACTTCTTATAAGTTTTTCTATAAGCTATTTATGCATTCATTTTTCATCATTTTTTTTACCACTTGACTTTATACTAAATGAATTCGAAAATTTCAAAATTATGCATGTACATGCATCACTCGTGAAGTAAACCGGTTTCAACAGTTTGAATTCGTCATTTAAAGCCAATTTAATAGATTTTTGGAGTTGTGCTAACCAAATCCTCTTGATAAGCATAACACTCGTTAGCTTTACTTCTTTGGATATATATTGAAAATCTATATGACAACACGATTAGTTTAGACAAGAGTGAGATTAGTGTGTATTATGTTCAAAAAAGAGGATTTTGTGAGCATAACTCTAAAAGTTATCGGATTGGCTTCAAATGACGAATCGATCTACTTTTTGAGTGTATGTACATGCAAACTTTTGAAATTTTCTAATTCATTTAGTACAAAGTCGAGCGGTAAAAAAATAATAAAAAAAATAAATGCTTCAAAATAATTTATAAATTTTTATTTTTTTTGACTACTTGACTTTATACTAAATAAATTCAAAAAATTTAAAAATTTTGTATGTATACACATCACTCAAAAAGTAAATCGATTGTTCAATTCTTCAAACCTCGTTTGAAGCCAATATCGTGACATTTTGGAATTACAAAACACAATAAATTAATAGCTGAATTGTAGTCATTTTGTTTGGTTACTCTACGAGTATGCCTAAACCATAAGAAATATTCCGTGAAAATTTGATAATATTTTGTCCGTGGTCATCAAGTTCCGGGTTCTAAATTTTCAAACTGAATATATGATTTATGTATGATTTTTCAAATCCATAAAAACTATCTATGTGCCCGAACAAAAAAAAACTCTTATGTGCCCGAACCAAAAAAAAGATCCGTTTGCGACTCTTCATTCAATACAATATGGGCCCTTATTATTATTGGGCCACCTTTCTATGCCGCTGTGAATTGGGAGGGAGATATTTCTAGGCCCACACATTGGAAGAAGTTGCAATCTATTAACGCTACTTTTTCTCCGTTGTGAAAAGATTTCTCTCTCTCCGAGTTTGGAGAAATTTGCTTTCTCCTCCTATCATTCCAGAACCGTTCTCCACCATTAGATCCGTGTAATTATATAGACACGCATCTTGAAGCTAATCAGCACGAATATTGAAGTCACACATGAATCATGAAGCGTATCGGACAGTAAAGGAATCAATCGGATTCAAATTTGAGTCGGGCATTGGACGCAACCCGTTCCCCTCAAACTCGCGCATTCCAAAGTAACAACGTCGTGAATTTAATCTCCAGCACCTCTCGCTCGTCCTTGCTCTCAATCGATTTCGCACGACGTTGTCTTCCAACTGTCAATTCGACCTGAGAGTCCAGGTAATTTTTCGAAGAAAAAATTCAATTTAGAAATAAGAAATTATGTCAGAAAGGTATCCGTTTTTTCAAAATTCTCGTCGGGAATCAGAAATTATGACCCTGTATTTAGAATTTCAGCGATCGATATTCTCACAAATCACATGACAGAAGTATCAGTTTTTCAATTTAGAAACCCTGACGGAAATCCAAAAGTAGATCTAGTGATAAGAACACGAGAATGGTCGTAGATTATGATGTAATTGAGATGTGGTCTTGCTGAAGCGCTTTATAACATAATTTTTGCACAAACTAGGCTTGCACCAGAAATATTGGTTAGATGTGTCTTTTAATCTACAGTCTATATTAAGAAAGTAAAAATATCACATGCACATACCTCTGTGTATTTCCCCTAGTGTTTGATCTTTTTCCCAACATACTTGGATAGTTTCCCGGGTACTAATAATTGTATCCTTCCGCAGGCGATTTGTTGTGCTCCAAAGTTCTGTTCTTTGCATGCTATATGTGCTAAAGTGGTCAATCCAAGTATATTCATTCATGTTTCATCTGGCACTGCATAATTTTGAAGTTGATTTCATTGATCTTATTTAAAGATGAAAATTATGAAAAGTAATTTACTTAATTTTAGACCCACCCATCTCGCAATCTAAGTCTGCGGATTCTTTATATTTATTCTTTGGGTTTGGTACTTTCTGATATCAGCTTGGTTATCTGCTTCATAGTCTGTATGGTGCTTTGCTTGTTAAAAAAAGTAATCGAGTAATAGTATGCCATGTTTGTGGCATTTTTACTCTATTGGACAACATACTGTTCAAAATTGTGAGTTTACTTTGATGGTGTATCTTTTCGAGACCTAAGTGCAAGGATGTGGTGTTCATTATCATCACTGCACTAGTACAAAAAACCCCTTCACCGACTGTTAAAAAAACCCTATACCGACTGTTATTGAGGCGTCGGTGATGGCGCCGCCGGTATAGGTATATCTTTACTGACGGGCAAATAACAGTCAGTGTAGGTACCAACACCGACTGTTTTCTTTAAAAAACAGTCGGTGTAGGGTACCAACACCGACTGTTTTTTTGAAAAAACCGTCGGTGTAGGCGCCCAACACCGACTGTTTTTTTGAAAAAACCGTCGGTGTAGGTGCCCAGCACCGATTTTTTTTTTTTTTTTTTTTTTTGCACCTGTAGACGTGACAACTGGCAAAAATTAAATGATACATACAAGTTTAAATGATACATACAAGTTTTAAAACACCTGTTAAAAGAGCTCCTACTTGATTACATCTGTAATATCTAGCAAACTCAATTAGCCAGTTACATCTTGAACCCTTTCAGCTAGATATACTTTCCTCACAAGTCTCTGGTCTGCACTTACATTAGTTACATTAGTTGCACTTTCAGACCTTAGTGCCAGATAATTTCTCAAGTTTCTCAACAGAGTCCATCACAACGGTCTCCACTCCATCTTCACTAACCCAAATGGGAAGAGGAGTGCCCCAAAACCGACTTCGACTAACAACCCAATCCCTAGCATTCTCCAGCCAGTTATGAAATCGTCTTTCCTAAATTTGCATGGACAAGCAGAGGAGACAATAACTTTAAATCTTAAAAGATAAAATAGAAGGTACCAAGTATTGAAAGGGCCGACCAAGCTCTTCTTTGATTAAATCCATCTCTTTTTTTTTTAATGAAAGATGAGGGTCTAGCCCTCAAATTCCATTTTCATTTATAAAAGATACAATAAGCAGACTGGTACCGCAGCAGTAACCATAACTGGTACCGCACTGACTGGTAACGTACCAGAAACAAGAACTGATACTGAACCGGTACCAGTTATTTTTTGTCTTTAATTCTTGTTTTTACTGTTGCTCTTAGAACCAACTAGCATACTCATTTTTAATTTCCTCTTTAATTCTGTGGACTGTTTCAGAGAAACGAAGCATGGCTTTTCTTTTCCTTTTCTTTTTGCTAAGAAAGGAGCTATAATGAAAAGAGGTTATCGTACATCATACCTGGTTCTGCTCAAAGAAGTTGGGGTAAACATTGTGATCACCAAGTAAAATTTCACCGCCTTGAGGCTTCTCCAACCCAATTATAAGTTTCAACAGTGTGCTTTTCCCGCAACCATTTGGCCCTATGATGGCAATCTTTTCACCTCGCTCAATAGTAAGATTTGTCTTCTCAAACAACTGCCATGAATTAGATAATGTTAAAAACATAAAATTCAAAAAAACAATCTTCTCTATCAGCTTAAGCATTTTTGTTTTTAGAGAGCTGATTAAAACACCCAATCAAAAAAAACACCCAAGCAGCAAACCAGGTTAAGAAAAGGTACAATGGCTCAAAGAGGCATACAAGTATATATGATCGAGAACTTACCCAATCAAAAATGGTATACAAGGGAAAAATGACAAAACAGTTCAAAGAAAGTACCCGCATTTGGCCATGATTTAGTTTTTGGCACAAACATCTCAATAAAAGAACATGCTCAATACAACACCCATGGTTCTAAAATATAAACACAGTACTTTTGTGAACTATTGTGATAAATGGTTGGACGGAAAAGGAATCCTGACCTTATTTTCTCCATACCCAAATTCGAGGTTCTCCAATATTATGCCATGTCTAAACAACTGATACTACCTCTGTCAGCTTTAGAAAGTATTGCTCCGGCAAGGTCATGTCCAGCAAGTGCTGTATAGCACTGCAAACTGGTATCAAAATTCTAAGTAGTGCAATTAAGACAAATATTAAGCTCAGCTAAACCTCAACTGTTTAACTAGATTTTGCTTAAGCGGTTAACTTAACAGTGTTTACTTATGCATTATTAATTTTGGCTCATTCTCACTCAGTCTCTTACGTGATGCTTTAATTCTCTTTAATTTTCCCTCTTGACTCTTTTCAGTAGCTTAGCAGTTCCTACTAGTTTGTTGTATTCGTACCAGTAGTGTACCGGTTAGTAATGCATCAACAAAGAATAGGCTTCCTGTAAGCTATCAAGTAAAGATAAGTACTGCTATAAAGCGAGCTAGTAAATTATAAAATCCATGCTAATTATCACGCAACTGTTATTTGAGGCATTTATCATCCATTATGAGGTCTTACATGTAAATCAGAATTCTAAAACACTCAATTCATAAGTTAGACGTAAGAACTCACCAGTTGCTTGTGTATGCACTGGAACAACAACTAATCGCATACTCCTTCCATGAACCACTGATCTGATTCAACCAAGATCACATTAGAACAATATGTCATGACCTGAAGCATCTAAGTTTCAGAGATGCACCCGATATTCAATCAGTCAACTAAACTAAAATTAAATTGAAAAATGAAACAAAATTAGAACTGACTTCAAGTTCTCTAGATTTGTACAAGCCTGAAACCACCGTGCATCACCTGAAATCTGATTTGCATGAAACAACGCCACGACCACTGCTGGGACCCGCGTGCAGTGCTAGATTTTGCTGAATCCTGAAAAGTTATTTTCATAAAATGGTATAGCCTGCCTTCCCAGTTCAACTATAACACTGTACTTTGGTCAATATTTAATAGGGAATATATAAATGATAAAGTGAATTTTATATAAAAAAACAAAGATGATAAAGTGAAACGATAAGAAATTTTATCCAAAAACTGATGCAAATTGTCCCTCTAGTTTATCGTTTTATGCTTGAACAAATGAATTTATTATCTATTGATGATTTTTTGTGTTTGATAGTGGAGGAGAGTAAATGAGAGTAACTTGAAAAAACGACATCTCCAGTTGAAGAAAACCGGAGAAAATACAAGTGAGAGGGAGGGAGCTTACTGCGTCCAGCGTCCCTATCTGGTCAAACTGCGCCATGGCTTGGAGGCCGTGTGGGTCTTCTGACTCGCCTCTCACAGAAGGAAAGCGCGCGATCTCAGGTTTTACCTCTCCCGCGCGATCTCAGGTTGTACCTCGCCTCTCGGCCGTCTCAAAGCAGCAAGCATCACAAGAAATTGCGGGGCGAGGTAGGGTTTGCGTCGAAGAGGAAACCTTGAACCCGGCTGAGCGGGGCGAGGCAGGTTGGGAGACGGAGAGACAGCAAGGCGGAGGCGGAGAGACAGCAAGGCGGGGGCAGGGCGAGACAGCAAGGCGGAGGCGGAGAGAGATAAAGCCGCTGATTGAAATTTAGGGAAATGAAATTTAGAAGGGGGAAATGAAATTCTTCGCCGCTGATTGAAAGAGATAAAGCCGGGAACAAAAAATTTCGGAAGGAATCGAAAGAGATAAACCCGGGAACGAATAAGTTAGTGAGAAGGGAACCGGATTTCACGAAAATTTTCGGAAGGAAAATCACCGACGGTTCCGAAAATTTCCATTCAACACCGACTGTTTTTTTAAAAAAACAGTCTGTGCAGGGTTCGAGCAACACTGACTGTTTTTTAAAAAAACAGTCGGTGTTGGTCACTGCTCAACACCGACTGTTTTTTTAAAAAAACAGTCGGTGTAGGGTATGAGCAACACCGACGGTTTTTTGTAATGGAACAGTCGGTGTTGAGGTTCTTCTTATTTACGATTTTACCAGCAGTCTCTACACCGACTGTTACATATTAAAACAGTCGGTGGTTGAGGGTCGGTGAAGGGGTTTTTTGTACTAGTGCTGTTTGCTCATCATTCACTATCGTAAATTGAATCAATGACCAAATATTATTACCATCCCCAGTATTTTCTTCTCCTAAATTGATGAATGATTGATCTGTCCCTGTGTAAGTTACTAAAGCTATTCCTTTTTGGCTATTTGTTCAGATATAAGAAAATGAGAACATTTCATGAGTAGCTACCAGAAGAATTGCTTTGCTTCAATTTAGCATGAGTGGTCTAGGAAAAGGTATGAATACAGCTCAAAATTAGCGATTATTTAACTAATAGATTGGTGCATCACTTACCTAAATGAGCTACCTCAAATAGTTATCTGATAAACCAAAAATGATTGTTTTAGTTAAATTAATTATGTATGCTTTTATGCTAATATATATCATAAACAATGAATTCGATGTGCTTAGGAAGGAAAAATATTAGTATCGCGTTTCACATTGGCATTTTAAAAAACAGATTGGGAGAAAAAAGAAGCAGTTGAAGCCCCCTGATAAAGAGGACTCTCTGTTCAAGTCGAATCTTAATCTCAACCAACTTTTCGCTCTCAACACTGATGCGGTGAATCAGGTGGGATCATTCACCGAGTTGCTAGGCCTAAATGTTAACAATAATATGTATGCACCGCAGTTTGTGCCTGTTGGGGCAGGTATGTACTTTTTCATAACATAGGCCCAATCTACTTTGGTGATGATGTCGGTTGAAGCTCTTCGCACGGTGCACCGAGCAAGGCACCGGCTAAGAATTATTACAAGAACATGGGGGCGATGAGCTCTGAGAAGTCTAACAATGTGGATGTCAAGGGTAAAGGGAAGATTGTTGGGGAATTATAAAGGCCAAACAATTACGCCTTCTAGAGATCAAACAATTACATCTCATCTAGGGGTCAAACACTTACACCCCGGGGAAGGAGAAACAGTTCCCCACCTTAACCTAAGGACCGTCCTATGCCAAAGCCGACTCATAAAACATAAATCTTAAGTGCGGAACATAATACCTGATTCCATGGATGTTTCCATGGAATAACTCGATTCTTTGAGAGATCGCCAACCGTCTCCGTGAGCGCGAGACTAGACTCTAATGGCAAGAAGCCCTTCTTGTTGTTTTATCGTATGGTCGTAGGAATAAGTCTTCCAAGACAGCAAGATATGGCCCTTGAGAAATCCTCTCCAAATTTCCTAATGGATTTCTCTTCTCTATTCTTTGATGGTGGAAGAAGAAGAGAAGGCACACAGAGCTGTATTTTTCTAAAGAGAAAAATGTATTTTCAGTTTCTGTGTTTTTCTGTGTTCTCTTGTGCCTTGGGGACCAATCCTTATATATAGTAACCTATCTGGTTATCTGCCAATTTGAAAAAGGTATTTTGTGTGACTGCATCAAAAACCGTGCTGTCGCATCAAAATCTGTGCGGACGCATTGAAATCCGTGTAGCCCACACAATCCTCTTAAATGACAGTTTTCTGAATTGCAAATCTCAGAATCAGTCCATCAATGATTTGATATTTGCCTAAATTGTTCTACACATTTATGGACCACATCCTAATGAATATATTAATTGTCTATTACCTTATTTGATCACTTTAATTGACAACCATATATGACAGTAAACAATCCATAATTAGATTACATATATGCTCAATGTTGGCATTAAATCCAACGAGGTTGGCAATAAATCCAACAATCTCCCACTTGAGCAATATGTTATGACTTTTTAATTATGAATTGTGTTCCTTATGTGCGCACATTTCTTTACTGTATTCCTTATATATTCCCAAACCAATTCAGTCCATCAACTATATCAACAAAGGACTAAAGCGGCATTCGTCACATTTATTCGCAACTAAACCCTCAATAATCACATCACTAATACAGTTGAATGACATGAATCATGATGTGGATGTGTAGCATAGAAATTACATGCAATTGTGATCTTCACATGCCTATTTCTAACTTGGTCTCCTACTTAAATCTTGAAACTGAATTTCATAAATTAACTGAATTAGAGGTCAAACATAAACGAGAAACAGAATGTTAAAACTTCATAATATATATAACACTTGTTACATGTCACAAGTTACATATCCAAAATTACAATGAAAAATAGAACATTAAGTTACAAATAACAAACTCCCACTAAAACTGAATATCCTCAAAAGAGATTACACTCATATGAGCAACATGCTCTTCAAATTTAGCCGGTGTCAATCCCTTAGTAAGAGGATCTGTAAACATAGAGTCTGTTCCTACATGTTCTATTTTCAATTCACCATTCTGTATTCTTTTCTTTACTTTACCTTACTTTAGTTTAGCATTGTTTCATATTCTAAATGATGCATCACTAAGATCTTTCATCAGAAAGTTCTTAGTTTCTTGCAACATATTTATATCGATATTGGCAAGCAATATGATATCCACATAGAAATACAAACTTACTCCCACAGAACTTAAGGCATATAGAAATTCATTCAATAAATTTATCTCAAAACCAAACGAGATAATCTCACTATGAATTTTGCAATACCATTGTTCAGACACTTTCTTTAGTTCATAGATGAATTTCTTAAGTTTGCACACCATAGACTTTGTGTCTCCCGACACATAGTTTTCTAGTTACACCATATAGATTGTTTCATTAATATCACAATTTAGAAACGCTCTCTTAATATCCATCAACTAAAGCTCCAAATTAAAGTGCATAATTAATGTCAATATAATCTTTAAAGAGTCTTTCAGAAAATAAAGTATTGATGATTCAAATAACATATCAATCAATATGCCTTCCTTTGGACCAACAATATTGATTATATGTAAAACATAATAATCATCACTATACTCTATGTACACATAATTTAACAATCATCAACCTTCCTTTGGGCCGGTTAATGCTTGCATTCATTAAATGAAACCATAGAGAAAGTCTCTAAAACCTTAAGTGACAAGACGAGTTTTATATTACTCCTCATTACTTTTCGAATCCCTTTTAGTTTTAAATATCCATTTGAAACTAATGGGTCTCGTTTCTTTAGGTAATGGGGTAACTTTAATTTCCAATGTCATTGTCAGCCATTAATTATATTTTCTTATTGGCACTTCTGAATTTTCTCGAGAAATTCCAGCATTGTCTGAAACAATCTGGCCTACAACAACATCTTCCAGATATTCTAGAATCTGACTTTGTGTTGTTTGATTATGTTGAGTTTGGTTTTCAATAATGGTCCCATTAAAGATACTTGTATTTTGAGTTAAATGAGATCTATATCCATAAAATTCTCAACACCTATAGGAATATTTGCACACTCCTCTTCGAATTCAAAATACATTATTGTATCTCCTCCCGCAAACTCAACATCCTCAAAAAAATTTGCATTTTCCGTCTCGAATACTAAATATTCTGTGGGATTATAAAATTCCTTAATGATAACAATCAAATCTGAATCACGCCCCTTAATACCTCTTAATGGACCTCTTCATTATCATAAGACACATGCAATTTGTTTTGTCCCACTTTTCATTTTCCTTCTGATCATCAGAAGTACTCTTATCTGTAAGTGTGGGACATACCTCCTTAATGCAAGGTCTAGATCCTTGACACCGAAAACTATTACTATGTTCTCATGTCAAAATTTGAAGTTTGTTCCATTCAACATAAAAAATGTTGTTTAGACCTTTAACAATGCTAACTGAAAAATTACGAACCAAAAATCACAAAGAACAACATGAATAAAAAATTCTGAATTTACAAATTACATTCAAATAAAGGCCCAACTTGCTCAAAATATATGAGATGATTTTCTCTTTTGTTACTATACACACGAATTTCACAACCAGGTAAGTTCCCAGGTAAGTCAGGGATCCCTAAGGATTCACTTCGAATTCCGACTTGCCTAGACAGAACTTTCCTAGACATTGTTACATTCATAGTATCGTAACTTATTTTAATAAATTAACACATTTTATGAGCCTTAAAACCATCTTAAAACCAAAGTATCGGTTTCCATTAAGCGGCTACCTTTGGGTAACGGGTCAATTTCTTATGATACTTTGGCGCAATAATAAGGTACTGATAACCTAGAACATACCGAACAACATGCCTTCCTTTGGGCCGACAATGTTGACATATGTGTAAAAAAATTTGTCATCACTATACTTTATTATCACTCACTTGTACAAATAATTTCAACAACCATTATCTTCCTTTGGGCCGATAAATGATTGCATCCATTAAATGCACACCTAATATCCTTTTGTAAAATGAATTTAAATCAATCTTGTCAAAAGAGGTACCTTTGGGTACAATTAGGACTCAATTAATTCAATTCAAGATACATATAACTTTAATGCCTTTATAAGAATTATAATTTATACCTTAGCCATAAAGCAAAAGTGCAATTAAATAAATATATAAATAATTGCATCATAATAACTGCATTTTTAATCTCAGAAACTATTCTCTAACTTTTCAGAGAGTTGTGCGGCCCCCACGAAATTTTGTGCGGTCTTCCAAATTAAAAAAGATATTTTGTGCATCTGCATCAAAAACCGTGCGATCGCATCAAAATCCTTGCGGCCGTATTTTTGTCTGAGTAACTATAAAACTGCATTTATTATGCTGAAATTGATCCATGATCTAGAAAGATTTTTCTTAATTTTGGAAGCACCTTAAATAACTTTTCAAATTTAGAAATTTAATTCTAAATCTATAACCTTTCAAATTTAGAAGTTTAATTCCAAATTTGTATATTTTGTTTTAGGAAATTTATTAAAAAATAAATTTCACCAAAACCCAAAATTCCATAACTGCCTATTAAAATTTGTGCGGAATTTTGTGTGGCCTCTATGCGTCCGCAAAGAGGGTCGCACAAACTCTGCCAAGACCGAATTTTGATTACAATTTTGCGATTTCAATTTGGAAATCTTCTAGCAAATTCTAACCAACTTAATAACTGAAAAATAGACAATTATGGCTGTAAACCTTTACAAGTTTTGTGCTCTCCAAACCAAAATTTTCAGATCTAAAACAATCAAGAAAAATCCAACAAAAATCAACGAAAAAAAAATCATCATTAATTTCTAATTCTCTCTAGATCCTAAAAGACTTAATCCTTCGGCATAGGAAGGCTCTGATACCACTTGTTGGGGAATTATAAAGGCCAAACAATTACGCCTTCTAGAGATCAAACAATTACATCTCATCTAGGGGTCAAACACTTACACCCCGGGGAAGGAGAAACAGTTCCCCACCTTAACCTAAGGACCGTCCTATGCCAAAGCCGACTCATAAAACATAAATCTTAAGTGCGGAACATAATACCTGATTCCATGAATGTTTCCATGGAATAACTCGATCCTTTGAGAGATCGCCAACCGTCTCCGTGAGCGCGAGACTAGACTCTAATGGCAAGAAGCCCTTCTTGTTGTTTTATCGTATGGTCGTAGGAATAAGTCTTCCAAGACAGCAAGATATGGCCCTTGAGAAATCCTCTCCAAATTTCCTAATGGATTTCTCTTCTCTATTCTTTGATGGTGGAAGAAGAAGAGAAGGCACACAGAGCTGTATTTTTCTAAAGAGAAAAATGTATTTTCAGTTTCTGTGTTTTTCTGTGTTCTCTTGTGCCTTGGGGACCAATCCTTATATATAGTAACCTATCTGGTTATCTGCCAATTTGAAAAAGGTATTTTGTGTGACTGCATCAAAAACCGTGCTGTCGCATCAAAATCTGTGCGGACGCATTGAAATCCGTGTAGCCCACACAATCCTCTTAAATGACAGTTTTCTGAATTGCAAATCTCAGAATCAGTCCATCAATGATTTGATATTTGCCTAAATTGTTCTACACATTTATGGACCACATCCTAATGAATATATTAATTGTCTATTACCTTATTTGATCACTTTAATTGACAACCATATATGACAGTAAACAATCCATAATTAGATTACATATATGCTCAATGTTGGCATTAAATCCAACGAGGTTGGCAATAAATCCAACAAAGATAAATTTTCTGTGGTGACTATTGATCGGTGATTGTGAGGGATCACTACAAGAAATCGTTTTATTAGCGTGGAAAAAAAAAAAACCTGCTGCGTGGTTAGTTGGTCGGAAATAACCATCTCCGTGGACATAGCCACGCTATTAGCAGCCACGCAATTAGTCCCCACGCGACTAATAATTATCGCTGTGGAGTCCTTGCAATTAGTTTTCGCGAGGTTAAATTGTTACTATCACCGAGGCCTGTGTTGGTCGGTCAAAGTGGGCAGACGCGATCCAGACTTGATTATTTGCATGGATGTTGGGCTGATATCATCGTGCACGTACCCACGGGATTGCTATAACCACGCAAATGCTAATTTTGGCGCGAAAATTTCCAAACCGAAATGTCATATAATTTTCCACGGAATTGTAATTTATTTCTGGGGTTAGTTATTTGCGAGGATGAGTAAATGCGAGGTTATTGTTTTGAGTACTATAGTATTACCATGCATAAGTATACATGAATGATGTCAATATTTATATAATGGATTTCATTCCCATTCATAATACCTCCTGTACCAATTCCGGTACCAGTACCATACCCATGTTTCATCCCATTGAATATTCTCCATTCTTTTTGCATCACACTAAATTATCATGAACATCAGAATAGACTAAGAAGAGAGACTAGCAATAATACCAATAAAAACAATAAACTACCATACTTTTAAAAGAAGTCATACATATACCAATAAAAGATCATCTTTACATTAAGTTTAGCAACAAAAGTTATACCCCATTTTAGCCCCCACTTCACAACTATAACCAAAATGAACATAGCATCTATATTAATATTTTAACAAACACAAAATACCCTTGGAAGAACCCTCACAGCACCAAATTAGAGTGGAAATCTACAGATCCATAAAATGAGTCAACGTAGAGGTTTTCATATTCTGTTACATTAGTTGGTGGGACATGATTCGACAGAAATGTGTTATCTTTCTCTGTGTTGCCATTCGATCCTTCATTTGTAGGCACATAAGTGGTTGCAACTTGCTGCAGATTAGAGAAAATAAACCATTATTATTAATAAATATAAAATGACAATAAATGTAAGTTGTGTTTCATTTGTAGCTAGGTAGGAGTAACCTTTTTTCAATTGCTTAGTACACATGCGTATGAACTTCTCCCAAAAACCAATATATGGCAAAGCTTGTTATTATGAAGTGGCTAAACAACATGCATAAATTTGAAGAGAGGACTTACTGCTTGCAATAGTTAAGAGTTTGAATAGAATAATGAAAATGTGATTAATTCTGGGTAAATCAGCAACATAAGATGTGGTGCTGCTGGGTGTGGGTTTGGATTACTGTTAAACCAATTTAGTACCAAAGACCAGAAATATATGTCCTTGCACTGGACATTGGCACAAATAAAAAATTTGCTAACAGTTGTTGATGTTAGCATCAATGTTTTAAGCTACTTTGGAAGATTTGTAACATTTGGAGACTGATACACATAGTACATACCGGTAATTCTGGGACCTGGTTGCCTCTGTTCGGAAGCATTTATTCCACCATCCGGCCCTTACAAAAATTAATAATAAATGACAATGTAAGAAAATAGAGCTCAAGTTTTTCAAAAAAGAAAAAGAAAATAGAGCTCAATGAAAAGGCTTAGGAGTAGATGAAAACAAACCTGTGCTCTTAAACCAAATTCGAGCAGAACCTTCGCATTCCTCCAAAAAAATAGCGGTGCCTTGTAGCATTTGTAGTCACAAGAGATGCATAATTCACAAGATTCACAAAATGGGGTCTCATATTACTTGTTGGTACCGCCTGTACCGACCTTTTAATTTACTGCTGATGTGTTTTTAAGTGTAATCCTCATTAGCACCCGTCAGTATCAGTGAATTACGCTTCTTAGGCTCAGTTATGTTGTTCTAAGATATTCTTTTGCTTGATGCCCTGACATGAGATCCTTTGGTACCTTTCTATAAACATGTATCAGTGTGACATTTGCTCTGTTTGGGCTACTGTCACTATTCATCAGGGATAGTATTTGTCAAATTACATAAATATAGATTTTATATAAATTTCAACAAGTATATGTTTTATCTAGATTCAAAATTATATATATTACTCATACATACATATACATACAGATGAAAATATCACCTGACAACTAGAAGTAAAAAATGAGTTAAAAAATGGATCCTTATCACTCTTTTTTTTTTTCCTTATTGGGTTTGAACCCGACTGTCATGAACACTGCTATCATCCCTTCTCACTTACTGGTATAAAATTGTGTTGTGATTGTTGATGGTTGGAATTTGGAAATGTGCACTTGATTTCTTCTTTAACTTGAATTCAGAGTTTATTGTTATCCTTTCTCTTTCTCTATGATAAAGTATTTATTGATACTAGTGCTTTAATGACTTTGATATTTCAGTGCTTGATTAAATTGGCAATTAATGAACTTCAAAAACATAATAGGCCTTGTACAAAGAGACAAATTGTTACATTCATTACTTTCTAAGAATTTGAAGCTAATTACTTTTTATCTTCTTTTCTTTTGTATGTGTGTTGAATTTGTTAGGTAACAACAGATGCAATGGTGGATGAGGGGATCATATTAACAAACTGCTCAAATTTTTGGTTCAAAACTTCTATTTGGCGGTGAACCACTTGAAAATTGTTCTAGTGGATTTTAGCTCATGCCAACATATTGTTATGTTTATTTGCAAATGATAACAGCCATTTTGTAATATTTTATAATATTAATCTTCTGGATTTGGATCACCACACCAAACACTGTTTTAAAATGTTATATTGCAGTTCTTGTGTAGTGCATTTCAATATCTACATTTATTATTATGTGAAAAATGCTATATAAGCAGTTCCAACCGGGCTAAAGGGGATGACAGTGGTATATTTAATAACTCAGGGGGTTTTTGGTAAATTTTACTTCTAAGAGGGTTTCTGCATATTTTTTCTCAAGGACAGTATAATACTATAATATGCTGCAAACATTATATTATACTTATTAACATAAACAATAGATTTCTTTAATTTGGGCAATCCCTATATATCGCTTATGACATTGCTGCCAGTTCTTTTTGTTTGTATTTATTGACAGCTAGCCCCTTTAACAATAAAAAACTAAGTTAAGGGAGGTCTTTGTTAAAATGCTTTATGACTATTGTGAGTTGTTATTTTAATTCTGGTATGACACTTGATAGAATTATATTTGTGTGGATCCTCACACTTCAAAGATGAATATCTAAAAAAGGAAATTAACATTGCTGTTATTCAACTTTTGGTACCACTGGTACAACTGTGATGTAATTTCAAAAGGCAATCAATTAAATATCAGGCTATTCAATTGTGTTATACGACTATGCATTTATATTTATCAATCGTTAATAATTCTATAATAATTCACTTATGAAATTTCATATTGTGTTGTTAATTAAAAATATATTGCAGTATTTGACAAAATTATAAAATAAGACAAAACTATCGTGCTGCTTGCAGTCTGCATCATATTATTCCCGTGAAATTACCCACGGTGATAATAGCAGGTCTTGTTTATTTTAAAATAAATTTTACTGAAGTTATTCCCGTGGCTAATAAGATATTAGCGGCGAGGAGAGCAATTTCTGGTTTTTAAATTCGCTAAGTTTCGATAATTATTATCACCGAGGGTAGATAGCACTGTTTTACCGAGGTTGGTTGGAGGTACTCCCGTCGTTCTACTATCAGCGTGGGTAGTTACAGTACCCACGGTGATAAAAGGTGATATCCTCGCTTTTATCCCAATTTCTTGTAGTGGATGGTGACATCAAAACTGTGGAGAGGGTTGATGAATTTTTGAAAATGACCTCATTTTGCTTACCAAGGAGCCCTTCAATAATACTGAGCAGTCTGTGCATGTGCTAGGAAAGGTACATTTTCATTTTCTTGCTTTTTGTCAGCAATGCATATTCTATCTACTTGCATTTTTCATGAAAAATTTATACTAACCATTAAGGTTGAGTGGTTGACCAACTTGGCTGTGCAGTTTAGACTATATACTAGCCTTACTAACTTACTCAGATTGCCAGTGTCAACAATTACTGTCTCGAATCTAAACTGGTTGGGTGTCCTACCTCAATGTCCTGCTTATGTCAGTATATTAACAGTGCTGTATCAAACCGGATCATCAGTAATGTGCTAATATTATGTGAAAATCTATCCATCTGGCTTGTGAACTATTAAATTGTAAAGTTGTTACTTGAGATGACAAGATTATGGAAATATAAATTTTAAAGATGTTACTTACTGGCACCTCATGTCTTTGTTGTATTGTAGGTGGACAGGTGAGAGAAGGGTGACAGAAACCAGCCTGTGATCCTTGTTATACGATTTCTCATCTCAAATGAGCTTTCTCGTTTCAGTATAGTGCGAAAATTTCTGACAGAACAAAGCAAATGGTTTCTGAACCGAGTATAGCATCCTTTCTTATTTTTCAGTGGCATATATTTTTTATGCTTGATATGGCGTGCATTTATTTTTCTTTTCATTTTGTATTCTTACATGAATATTGACTTTGGTAAACACGCATCTCCTGAAAATAATAGACTACACAACTCCCCCCTTTGTAGGCTGAGAAAATATAAGGTTGAGAAAAGAAACAACAATAACAGCAAAAAGTAGAGGTAGAGAGGCAGCTGCAATAGTATCAGGAGGCACGAGCAACTAATAGAGAGAGCTAGCAGCTCTCGTGAAGCAGAGCTTTCTTTGGGCAAAAGACTGAGAGGCGGACAAAATGTTCGAATCTTCATTTCTGTGAGAAAAAGTAGTATTTCTAGTATTATTGATGTAATGTTTGTAAATGTTCCTATGCTTCGGATTTAATTGTTTATCGCACACTGTGTTTCTGATGTGATATTGTATATAACATATGCTCCGCATGAAAAAAGCGAAAATTCTAGTAGTGTCAGTATATGTATGGGTCACTGGGTGTGCATTAATTAATTTCATTTGAATTTAGTATTTACTATTAAATCATCTTTTCTTAATTGTCTGGTCTATTTAGAATTTACCAAGTAGTTCGTACTATTTTTTTTATCCGATTTTTAATAATAAAAATAGTTTTCTTATAAGTGCGTATTTCATTTTTATTTTGGAAAAGTTTGAACTTTTGAGGAAACATGAACGTCCAAGTGTTTGGTATCTTCAATCAATCAGAATATCAATTTTTTTTTATTTTTTTTTATTTTTTATTGTTCTTTCACAATTTATTTGAAGGTCAATAAATGCTATCAGAAACATAATTAAGGAGTTGTCTGATGGGTCTAAGGATGTTTGTGGAATTATTTTTTCCCATTATTCCATTGAAGTAATTAACCGGACAAACATTGTCAGTTTACAGAAAAGTTCATACCTCCGTAATTTTACATTTGACGAACTGGGTACATCAATCTCGAAAAATATTACTTGATTAATATGTCATGACTTGGTTATGTCACATTACAACACGTGATCAAAATTTATTTTTTATCTAACGTGATATAATGTGACTAAAATAGTGGAGGACAGTCAAGTCACGTGTAGTCACGCAGTAACAACACGTGACGTGACTGATCACGTTTAATTATTGTTTTCAAATTTTAGTTAGTTTACATGAAAATAATAAGAAATTATTACAAAATAAATTATAATTAAAAAATAATGTTAAAAAAATTAGTCATGTCACGTCATATAACATGTGAATTACGTCTTATGATCGACACACGTGACGTGATTAATTTCCTCTCTCGACCTTTATTGTCTCTGTCAAGCTTTTAAGAAAAACGCAGCTGATTTAGTTGTGTTAACAACGTTTGTACTGGTATAATAAGCTATTCCCCGCTAATATCATATAGCGGGGATAGCTCAGTTGGGAGAGCGTCAGACTGAAGATCTGAAGGTCGCGTGTTCGATCCACGCTCACCGCATTTTTGCTTTTTTACTTTTTTTTTTTGGTACAGCCGATGCAATTCGACAACAATTTCGATTTTGACAAAGTCAATTCGATTTGCGGCGGGTTTGTTCTATTGGGTCGGTATTCGGAGCTTTTAAGCAAAACTGATCCATTTAAGTTGCAAAAAGGGAAGTGCAACGAAATGGGCAAAGGAAAGATATTTTTAACAGGTTTTGAAAGAAAGCAAAATTGTCTTTTAAATTATTATTATTATTAAACTATATTTTAAAGTAATTTAATTAAGAAATAAAGACATTAATAAAATTATTGAGTTAGACGGAGAAATAATTAATTTTTAAATTTCAATGGTGAAATATCTAAGTTTTTGTTCTGTTAATGTAACTCATCACTTGATGAAAGCGTTAAATTAAATAGAGATTGAACGGTTCATAGTATCAGAAGCTGTAAAGTTTTGAGTATTGAGAGAGTTTTTTATGAATATGAGTATTTCTTATTTTTTATCAAAATCTATCTTACATACTAATTTCTAGTGTATATATACATCTCTATGCTCTATTGTACCGTTGGTATCTAGGAGTTGATACCAACGGTAACTTCCTATTCTGTGACACCTATTATTTCCATATTTACATTTTTGTCCTTTTTCTATTTTAGTCCTCTAAACTATCTCTATTCTCAACACTCCCCCTCAAGCTTGGATTATAAATATCGATTAATCCAAGCTTGCTAGTAATTTCTTCAAATGCCCTCGGAATGAGACCTTTGGTGAAGATATCGGCCAATTGGTCTTGGCTCTTTACGTATGGAGTTTCAATTTCCTTAGCTTGTATTTTTTCTCGTATAAAATGACAATCAACCTCGATATGTTTCGTTCTCTCATGAAACACCGCATTCGAAGCGATATGCCTTGCCGCATTGTTGTCGCAAAACATCTTCATTGGTTTATCAATTTTGAAATTCAACTCTTCTAGTAGTTGTTTTATCCAAGTGAGCTCACTTGCGGTAGATGCCATGGCACGATATTCCGCTTCCGCACTTGATCGCGCCACGACATTTTGCTTCTTGCTTTTCCATGTGACTAAGTTTCCGCCTACAAATGTGCAATAGCCGGTTGTTGATTTTCTATCGGAACTTCCGGCCCAATCTGCATCGGAATAGCCACACACTTCGTTAGATTTATTATTTTTCATCCATATACCCTTTCCGGGTGATTTCTTTAGATATCTTAAAATTCTATCTATTGCATCTAAATGTGGCTTTCTTGGTGAGTGCATAAATTTACTAATTTGACTTACCGCATATGAAATATCCGGTCTAGTTACCGTTAAGTAAATTAATTTTCCTACAAGTCGTTGGAATTGGTTAATATCTTCCAACAAGTCTCCATCTTCGGTATTTAGTTTACAATTACTATCTATAGGTGTTGAAGCCGGTTTTGACCCTAACTTTCCCGTTTCTTTTAAAAGATCTATGGTATATTTTCTTTGGGAAATAAATAATCCCTTGGTTGAGTGGGCTATTTTTATACCTAAGAAATATTTTAGCCTACCAAGATCTTTTATTTCGAATTTTTCTTTTAAATATCTTTTCACAATGTCAATTTTCTCATGATTATTTCCGGTTATGATTATGTCATCAACATAAACAAGAACTATGGTAGTATCACTATTTTCATGTTTAGAAAATAAAGATGTATCGGATTGGCTTACTTTAAAACTGCAAAAACTTAAATATTGAGATAATTTGCCATACCATGCCCTTGGAGATTGTTTAAGTCCGTAGATCGATTTTTTTAACCTACAAACAAGGTTAGTAATGTTTTCTTTTACATGACCCGGTGGGAGGGTCATATAAACCTCTTCTTCAAGTGTTCCTTGAAGGAATGCATTTTTAACATCCATTTGATGTAAATTCCAACCGTTGTTTACCTCTATCGAAAGTAGAATTCTTATGGTATTCATCTTTGCTACCGGAGCAAAGGTTTCTTGGTAATCAATACCGTATGTTTGGGTATACCCTTTGGCAACTAGCCGGGCCTTATACATTTCTATGGATCCATCGCTTTGGTATTTTATTTTATAAACCTATTTGCATCCTACGGGTTTTTTGTCTTTTGGTAACGGTACAATGGTCCATGTATTATTTTTTTCTAAGGCTTGAAGTTCCTCTTTCATAGCCTTGTACCACACCGGTTGACTTATGGCTTCCTCAAAATTTCTTGGTTCTTCCGTTTTTGACATTGAACTAAGGAATGCAAAATATTTTTTTGAAATATTTTTGTATGAAATATAATCTTGAATTGGATATTGAACCTTATAAGTTACGAAATCTCGTAACCTTGTAGATGGTTGAGAGGGACGTGTTGACCGCCTTACCGGAGCCTCTTCTTCTACATTTTCATCCTCTTCAATATTTTCTTCTTCTTCGGTCTCACTTTGAGAAGTATTGTTATTTTCTTCTTCATTTCCTATAATTCTTTGCTCCTCAAAAAATTGATTAGTACTCATAGGAATGATAAAATCATGTGTATTAGCATGATTTAAACTCTCATTTTTATTTTCCTTAAAGTATGGTTCATTTTCAAGAAATGTTACATCCCTTGAAATGTATAATTTTTGATTTATAGGATCATAACACTTATAACCTTTTTTATGATATGAATATCCTAGAAAAATAGTCTTTATAGAAGTATAATCTAATTTATCTCGTTTATTTTGGTGTACGTAACATGTACATCCAAATACTCTTAAATGGTTAGAAAATATTTTTCTTTGATAAATAACTTCTAATGGACTCTTTTTGTTTAAAATAACACTTGGTAACCTCTTTATTAAATAAGTTGCGGTCAAAATGGCATCCGACCAATAAATTTTTGGAACATTGGTTTGAAACATAAGTGCTATTGTTACTTCAAGCAAGTGGCGATTTTTCCTTTCGGAAACACCGTTTTGTTGCGGGGTATAAACACACGTAGTTTGGTGTATAATTCTTTTTTGTTTCAAGAAATTTGAAAAATTTTGATTTACAAATTCCGTTTCATTATCGGTTCTAAGAATTTTAATTTTTTTGTTATATTGATTTTCCACTAAGTTTGAAAATTCTTGAAAGAAAGAAAAAACTTCACTTTTATTTTTTAATAAATATAGAAATGTTAATCGTGAAAAATCATCTATAAATGTAACAAAATATTTGAAGCCATTGTATGAATCTACGGGAGCGGGTCCCCACACATCGGAATGAACAAGTTCAAATATTTTATTACTTTTTGAATTTGAAATTACAAAAGGAAGTCTATTATGCTTTGCTAATTTGCATACTCCACAATTACTACAATCTAAATTTGAAAAATCAAAAATACATTTTAAAATCCTATCGGAGGGATGCCCAATTCTCTTATGCCATAAACTCCCCATATCTTGCATTTTTGTGTTGAAGTTGAGTTTTTGGCTTTTCAAAAAATAGAGTCCGTTTTGGAAAACTCCTTCACCAATCATCCTCTTGGATATTATATCCTAAAAAAATACATTTTTTGACGAAAATATAATCTCACAATTTATTTCTTTTGAAATTTTTCCTATTGATAATAAATTTGAGGTGCAATTTTTACATGTAAGACATTTTTAAATTCTTTCATAAATAGGTTGATTGAACCATAACCACAAATTTCCATTTTTTCTCCATTTGCAACATACACAAATTCTTGGCCTTTGCTTTTTTTGTAATTATATAACATTTTTATATTTCCGGTCATGTGATCGGTTGCACCGGAGTCCAAAATTCATACCGAATTATTTTTGGAATATTCTAAATTTAGATTTCCTAAATTTGTACATATTTTTGGTTTTATTTCATCTTTTTCGGGTTCAGATCTGTCTGGGCTTCCATTCAACCTTCTAGTTGGTATCACATATAAATCCTGACTTGGGCTTGGTTGTATTTCGTTGGTATGAACCTTTAAATTAATATGGGCCTTTGAATAACCTGTTTTGGGCTGCAGTAGCCCATTGAGCTGTGAGAGGAGTGCCTTTAATTCCTCACGGGTTGCTCCAGAACCGGATCCAGAGTCAGACCCGATAGTTCCGATCCTCTATTTTCTTTCTTCTTCTTGCGCCGCTCCAACGAAGGAGAGTTTCTTCTCCCCCTGACTGCTGCCGCCTTTCTCCTTCCACCATTTTGGTCTTAGCTCGGGGTGGAGAAACCAGCATTTGGTCTTCTCGTGTCCCTCTTTCTTGCAGTGCTCGCACCGTTTGCCATTTCCCCATTTTTCTTGAAAGCTAGGGTTTGCTCGGAAATTAAAGTTTGGTCGAATCGAGGCCATGGCGAGATCCTCGGGCTTTTCTTGCACGGCTGAGGTACCGGCCATGACGAGGCGTCTCGATTCCTCGCCTTGAAGAAGGGACATTGCGTCGTCAAGGTTCGGCTCAGCCGATAACAGAATTTGGGCTCGGATTTGTTCGTATGATTCATCAAGCCCTGCTAGAAACTGGTACACTCGTTCTTGTTCTCTTTCTTTGATGATTTGAGGATCCGAGGTTTTGGCGAGATAGAGGTTCAATTCCTCCCATCTCCGTTTCAATTCGCCTAAGTATTCAATGAGGGTTCTGTTTTTTTGAGAGGATTGATGGATTTCTTTTTTTAGATGATATATGTGGGCATGGTTGCTTTTTTTGCTAAAGTGTTTGTTAATGGCATCCCACATCTCTTTTGCGGTATCGGTATAAAGAAAGAGATCAATCATGTTGGGTTCTATGGATTGAATCAGTGAGTTCATGGCTTTGAGATCTGATTTTTTCCAATTTTTGTATTCGGCATTGGCTTTCTCTTTATCTGGCATTTTTGCATCACCGGTGACATTTTCGTATAAATCTCTTTCATTGAGTGAGAGAATCGCAGCTCTGGCCCATGATTGAAAGTTTCGATCGTTGAGCAACATGGTGGTTAGGCGGGACGACGGCACTGAGCTGCTGTTGTTTGTTACCTCTGCCATGTTGGATTCACGATCTCAATCGCAACTATTCGTTGATTGAATTTTCTGAGGCCTTATGAGCAATGCTCTGATACCATGTAAAGTTTTGAGTATTGAGAGAGTTTTTTATGAATATGAGTATTTCTTATTTTTTATCAAAATCTATCTTACATACTAATCTCTAGTGTATATATACATCTCTATGCTCTATTGTACCGTTGGTACCTAGGAGTTGGTACCAACGGTAACTTCCTATTCTGTGACACCTATTATTTCCATATTTACATTTTTGTCCTTTTTCTATTTTAGTCCTCTAAACTATCTCTATTCTCAACAGAAGCACTTTGCTGAAATGCTAGTGGAAACATATTAGCTGAACTATGTGTGTGCGCGGGGTCATTGTTGCCCGGCATATGTCATAACTATCCAATACGATACAAGCGTCCGTTTGAATTAAATAGTTAACTAGATTCTTTTTTTTTTGGCAATTTAATCTTATATACAAAATGAACTTCAAATTATAACGGAGGACTCTTGATCCAATAGCTCGATGGCGACTCAACCAGGCGACTCCAATGGCGATTGGCAGGAGGTGAGAAGAAGGAAACCCTACCCTAACAATTGGAGACATTCTCAGCCGACACCACCTAAGGCCAATCCCTACCAACCCTACACTAAACTGACCTATGCCCAGGTGCTGCGCCAATCCCCACCAAAACCAACCATGGTGTCTGGAAGACAAACTTCCCCGGCATCCACACAACCAACCTCCCCGGTCTCCCAAACTTCCTCTGCGTACTACGTCTCTCCCCACAGCCCGTCTAGACTCCGATTCCCACCCTCCCACACCTTCCCAGAATGGAAGGGAAGATGCTTCCGATGTTGCCGTACTGGGCACTTGGCGGCCAAATGTCGTAACCCTAAGCGTTGTGGGAAATGCTGGTCCTTTGGACATATTGGCTCCAAGTGCAAGCAGGATATTGTTCCACCCCCGCCACCTACTCGGCAACAGACCATGCCTCAACCTCCAATGCATACTGAACCACCTTTTGATGAACTTCTCACCGGGTCCTTCCCTTACCGTAATCCAGAGATGCCCAATGACAGACCAAGCTGGTTACACTGTTTCATTCCCAGAGATGAAAAATACTTTGTTGAATTGCAACGCCTCAAACAAGCGGTGGTTATGCACACCGACAACTTTGAATGGGATCTTAGCGTTGACAACGTATGTGATTATGCTTGTCGCACAAACCTAGTTACCAAGGAGGAGATCCAGGTATCTGAACTAAGTGGCTCACGCTTCCTCATCATGCTCCCTGAAGGCCTCGACCCTGACACTTTCATCAATGCAACATCTCAATCGACTTGGGATGAGGGTCTATCCTTTCAGCCGTGGTCACCTCTAGAAGATGCGGCCATTAGTATACCGGCCTATAAAATATTACTCTTTTTAGTTGGTGTTCTCCCCCATCTCTTCAAAGAGAAATATATTATACAAGCGATTGCCCGGTTCGGAGTTTACCTAGGGACAGTGGCCCCGGAAAAGCCATATAAGTTGTCATCTTGGTTAGCTGCGGTGGGAGTAGATGACTTAGCTTTGGTGCCATCAGAATTGATCATGCATGTGGGCGGCTTAGTTCATACCATTCAAGTGCATACCCTATCTTGGCACAGAGCACCCATCTATACTACAGATGAGATGCCCAAACACCCAAAGACGTACCGCCGGTCGCAACTACCTCCTTCTACATCCTCCTCCTCAGATAATGAAATGCATGATGACTCAGAACTCATACCAATGAGCTCACAGGTGTTGCGTGAAATGTTCGAGGCAAAACCGCTGCGTCCCTGCCACCGGAGCTCTGCCGGTTTGCTTCATCAGAAACTACGGCAATACAAACAACACAGCCCACTTCACACGCCAAGGCCACAATGAATCAAGCGCCGGATTCTCAGGCCACAGCTGATCCATCGCCGCAGTTTCAGGAAAATTCTCAGCAGGTACAGATAGTACTATATGGTCTCGAAAACCGATTGCAACTAGATCGCCAAGAGAAAGATGGAGCGGGTCCAGATTCAATCATTCTTTCTCCGCACCATGGATCGCAGCCACATGCTGGCCACATTCAATCCAAAGCTGGATCGGCTTCGATAAGGCAACCTGCTCATGCAGCGGGCAATGAAAATTCCACAAGAATATTTGAGACCGGAACTGATCCTATGCATACAGTGGGTGAGATTCAAACAGTGCACGACCTGCCTCACCATTCCCCGCACGACTTGCAGCCAAAAAGAATCCTTTCCAGAGGTCAATCATCACCTGTCATTACAGAGGCTGCCAAGGCACGGAATCAAAGGCCGATTCTCTCCATAATTGCCGAACCTTCCAAAGATAAACATTCCAAAAACATACATGGCAATAAAGGCGTTATTATACCTGGAAAATTGCCATCTACAGGGCACGTATCCAAACATCCACCAACCCACTTTATTTTCAATTCAAAAGAAAGAGCACAAGCAGCAGCCCAACCCAGCTCCGGCCTTCAAACTAGAAAATATAAGTGGACCAGGCCTGTTCCGAATAATGCCCAAGTCACTAAGAAAATAATCTCTGCAGCAAGTAACAAAAGAAAACACCCAACAGTCACGGCTCCGGGCCCGGCTAAAAAAACGGCAGGCAAAGGCAAAGGAAAAAAGGAACAAGCAGAGGTATTATTCAACTCAGAAGGCTTCTATGAAGTGCAAGTACACTACGAACATGTCTCAAAGCTGGCAACAGGATGCGGCTTTCGCACCGAAGATGTAGAAGAAATTATTAAATCAGACAATGATCAGAGACAGCGGCAAGCAGCAGAACCGTCGGCAATGGTTATAAGAGAAACGGATGATGACTATCCAGACATGTCTAGATTTGAACTCGACCCGAATGATGAGCTTACCTCGGAGGAGGAGGAAGCCTAAAAGCCGGTTTTGGTTGGGAGTTACATGTGGTTTCTTTAATATTTAAATGTTAAACAAACTCAGAAAATTTAAATTATTATCTTGGAATTGTAGAGGCTTGGGGAGAGTGGAAAAATGCGAGGTTGTTCGGAATGTTATTCGACATTCGCGTTGTGATATTTGTATGTTACAAGAGACAAAATGGAATGAAATGAACTTTAACTATTTGAGTGTTCTCCCTTCTTTCTTTGATAAGAATTGTGTTGTTGTCCATGCACATAATTCATCTGGGGGCCTTCTAATTGCATGGAAATACATATATAAACTCATCTTCTCATGGGCCACTCGACACTCATGCTCTGCCTTGTTACAACAGATCAACTCGGGGGCGATATTTCTTGTCACCAATGTTTACGGCCCTTCAACCGATGAGCTAAAACCGGCATTCATTGAGGAAATTCACACTCTAGCGTCTTTGGTTCATCATTCTTGGATTTTGGGAGGCGATTTC
This sequence comes from Carex littledalei, assembly GCA_011114355.1. NCBI lineage: Eukaryota > Viridiplantae > Streptophyta > Magnoliopsida > Poales > Cyperaceae > Carex > Carex littledalei. The sequence continues at coordinate 12,267,806 of CM022080.1, read as the reverse complement.
AATTTAGTCAGATGGTTAACGGACCGAACCGGCAATCAGAGGAGTTTCCGTTTAATGGAGCTATTCAATGACTTAATCTGGGACCTTCAATTACTTGATGTGCCATTGTCTAATAGATGGTTTACTTGGAGTAATAACCGACCCCAGCCAACTCATTCAAAATTAGACCGAATATTAATCTCACCGAATATTACCTCACAGCTACCATTGATGTCCCTGAAGGCCTTGGAAGTTTTAACTTCCGACCATGCGCCACTATTACTTTCCTTGGTAAATTCTCAAACACAGAAGAAGTGGTATAAAATGGAGCTATTCTGGCTTTCTAATCCAGCGGCAACAGAAATAGTGAATTCCACTTGGAATGAAATTTCGGTACACACATACCAAGGCATGCAAAAGTTCACATCTTTCTGTGATTTGGTTCATCGCAGGTTACGAAATGGCACTCTCAAAACTTTAGTGAAATTGAACAGCAGCTTGAGTGTTGTAAGAAATCCTTATTATTCTTTGACCAAATTGAGGAAAGAAGACCTCTGCATTCCTATGAGAGAAGGTTCAGAATTATGGTACGGGAGCGGGCTTATGACTTAGCTTGCATTTCGGAGTCGCGATGGAAACACCGTTCCCGTTGTAAGTGGTTAAAAGCTGGTGACAGAAATACTCGCTATTTTCATACACTTGCATCAGCAAGACACCGTCGAAATAGAATTTCTTTCCTTAAAATCGACGATCATGATGTAACCGATGAGACTGTGATTAGAGATGCTTTCCGGTCCCACTTGCAACACATCCTAGGTACAACATCATCAGTCCTACATTTTAACCCAGGGGCGCTATATCCAGAAAATACGGATTTTAATCTACTTCAGGAACCATTCACTCATGATGAAATAGAAGCAGCGGTACGACAGTTGGCAAAAAATAAAGCATCGGGTCCCGATGGGATCCCGAATGAATTCCTACAAACGCATTGGGCAATTTTCAGAGATGAGATATTCAGCTTGTTTGATGCATTTTACAATCATTCACTGGAGCTTTCAGATATTAATCAAGCAAATGTTATCATGATTCTGAAAAAGGAAAATTCGGTTATGGTGGGCGATTTCAGACCGATTAGTGTGATGAATGCAATTCCAAAACTGATCGCAAAGGTATTGGCCAATAGATTGCGTACATTACTTCCAGATTTGATTTCCTCAAACCAAACTGCTTTCATTCAAAATCGACAAATCACGGAAAATTTTAATTCCACAAGGGAAATGTTGCACCACATATCCAACAGTGGGAATTCGACTTGCTTCATTAAAATTGATTTCGCAAAGGCTTTTGATTCCGTGAACTGGGAGTATCTCACACAGGTAATGAAGGCGCGTGGGTTCCCTCCAAAATGGATTCGATAGATTCAGACCTTGTTGAACACAGCATCATCGAGGGTGGTCATGAATGGTGCCGAATCTGAGTTCTTCTTTCATAAGAAGGGTTTACGACAAGGTGATCCTCTATCACCTATGTTATTTGATATTGCAGTGGATGTGCTTACCAGGATGATAGAGATCTTAAACCAATCGGTACATAGCCGGCTAACTCGCAAATTAAAGGAAGCAGTTGTCATTCACCAATATGCCGATGATACGGTGTTCATTGCAAATGCTGAGCCTTCGACTATTATCACGTTAAAGGTAATTTTGAGGTTATTTACTTCAGTTTCGGGTCTTGCTATTAATTTTGACAAAAGCACTTGGATACCGATAAATATCAACTCCACTCAGGTGCCGATCATTACGGCTATCCTTGGTTGTTCGTTATCTAATTTCCCAATCATTTATTTGGGGTTGCCGCTCACTTTGAAAAAACCCAATAAGGAGCTGTTCATGCCTTTGATTGAAAAAATTGAGTCAAAATTGGAAGGTTGGAAGGGTTGGCTAATTTCAAGAGGGGATCGCTTGCAACTGATGAATTCGATTTTAAGCTCAATCCCTATATACTTCATGTCATCCTTTCTATTACCGATGTGGGTAATCAAAAGAATTGACAAAATTCGGAGAGATTTCTTATGAGGGAAGTCGGCAACAAAAAGAGGCATTTCTTTGATTAAGTGGGAACTTACATGCCTTCCAAAGGAATATGGCGGATTGGGAGGTGCTAATCTAAAAATTCGCAATCATTCTCTCCTTCTTCGGTGGTGGTGGGGCTTATACAAAACACCGGATTCTCTCTGGACTCAAACGGTGCAGCACCTTTACAATATGGCAGCCAACAATCAGGCACATCGAATATGGAAAAGAAAAGGGTCCTTCTTTTGGTCTCAACTAATGAAAGTTAGGTCGCTATTTGATTGGTGTATTGCATGGGAGGTGGCGCAAGGATCATCTATATCCTATTGGTTTGATGCCTGGATCTACCCAACGAAAGCCTCACAGACAATACCAGATAACGCTACCAGAAAATACTCACTACATATGGCAATTGACAGGGGTATATGTCAGGATGTTCGGGTGCATACACAGTCAACTGACAAAATTCGGTGGTTAGGGACCCAGACTGGAGAATACTCGGCAAACTCGTTCTATAAGCTGGTTGTTTCAGAGGGTAAAACAAAGTGGGACTATAGATTCATTTGGAAGCTAAAGATACCGCCTACGGTTAAAGTATTTGCTTTTCTGTTCATACAAGATAAGCTCCTCACACACGAAGTCATGATCAAACGAGGTTTACAATGTGATGCCCGCTGTGCATTATGTGATCACTGTCCCTTTGAAACAGCCTCACATCTCTTCTTTCATTGCCTCTATGCGAAGAAGGTTTGGGCACGAATTAATGGTGCTCTTGGATACCGATTCTTAATCTCTGGTGATACAGTGCGGAACACAGTTGATCGATCATGGAGGATGGTTAATGGAAGGATGTCTCTCAAATGTTGGGGTTCCCATTTATTGGCTACGTGTTGGCTGTTGTGGAGAGCACGAAACAAGCAAATCTTTGAAGGAGATCATATCAACACAGAAGGGCTGGCGTATCAGGCATTGAAGGAAGCTAAGCTATGGCTAAAATATTGTTGAGTGGAGCGGTGCAACTGGGGGGTGCAATTCACCTTTTTTTAATTTAGTTTTTTGATTTTTTCTGATGTACAAATCTGATAGCCACTATCGGACTTTTTCAAAAAAAAAAAAAGAACTTCAAATTATAACATAAATGTATCTCTTATATCAAAATCAACGGTGAATTTGACATTTGAATTTTAAATTTTGAAATAAAAAAAATTAAGGGCACCAAATACTTGTAACACGATTATTTAATTTTCTATGAAATTTATTTTTACTGTCTCGGAAATCTAAAATTCCAATTTATAAGAAATGGAATTTTTTTTTTCAAGTACTGGCCAAGCAGATCCCAGTTCCTATTGAGAAAATAAAATACTATCATTTAATTCGAGAGTTATCGTTATTATCCTTGAGTGAGGCTACGGTTATATGCATATTACAATCGGTTCGTGTATAATTCATATATTTGTTTTTAAAGTTCAAATGGTTGACATATTGGTTTCTTGTTGGTATGTTCGGGCACGGGTTTATATCACCTGGATCCGGTTTCTCCTTTCTCCGTTGCCATCTCGACTCTTGCATCCGTCTATGGAGACTGGACTGGAGAACTGAAGATTGATCCATGCGTCTGTGGGAGTACTCAGTCAAAATCAATTTGGACGGTCGACTCAAATCTCATTCTGCACGGTCAGGTATCGCACTGGATCTGAATTCGCTTCAGGCACCACCTGATTCAGTCAGGTCAACGCAACCTATTAGGTCAATTAGACTCATTGGACCCGACTTCCACCGGGCATCATTTTGTTTGCTGTCTTGGTTCATAATTCAGAAGGCAAAGGTACCAAAAAAAAAAAGAGTTTTGAGGGTGGAACCTGAAAATTGGGTTGGGCCGATTAGGCTCATTGGGCCAGACTTTCCTCTGATTTCTCAAATTCTTGCTGAAAGGACCAAAAATAAAAAAAAAAAAAAATCACAGTCGGTACTAATATCACAGGAACTCGTTAGAAAAACTGATCAGCCTTACAATAATTTGTTTACAACTGAAAAAAATTAAAACTATGAGAAAATCAAGAAAAAAGAAAAACACCTTAATCTTTCCCATGCTGCCGAACAGGCCATGAATCTTTCCTTTGTAATTGCGCTTCAAGGTATTTGGTCCGCATGCTGGTCCATACTTTGCTTTACATTATTTTACGAGTTATACAGGATTTTCAACATATATGCGAACCAAAGGAAGAAAAAATTTAGATAGAGCACCGGTCATGAACCAACAAAATACCCAATAAAAAAAAAAGATAGGTACTGACATAACTAAAATGAAAAATAATGAGCACAATTTGACATATGTGCAAGGGAATATAAAGCAACAGATACTGATATAACCACAATGAAAAAAATGAGCAGATTTTCACACCATATCAGTACATTAGCAATACACCCAGTATACATGTTTACTTCTTTTTTTAAAAAGCAGCCTTCTTCCTATAACGTGTTTGATTTTAAAACCCGAGAATAATGTTTACAATATGATTCACTCTACAAACTATTATCTACTTCTACTACAAAGGCCTTAGCATCTCATGAATGTATAAAGTGATAAAGACTCGTGGGAGCCAATCAGCACCTGCCACATCACCGCACAGGTCTACTTACTAGGAGCATCTCCATAACTTGGCGTTTCAAATAAAAAAAGCGAATGGAGGCCTCCATTTGGCATAGTCCAAGCAAACATGTTTTGTACTGGAATAGCTGTTACTTCTGCCCGTGTATATTCTAATTTGCAAAACAGTACTACTGTGTTCTTGTTCTAGACTACCTAGGATTGAGATCTCTCACGCATTTTCGCTTTTGCAAAAAATATACCAGCCAAAAGCCCTGCGTCATGAAATATAAGTTAATAACATTATTTCTTGCATTTCTGATGTAAACTTTTCAAATCAAGACCTATACTTTTTGTAACCTGAGAACCTTATTGGGTAAAGCAAGCCCTTTAGAACTTCTAAATTTTTCCTGAACCCTAAAAAAGTTCCAATTTCATTCAGATGCTCATTTTACCTCCTCCGGCATTTTTCCCTTTCTTAGTGATGAAGGGATGGTTTGATCAAAATTGAACAAAAAAGTCGGGGGAGGGTTTTAGAAATACCCACATTACTATTTAAGAAAAGAATTTTTTTTATAATGCAAAACAAAAAGGTAATTGGGAACCTGAAGAACCTGAAAGCTTATTCCACACTGACTTTTTAACCTAGTGTACAAAATAATAACACTTTTACTAAGATTAAAGAAAGAAAAATTACCGAATAGTATGCTCATGGCGTTCTTAATGCTAGTAGGAACATGGAAAAGTAGAATGCCAGCTAGTGAAAGAGGTATCTTATTTAGAGACCCCACTAAACTGCAATAATATAAAAAACATTTAAATGAGTTTTCTGAAACAAAAAGGAAAAACTAGCCATTACAATTGCAAGTGCAGTTACCTGTAAGTGGTGGCACTGGTCTGGTGAAGAAACCACATGGAGGTAAAACTAATTGCTAACCCCATAAATCCACTTGAAGTAATCACAATCCAAAACATAGGATCCTTCAACAAAGGCCTGACAATTCACTTAGCATAATACATAATCATAATAACATCCAGAGCATATAAATTATATGCAGTATATATATGCATTTCTTTTTGTGTTTATTGGTGCTTGTTTTCTTTTAGGAGTGAGGCTATGGTAATATGCATATTATATAGCGGCCCAAACAATGGACTCATATTTCCTTTTTTGAAGTCCAAACAGTCGATCTGAACATCTAAACATGATCTTCATATGAAAATGTATTTACAGGTCGAATTTTACATTTTTTAGAATTTTTTTACTATGTTTTTAGATAGGTAGAAAATTACTTGATTTGAAAATTCTGGACCATCCAAAAGTAGTAATTTTCTACATATCCAAAAAAATAGTAATAATATTTTTAAAAAATGTAAAATTTGCTCTCCAAGTACATTTTCATATGGAGATCATGTTTAACGCTTGGATCGACTGTTTGAAATTTGAAAAATAGAGATATGGATCCATAGCAGGGTTGATCCTTACTATGCATATTACCATAGTCTCACTCTTCTTTTAGTGTACTAATCTAGTTGCTTTATCAATTTCTTTTATTTCTTTTATTTTGTGGAAGTTGAAGTAAGTTGAAGGTATGCAATGAAAAATAAAAAATTTAAAAGGGATATAGAACTCACGTGGTAGTGAGGTAGTCAATTTCATTGAAGACTAGTACAAGAAATAGGCCCAGTGGAAGAGAAAGAGTATTGTTTAATAAAACCATTGAGAATTCATTCAAATTTCCTGATTTTGTGGCTTGTTTTGCAGTGTCCATTACTCGCCTCAATGTTAGCTGACAAATGTTCACAAAAAAAACCATCATTTTCATATTGCAAAAATAATTCATCAATTAGCTTTCTTTGAAAATTCTAATTCAGAAATTAATTACAGGAAAAAAAAAAGGAAATACCGAATAGGAAGCAGTCAGAATACAATTACAAAACTGCCATAGATATCCAACAGCATTAAATGAGATGTCTGTGATTCCTCCTGAAATTGCAGATACTATCTGAAAAAAATAAACAAAGGAAGAAAAATAACTTCAATATTTCAGTTCCCTCAATATCTATGTACCTACAAGCTTGTCTTATACAATACATGAGCAGTGAAAATACATTTATATACAAAGCCAAAAGGAGTGTTTGTTATGATAATTGCCCTTTTGGAAATTTAGACGTTTCAAATACAATGAATATTAGTATTTACCATTAAGGCAAGAGCAGTCCACACTTTGGTATCATGGTATTTGCCAAATAGGTAGGTCTCCCCCAAAGCAGTTATCACATTTGTCACATTTTTCAATATGGTCACCATTGCTACATTTATATGCTTCAAACTGCAAATTGAATAATACATAATTTGAACCAATCAATAAACAAAATCGTTGATTTTTGTATCTCAAGAGAGTGATAAAAGAAAAGGTTTTATCGGACATGCCCGTACCAAAACCTGATCAGTATGCTATCAGTATACCATATACTGTCACGGTTGGTGATTAAGTCTTTTTAACCAAGCTAAGATCATCCACTAAACCTCAATTAAACACAGTCAGTTCAAGAAATAATTTGGAAAAAAAAAAAGAGTGAGGCTAAGGAACTATGCATGGATCAATATTTTCATTTTCAAAGTTCAAATAGTCAAACTAAACCGTTCAAATGATCTCCATATGGAAATGTACTTGTAGATCCAATTGTATATTCTTACAATTTTTGTAGACAAGTAGAAAATCACTTGATTTAAAATTATAGACCATTCAAAAGAATGGTTTTCTACCTATCTAAAAAAATAGTAAAAAAAATATAAAAAATATAAAATCTAGTCTGCGAGTACATTTTCATATGGAGATCATGTTATACTGTTCAAATCGACTATTTGAACTTTGAAAATGAAGATATTGATCCATAGTATGGACTAATCCACGCTATGCATAGTACAATAGCCTCACTAAAAAAAAAAGCATCCATTCAGTTATATAGGAGGGGGGACGAGAGATAGAGATGTGAATACCTGAACATACTAGTAATGAGCATCCCTACAAAGATGAAATTAACTGGAAGCCAGACCCGTACCAGCCGCCACGTCAGCGGCTCGGTGGAGATCTTGCCACTTAAGCTAAGTATAGAGACTACAATTACCGATACGAAATTCTGAAATCACATATAAACCCTATTAAGCTTCAAAAAAAAAAGGACTGCCTTGAAAAGAATAAAAAAATGTATGCACAATATATGCATGCATACATTATAATTGTCTGCAGCTGTTCAATTTTTAGCTTTTTTTGGTCTGATTTGCATAAACACATCATGTGATGTAACAATATGTACCAGACCAGGATGGTAAACCTTGATATATTCCATTCTAGCACGGAGACCAGATTATGGACATCATATGTTCGTTATATGTTGGAAGAAACTTTTGCAATTCCCCGTAGTAAAAAAGAAAGGGCAATTTCAAATGTAACCCCGCAAAACCAGGAATTGCCGTGCATATTCCTAGAAAACTAACAAATACCTAACATACCATTGTCTTATTTGTTTCCTTGAATGATGCCCAAAGTAACCCTCCTTCCTCACTGATAATAGACTTCACTTAAAAAAAGAGGATGAAAACAGAGTAATTCTGGGCATTTTCAAGGAACTAGGGGAGGAGAAATGTATACAATACTATATTTTAGTTGGTTATGTGAGATGTTTCTCGTACTGATGCATATCAGCTTAGGCATTATTGCTTAATACTATGTTAGAGACACTGATGAAATTGTTACAACAAATCATAAGAATGAAATAAAGGGCTAACCTGGTACAGCATGAGAGAAATACCAGCACTAAAATCATATCCAGAAAGAACAAATTTATTCACCAAAATCATGCTACATGAGGAAAGGCAATAGGCGAAACCCGATAAAAGGGCTTGGTTGTATACCCTCACAGGTCCCACCAAAAGCTTATTTTCTTTGCTTTTCAATAATTTTCCCTCTTCCAGATCCTGCTCTTCATCAGAGAGAATCTTCAAAGGAGACCTAAATAAAAATAAAGTAATAAATCAACAGTAGTTCAGTTACTGATCCCTACTGCTAGGGTTTGTTACCAAACATGAAGAACTCACCCCAGAAAGCCTGAAAAATAAATTGCTAAACAACTGTTTTGAAAGAAAAAAGGGAGAGAGGGAGAGAAAACAAAATCCCAGTAAAATGCTGGGCACTTGTATATTGATAATACTGGTACAGTGATTGAAATAATGGTACATATTAGTTTAACTGGCAAGTGCCACAATTTTTTGCTGTTTCTTCTTTTGATATTTTCTGTCTAGCTCAGGCTATTCAAAGTGCACTATCATGTATGCTACAAAGTATGAGCTTTTCCTTTTTCCAGGCAACACCAAAAATAAGAATGCTGATAATAAATAATATGGTAAAGAAAGATAATATATGCATGCCTGTCTCTCCTCAAGGGGCTTCCAAGTGGGCCCGGATTTAAAATTGGGTCCCTACTGTACTTATCCCCACTTAGCAATATGGGGTGGTTTGAATCTTCAGTTTCATGCCTTTCACCAATAGAATTCATTGTATGATTCGGAATGCTTAATGGAACAACTCTACACCCAAAAAAATGAACATATACAAAATATTAGAAACAAAGGTAAAATTTTAGATCATAAGCAATAATTGTTGCTTTATGAAAATTTTAAGAAGTGTTTGCAGCAAGTAAAACATTACTTTTTCTTATTTTGGGCAGAAAGGTACTTTCAGTGTAACTTTTGCACAAGATATTCTTAAACAGAACTTTCAACACCTTCGAAAAATACAAATCAATAGCAAAAAAAATAGAAGTTAGACCATATTGCAAGATGAACTAAGAGATCTAAATTAAACTGTGCCTGATGCAATAGTCAGACTATTTGCTGTTAAACAGCGAATTACTTCTTGTTATCACAGAAACTAGAGATTCTAATCTGATTATAACAAGCAGAAACTAGTTTGTCAAACAAAGGTTCAAAATATAATTTCCCAAGTAAAAGTGATGCTTAAAATCTGAACACAAGAGGAGCTGGGTGAAGTTGTTTATGTTTTTTTTTTTGGCAAATTTCAAATACATTCTTTTTAAGCAAGAACTAGCATCTAGAAACAGAGACCTTGAAGTAATTTCCAGTTAAAACAGGAATGTGATGTCATTGATAAGTAAAGTCAAAGCATTTCACACTTTCTGAGATACATTTCCTCATTAATTTCAATCTTTACCCAACTAACAACCAACAATCATCTCCATTACTTCGATATTTTTGTAAAAACATAAAAAAAATCGGGCTAAAACTTCTAATTAACCATTGAACTTTTTACAGATAGTAACCCCAATAATTTGAAAAAGATAAATGGTTAAACCAGCTCGTGATTAGAGCAAAAAAAAGAAAAAGTTGCAAGAAAAAACCAGATGCGCAGTAGTATCCCTCTTCAATTTCATAACAATTGATAATCTGAGATAAGGTGTTAAGAGAGCTTGAAGTGAAGCATACCTCGAACCCATTCAGCTCAGAGAGAGAGAGAGAGAGAGACACGGAGAGAGATATTTTGAGGAGACGAAGGCGAGACCGAGGCGACAGCTTAAGCAAACGGACTTGAGGGTGAGAAAATAAATTGGGGAGAAGGGAGGGGGTTAATGGGAAATAGTTTGGCACAATGCCACCAGCGCACCAATCGGTTTGGACGGCTGGTCAATAGAAACTAGATTTGATCTTTCTGAATAAGTTATTTCTCTCCATTTTTGACAGAACTGGAGAGATTCATGGATTCCTATCAGCTTCTAATGCAAGCACAACTGCACAAGTGTTGGGTCATTGATAAATAGTTAACTAAAAAGCTTATTCTTGTTTAGTTGGAAAATGACTGCAAGTTGATGATTCCATTTAATATGAAAAGGATAGTTCCAACTAGTTTATTCATTTCAAATTTTGAAAAAAAATATTGTTCGATATAAAAAATTAAAATTATAGATGCATTATTTATTGAGTATGGCTATAATAATGTGTAGATCGGTTCGTGTTGTAGATTTATATCTTTATTTTTAAAGTTCAAACAGTCAATCTAAATTATTTGACGTGATCTTCGTGTGAAAATGAATTTGGAGACCAAATTTTATAATTTATAGAATTTTTACACTATTTTTTAAATAGATAGAAAATCACTGGATCTAAAGATTCCAAACTATTTGAAAGTAATGATTTTCTATTTATCTAAAAAAACAATAAAAATTATAAAAGATATAAAGTTTAGTCTTGCAGTACATTTTAAATAGAGATCATGTTGAGGGAAACAAATCTACTATTTTAACTTTAAAAATAGAAAGATAAATCTATAGCACGGACGGATCTACGTATTGCAATGTTTTGTAGTCTCACTCTTCTTTATTTTTTAAATAATGTGTGTATTAAATTTGGACTAAATTGATAGTCGTTTTTCCTTCTGTCAAGTAATTCAAATTTTTAACGATAGAATTTTAATATTTTATGATGAATGATCAATAAAATTCAAATTAATTTAAATTTAATACATGTCCAATCTAAATAATTATCTAATATAATAACACTATATATATATATATATATATATATATATATATATATAGATGAGCTATGCTACTCCATGGAGTAAAACGCGTTGGTGCTCCACGCCGCTATATTTTTATTTTGAAAATCCAAACGACCGATCCAAACCGCTCAACATGATCTCCATATTGAAATGTGCTTGGAGACCAAATTTTACATTTTTTAGAATTTTTTTACTATTTATTAAGCCACTTTGAAAATCACTGATCCGGCAGTCCAGAAATTTTTACTGTTTTGTACTGTTCACCCGGATTTTCAGATTTTCAAAGTGGCTTAATAAATAGTAAAAAAATTCTAAAAAATGTAAAATTTGGTCTCCAAGCACATTTCAATATGGAGATCATGTTGAGCGGTTCGGATCGGTCGTTTGGACTTTCAAAATAAAAATACGGCGTGAAGTACAAACGCGTTTTACTCCATGGAGTAGCATAGCTCATCTCTCTCTCTCTCTATATATATATATATATATATATATATATATATATATATTATGTTTTTTCTTTTTACAGTTATATTTCATAAAATTAAGTTGAATCTGAGTAGGAAATGCACATTCATATTTGTCTATTACGATATGACATTATCTCTCATTAACAATAATGGACAATATTTCGTTCAAATTGGTATATGGAGTTGCTTTTGTTTCTTATTGCATGTGTTTCTTTTTTCATTTTTGTTTTGATTTTCTATGAAAAATTAGAAGAAGAAAAATGAAGAAGAAATGGAAGTATCCAATTTTTGTGGAACTGCGGAAAAAAAATTAATGAAAAAAAAAATCAACCGATTTGGTGTGGCCCCGCATGTGCTGACCTGGCCAAAGCAAGGTTGACTTTTTTCTGTCTTGAATTGATGTTTTCTTCATTAAGACAAGAATAATCTATAATTTCAAAAAATGTGTACGGAAGGGTATTGCACAAATAACTTCCAAGTTAGGTCAGAAGTCAAACTTAGAATTCACTTCTGAGATGGCGGACCCACATACAGTCAGAGGGGGCAGCTGCCCCTCTCTAGAATTTGAAATTCAGTGAAAAAATACGGACTCGGTACCACTTTGCTCTTCCCTAGAAATTGTGGAACTGAAAAGCCCGTCAGACCAGTTCAAAAGCACTGTTAATGAGAAACTTTGTTGTTTTTTTAAAAAAATTATAGAAATTTATGGATCCGGACCAACTTTGTTATTTATTAATATGTAAAATAATATTATTTTGTTATTTTTTATTATGTAAGACTATACTATATTTATTGTTTCTTATTATGTTGATTGTTTTTTTATCTAGTACCTGATTAGTTAATGGAGTTGAACCTAATCAGCTATTTTAGTCTGATTCCTACTCCTCCCTGATAAAAATTATGCGTCCGCCCCTACTTCCTCTTTGTTTTCTTCCTTCAAATACAACACACTCAAAAAATGAGAATTCTCTCTTTTAAAAAAAAATGATAATTCTATGTTTAAATGGAATTCTCTCCGTTTTTTTTAATATGTAGCATTTAGAAACTAATAATTTAAACATAAAAAATTGTTTCTGAAAAATCTCAGAACATAACATAACTATTATATATTTATATTATATATTTATATGAACGTGAAAAAAGAGAGGTACAATAAGGAATGTGCACAACTACATAAGGATGTGAAAAAAAAAAAAACCCCTCTACCGGACCGCCATGAACTGTGGCGATTGGGCCGCCGTAGTTAATAGCAGTCATGCTTTGTTTTGAGATTTTTCATAAACGATGTCAAAAGTTTAAATTTATTTTCTTAAAATGTTACATATAAAAAATCGGTAATTCTCTTATCTTTAAGATAAGTAATAAATGAACTACTGCCCTCCACTTAAGGGAGAAAAAATGACTTTAACTTGTATTAATTTAAAGAGCAGGGTTCAAATGCCTCTATTTTTGTGTCTCTATTATGCCTCTATTTTTAAAAAAATTTAATAACTCAAAATTTAAAACTTAAAAGTCAAAATAAACAGTTGGATATGATCTACATCATTTTATCTATGCACGTGTAAAAAAATTATGACATTTCAACTTTATTTTAGTTGTCATCAAGAGCTTGTAAAAATATACTAATGTGGATAATTTCTAGACGTTGATTTTTCAACTTATTGATTCACATAAAAACAAAATTGAAATTTGTTAATTTTTTATAAACACATAGAGAAAATAACATAGATCACATCAAACGGTTTTATTTTAATGTTTACGATTTTGAGTTATTAACATTTAAAAAAAATGAAGCCATTTGAACCCTCCTCTAATTTAAATAAATATCTTATTTGAACTTTTTTGGTGCTTGGTTCATGATTTAGTGAGAAACGATCTCTTAACCACCGGACCTAATTTAAAATTAATAAAGGGTAATTAAGTGATATCTCTTAACCACCAGACCTAATTTAAAATTAATAAAGGGTAATTAAGTGATTTACATTGGCCAAGTCTCTGTCGTATATGATGTCCCTATCAAACAATAACGCCTCTTGGTTATGGATAACATCTATCCACGTCCTAATTAATTACGAATTAATCAAACATTAACATTATTAATTGTTGGTGCAACGTGCAACCTTGCCTAAGATGCGTAGACTCAAAACAATTAATTCGGGTTTATAAATGCATATCAAAATTATTCACAAATTAGGATTATTTCTCGAACTTTACTTCCAAAAAAAATATATTTTATTTAGAATAAATATTTACTCAAAAAATAATTTTGTGTATATTAAATAATTGAATAATTTGACCTCTAATCTTTATTAAAAAGGAATAACTTAAACTATCTTAATTTAAATTAAGAGATTATTGTTTTTCTTAATTTACAATAACAACTAAAAATGATAAATAAATAAATAAACAATCGTTTAGGAGCGCGTGAGCATTTCGGGTTTCTGGCCGAATCCACTAAACAAGTCCTAATGAGGACAGCATTTTTAGGTTTAAGAGCAGTTCAGGGGCCATAGATATGCCTAACATTTATTCAAGTGGGAATTTCTAGGTAGCAACAATTAAAAATATAATTTGAAGCAACCAATGTAAGAAGACATCATTTCAAAATTCATTATTTTTTCTCTACCCAAATCATTTAATTGGTTCAGTCTGTGTTCAGGAAAGATTTTATCTGGATAAAGTTTATTTAGATCATATATTTAAAAAAAAAAAAAACTGTGAATGGTGATTGAAATTAGTATTTAGTAGGAATTTCTAAGTAGCAACAATTTTTTTTTAGACAACCAACGTAAGAAGACAGCATTTAAAAAAATCATTTCCTTTTCCTACCCAAGTTATTGAATTGGTTCAGTATTTCATAAAATATAATTAATCACTTAATTAATAATTTGACCCTTCCTTTTTAATTGGTCAGTCTGAGTTCAAGAAAGGTTTTATTTGGATAAAGTTGATCTTAGATCATATATTAAAAAAAAATAAGTGGAGATTGAAATAATATTTACTACATTTGGATTAAGTTGCTAGACTTGCATGATGTATTAAAAAGTAAGAAGAATGAAGATAAAAAAAAAATGTTTTTCGCTTCTAAACAACTAGTTGTCACGTTAGGCTAATTGATTGGTGGAGGTAGCTTGAAAGTGGTGCTCAATTGGACTAATGTTTTTTTTTTTAATAAAATATTCAAGTATTCAATTGAATAAAATTATTAATTGGATCTTATGTGGTCCCCTGTCCACGTGGGGACATGTATTGACAAAATTAAAAAAAGCGCTGGTTAATTAATTGAGATTGGATTAATGGAACAAGACAGGTTTTATCTGGCAACCCTAATGAGTCATCACCATCAACACACTATTGTTTGTGATAATATATATAATTTGACTTTGTTTTTTGTTTTGTTTTTGTTCAATATTTTCTAAGAGCAGGTTAATAGCCGATTTATTTTATTTCACAAAATACTGGAGGAGAGAGAGACTTCGACCGAAATTTTTTTTAGTTACCACTCTAAACTTTCAAAATTCTGATCTTACCACTGCTTTAAGAAAAATTCAAAACTTGCCACTATTTTGGCGCGTGCGCAGAACCAGTTTGCGCACCATTTTTGTGGGTTTTTTTTTTCTTCTGTTATGTTCTCTTTATGCAAATAACAACAAATTTTTAGTGTGCAGATTAGGTCTGCGCACGCTCCAAAAACGGTGCGCCTGATCTGCGCATGCACGTGGTAAGTTTTGAATTTTTTTTAAAACAGTGTTAAGATCAAAATTTTAAAAGTTTAGAGTGATAACTAAAATAATTTCGGGAGACTTGACATTACTGTCAAGCTAGATTTCAAGAAAGAGAGAAATAGTTTTCATGTATTGTTTTTTTTCTGATGTTAATTTATCATTGTCAAACACACTTAGTATTAATTTAATTTTAGACAGCACTTTGAAATTACTATTCCACTGTATATTTTTTTTTTTTCGTAATCTCTATTCTTTTAATATTTGTCCTATATTTTGTTAAAAAAATCTGCAGTGAATAAAGCGATAATTAACATCAACTGTTAATAAATTACTATATCTTAATTTGTGATACATTCGGTGTTTATAATTTTTATAATTGTCATGGAATTTTATTTTTTGCAATCCGTTATGGTTTTCGGTGTATTATAAAAAACCTTCTCATTTGTAAATTTGCAATTATAAATTAACATCAAGATTAGCCGTTAATTTATGTTAATAAAACTATAAGAGCATCTACAATTGACCAAAAGTTTAGCAAACCACGTCACCGCTTTTGCAAACCATTCTCTCAAAAATTTGCTTTCCACCCATCGCTGGTGACAACTCCATTTATTGTCCCTCCTGATTCTCTTTGCCAATCAGTTCTATCATTCTATGTAAACAAGTTGTTACTGGACTGTGACATTTCGTTCTATGCCACAGCTAATCCGGGAGTCATTAAATGCACAGTTTTAAGTTTGTGGTTTCTTTGTTCAGGGATGCGTCCGCGATATTAATTAGCCACGTGTCAATAAGCAAACGTTTGCTTTTAAAGCAAATTTGCTAATTAAGCAATTATGGTACAACCCAGCAATTCAATTAGCAATCCTCCACATCAGATTAGCAATTTATTAGCAATCCCCGTTGGAGATGCTCTAAGCCTTCTCAGCAGTTGTTGGTAGTTTTAAAACTTAGCCCGGTCATGAGCTGTATAATTAGAAACATTAATTATTGATAATAACTGACAGGGACAAAACCAAAATATTTATTAGAGTGTGATCAAAATTTTATAATTATATTAAATTGCTAGTATATTTTTATAATTTCTTCTAAAAAAAAAAACATAAGCATATTTTTAAAATTGATTTTAGCCATTTGCAACAATGTGGCTCTGCCTTGATTTATCAGAGAATTTGTTTCTCACCAAATTATCTCAAACAAAATCTTTTCCCATCAATGCGTGTGATTTGATCAGAGAATTTCGAAATTCCTCAATTCCATTTCTCAATTTGAGGGATGAGAATCGGTTCCGATCAATTTAGAGGAGACGAGAGAAGAGGGGAGAGAAGGCCTGTGCGAAGTGGGGTGCAGATTGCGAAAAAGAAGGAAAGATAGATTTAGGCCAAGAGAGGGAAAGGAAACATTGTCTGTATGATAGTGGACCCACAACCAAAACTAAAATGAAGTCACATAAAGAAGTGGGTTAGTTTAGACCAATTTAAAAGTCATCTTATTTTTTTCTTAATCCAACTCAATTAAGTCATATTTAATAGAATAACCGTAACTAAAACTCTTACTCGACTATTTAGTCGACAACCAAACTTAACCTCCATGTGTTTGTGTTGCGTCTCCATGATAATTATATGTTTACAAAACAAGTCCTCAGACTATCCGCACAACTCGTTTCTTGGAGATCGTATTAAATCTCAAGCCCAGTTAGCCCACCCGAAACCCAAGATTCTCTCTTTCTTAATTCCGGTCGCATATGAAATCCGACTCAAGCCCATTGGGCTCATAAATTTTAACAATTCACACAGTCGTCTGCGGTACCTGTCCGCGTATAATTGAGCTGCAGCCGACTAGCTGGAATTCAAATCCTCTGAGATATCTCAAAACTTTGAGTGTTTTCTGAAAATCTTAACCGTCCAAATACGTCCTGTACGAATCTCAAAGCACAAATAATGCTGGCAGCGCTATCCCCGATTAGGCACCGCACACGCCGGTCACGCAAAAGTTGAGATATCTCAGTCTCAGAGGATACGCAGTCGACTAGCCGAGCCTTGTAAAGAAAACGGTCCGGTTCCTCTGTAGTATCTCAAATATTGTATTTAGATCTGAAACGTCCGTGGTGGAATACAGGCCTTTAATTTCGTGCTAAAGCAGATCGGACGATCCAGATATACACTCAAAATTTTAGTTAACTCGGGTGATATGAATTCAAGAGAACGGAGCTGGTTAATGCACGGTCGCTTTGAGATCGTGCTGAGACATAACGAACGGTTCAGATCTAACTTGCGCTGTCAGTCCCTGAGGCTGTGCTCCTGAATTCATTATTAAGGGGATCCGAGTTCATCAAACGGTTGATTCGATCAATTTCTCATCTTCTGTACCTTTCGAGAAAGAACTCCAAGAAAACCCTAGAGAGAGAGAGAGAGAGATGTCGACGTACAACGCGCTGGTGCAGCCGGTGGGGCAAAAGAGGCTGACGAATGTGGCGGTGGTTCGCCTGAAGAAGAGCGGTCTCCGCTTTGAAATCGCATGCTACAAGAACAAGGTGCTCTCATGGCGCTCCAAAGTGTAATTTTCTCTTTATCCCTCTCGTTTTTGTTCTTCATTACAGTTCTCCTTGTTTCTTTTGTTCCTGGTCTCACTGATTGAATTGTGCTGTTTATGACTTGATTGAAGGGAGAAAGACATCGACGAGGTGTTACAGTCCCACACTGTCTATACGAATGTTTCCAAGGGGATTCTTGCTAAATCCAAGGATTTGATCAAGGCTTTTGGAACTGATGATCAGACCAAGATATGCTTGGAGGCAAGTGATTCTTCTTCTGTGAGCTAATTTCATGTGCACCTCATCAAAACTTCCACATAATGTAATGATACACATACTTTCAGTCTCTGGTCGCAATTTACACCCAGAGGGGTTATTCTGAAGTATTTGCTACCGTTTCTTGACTGACACATCTGATCTCTCTTTATTTTGACTGAACTTAATATTTGGTGTTTTGTAGAGGCAGACATGAAGTTACTCTAGTAATTCCATTAAGCTTCTTTTTATTTTTGTTTTTAACAATTCTGATGGGTTGAAATCAGATATTGGAGAAAGGAGAGCTACAGGTAGCAGGGAAGGAGAGAGAATCAGTACTGTCTAGCCAGTTTAGAGATATAGCAACAATTGTTATGGAAAAGACGATCAATCCTGAGACAAATCGACCTTATACCATAACCATGATTGAGCGTCTCATGCATGAAATTCACTTTGCTGTTGACCCCAATACTTCTTCCAAGAAACAGGTTTCGTCATCATTACTATCAATTATCAAATATATATTTTTCAGAGGAGTTTATTTAACATGTATGTTTGTAAAATGTTTTTAATTTTTGCTAGTAGTTCCCAACAATATTAGGCATTGTTCCTATAGAACGAAACATTAGATTCACAAATTTATATCCAGTTGATATGAATTATTACCAAGAACTTGGGTTGAATTACTATGATTCTTTATTTGATTTAAATAATTGGGATTTTCTTTTTTTTAAAAGAACTGAAAATGCTGAGTAATAAATGCAAATATGAAAAATATTGGGTGTATTTTCCAAGGACAGTAAATTATTAGGTATATCTTGCAAAAGTCTCCTTATATTTATGAAATAATCCTTGTTAACTTCATTATTTTATTCTGTAGGCATTGGATTTGATAAAGGAGTTAGAGAAGCACTTCCCTATAAAGAGGGCCCCTATGAGACTCCGGCTTATTGTCCCCCAAGGCAGCTTCTCTTCTCTTCTTGACCAAATCAGCTCTTGGGAGGGTACCGCCATTTCTTCAAGGGGCGAATCCGGCAATGAACCATCTGTTGTAAGTTCTATCCTCTACCCATATATTTTATTGAAATTTGCGCTGGAAGGCAACAGCATGTGTCCTTATTTATTTTTGACCTGTGTAGGTGTGTGAGATTGAACCAAGTCTTTTCCGTGAGTGTGATGCATTAGTGAGAAAAATGCAGGGTAGATTAGAAATACTCGCAATATCTGCACATACAGAGGGTGACACACAAGTAGAAAGAAATGATAATGCCGAAGATTACCCCTCAACCTTCACAAAAGATCCTGAGCCCTTTAACACAGAATCTGTAGCTCAGTTAGGTGAGAAAATGGGGAGGCATCAAATCTCTAGTACTAGCAAGGGTGAAGAACAAGGCGTGAAGCAGAAACTGTGTACATCTTGCAATGTCTCTTTTGGAGATGCAAAGCAGTTCAGGGAGCATTCCAAAACCGATTGGCACAAGCATAACATGGCGAGGAAGACTAGGAATCTCCCACCTCTTACACAAGAGGAATGCTTGACTGAAATTCAGTTTGGGAATGGCAGGGATGATTTGAAGGATTACAACTTTTGAGAGACTACTGTTTTGTTCAATACTCACATCCTATCAGGTGTGAGTGATTGATAGATTTTTGTGTAAAAGCATTGTAATAGACAAATAGTTGTGCATTGGTATGAAAATATGTTGGTATTGGACAAAGAAGGTATACTGTTTTTTTCTTAGCCTTTTCAATGTTTGAACTGTGCCCTTATTATTAGATCTTTACGTGAGTATGACAAAGGGATGTTATGGGTAAGTAGAGGCAAACCACTCTGAAATAGCAATGTTTTTAGTGATGTTTGATTGTAGCAAAGTATAGAAAGTAATATTGAATAAAGATATCGAATTATTCCGGGTTGTTTTGGATTTGTACTAGTTTGGAGTAATAAAAATAAAAAATGCCAAAAAGAAGATATCTTGATGCTTTGGATTTGTACTAGTTTGAGTATTTATTGAGCTGTTTCAATTCTTCTCTTCCTAACTTCAATTTTTTTAGATCTGTTATCTTTGACACTGTAAAAGTACTTGAACTCACTAGTAAAACACTTGATAAATGCACATTTTACGTTTTAATGGCAGTGAGCCAGTGAGTACCTGCCGGGTTTTGGTCAGAGAAAAGGACAATAAAATACGTGTATAATTGTTTTCCAAAGAAATGGCACTTGCCGGGGTTTCTCAAAATTTGCTTAGTTCTGTTTTAAATTTTTATAATTTTGGCAACCGTCTTTCGCTCTCTCTTCTGGAGGTATTCAAATGGTCGGTTTGGTTAAAATCAAATTAAAATAGTCAAATTAAAATTTTATTTGGTTTTTAATATTTATATTAGTCGAACCAAAATAAGAGTAAATTAAATCAAACTAAATATAAAAACATCAAGGTTCTAAATAGCGATTATCGTGTCGTCGCAGAGAGGTTAAGAAAAAGTTATCGCGAATATCATAGTTATAGCGGAAGCTATCGTACATAACATTTTTTTTTCTTCTAAAAAAATGTATTCTATATTTCTATTAATTATCAACATTATCAATATTGAAAAATTAGAATAACAATCAAATGACAACTAATCTAAGTTTATACTTTTTTCAATCATGCAAATAAAAAAAATAATCTACAAGATAACATTCTTTAATAGTTCATACCTCGTATTACATATTATAATAGACAAAGAGCAATTAATTTTACAAGTGAAACGAAGTCAGTATCTATTTGATTATTTAACAAATTACAATAATCGAAATCAACTTTCAATTAAAACGAAGGACAATAATTTTACAAGTGAATACTACACGAAGAGCAAGCAAAAGGAAGAATTAATATTTGAATATTTTCCGATATAAAGGAGAGACTGAATCATAAATAAGAATAGAAGCACAAATCTAGTTCAGTTTAGTATACCTAGTATAGCGGATCATGTAGTATCACAAATAGGAACAAAAGCACAGAAGTCCATGCAAATTGTAAAAAATAAATAAAAAAAAACCCATGTAACATAGCAGTTAGAAGGCCTTTAGGAATTAAAGAGAAGGATTAAATAGAAGAAGCAATTTGACAAAAAAAGTTTTTCATTCATGCATTCAATTAAGAAGCTAATTCACTTAAAACTAAATTAAAATAGTCAAATCAACATTTTATTTGGTTTTAAAAAATATAACCGAACCAATCAAATTAAACTTGTCAACTGAATAACAACTGAATCAAAATAACCGAAGTAAATTTTGATTTTTTGATTGAACCAAAATGAGAGAAATTAAATTTTAAAAGGTCAAAACTCAATACATACACAAATACATTTAATAATTATAAAAATAATTATGAATTATATAATAAGTTGTTCACATTATTGATTATACACATTATTCAATTCCATATAGAAAAACCAAACCAAGTATAAAAACTTGATATGGGCTGAGAGAGAGCTGGTAGAGGGGAATGTGATTGGGGTTCAGTATCAGAGTTAGAGAATGTAGTAGTGGTGTGGTGCAAAGACTGAGCAAGGAAGGATAGGCAGAAAATGGAATAGTTGGATGAGGGAATTGTGCAGCAAAAGCGTTTTTTTTTTTGTTTACCAAGAGACCCGTAGGCCATTACATTCCAGTAAAACTTAGGACTAAACAACAGCATATAAAAAAACCCCTAGTCCTGATCCTATACTAATCAGAGTCAAAATAACGATGATTTACGTAGGGTTTTGGCTTAGGTTTTACATATTTTCTCACACTTATGTTTACTTTATTAGAGAAAAAGGCTACTGTCACCCTTCTTTATGTTTTATTGCAGAATACAGGTTTTGGGACTATTTTACACCAATTGGAGCTAGAATCAGGTCAATCAGATCAGCGACGCTCATCGACTAAGTCTCTGTTACGGTCCGTACTGACTAATACGGACCAGGCCTAGCATTGACCAGGAGATAGCACTGGAAGCATTAAACCCTAACCGTCGAGGTCCTAATACGGACCGTATCAACTAATACGGTCCGTATCCGAAGGCGTCTCTTGAGAAATAACTGCCGACAGCTGTTTCCAGATTGATTTCTTAGCCTCCAATCAACTTCTATACGTCCCTACACTCCTATATAAGGCCCCTGGGCAGATAGAATTGGTATCTTTGTAATTATGGTTAGATTTGATTAAAGAGAGAAGAGAGGAGTGATTGTAACCATGCCGTTCCGCGGCTAAGTTCCTTTTCTTAGGGCTAGGCAGTAAACCTTGTTACTCTTGATGTTTTGATATATATATTTCTGTTGATTATGGTTTCTTGTTGTTGTATCGAATATGCTTTTGTGATTTATTATCTCTTCATCTAATTTCAATGATCTAGTTTAAGTTCATTAGGGTAGTGACAGTGCTTTAATGACGATAGAAACTATTTGGATGAGTTAGCCTCGTTGAGATCTATTAGGTTTATGTGAAGAAAACCTTCGCGGGGAAACCATAAACCAGAACAACAAAACGGATGACCAAATTCCATCATTTGCGTAAGGTAAATCGCAGTGATCTGTGTAGTAATTTGAGAGATAAGAGACCCGATAGTTGCGTAAGGTAAATCGCATTGTCCTGAGTAGAGTCTCGATGAAAGATCTGTCATTCTGACGTAACATAAATCGCAGTGACCTTTGTAGTTATCTTTCATAAAACAACAACAGGAAATCAGATGCAACAGGAATATATTGTCAAGGCGGATTGAGTGGCAGTGGTGTGCCGAAACCCTAGGAATTCTCATCTCTATCTTTATTTTAATTATTTTTAATTGTTTCCTAATTTACATTGATCAACAAACATCTCTCAATTTACAGATTTCATCTAGCCTTTCGAAAGATTGTGATTCGATCGCTCGAAGCACTGAACCAATATTCCCTGTGGATCGACCTCGCATATACTACTCGATAAGGATTGTGCGCTTGCAGTCCGAACCGATAGCATTTACGAGTTTATAAATATTAAAAGAAACATTGCTCTCTTTTGAGTGATCAAGCTTTTTGGCGCCGTTGCCGGGGAATAACGGTTCATTGTGCAAGGCCTCGAAAGACGTCCTTGCTTTGACCATTGAATCCAATTAATTAGAAACGCCTAGATTTCTTTTTATTTTTATTTTTCTTTTATTTTTAATTTCGTTTTTATTTTATTTTCTTTTTATTTTTCAGTTTTAGTTTAATTTTCAGATTTTCTTTTCTTTTTAGGAAATTGCACGCTGGCCGAATCATCCGTACGAAGATCCGAGAGGATTGCTAGTAGGAGGGGACAATTCGCTTCCACATCACCGATAAGAACCAATCATAGTTCTTCATCCAGTAATTCTGAAGGCGAAGAAGACCCAGATTCGATCAACATGGATATCCCACCGATTAACAATGGAGTTCACGATGCAGCAAGACCCAAACTTCTAAGGGACTATTGCGTACCGCGCGCGAATGATCCTAATTCTAGTATAAACCCACCAACTGTTACGAACCGTAATTTTGAGATCAAACCTGCTCTCATAAATATGGTTTCGCAACAGCAATTTGGAGGATTTCCACATGAAGATCCACATCTTCATTTGTCAATTTTCCTAGGGATATGCGAGACGATAAAGATCAACGGAGTTACCGATGAAGCAATCAGGCTAAGGCTATTTCAATTTTCATTAAAAGATAAAGCAAGAGCATGGTTGTTTTCCTTACCGGCCAATTCCATTCAAACTTGGGACCAATTGTTTAATGTGTTTATTGCAAAATATTTTCCACCATCCAAAACTTCAAGGTTTAGAAATCTAATTACTAATTTTGAACAAAGGGATGGTGAAACATTGTGTGAGGCATGGGATAGATATAAGGATATGTTAAGGTGTTGTCCACATCATGGTCTAGAAAGATGGCTGATTGTCCAAACTTTTTATAATGGTCTAAACCCTACCGATAGGTTGTCTATTGATGCTTCTGCAGGAGGAGCAATCATGAACAAGGAACCTGACGAGGCTTACAACCTAATTGAAGAGATTGCAATCAACCAACACTACTGGATCCCTGAGCGAAAGAAGCCAGCGCCAACACCCGGCATGCACCGAGTAGATGACATCTCCATGCTGAGCGCAAAGATTGATGCTTTGCAAATGGCACTCAACAAGCAAACCAAGCAGCGAACGGTAGCAGCAGTCAATGCCGCAACAGCATGTGGCTATTGCGGAGGAGCGCATGAGATGACCGAATGTATGAATGTGACGGAACCTGAGGAAGAAATGGAGCAAGTAAACGCAATCGATAACAGCTTTCGACCTCAGCCCGCCTACAACACATACCATCCGAACAACCGAAACCATCCAAATTTCTCATACGCAAACAACCAAAGGCCTGCTGCACCTCAACAGAACTACCAACCACAATCCAATTTTCAACCAAGATACAACAATCCTCAACCGAATTACCAACCAAGGCAATACAATCAACCGCAGCAACCAGACATCACATCATTAATGGAGAGATTCCTAGAGAAGCAAGAGAAAGCTAACGCCGAAATCGCACAAAAGATTGAATCCTTAACAAACCGCAACAAAGACTTAGAAGACAATGTCTCTAAGATGGAAAGAGAACTCTCTAGTATCGCACGTGGAAAAGGCAAATTTCCGGGCCAACCGGAAGAAAACCCAAGAGAGACTTGCAAGAGCATAACAGTAAGGAGCGGTACAGCTTATCAGGGACCTCCCATGCCCGATCAAACTTCTGATGAGATGCATGCAGAGCTATCGCATTCAGAAGAGTACGAGCCGCAACCACTGGAGCAGCCCGTATTCGAACTGCAGACAGACCTTACTCAGGAGCAGAATGACACCGTAGGTGGAGACGAGCGACAAACCGAACCTGAATACATTTCACCACCACCCTACAAGCCACCTCTGCCATTCCCTCCAAGGCCTGCCAAGCACAAGATGGAGCAGCAACTCGCGAGATTCAAGGAGACACTCAAGCAATTACATGTCACAATCCCCTTCACTGAAGCAATTGCAAGCATACCCTCGTATGCTAAATTTCTGAAGGAGGTTCTTTCAAATCAAAGTAGACTCCAAGAACTCTCAACAGTTCCGCTCAATCTGGAATGTAGTGCGCTCGTGCAAAGCAAATTACCAAAGAAATTGAAAGATCCGGGAAGCTTCTCGATACCATGTACCATTGGCACAACCGATTTTAAGAGAGCTTTATGTGATCTGGGAGCAAGTGTGAGTCTGATGCCTAAAGTAGTATTTGATAGATTGGAATGTGGAGACCTATCACCAACACGGATCTCATTGCAACTAGCTGATCGATCAATTCGATATCCTGAGGGAATGTTGCGTGACATTCCAATCAAAGTCGGTAAATTTTGGATACCAGCAGATTTTGTGGTAATCGATATGGAAGAAGATGAGCATATTCCGATCATCCTTGGAAGGCCATTCCTCGCCACATGTGGGGCAATGATCGATGTTAAGAATGGAAAAATCTCACTCAATGTTGGCGAGAACAAAATGATCTTCAGCATGAATGAGGTTAAAGTCCCTCCTGACATAAATCTTGTCTACAATTTGGAAACAATGGATGAAGATGGCAATGATGATTTGCGAATGGATGAATTTGGAGACATCGAAGAACTGGCGCACGAGGAAGAAGTGGAAAGACTGTTTATTGTATAAGATAACAGTCAGGTCCATCCGACCTCCTTGACAATGCAAACCGATGATCTGAACAAAAGTCCTAATATCGCAAACCATAGGAATTATTCTCTCCTAGCTCTAGCACTAATCAGAAACCTACGCGAAGAACTTGATGCAATTTCTCAAAGACTGGACGAGGTTGAAGCAGTACTCGGTGTGAGCCTATCATTCGACCCCGGACCTCAGATACCAACCGACTTCTTCAAGGACAGTGATGATGAAACCACAGAAGACGCTGAAGGCGAACCACCCGATAAGCAACCCGCTTGCATTGACGGGAGGATATCTAGAAGAAACTAATGCGACACAAAGTCAAGCTAATGACTTTAAACAAGCGCTTCTTGGGAGGCAACCCAAGGCCACTTTTATATTCTCATATAATTATTTATTTTTAGGTTAATTAGGACTTTAACTGGGGAACGAATCACATCCACTCATTTTTTTATGACTAGGTGAACATGCTAGAGGAAGGGCTCGGTTAAAAACATTGGAAAAGTCAAGAAAATATTCTCTGTTACTGACCGTATCAGCCAATACGGACTAGGACAGTGAATACGGAGCAGGAGTTGGATGAACAAGGAAGACAGTAGAGACTACGGCCCGTATCAGCCAATACGGACCGTATTCAGAGGAAGAATTGAAGAATCAATTATCAGAATTCAAAATTCTGGATCGGATACGGACCGTATCAGCCAATACGGTCCGTAATCAAAGCTGATCTGTGAAATTGAAACCCGTTAACGAAGAGGCGCGAAGTTGGGTAACCGTTCAAATTAGAGGTTTTTCTATTTTGAGCACCCTCTCTCCCGTTTCTCTTCTCCCCTTCTCTTCATCTCTCTATCTCCCTTCCTTCTTTCTCTTCACCTCCTCCTCTCTCTTGCAAAACCCGAGCACATCCTCGCCTGCACCGCCGGCCGCCAAAGGAGACCAACTCCACTCACGACAACCTCCAATACGGGCCGTATCCGATCCGTACCCGCCGTGAGCACCATCGATCTCCACCATTTTCGGTTCTTCCTCTCTTTTTCCTCTCATTTTTTTCATTTTGCCTCCAATTTCTGAAATTAGTCTTTTATCTTTATTCGCAATTTAGTTTTAGTAAGCTTTCTGTTTTAAATTTAATCTAGAACTAAAAATCACGAAAAACAACAAAAAAAAAAAATTAGGTTTTCTCGGCTTTTACCAGAACCAGTATCAGTCCATTACGATCCGTATCCATCAATACGGTCCGTATTAAGTCCTGTACTTGGCCAAATTTCACCAGCACACGGGTCCGTAATAGCACCGTATTGACCCAATACGGCCCGTAACAGAGGAGATTAAATTCTAAAAATGGCCCCGAAAACACGTGGTCTTCTTAAAGCCTTGACAGGTCTAGGCAAAAAGAAAAGGGGGGAGTCTTCTTCTCAAATTCCACAATCGCCCGAGCAAAGCCCCGAGCGGGAAGAATTGCCGGAATCTCCTCCTCAAAACGAGCCACAACCAATGGAGGAGCCGCAACATAACCCCTTCGACATAAAATTCTCTTACAGAGCACATGCCAAGGTCTTCGAGAAACTAGAAGACAACAAAATCGTGAACCACAAGGCCATCCACATCGAAACCCTGCAAGAACTCAACCTCCTCACCTAATTCATAACCCTAGCCAAAAGGGTTCACATCTGGGACTTTCTCAACAAACTGGTGGATGTCCCGGTCTATGACGACCTCACCCGTGAGTTCATTGCCACTTTCTCCTCCGAAAATGATATAATCAAGTTTCAACTGATGAACCTGGAGCAGGAGATGTCGATGAGCGACTTTTGCGACATCTTTGGCTTCAAAGATGAGGGCGTACAGGCATACAATGACGACCGGAATTTTTGGAAGCTTATCACCAATGACCGCATCAGTGATCCGAGAGTCGCCAGCCACATTGTCCATCCAGTACTTCGGTACATGCAGGCTGCTCTCAGCAATTCTCTCTTCGCTCGAGGTGAGACATGTGCGAAAGTCACCTTCCCCGAGCTGTACATCCTCAAGTGCATGCTCATCACACCAGAAGAGCCTCCGCACATCGGCCACTTCCTCTGCAACCACATTCACTCAATTGGAACCAACAAAAGGGGCAGAGGAAACATCTCCATCGGTGCCATCGCCACAATCCTCGCTAGCCAACTCAGAATCGAGGTAGATTTCCTAAAGGAAGGCACAGGCATGAAATTCCTAGACATCGAGTGCCTCACCGCGATGAGAATGATTAGCGGCAGACCTCCCGAGCCATACCTATACCACATCGAAGACAGGAGGATTCAAATGCCTTGCAAGCCGCTTCCTCTCAAAAACAAGCAAAGATGGAGGCAAGTGGCGCCTATTGGTAGACAGGCCGCGCAAGAGAGCGATGATGAGATCGATTTTGATGCTCTAATGGCCGAGGCTGAGGAAGAAGACAGGGCCGAAACCGCAGCAGCCGCCGCATACATGCAAGAAATGGCGGCAAATGAGCAAAGGGCCCGACAAGAGGCGCTCGCAGCAGAAGCAGCGCAACAAGGGGCGGGAACATCTGATGCCCCTCAGAGCGGGTACAACCAGGTTCTACAAGCCGTCCGGAACGTCAATGCAAACATGGAGAGGTTCTCCATCGACACTAAGACTACTTATGCCCGACTTGACCAGCAGTATGACGCGACACGTCACTCTGTTAGTCAGGTTCGCCAGGGCATGGACGAGCTGCGAGGGAATGCTGCCAACAACAGACGGGAGGCACGGCAAGCCCGCCACTTATCACAGCAGTACTACCCGCATGCCCTCACCACCGGTTTACCATATCATCCACCACCATACGGACTCTTCGACCCGTCATTTTACGAGGAGATCCAGCACCCACCACCACCTCCACCACCTCATGATTGAGGTGCAGTGAGTTGTATCTTTTCCCGGTCTTTTTACTTTATTACTTCCTTTATTTTTATCTCTCGAGCATTGAGGACAATGCTCAATTTTATTCGGGGGGTAGGAGGTAAATTGACCATGTATCTTTAAATTTTTCGCAGCAATTTAATTTTCACAATTTTAAATTCTTAGGTGCTAGTAGTTTTACTCAATTTTTGACTAGGGTTAGAGGCTTTACCAAAAATCCTAGAATGATTAAATTGAGCTTTTTAGCTAGCTTGCATTTTTATTTTTCCTTAGGATTAGGTTAATCAAATAGGAATTGTTTTAAAATTTTAATTAGGCTAAGGTTTAGACAATTGGCCATGATACCAAAAATTCAGAATTTTAATTATTAGTGATTTCAAAGTGAACAATTAATTGCTAACCATGAGAGTTGACCAAAAATTGCAAAACCTAGAATTTTTATTTTGAGTAATTTATTTTTGCAAAGTCTTTTAAATTTGATAGTGTTTTAGAATACCCATTTATTATAGATAGACCCCTAGCGAAACTATGCAATAATTTCTTGTATGAATGAATACTTGAAATTGTGTGTAATCATGGTGCTTGTGACACAAAAATATTTATTTTACTTTTCAGAAAAAAAAATATATATATATATACAAAAAAATCGAAAATGAGAAAAACCCAAAAAAATAGAAAAATATAGAAAAAGAAAAAAATAGAATAAAAGATGGAGGATAAAAAGAGTACGGGTGCCTACGCAAGACTGGTTACCAATAGGCTCGAGAAAACCTCCCAAATTTTAAGTTTTTGTACATATTTAATTTTCGAAAAATAGTCACAAGTACCAACACACTTAGTTGTCATACTTTGCTCCAATCAATTGGGAAGGAAAATCAAAATTTATATCATTAGAATTCCTATTGATTGGAAGGGATCCATGTATAATCGAAGGGGAAATTAATACTCTCAATTTTAAGGATATTTGTGAATTAGATTGTTCGATAATAATTTTTCTAGGGTTAGCATAATAGGGTCAATCATGGGGTGAATAAATTGTTCAAGGGAGAGATCATCAATATTTTAGAGTTCTAAATTTTTATTATCATGCCAATTGTACCAAACCAAAGTTCTAATTTAATTTTAAACAAGTCCTTGAGATTGTATGGTTTAACCTAGACCGGATCTTTGACCAGCTGGGATGTCATTGCTTGAGGACAAGCAACAATTCTAGTTGGGAGGCGTGATCAGAGTCAAAATAACGATGATTTACGTAGGGTTTTGGCTTAGGTTTTACATATTTTCTCACACTTATGTTTACTTTTTTAGAGAAAAAGGCTACTGTCACCATTCTTTATGTTTTATTGCAGAATACAGGTTTTGGGACTATTTTACACCAAATGGAGCTAGAATCAGGCCAATCGGATCAGCAACGCTCATCGACTAAGTCTCTGTTACGGTCCGTACTGACTAATACGGACCAAGCCTAGCATTGACCAGGAGATAGCGCTGGAAGCATTAAACCCTAACCGTCGAGGTCCTAATACGGACCGTATCAACTAATACGGTCCGTATCCGAAGGCGTCTCTTGGGAAATAACTGCCGACAGCTGTTTCCAGATTAATTTCTTAGCCTCCAATCAACCTCTACACGTCCCTACACTCCTATATAAGGCCCCTGGGCAGATAGAATTGGCATCTTTGTAATTAGGGTTAGATTTGATTAAAGAGAGAAGAGAGGAGTGATTGTAACCATGCCGTTCCGCGGCTAAGTTCCTTTTCTTAGGGCTAGGCAGTAAACCTTGTTACTCTTGATGTTTTGATATATATATTTCTGTTGATTATGGTTTCTTGTTGTTGTATCGAATATGCTTTTGTGATTTATTATCTCTTCATCTAATTTCAATGATCTAGTTTAAGTTCATTAGGGTAGTGACAGTGCTTTAATGACGATAGAAACTATTTGGATGAGTTAGCCTCGTTGAGATCTATTAGGTTTATGTGAAGAAAACCTTCGCGGGGAAACCATAAACCAGAACAACAAAACGGATGACCAAATTCCATCATTTGCGTAAGGTAAATCGCAGTGATCTGTGTAGTAATTTGGGAGATAAGAGACCCGATAGTTGCGTAAGGTAAATCGCATTGTCCTGAGTAGAGTCTCGATGAAAGATCTGTCATTCTGGCGTAACATAAATCGCAGTGACCTTTGTAGTTATCTTTCATAAAACAACAACAGGAAATCAGATGCAACAGGAATATATTGTCAAGGCGGATTGAGTGGCAGTGGTGTGCCGAAACCCTAGGAATTCTCATCTCTATCTTTATTTTAATTATTTTTAATTGTTTCCTAATTTACATTGATCAACAAACATCTCTCAATTTACAGATTTCATCTAGCCTTTCGAAAGATTGTGATTCGATCGCTCAAGGCACTGAACCAATATTTCCTGTGGATCGACCTCGCATATACTACTCGATAAGGATTGTGCGCTTGCAGTCCGAACCGATAGCATTTACGAGTTTATAAATATTAAAAGAAACATTGCTCTCTTTTGAGTGATCAGATACCTGCACCCGTTAAGCACCAAAACAAGGAAAGGTAAAACCGGTACAATCCCAACCGTTTAACCTACCCAGTTTTGCTAATCTATCCGCTAAAGTATTCAAACTCCTATCAATATGAACACAATTGAACAACGGCTTGGACTTAAAGACCTCCCAAAGCTTCAGAATAACCGTGAAAGCCTCCCAATCCACCTCTGTTGGAGGGTATCCATTAGAGACTGCATCCACCAGCACTTTACAATCCGATAAAAAGGAGCACTGAGAAATACCCAGCGTCTTTACGACCTCCCAAGCTGCCTCTAGTGCCAGAGCTTCCACCATTAGAGGACTGATACCCACAGCTTTTGCTGATCGATACTGCACTAGCTCGTCATTTTTAAAGACCACTATTCCCAGTCCACCCGACCAGCCAGGGGACCAGGAACCATCTATGAAACATGTATACTCGAGTAGTTGCGCAGGGGAGCTATTCGAGGCAGAGACAGGAGAAGGCAACTTACCAACTGGTACCGCCCCCATGTCGGTTTCCCATTGTATCGACTTAAAGTAGGAATTGAAGGTGGCCAGTGACGGAGCCGTTTTGCCATATGTACCATCGTTACGACAACGCCAAAGCGCCCAGATCGAGTTGAGGAACATGGACCATTGCCCGTCGTCCATCTCAGGGCTAAGCTGTAGCAGTACCTGCAACAAAGAAGATGAAGCTCCGCAACCCAATTCAGCACTCTCCGCTATGAAGATGCGTGATGCATTATCAGCAAAAGCGTTGAGCGATCTAATTCTAACCCCATCATAGAACTTGCGAAGCCCAAAACCCGATGCATAGCCAATTCCAAATTAAGAAATGCATCACGCATCTTCATTGCAGAGAGTGCTGAATTGGGTTGGGTCAATAGTAGAACGAATCTTGATATTCCGATAGCTTTCAAGTACTTCTTTTAGCATTGTAAACTTCCAGTGTTAGAGCACAGTAAACTAATCCTGGAATGAAGAAAATAAAATATAATTCAGTTTGTTTAGATATATAACAAAGGGATAAAGGGTGACTGAATAGTGGGACAAAATGACAGTTGAAGAACGTTCAAGAATAAATAAATAAAAATGATCTTAGGGGATCTCACCAAGGTTTTCTAATACCTGAACAACGTTGAAGTGTGCTAGGTGTTTATCAGGTCTGGCCATCTTAGGTCCTTCGCCAGTTAACGTCTTGAACTTAGGCACGGTGTATCCTTGCGGATAGGGGAGAACATCAAATGCTGAGGGATATGGTCTCCCTGTCTTCTTGAATGGTGGAAGACCAGAGCCCGCGCCGACGACTTGGAGTTGGTTAGATATCAACTCTTTAACTTCTCTTTTTGTCAATGTTTGTGTTGTGGTAGTGTGTTGAGGACCGGTCGTCTCTCGCTGTTTCCTTGTCCCTTCTTTGCCTGATGCTGATCCTTGGTTGGCAAAGAATTGCTTCATCATGTTGAACATGGTTAAGCTCTCGTCTGCCTGCTTCTTCAAGCGTGCTAGTTCTTGGTCTCTGAGTTCTAAATGTCTTTGCAGTTGCAGCACCATGTCGCCTTCAAGCAAGATTGGCTCCGGTGCGAAGTAATTCAAATATAAAAAAAGAACCGAACCAAAGTAATTCAAAAACCAAACCAAATATATACAAGTTGTTGACATTACACATCAGTCGGTTCGATCTTTTCGGTTTTGAAAAATCAAAATTGAACCAAATATAAAAAACCCAAAGTAATTAAAAAATTCAACCAATCCGATCCATTTAAACTGAAAAATCGAACCATTTAATCCAAACTTTTTCAGTTCGGTTGAAAACCAAATAAACTAGACCCAATAAACACCCCTACATGCAAGTTCTTTATACAAGAAAGGAAACCGTTACAATACATGAACCTAAAAGTATCAGAGCCAATCAACAATTAGTCCTTTTGAGTGGGAGACTTATCTCGTGGTTCAACCAGCCGAAGTCCTCGAAGTCCTCCTCAATTCCCTCAGGCAAAGGTAGATCCTCTTCTTTGAGTTTGAGACTTATCGTATGGTTCGACCAGGCGTAGACCTCCCAGCGCTCATCAATAACGTCGGGCAAAAAAGGTACATCTTCCTTGTTCAGTGATAAATGCATTTCCTTGTTCAGTGATAAGTGCATTTCCTTGAGATTGAGAAACCCCCCTGAACCGAGAGAATCTAGGAGCAACTGGTCATTCACAGACATCTCTAGTTTTCCAACTGTGCAAAAGGTTGATGGTAACTTCTTTAGTTTTGGCCACAATAATATGGAGAGCTTGTAGAGGCGTGGCAAAATTTCGTGCCCAGTAGCCACATCAGACCACTCTTCTAGCTCTGGCATGCCACCCAGTTCTAGCTCGACTAATTGTGGGAATGCCGCATCACCACCATAGAACTCAAAATGCAAGCACTTAATCAAAGGTAGATAGGAAAGCTGTAGGACCTTCAAAGAAGGAGCTTGTCCGATAGAATTTAGACTCCGAACTGCCGTGAGACCAATGAGTTTAAGTGTTTTAAGGGATCTAAGCTTCTGGAATTCTGGAAGGGTTTCACACTTGAAACATGATTGTAGTGTTAGGTGAACCAGATTCGGTACGTAGTTGCGAGTTCATCAGCCACTTTGGGAGTATTTTGCCTAGATAACCTTCAATCTCTAAATTGGAAAGCATATTTGGTGGGTGCAAGTTTTCAAGTATATGCTCAACTTGTGCAATATCAATATTGTATTCTAGTTTTACGATAATTTCAAAATACTCGTACATGCTTTTCTCTAATTCCTCTGTATCAATACTCTTTCTTTCATTATTTGTACAAGCATGTAAATTCCATGATAGCTTTAGATCTCGCAAATCATTTTTAAGAATCAGTTTAGCCTCTTTCGCTTCTTGTTGCGTTTGCACATTTTCTAAGCCTTTTATTTCTAGCTTCTCCTTGAGATCAAGTTGACCCAACTCTGTCATGCTACATTTGGTCTTGCCACCTGGCACAAAAATTGACATACTACGGAGATGACAAAGATCTCCAATCCCACAAGGTAAGCACTCGAGGGATGTATCTAAATCAAGATGCATGGATGAGGCTTCTCATCTCCCTTATTTTGCTCGGGAGTTCATGCAGAAAGTAACAACGTTTAAGTCGGAGTGACTTTAGATTTATGAGATTCGCAATAGACTCGGGCAAACTTTCAATAATCTGGCAACAAGTAAGATCTAAATCCTGTAAACTCCTAAGTTGACCGATAGAATCGGGCAAAGAGAGGAGCTTATAGCAAGAACAAAGATTTTGTATTATTCGGTTTTCAAAAATATAAGTGAACCAATCAAATTAAAATTGTCAACCAAATAACAACCGAATCAAAATAATAAAAAAAAAATTCAGTTTGTTTAGTTGAACCGAAATAAAAGATATTAAATTTTAAAAGATCAAAACTCAATACACACAAATATATTTAATAATCATCGTAATAATTATAAATTATATAATAAGTTGTTCACATTGTACACATTGTTGAATTCCATATAGAAAAACCAAACCAAATATAAAAAACCGAACCAAAGTAATTCAAAAACCAAACCAAATCTATACCGAACCAAATATATATAAGTTGTTGACATTACATAACGGTCGGTTCGGTCTTTTTGGTTTTGAAAAATCTAAATCCAATCAAATATAAAAAACTGAAGTAATTCAAAATTCAACCAAACCAATCCATTTAAACCATAAAATCGAACCATTTAATTTAAACTTTTTCAGTTCGGTTAAAAACCAAATAAGCCTGACCCAATAATTTAAACACCACTACATGCAAGTTCTTTATACAAGAAAGGAAACGGTACAATACATGAACCTAAAAAAAATCAGACCCGATCAACAATTACAGTCCTTAATATATGTCAAGCCCAAACCTGACCTGCCTGCTAAAAAATCAGGCCCGACCTGCTTGGCCAAGCAGAATGGACCTAAAAATTAATGCCCGGACCATCTATGAACCTTTCCTCCATACCCACACCTGTCTGCCCTTGCTTGTCCATGCCCATGAGCTGCCTTACCTGCCCATGCCTGGCTCGGTCCATCCATGGCCAACCACACCAAATAGACAACAATTATACAATCCGAACAACAGAATAAATGGATTATACAAACATTACACAACAAAACAATACATAATACATAGTTTCACATAGTACTGCATAGTCTTACACGAAATAATAATTGGATTACAAACAAAATACATAGTTTAACAGGTTAAACAAAATAATAAATGGATTATACAACAACCACCATTCGCCTAATACTTCTATTACTCTGACCTGCACAATTTAACGCAATCAGTTTTCAGAAATATCAACTCTAATTTTAAGCTATTCGCCTAATACTTCTATTAATTTAACAACTTCACTGGAATAAATTGAGCTGACAGAATGAATTGTTGGCAACCAACGACTTAAATTAAGCTGACAACTTCACTGGAATTGATGGCAGCAGCTTACTCAAATACTCGAATACTAAAATTATTGGCAGCAGCTGAATACTAAAATTACTCAAATACTAAAATTGTTGTCAGCAGCTTACTCAAATACTAAAATTACTAAAATTGCTTTACACTTTTTAATCAATCAGCTGATCTGATTCATCTCAAAACAACATTTGCAAAGCATAAAACAACAAAATCTTAATTTAACAATTTCAAGCTATGGACACCTTACAAATGCTTACTATTCATTTTTTATTTAAATAATCACATATAAAGAATGGTTACCTCAAGGTCCTCAACATCATTAGTAATCACCGAGCAATCACTTTAATCTTCACCTTCATCTAAATCATCACAATATGTTTTAAATGGATTACCCTCACTCAAATCTGAAAAAAAACAACAACTAAGAGTTAAATGAAAATACTACAAAATGTGAAATTTTAATGAAGAGTACCAATTCTTTATTTGAAATGTCCCAAGCTAGCTGCAACCAACCCTATAGTTGAAGCAGTATTTTACCAAATTAATTTTAATGGTAAAGTAACTGAAATAAGACAATCATTTTCTGTAAACAGTAGTTAAGTATCAAATCATCAAATGGAAAACTTAATTAAAGAAAAATAATACTTTACGCTACCCATCCGAATCATGATAAACTGTTAATAGTGGTTGAACTTACGAACAAAAGCTTATGCTTTAAATTGTACGATAATTTATTGATTTCTTCTTTGAAGAAAATATTTGTTTATGTTGTCCCTTTCAATATTAATTTCTTACCAATCCAGAGCATAGTACCAGACTGACTGGAACTAACTTTCAGGCTCAGATTATACGGAGGTAACTACGGAGGAGAGGCGAGAGATAGAACTTAAGAAAATGGATATACAAAATTCAGTCAAAATCCAAAAAGTTTAAGAAAAATTGAGAGAGAATTTACCTAGAGAGCCGAGCCGACAGAGGAGAGGCGGCACACGCAGAGGTGAGAGAGGTGGCGAAGAGGGACGGTGGTGGACCGGCGAAGAAAGAGAGAAACGGTTGCGTGGCAGCATGGGGCGAGGAAAGAGAGAAACAACGAGAAAGAGAAGTGAGTGGCTGAGGCTCAAGTGAACAGATCGCTAATCAAAACCTTAGCTCAGTTTTTTTTTTCAAAATAAAGGCCCAACGGCCTGCAGGTAGGCTCTGGTTAAAATTCTGTGCTTGACCTGATCCGTCTCTAGACCCGGTCTTACCTGACCTGTTACAATATCGGGCCGAGCTGGTAGAGAGCCAGGTCGGATGGATATGAGCGAGCCGACAGGTTACTAAGCTAATTTATCACCCAACCGTTCAACCAGCCCAAGGCCTTGAAGCCCTCCTCAATTCGCTCAGTGAATTCATCCTTGCGTCTGAGAATTATCATGTTGTTCGTCCTTATGACGGTCTGGAAGTGCTCCTCAATTACCTCAGGCACAGGTACATCTTTCTTTTTCCCTGATAAGTGCAGATCCTCGAGATTGGGAAATCCCCCTGAACCGAGAGAAGCTAGGAAGCCAAGGAGCAACTGGTCATCCACAAACATCTCTAGTTCTTCAACTGTGCAAAAGGTCGACGGCAATTTTTTTAGTTTTGGGCACAGTATTATTGAGAGCTTGTAGAGGCGTGGCAAAAATTCATGCCTAGCGGCCATGTCAGACCACTCCTCTAGCTCCGGCATGCAGCACAGTTCTAGCTCAACTAATCGTGTGAATGCCGCATCACCACTGTAGAACTCACAATCCAAACACTTAATCAAAGGCAGGCAGCAAAGCTTTAGGACCTCCAAAGAAGGAGCTTGTCCGATAGAATTTAGACTCCGAACTTCCATGAGACCATTGAGTTCAAGTGTTTTCAGGGACCTAAGCTTCTTGAATTCTGGAAGGGTTTCACACTTGAAACAAGAATCTAGTTTAAGGTGAACCAGATTTGGTAGTTGCGAGTTCATCAGCCACTTTGGGAGTATTTTGCCTAGATAACCTTCAATCTCTAAATTGGAAAGCATATTTGGTGGGTGCAAGTTTTCAAGTATATGCTCAACTTGTGCAATATCAATATTGTATTCTAGTTTTGCGATAATTTCAAAATACTCGTACATGCTTTTCTCTAATTCCTCTGTATCAATACTCTTTCTTTCATTATTTGTACAAGCATGTAAATTCCATGATAGCTTTAGATCTCGCAAATCATTTTTAAGAATCAGTTTAGCCTCTTTTGCCTCTTGCTGCGTTTGCACATTTTCTAAATTTTTTATTTCTAGCTTCCCCTTGAGATCAAGTTTACCCAACTCTGTCATGCTACATTTGGTCTTGCCACCTGGCACAAAAATTGGCAGAGTACGGAGATGACAAAGATCTCCAATCCCACAAGGTAAGCACTCGAGGGATGTATCTAAATCAAGATGGATGAGGCTTCTCATCTCCCTTATTTTGCTTGGGAGTTCATGCAGAAAGTAACAACATTTAAGTCGGAGCGACTTTAGATTTATGAGATTAGCAATAGACTCGGGCAAAGTTTCAATCATCTGGCAACAAGTAAGATCTAAATCCTGTAAACTCCTAAGTTGACCGATAGAATCGGGCAAAGAGCGGAGCTTATAGCAAGAACAAAGATTTAGTATTATTAGGTTGCAGAGTTCTCCAATCGAGTCCGGTAGATTCTCGAGATAAAAACAACTCCCCAAATCTAGAGTTGTTAAATTCTGGAGGTGGCCAATATCTGAAGTTAATGCTTCTAAATTAGTATGTGACAGATCAAGATACCTTAAGTGTGCAAGTTTTCTCAAAGAGATGGGCAATTCTTTTATAGGGTAATAATGGAGATAAAGTGCTCTTAGGAGTATGAATTTAGAGCATACATAATTAAGGAAATCTTTTTGCTGCTCGTGTTCTTCGCCTCTATTGATACCTGATGGGACTAGATATAAGGTTCTTAGATTTGAGGAAATTAATTCTGAGGATTTGAAAGTATCACATACGAGACCATTTTCACAAATGAAAGATGAGTATCGTGTGTTTTCTGTGATGTTTGTTATTCCATTGGGATCAACAATCGAGCATTCTTCACCGGCTTCATAGTTAGCCAAATCATGAATCAAGTCATGCATCTTAATACGGCATACTGTTGGGCCATCATCATGCAATTCCCCAACTTGAAAAAGGGATCTAGAGAGCAATTCCTCAACATACTCCATACCAACATCTTCTAATTCTTCTCTAGTACCCCTAGGCTGAATAAAACCTTCTGCAATCCAAAGTTGGATCAACACCCTAGTATCTATGGTTTCATTCTTTGGAAACAAGGCACAATATGTGAAACACAGTTTTAGATGAGGCGGTAAACAAATATAACTCAACCTTAAAGAAGGAAGAATTTCATCATCTACATCAGTTATGTTCAAGATATCATTATCCCTAATTGCTAGCCACTCCCTTTCCTTTCTCTTAAATCGCATCAAACTTCCTAAAACTTTTGCTGCTAAAGGCACTCCACCACATTTTTTTACTATTTGCTTTCCTATAGTCACAAAGTTCGAACTGGCCTCGTTTGTTCCTAGTGTAAATGCCCTTCTCTCAAACAATAGCCAGCAATCCTCCTTCGATAGGCCAGTTAAGATATATGGTGATACCGTACCCATTATGGAAGCCACTCGGGTGCTTCTAGTTGTTACTATGACTTTACTCCCCTTTGCACCGATTGTTAGCAAAGCCCTCAATCGATCCCATTTTTCGCTATTCTCATTCCACACATCATCTAGCACAAGCAAAAATCTCTGGCCTCCTAGCTGTTTTTTGAGTTTGTGCTGCATCAACTCTAGATTTGAATCAGAGTTGCTCTCTGTTACTAATCCCAATATGGAATTGGTAATTCTTCTAATATCAAAGTTATCATTGACACTAACCCATCTCAAATTTTCAAAATGTTTTTGTACTCTCTCATCGTTGTAAACTAATTGGGCAATCGTGGTCTTTCCTAGACCTCCCATGCCGACAATTGCCATGACCCCGATATCGTTTGCATTTCCCGTACTGATTAGGAACTCAATTACTTTTTCCTTGTCTTCCTCTCTTCCATAGACCTCAGACTCGATCACAAATGAACTAGACTCCCTCACCATGCTATCCTCCCCATTACCCTCTGTTGTTATCTTTTCTTGCAAATGGAATTTGGATCTCTCTGCAGCGATCTCATCTAATTTTTCCATAATTTTCTTTGCCTTGTGGGAAAATTTAGATCTGAACTTGATTGAGTGTGGAATCGATGAGAGCTTACATACCTTTCCCTTTAAGCCAGGTATATTCTTGTTTTTTGATTTACGAGCCTCTAAGGCTGCATCGTCGAGCAAATCGTCTATTTCGAAAGCCGCATCTTTTAGCTTCTTCAGCCACCCTTTCAGTGCCCTTCCCTTCTCTTGCTTCCCCTCAGCATCATCTAGTACATCTTGTATCGTCTTGAGGGTGCCTTCAAGCTTCTTTAAATCCTTGTTAGCACCACTTAGGAGACCATACTCTTTAATTAATTTGGTCCCCATCTTATCACAAACCAGTCTTACAAGACTAGAAGCGACAACTTCAGCCATTGCTACAGGTATTACTTTTCAAATCTGTTTAATTTTTCTCAAGGTAATTGTGGATTTGAGGATGAACTTTTGCAAACTAAAAGAGTTATAAGGAATGAGGTGAAATAAAATTTCTACGAGTGTTATGTGGAAATGATCAGAAGGTAGCTTTTGATAGAAAGTCTAGTCTTTGATACAATTAAAATTGAGATGGAAGGAAATTTCGAAGCACATTATGAGACATGGAAGAGAAGTTGCTATGGGATGCAAGTACAGTGTTTGATTTTTAATTGATTAGGTATGATAACTTTAGTAACTTTCACTTTATTAGTGCAGTGTGGGACCAAGTTGGTGAGGTGCTAAATTGTTGAAGAATATTGTAGCATGTAGTGGATCAAGACTTGGAATTATTATGTAGCATGAAAGTGACTTGAATTAGCCTGTATTTTAAACTAGCTCTAATGACCTTGTCTCTTTAATTAAAGGCTTAACTCTGTTCAGAGAATATCCTAGCTAGTGTATGATGGAAATTTATTTTTCATTTCTATAAAAAATACTAAGTATTTTATGGTTGTAACCAAGCACAGAGATTCAGTTTGTTTACTGTCTATTTTTTGACTAGTTATTTGTAATTAGAATGGGCATGTGGGTATAATTGAGTTATTATAATTGAACATCATGTGATTAATTATAACTACCAATTTTATTAATTTCATTTCATAAATATTTTGCATGTATTGTGTGCAAATTATAATGATGCAAAGGATACCTTCAATAAAATGCAGTAGGGGACCTTACCTAATTAAAACACTATTCTGAAGAAATAAAATAAGTATCTGACCATATAGCATATTTATGAAGAAATAAAATAAGTATCTGACCATATAGCAACCTAAACTATTTTTAAGCAATTAGAAGCAAACAACAAAATAAAAACAACTGTCCTTAAATTTTATGGACTAGTATACGGCGAGATTATTCACCATGGACATATCTTTTAACAAAATACAGAATTAGCCTGAAGTTATGATTCTTTAACTAGATCCAAAACCAATCTAACCCTCTTAGTTGAGCCCAATAACTCTACTAGTGATGGAAGAGGACGAGGCACCGGCACATTCCTGCTTCGGTACAGTTTTTTCAAGCTTTCCTTCATACCCATGCTGTTGTCCCCTCCATTTAGGGTCATCTCCATTTTCTCATGATTAACCTGCTCTTCTTCATTATCCTTAACACTCGTGTTCTCAGGCACACCACTGGATTGTTCAATGAAAGGTTCAACTGATACAATCTCCAGTTCTAAATCCTTTTTCATGGTTACAACAAAGCCTTCAGTTTTACCATTTTCACACTCGACTTCCTCGTATTCCCACAATTGAGTCTCTTCCAATCCCAACCTAGCCCTTCCAAATAGTGTTACCTCCTGCTCCTTCAAAGGCGAAGAAATCTTTCTTTTTCGATCATGATTAAAGTCCTCGACAACCGAACATGAAACATCTTTGAATTTTACCCCCTCAGACCTGCCATTATTTGTACCAGCATTTGTAACACATTTTATTGGGGAAGACAGCTTGAACAGCTTCCAAACCGGGTCATCTGCCTCTAGACGGGTTTTGAAGCAGTGTTTTTTTACGTAGGCCAGATCCATGGCCAAACAAGGTGGGGTTGTTGATACCACCCACTTGGGCTTGATATGACGTAGGGCCCACTCGAGCTCGTGTCTAGACGAGTGCATAGAGTAACATACGTGCCATATACCAATTTCATCCTTAACTGC
Organism: Carex littledalei; assembly: GCA_011114355.1. NCBI lineage: Eukaryota > Viridiplantae > Streptophyta > Magnoliopsida > Poales > Cyperaceae > Carex > Carex littledalei. The sequence continues at coordinate 12,225,603 of CM022080.1, read as the reverse complement.
TTCTGTTAGGCTCAGAATCTCTGCATCCTCATGATTTGCGTACCATTGTGTGGTAGGCCGGATAAATAGCGGTTCCGGCTCGTTGTTGGTACGTGCTTCTGTGAATTTTCTAATTGCCTTCTCACTTAGTTTAGGAAATCCAATTACCTGAAAAAAAAAATGAAATAATTAGAGATTCTAGTAAAAGCCCACAGAAATGTGCTCATATCAGTATGTACAGTCCATCATAGGTACTTGTAACTTACATGGAAGCGAGTAGATGAGTCATTTGTGATGACATCTGGTGCAATATGTGAGATGACATGAAAACAATCAGGGTCATTGATCTGGTCAACATAGATCTTTGACTGAAATTCTTTAGAAACTTCGATTAATACATCTTCTTGGCCAAGAAGGTCGCATGCAAGATACACCACCTGTGCATTCGGATGCATTCTAATGCAATTTTTCACCTACAATTAATGTAGTTGAGAACTAATTTAATTTAAAACACAATTAAATCCAGTAAATCTGAACTCCAGAAAGGTCTAAGTCAATGCTGGATAAATATCTCAATAAAGTAAGGTATAAATTTACTTGCCACCCCACCAATAAGGCATGGACTGTTAGGATAAATACCTCAATAGAGTAAGGTATAAGTTTGCCAGCATTTAATGGAGTACGCGTTTTCCTTTATAGTTAACACTACAAATTTTGAGTCTGAATAAAAGTGAGTGAGCGAAAATTGTGAGTGCTAATTGCAAATAGCAGAAATCTCGGCATTTACTATGCTGTATAAGCCGGGGATAATTTGCGAAATTCCATCAACAAGGTAGTTAAGAAATTATTACCAAGGAAAAATCTAAATAAGAAAATAAATTGATTGTAAGAACCTGTTGGATGGCAGATTGTTTGGAGGGGATTTGGAGGGAGCACCGGCCGAAAGTGCAATCAAGAAATGCATAGTCAAGCTGAGATAAATTCTCAATATCCTTTTTGTTGCAAATATATTTTGTAGGCAATTTTTTTACAACATCTTTTGTCAGCCTACAATCCCCTGTATGTAGCAAATTCCCAAATGTACCCTCAAACAAGAACATCACTGCCCCTGAAATTACAACAAAAAAATTGTATGAAACAAATACAAAAGAAGTAAAAATAATAAAAAATATTAAAATATAATGGAGGAGATATCAATACCAGGACAGTGATTCGCATCATATGCAGTGACCTTAAAATCACCTTCAGGATCTTTTACTGTAATTCTCCTCCCAATCTCGATTTCCACAAATATTGACTTGTCAAGCTTGAAAAAATCATAACAGAAGGTGAAAATACTGTCAGTAAAGACCATGAAAAAGTGTAATTTATAAAAAAAGAAAAATGAGAAGTTAAATTCCACTTTGTTCCTTAAGGCGCTGAACAATTTGCAATTTGGTCCCAAATTTTTTATCATGTTAAATATGGTCCTTAATCAATATGATAATGCACCTTTGGTTTTTAATTTTAATTGGGAGTATACATCTGTAATTCAATATGTAAAAGCGGGTAAAAGCAAATAATAACACCAAAGAAGTTATTTTTATCAAAATAAAACCACCATGTTAGAAATATATTTCACCTGAGGGAAATAGTGTAGAACAAGGAACTTGGTTAGACGTGTGGCATAAACGGGGTATGAGAAGTGGGCCCCAATCCCGGCAATGTGGTCCCGGTGCGCATGTGTCAAAAAATGGTGCCTCTTCTCGTCTGACGCAGGACTCCACGTGTCCACAGAGAAAGGTAACCCCTTCGGCATCTCTATTGGCATTTTCCCCTCTTTTTTCCTACCCTCTTTCTCTCTTCTTGGTCCGTCTCTCTCGCTTTCCTTAAAATTTGAGATGGATTGAGGAGATCGATTGGAGGGAAGAAGAGGCGGGAACCGCGGGATCCGGGAATTAGAATACAATTCACCTGAGGTAACAGAAATTTTGGGATTAGATATGAACCGTCCGATCTGCTACAGCACGAAAAGTAAAGGTCCCCGTAATTTCCATCTCGGCCCGGATTCGCCCGTATTCTGATCGGACGGTTCAGATATAAAATCAAATATATTGTTACCTCAGAGAATGCAACTCCGGGAATTGGCAGAGGGAGACTCAAGGACATTCTTGTATTTGTTGGAGCCCGGTTTGTCATTAAATGACTGGACCGTAATTGAAACGCAATTTGTACATCCTTTACGGGCTGAGATTAACCCCAGTATAAAGCCCATATTTCAATAACAAAATCAGAGAAAAAATAAACCAGGTTTCCAGTGGAACGGACTGATATCTCGTGTGCGTGTGTACAGTTATTGACATTTGGACCCCACAATATCAAAATCGCTCCATTCCGAATAAATGCCTGTGGGTCCCGGAGTTAAGATACTCGCGACACTGCTACGAATTTGAGCCCTTCGCAGAGGATTTCGACTTGATATTACCCTAGAAGCTTGCCTGGCATTTATACTAGGGTTTAGAGTTTAGTTCTTCTTTCTTCCTGCCGCCGCTTCCTCTCTCTCTCTCTCGTTCTCGCTCTCTCTCTCTGCGCGTGTAAGAGTAGCCATGGCGGAACAGGTACCGGATCTCTTTTGTGGTCTCTGTCTAGATATGTAATCTGCTCATATCGATATTTCTTTGATGCTCCGTTTTGTTATGTGATTATCCTTTCCTGTTGCTTTTTTTTTACCTAACGAAAAGTAGATCCGAACAAATAAATGTAGTGCTTATATTTAATTACCTCATTGCAGACTGAGAAGGCATATCTCAAGCAGCCCAAGGTTTTCCTTAGGTGAGATTACTTTTAGAGTTTTTTATATAAAATTATGATGATTCTTGGGGCACCTCAGACTGATAAACAAAGGGAAAAAAATGGTTGATTGGTTTTATGTGCTGCAGCTCAAAGAAATCTGGAAAGGGAAAGAGGCCAGGGAAAGGTGGCAACCGTTTCTGGAAGAGTATCGGCCTTGGTTTCAAGACCCCGAAAGAGGCTATTGAAGGTAAATTTATCTACTATTATCAGCTTAGAGTAGGTTTTTTATGAACTTGGACCAAATTTTGATACCAGTTTTATAAAAACCCTAGTTTGATTTCCTATTGTTTGTCTATGAAGAAATTCTGAATGCGACATTGAAATCATTCAGCCAGTAAGTAATTCATACTGGTAGAACATTTATTATGGTAGTGGTTCTCCTAAATTTACCTAAATTTTGCATTTGGTAATTCATACTGGTAGAACAAGCAATGAGGTTGCAATGAGATCAATTTACCTAAATTTTGCTATTGATTAAAGTTAACCAAGCCAAGCTAAGTGTAAAGTGTGACTAATCTTAATTTAATCCAGCAATTATACTCGAGATAACATTGAGAATAAAAAAACAAAGGATGGAAGTTAAAAAAGGCAAAGAGATACACATCATGAATGTGTACTAATATTTTGTGTTATAATGCTAATTGCCAGTATTGTATTGTCTTAATCAGGGACTTACATCGACAAAAAATGCCCTTTTACTGGAACTGTGTCAATCAGAGGCCGCATTTTGGCTGGTACCTGCCACAGTGCAAAAATGAATCGGACCATTATTGTCAGAAGGAACTACCTCCATTTTGTCAAGAAGTATCAGAGGTAAACTTCTAGTTGCCAATTATAATTCTCATTTTTCTACTTATGATACATAACATCCATCACTATTTTGGGCTCTCCTATACGTGCTACTTGAAGAACCTTAAAAAGTATCATCAAATCATGTGTATAGTTGTTTTGTGCCTAAACTACCTTGGTTCTTTCTTTCTTTGCATGGTTGTAAAAGAATCGTACTTTTGGCATGTATTGACCACTTAAGAAATGGACTTTTATATGGGTAGGTTTTTTATTATCTTGCTTGTTTTGTAGGTCATTCAAACTTTGTAGGGTTTTCAAATAATTTTTGGGGATGTTCTTGAGAATATTCTGGTCATTACTGTTATCTAAATTTCCAAATAAATTTAACCTTTTATATTTCCTTTTTTTTCTTAATTTATTTCAGGTATGAGAAGAGGCATTCAAATATCCCAGCCCACATCTCACCATGCTTCCGTGTGAAGGAAGGAGACCATGTGATCATTGGACAGTGCAGGTATATCAATTCACGACCAACAAAATGATATGTTTTTGTATTTGAATAAAAGTAAAATCAATATCCAATTTTTTTTGGGACATGAAACAGATAATACGTTTTAACTCCATTTCAATTAAATCTTTCAGGCCATTATCAAAGACAGTGAGGTTCAATGTATTGAAGGTGATTCCTGCTGGTTCTGCTGGGGGTAGCAGTAAGAAGGCTTTCATTGCTGTCTAGAACTCTTTTTCTATGTTGGGCTATTTTGAATCAGATGTTGTCTTTTCGAGTAAAATTTTTAGTAATGTTCATCAGTTTCTGGTGTTGAATTTTCATATACTTTGATGTGGAGCCCTTTTTGAAAAGATTTAGTTTTTTGTCCATGTTCGAATCAATTATCACGTAGAATCTGGCGTGTTGGCTTTTATTTTTTTCTTTTAAAGCAAATATCAAGGAATCTCAATTTGGGAAATGCTGGTTATGTGGATTGTGTTATTATATTTGATAGCTTTTACAAAAAAAAAGTAGTACCTGCAAATAAGCTAAGGTCATTTTCACTGCTTAATTAAAGGGTTGTAGCCTAACAATTTGTACTGAAAAATTGAGAACAAGTTAGAATTGTAAATTTCAACTTTTTTAAATTCCTTGGTGCAAGTAGAAGTTAAAAACGAATAAAAAGAAATTGGTAAATATTTCTCCGCGTTGTACCATTTCCATGCGAGTAAAACTAGTGCGTTCTTAAGTAGTTAAGTTCACCGATCCCTTTGTGAACTCAACTCTAAAATAGAGTTGAATATATTGAATTGGTTTTAAACGATGAATTCAAACTGTTGAAACCCTTCTTCCTTACGAGTGATGTGTTTACATGCAAAAAAATTAAATTTTCGAATTAATTTTGTAGAGTCAAGTTGTAAAAATTGTTCAAAAAATTGATGCATTAAAATTAATTCATAAACCTTCTAATTTTGACCGCTTGACTTTATGCTAAATTAATTTGAAAGTTCAAAGTTTTTGTATCACTTTTAAGGTAAATGAGTTTTAATAGTTCAGATTTGTCGTTTGAAACCAATTCAATAAATTTTAAACTTGAGTTCACACAGAGTTGGTGAACCTAACAACACTAGTTTTACTCTTTCCATGCTGCCTATAATTGAAGCTAGTCCATTACGCATCGATGAGAATGATTTGATGTTTTAAGAGTACAAGCTACTCAGAAACACTAGCTAGAGAACGATGGATAGATATAATTCCAGCCCAAATATGGCCCAAATACAACATTTAGAGTAGAGTGGGAAAAATGGCACGGCGGAGCCTGCTCCGTCACGGAAAGGCACGGTTACGGCACGGAACGGCACGACACGCGTGTTAGTTACATGCCGTGACTATTCGTGTGCCGTATTCATCTTTTGAAACTTTAGCACGGCACGGCACGTAGTCAAGCGAGTCACGTGTAATTAGGACCATTAAATATTGATTTAATGGTGAATCTTGAATAAACTAACATAAGTTATGATTAAATGGTCACGCGAGTCACGTATGGTCACGGCACGTTTAGGCAAGACGTGACTCACGTGGCGTGACCATGAGCGTGCCGTGACCACCTCTTGATATTTTGGCCACGGCACGGCACGGCACGTAAAAATTAACCTTGTCATGGCACGAGACTAAAGTCACGACGTGTTAGTCACGGTAAAGCACGTTTTTTCCACTCTAATTTAGAGTGTGTAGGTTCATAAGATTAGTATGAGTTGCACAACTCTAGCATGTTTTATGTCATATGGTTTGTGTTTAGTTCTTCTCTTCTATTTAAGCATCATCATTGTATTCAACTTTTCAAGTTTAAATGAATAAAAATTTTGTTATTTTTTTCTTTACAATTATTGTTGTTGAGGATTATATATGAGCAATTTGAAAATTTGAGATTCTCAAATCCAATGAAAGGATTTTTCCTCAGTAGTGAGAATCTCAAATGTTCAAACTTTGCTTTTATATAATCTCAATTTCTCGGTTTGCCTCAAATACTATATGAAAAAGAAAGCTTGAAGATGTGCTCTGGGAAGGAGTTGAGGTTGCATCAAACTTCTCTGTCATGCCTAAATCTCTCTCCAACCCCATTACTCCATAAGTAAGCCTTCAATCAAAGTGAAACAAAAAGATGCACAAGAGCCACTTCAACTGTTACCATGATGAAATGGAGACCTAACATGATCAAAATTACTGAATATGAAGTAACAATCACAACTCACAAGCATACATGGCAAAAGCTAAAAACCCAAGTTCCCCCAATCTCCTAAACTACCACACACATACACACTTTTCTATAATAAAAAATCAAACTCATGACGTTTATTAATAATAGATACTGGTTTTACATTAGAAAGCCACACATACACAATCTAAGGAGTGTTAAATCACGGTAAGGAAGTTTTGGTGGTACAATTAGGAAGTTTCAAGAAAAGTATAATGTCATATATTAAAAAAAAAACATTCCTCCCAACTAATGATAGGTAAATCAACTATCATCATATTTACGCATCTAGTCAGAGCAATCAATAATTTACCTTGCTAATGTTATATATCTATATATAGAAAATAAAGCTAGCATGTTCTTAAGCTTATTAAAAAAACTTGGTGAGCTCAACTCGAGAATCTATCATGTTAGTTTCAAATAACAAATTTTAGCCATTAAAATTGTTGTGTAAATATAATGAAGCAATTATTAATGATTATAATTTGTTATATTTGACTAGGGATGGTAATAAGTCTGGCAGGACGGGTTTGTGTAAAGCACGAATATATATTCAAGGATTAAATATTTTCATATTTTGTATTTCTATCATAACTCTGATTTTGTAAAAAAAAAAAAATGTAACAAAACACAGAGACCGTAATTGACAAGGGAAAACAAGTTTGATATTGTATATTGCTCTTACTATGGGCAAAGCAAATAAAATTTAGGTCGCATTTTTAGATTTCAAGTTATAAAAAATAAATCATATATATAGGTCTCTCTGTGTAATTATCTTTCACAAAATTTCAACATATATATATATATATATATGTATGAGTGAGGCTATGGTGCTATGCATAGCACGGATGGCTAGTGTACTACGGCTCAATATGGTACTTTTTAAAATCCTAACGGTCGATCCGAACCGTTCAATGTGATAACCATATGAATATGTACTTGCAAACTAAATTTTATATTTTTTCGAATTTTTTTACTATTTTTTTAGATAGGTACAATTTTGATGGTCCAGAATTTTCAGAAAACACTGATTTTTCTACCTATCTAAAAAAATAGTAAAAAAATTCGAAAAAATATAAAATTTAGTTTGCAAGTACATATTCATATGGTTATCACATTGAACGGTTCGGATCGACCGTTAGGATTTTAAAAAGTACCATATTGAGCCGTAGTACACTAGCCATCCGTGCTATGCATAGCACCATAGCCTCACTCTCTCTCTCTCTCTCTCTATATATATATATATATATATAGAGTATGGCTAATGTGCTTCCTCTAGAACTTCGGCCTCGTGCTTCCGGGGGCATATCTTAGTGTTTGATGTTCAAACAACAAATTCAAACCGTTAGATGTTCAATCTATATTAAAATGTACTTGGAGACCAAATTTTACATTTTTTGGAATTTTTTTACTATTTATTAAGCCACTTTGAAAATTCCAGATCATATGGTCCAGACTGTTTTTACTGTTCACCCGGATCTGAAATTTTCAAAGTGGCTTAATAAATAGTAAAAAAATTCCAAAAAATATAAAATTTGGTCTCCAAGTACATTTTAATATAGATTGAACATCTAACGGTTTGAATTTGTTGTTTGAACATCAAACACTAAGATATGCCCCCGGAAGCACGAGGCCGAAGTTCTAGAGGAAGCACATTAGCCATACTCTATATATATATATAGGATTTGGCTAATATGCTACGCGTAGCATAGAGCCTCTCCGTGCTACGGCTCATTTTTTGAGTTTTCAAAATCCTAACGGTCGATCCGAACCGTTCAACATGATCTCCATATTAATATGTACTTGCAAACCAAATTTTACATTTTTTAGAATTTTTTTACTATTTATTAAGCCACTTTGAAAATCGCTGATCCAATGGTCCAGCAGATTTTACTGTTGTGTACAAATTAGTGTTTTTTCAAAGTGGCTTAATAAATAGTAAAAAAATTCTACAAAATGTAAAATTTGGTTTGCAAGTACATATTAATATGGGGATCATGTTGAACGGTTCGGATCGACCGTTAGGATTTTGAAAACTCAAAAAGTGAGCCGTAGCACGGAGTGCTCTATGCTACGCGTAGCACGGTAGCCATGTCCTATATATATATATATATATATATATATATATATATGTTACATTATGAATCCTTGATTTAATTAAAAATACATAAAAGGGCCTATTTGTGAAGATTTATTTTTAAATTATGCAATATTATAAAAGTGGAGGGACCTATGTGCAAAAATACCATATATTAATATAACCCCTTCCTTCTTCTCTCTAATTTCTGCCATTAAACACTTCAAATTTCGTGAGGGCTAGGTCTTTGGCCGAACTAAAGAGAGAAAGAGAGAGAGAGTGAAATCGAGCACGAAATCGGGTCGAAATTGTCGGAAAAAGGAGATTCGAGCTAATTGGACGATCGTGATCAGTTCTAAAGCTTCAATTTGGTATATATCTTCCTTCTTTGTAATCTTTGGAAAGCCCTAAATTGTTCGAGTTGTTGTATTTCTTTGAGAATTCGAATTTAAGTTCGATTGATTCGATATAACTCGATATTCGGTTTGATTTGTATTGAATCGATTGGTTTTCTTGTGAAATTGGAAAAGGGTGATTTAGGGTTTGGTAAAAATGGTGGAATTTGGGGAAATTTCTAAGGTTTCAGGTGTTATACACCATTTGGATCTGAATTGATCGAGTTATAATCGTTTGAACATCTCGGTTCGTATTGTTCGATTGAATTATTCGTTTGAGCTGAATTTTGGAATTAGGGTTTATGCCAATTTTATACCAATTGAATATATGGTTTAATCGTGTCGATTCTTGATAAATTAGATGTAAATATACCATGTCGAACCAATGATACGTAGCAAGAGTTAACCGTATCGAAACCCGATCGAAACGACCTAAACTAGGACCTGAAAACATGGTTCTGTGTGCTTTATTGCGGACCGGAATAGATCCTTTACGGGCCGCAAGGGGAACAGGGGACTTAACCAAAACAAATACAGACTGATAACTCTCTGGAAAGTTTGGTTGCGGGCCGCAATAAAACCATTACGGGCCGCAATGAACTTGGCAGAAAACATAACTCTCTGGGAGGGTTGTCTGCGGGCCGCAACAGATTCTTTACGGGCCGCAATACACACCAGAAATTCAGCAAATGGGTATTTTGTGTTGTCTAAACCTAATTGGTTGAACCATGACCTAAACCTATACCACTAGGACCCGTATACGACCACGAAACAGTGTTTAACCTAATTTAACCCGGTTTAACCTACGGGATATCAATCGGTTGTTTTAATCGAATCTAAACGAATAAATAGGTGATAAACCTACGGGGCATCGGATCTCGGGATCGTTCGAGACGCCTGAGTCTTAGACGAGTACGCGATATACTCAGGTGCGGGGTTTCTGGACTTGTTTGATAGTTTATATTCAGAATTAAACTGTGTTTCTTTTGACATGTTGATTATTGGTTGAATTGCATTATCGGATTGTGTTGCATATGCATTGCATTGCCCTAATTAATTGGAACTCGGATTGTTTATCTGATTGATCTGCATACTGGTATGGTATTCTTTGTGTATTGATCTGAATGATCTAATTTGGAATTTAAAAGTCACCGTGATTTATATCACCATCGGTTGGTGGATATGGCATTACCGTCCCCCACCGTGGCGACGACACCCAGGGGGTGTGTTCGGATTTGTCAAAGTCTGTGCACGGACTTTGACGACCCAGTATTCTAAAGCTTTAGTTTGTCTGGCCCTCAGCAGTTCCCAGTACCGGTTGGGATGAGGGGTAAGTGACTCTGTATTATGAATTGGACTATATGTGACTTGTGTATCGGATGGCATTACCCAGGGGGTGAATGCGTTTGAATGGTCGATTGGTTTTAAATGTATCGGAGGCATTACCCAGGGGGTGAATGCGGTTGGACTGTCATTTGGTTTTATATGAATTTTTCCGGATATGAAATGGAACCAGACTTATATTTAAACGGTTAAACCTATAACTACCAGATATTCTGAGTTCGAGTTAAACCAAATATTGTGTGATTGAATTTCGATTTGGCAATTCCTGAGTTGGTTTTCATTTGGCTTATTGATGTCGGTTTATGCGTTCATGTTTATATATATCATTGTGAACTGTTCTGAGCTTTATTTGTGTTTATTTTTGAATATAACCTGTGATTGCAAGTCCAGGAGCGAAACGTGGCAAATTTATCGCACTGAGAATTTATTTCTCACCCCCTCTTTGGGTTATCTTTTCAGGTTCCGGGTCAGCAGATCCGAGAGAGACACGAGGTCGGTAGGCCTGGTTATTCCGCTGCTTAGACTGTCTGGTATGGGGACATTAGAGATTATGTATATAGTTATGTTTTGGTGATGTACATATATAGTCTCTATGTCATTTTGTGATACGTATCCATCGAGATACGGGGTTGTATGATATTACCTGACCAGCTGGGAGTTATGTTATTTGTTTGTTTGGTTGTTTGTTTATGTTTTAAATTCTTATTATATCGTAATTGCCTTGTAGGCATACGGGAAACCGTATGTCTACGGCAGGAGAGCACCTGTCGCGCCTCGTTGGGCCGCGGGGTGTGACAATATATATATATATATATATATATATATATATATATATATATATATATATATATATATATATATATATATATATATATATAGAGGTTGGCTTCAAAATGTTTGTTCCTAGACCGTGGAACAAATGCTTCGGTTTTACATTTTCAAAGTTCAAACAGTCGATCCAAACTGTTCAATATTCAATCTATATTAAAATGTGCTTGGAGACCAAATTTTATATTTTTTTTGAATTTTTTTACTATTTATTAAGTCAGTTTTAAAATCACTGTTTTCAATGATCCAGAAATTTTTCACTGTTTATTAAAATCAGCGATTTTAAAACTGACTTAATAAATAGTAAAAAAAATCCAAAAAATGTAAAATTTGGTCTCCTAGCACATTTTAATATAGAGATCACATCTAACGGTTTGGATTGACCTTTTGGACTTTGAAAATCGGAAAACTAATTGGTTGCACCACGGCTTCGGAACAAATATTTTGATATTAGTCAACCTCTATGCATATATATATATATATAGAGTGAGTCTATGGTACTATGCATAACACGATTTGGTCCGTAATACAGATTAATATTTTCGTTTTCAAAATCCTAACGGTCCAGAATATTGAACCGTTCAACATGATTTTCATATGAATATGTACTTGCTGACCGAATTTTATAATTTTTATAATTTTTTTACTATTTTTAAAGATGGGCAGAAAATCACTGTTTTTCGGATGGTCCATAATTTTCATATCAAGTAATTTTCTACCTATCTTAAAAAATAGCAAAAAAATTCTAAAAAATATAAAATTCGGTCTGCAAGTACATATTTATATGAGAATCATGTTGAACAGTTCGGATTGACCGTTAGAATTTTAAAAATAAAAATATTGATCAATATTACGGACTAACCCGTGATATGCATAGTAACATAGACTCACTCATGTATATATATCCACTAACTTGAGAGCTGAGATACTTGTGCCAAAATGTTTGGTATCTGGATTTGGAAGCAAATTAATTAGAGGCACCGGATTATGAATGCGTTTGACTTTTTGCGTGGAATATATACTAATCTGAAACACTTGTGCCAAAATGTTTAGTGAGGTGAGAACCATTTGAGGATGAATCATAATTTTATAATTATTTTGAATATTTAAGCATAGTTTTATAATTTTTTTTGAGAAAAAAAATCAAAATAGTTAAAAAAATGATGAGTTTAACTAAATAGTTCAAATAGTTAAGCTCACCAAGCCTCTTTGTGAGCTTAACTAAAACATCCATCGAATTAATTTCAAGCGACATATCCAAACCGTTGAAACCGATCTACTTCACGAGTGATGAGTTTACATGTCAAGTTTTTAAATTTTCAAACTAATTTAATATAAAGTCAAGTGGTCAAAAAATGAGGAAAAATGAACACATTAAAATTAACTTATAAACCATCTTTTTTTGACTGCTTGATTTTATAGCAACTTTTTTTTATTGATTAAAGGGTCCCGATACACCTCAGTATATTTTAGATGCTATTCTCAATAATTAAAATGCAACAATTTAATAGTAGCTATTTATACTCATAATAAGCTTACAAGTATATTCAGGGCCTTTTTAATTTTTTTTGGCACACAATCATAACACACAAATAAAAAGTGTAAAAATCAATCTAGAAGTTTAATTTTCCCATAGAATTCTAATAATTAAAGGCCTGAGAAATAAAATTGTCTTTGTGATTAATCTACAAAAGATAAAACATAATTTCTATGCTTTTAATTTTTTTCAACCATCAATTTTAACAATTTGGAACTACAACCATCTTGAATGTAAAAAAGCTTCATTTTTTTCAATTTTCAATTTTCAATGGTGTTTCTGTTTTGAACACCTTCACCTCAACTTACAATATTCCTCATCTTCTTCATTATTATTGAACTCACAGCTGCAAAACTTCTGATTCAAAGGCGACATCACAAGTAAGCTTTGCTTATGAATTATGAATGAGTTGGAGTCTGGCAAGGAGCTCATGGTTTGAAAACCTCTAATCTGAGTCCAATAATGAGGCTCGACATTGTCAAATGCCTCCTTGCCAACTGTCATCCCTATTACAAGATGGAATTACTCGCCAACCAATTGATTGAAAAGTTTTCACCGAGATATCTCTCTAACAAACTAAAATTATTGAACAACTGTCTCCCAGCGGAAAATATATATGTCCATATTGTTAATATTGATTTCCTCCAATATTTTGTTTTACTAAATATGTTTATTTAATTGAACTACCAGAATGCAATATTTAATTGTAATATAGTAAAAGGTTAAGAATTTAAGATGTATCTGATTTCTTGCATTTTCATGACTTATGTGTCTTGCATATGTAATTTATAACTTATATAAAATATGAAGAGATCATACAATTTGATTATCAATTCTTAGTGGTTAACTCACGAAATATGTGTCCCCAATTAATTATATTAATTAGATAGTAGTTACTTCAAAGTTTGTTATTCTCTCGTCATACAAATTAAATTTTGAAAAACCAATATTATGTTTTGCCACAAAAAGGATTTTGTTAGTCTGAAAAAAAGAATATTAAGTGCATTTCCAAATATAACTACATTTTGCTCAACAACTATTGTTTTTCTCATCAGCTATTGGGGCATTGTCACATCATGTACATCACCCCAGGAACATGTTCAAATTGCACTAGTACCATCTGACAATGTTACAACTAACAAACTTATCAGCTTTCCTTGACAAAAAAATTACAACTAACAAACTATTCAGCTTTCCTTGACAAAAAAAATTATCCAATCAGATCTGTCCCTACAAATTACAAATCACCCCACCCAAACTATCTAGTACAGTCAGCATTCTAACAACTTGCACCCTCTAATGTGCTATAGACACTTGCATGTCCTAGTACCTGTCCTCTTCCAACCCTTACGCATACTGTAGCCAATCATCTATTTCTAATGATGAGTGATTCAACAAGAGCACTTCAACCCTATATTTCTGAGAGAAAATCCTCCTATTCCTTTTCCTCCAGAGTACCCGTGTCCCTGCGCACCTTTTTTTCTTTCGCTGGCGCATTGATAGCAGAAGAGTACGCGCGGCTAGCTCCGCCTGAAAACGCGTCCCATCTTTTTTTGGCCAGACCATTTTATTATCACAGCGGCAAATGTTGCACGCTTTGAAATTCTTCAAACACCAACTAATCCCCAAATTTTGAACCCCCCACCCCCCCCCCCCCCCCCCCCCAAAAAAAAAAAAAAAAAAAAATTCCAGTTCTACTGCTGACAAGGCCTTATTGGTGCTTTTGAAGAAACCACCCTACAAAAGAGGAGATTTTCTATAATGGTTAGTGAAAAAAAAAAAAAAAATATCAAATATAAGAAAATTAATTATGTGCAAAAATGGGGCAATTTCGTGCCTACCTATAACCTTAAATTTTGAATTTTGTCCCTATGAAACAAGAAGTGCCATGCATACCCCTACAGAGTACAGGATATATCACATCTACCCCTCAAATCCTAAATATTTATGCACCCCTGTTTGCCCATATTATTGCAAAATATAACTGAAGTAAACTCCTTCACAATTATCTGAACTTTTTTTTCATTTTAATAGAAATTATAGGTAGAGTCTATATCAGAAATATGCCCCATGTTTTAGAGGGCCATATGAAAGTTCTTTTTTATTTAAGAAAAATGAAAAAAAATTTAAGCTAAAAGGGAAGCATAATTACTTTTGTTTAAGCTCGCATATAGGAGATATTCTATTATGAAATTAAAAGTGCATATGAGAAAAGAGGAAATAACAAGGTAGTATACTTGACACGATAGTTGCCAAGCACCATGCCAGTGCATTTGATTGCAGTCACAGCAAATTCCTCCTGCAACATTAGCAAACATTTCTTACAGAAAGAAAGGGAAAAAGAAAAACACAATTTATATCAAATTATATTCTTTCAGATGGCTTTATTGCAAAATTACCTTGACAAACTCAATTAATCCATATCTGGTGCTGCTCTTATGATAGCCCAGGAGTCTAATGCAAGATACCTACATCAATTATTTGTGAACCAGTGATTATGTGTCCTTATTTGAATTCTTGGAGTGTGATTTGTGCTTTTATGGGGTTTTCTAACTGGCACTATTATTGATTGAAAACTATAAATTACAAAAGGGGTGATTTTGCAAACCTCTCCACACTGGATCTCAAAAAACTCCTTCAAATCTTTCTCCGACAGCTGCCAAAATAAATATTAAAAAATTACATAATATCACAAATACAAAATGAAATTAGAGCTTGAATTTATGTCTTGGAACTCCTAATTTGAATACAAAATAATTACCTACTGCTGAAAATTATTTATTTTAGGGAAAAAAAGTGGGGGTGGTTGATTTTACCATTTTGTCTATGTAACTGCAATAGACTGTCCTGACGATCTTTTCTTGATCATCCCCAGACTACAAAATTAAAAGAAAATATGATTTCACAAGTAAGAAATATATTACCAAAAAAACAAGTAAATAAGAAATTAAAGCTTTAACAAGTAGATAAATAAATGGAGCAAAAGTTAGATGATACCTATATGTATCTGATACGTATCCGATATGGTTGTGTATCCAATAATAATATTTAATATATATCAGATATGGTATATATTTATCTGATTCAGTCGTTGGTGTCTCTTTAGCATGCTAGGGTGCTTGTTTTATAGCCCCAAAAGAGATGTGAGAAGTTTACACAAGCAACGTGGGACTAAATCTTTGAAGGCCGAAACCGTACTCTCTTTTCTTTTTAATTTAGTGACAGGTGTCACCAAACTGCAATTGGAGTATATATTAAATTATTAATTGATGGTGGGTCACCTTGCTAATTCCTCCAACCCTCTTTCCTATTCCTATTAGTTATCTTAATCTAATTCATGTCCTATACACTTATCAATACTGTATATTCAGGCAATTATGCATAAATAACAAATTCAAAATACATACCCACATTATATTAATAATAATAGAACCCAAAATTGGCAATTGCACTCTATAATGTATATCACAAACCATCATTCTTTGTTTTTAATTTTTCTGCGTCGAACCACATGCAGTCAACCGTGTTGCTATTTGATTTTCTTCCAAATTTGGCTTATTTGACTCACTAAATGGATAAACATATGATGATACAATTCATTTCTCCATTAGTGTTGTATTCCCCGATCCCTATTGTATTGGATATGATACTCGTTTTCATATATGTGCAACTAGGAATACATATATAAGTAAACAAAAATTAATGAGTATTGAAATAAAAATAAGTAAATACATACATGAGAAGGGAGGCGATTGCGGGGAGCAATGGTTCTATGAGATGGCAAGACTCTGACAGGATAAAGGCCAATTCTGGTACAATTAAGTCTCATTGCCGCTTTTGCGCAATCTATGTACACAAATAGAAAATGAGATATTGATCAAAATTAGTATTTATAGTTAGCTTACATTGCATGGTACATATATATATATTTGATTAATAAGGGAAATAAAATAACCTTCATTTTCAAATTCAACAAAACCATAGTGTAGACCAGACTGAGTGTCTCCACATATGCAGCTTCCTTTCACCTATTTTTTGGAGGTTGTAAGTTAATTAGATAGATTTTTTTAACAATTAATAAAATAATAAAAGGAGAGATTTCTATTAAGAGCAACTCTGTTCTCTAAAAGGAGAGAGTTTCTATTAGTAGATTTTTGTACTTTCTCATAGCTTAAGAGTTTTCTATGTATAATTAGTTTATAAGTAAAGAGGCATTACTTCTTTCAAATAATTATGCAACAGCTCTTAGCATATTCCATTTCTATCGAAATAAGAAATTTCACATATGGAAACTTACGGTACCTTTTCGTCAATATCAGGTTTTATTAATATACCACCACATTATGTATGTCCCAATATCTTTAAAAAGAGTTATGAATTATATAATAGTATATACCATATAGCATGTGTCCCATTAACAATTAAAAATATGAAGCCTATTTTCCAATTAAAAAAGGCCCTAGAAAATGCCACATCTTAAAAAATTAAATTGCCTATACAAAAGTCAACTCTACTTGTATAATTTGTATAAGACCAAAATTTGATAATTATTCCATAATAATTCGCAAACCCTTACATACAGAAGATAATCCGATTATAGCAAATTTCTCGCATAAAATGTTTGCGACATACTAGTAAAATAAATAAATAAAATAAATAACAAGCTTACTACTCCACAGTTACTGAATTCCCTCATAAGCTCTTCCTCGGTGATCTGAAATTAACCAATAAAGAATTTGCATATTTGTAAGCATAACAAAGGATAAAATAAAAATAAAAACAGATATTTAAATTTTAGCTTAAATTCCCTTGAATATGAAAATGAAATAATTCCTTCATTTGTACAAACTCTCTATTGAATTAAACTTTATCAAATCATTTGCAAGTTTCAGGTAACATAACAAAATACATGTAAATTCGATTGTTTTCGGGGGCATATATGAAAACAAAAGTAACGTGGCATGAGATTTCTTACGCGAGGATCGATATCGCTGACGTAAACTGTTCTCTTGATTTTCGATTCTTTCTCCGCATTTTTGCCCTTTCTAATTCTACTAGAGCTCTCACTTCCCTAATTTCGATTAGAAAACGATAATAAATCATCAAAACATAAATCGACAAGGAGAATTGAGTACAATTTCTTCTATTACTGAAATAATGGATGCAATGCGGTTGATTCAAACTTACCACGTGACTAGACCCGGGCTGAGCGCGAGATCGCTGAGCTGGAGCAACGTCGGATGCGATCGGACGGCGGACATGACCACACGGAAAGAACTCCGGTGCGGCGGCGGAGAGGCTACGATGCGGCGAGGGAACGAACTCCTCCGCCAAAGGGTTTAGCTTTGACTCATACTTCTTCATAGTTGACTCTTAAACCCTTTTCTCTTCTTTAATATTTTCTGATCTTTTGCTATCCGATCCCTTGAAATTACTTAATTAGAAAGCACCGAGAGATAGAGAGAGGAGAGACCTATTTTTTTTTCTTCTGTTTTGTTTTTTTGAACAGGAGAAGTGAGAACCGAGGTAGGCGGTGAGGTTTTTATAGGAGGATTATAAAAAATGAAATTTATTGTCAACTAATTGTTCAAAAAGATTTGGTTCATTGTTTAGTTGGAATTAAAATATTTTTAGTCTATCCTATTTTAGATATGCTAATTTAGATGTGAAGAGATATAGTAGTAATTAAAAGATTTACTTTAGTGGAATACTGAATTTTTTAATGGTTTTAAATGACTAAAAATATATACGGTGCTCCATATAAATTACCTTTGAATTTTATCAAGACTATACTGTCTATACTTAGTGGTTCCATGTCTGTAAGAATATATTTTGGGACAGTAAAGGAGACATTAATCAGTTTTACCTAAAATTTATGGGCAACACATGGGTAAATATATTAAAAAAATAGTTTTTTATTCATACAATGCACGAGTTATGTAAAGCGTTATTTTAACTCTATTCTAATATAAATGTGAAAAGATACAATAGTAATTAATAGATTTTTTTTTTATGGTTGTAATTAATAGATTTATTTAGTGGAACATTGAATTTTTTGACGATTTTAAATGACTAAGAAAATATACGATGTTCCTTATAAATTCCCTTTGTATCCTTCCAAAATTATACTTCATGAGTACATGTAGATAAGTATATATTGGGGACAATATAGGAGACATTAATACTTAAAAAACTATGGGCTATAGGTAATATGTGGATTTTACAATGATAGAATGTGGGCATAAAATTTTACATATTAATTTGTAGAAAATAGTTACAGAAACATTCGAAAAATAATGAAATTAAATTGTTTGGTTTGTATAGTAGAAATTATTTTAGAATATTTTAATGTCTAGATTTGTTGTTTCACTTTCTTATCAATCTCTTGTTGTCTCCATTATAAAATAATAAAAACATAAACAACTCTATCAAGTGTATATTTTTTCATTAAATATTCTTTTATTTATGTAGAACAATTGTTAATATTTTTATCGAATACATTAATGGAGCACTATTTTTAGTAGTACTTTTTAAATTTAGTTTCTAAAAATACTACAAAAAATGCTACATATGAATATGCCAGACAAGAAAAAAATTTAGAAGATGGCAAGAGAAATGTCTGTTTCTTTTTGGTGGAAAAAATGTGAACAGAAAAAAAAACTAATAATTAAACTGCAAACATAAGCGCTTTTAGAGATGGAACCACGTGAATTCAGATGGGCCAGTGCCTCTGGCTCAAAATATGTTTTATTTCTATGTTTTTCTAATTTTTTTTTATAAAAATATAGTTCAAATTAAAAAAAGTATACAATTATGCCTCACCCGATTTTTTCCTAATTATACTTCTATATATATACACAGTAGGGATCCGATTACACCACTTTTGAGTTACAACAAAGTTACCCTCCTCATTTTCTACATTTTCAAAGTCCAAATCGTCGATCCAAACCGTTCAACATGATTATCTAAATAAAATGTGCTTGCAGATCAAATTTTACATTTTTTTTTAATTTGTTTACTATTTATTAAGTATTTTACAAAAACTAGTCAAATTCAGACCATTGAATTTTGTACCCATCTTAATAAATAGTAAAAAAATTCAAAAAAATGTAAAATTTGATCTGCAAGCACATTTTATTTAGATAATCATGTTGAACGGTTTGGATCGACGATTTGGACTTTGAAAATGTAGAAAATGAGGAGGATAACTTTGTGGTAACTCAAAAGTGTTGTAATCGGATCCCTCCTCATATATATATAGAGATGGGCTATTGTGCTTTGCAAAGTAAAACACCCTCTTTACTTCAGGCTATATTTTTCATTTTGAAAATCCAAACAATCGATCCGAACCGTTCAACATGTTCTAAATATTGAAATGTGCTTGGAGACTAAATTTTACATTTTTTGGAATTTTTTTATTATTTATTAAGCTACTTTGGAAAATCGCTGATCCGGTGGTCCAGAAATTTTTACTGTTTACAGTGGATCAGCGATTTTCAAAGTGTCTTAATAAATAGTAAAAAAATTTCAAAAAATGTAAAATTTAGTCTCAATCACATTTTCAATATTTAGAACATGTTGAACGGTTCGGAATCGGTTGTTTGAATTTTCAAAATGAAATATGACCCGAAGTAAAGAGAGTGTTTTACTTTGCAAAACACAATAGCCCATCTCTAAATATATATATATATATTTTTTTTTTTTCCTCATAAAAAATATACTTAATATTCAAAATAATTATAATATGCTTCACCCTGCGCACTATAGGAGAAATGTATGATTAGTAGTTTTTCTATACTCAGAAAATAAAAGGCATCCATAATCCGGTGCCTCTAATTAATTTGCGATCAAATTAATTGGGATTCGGTCGCTGATAATAGCTGTGCTGGTTGCAGATGTATTAGCGACCAAAGTTGGTTCGCAGATGATCCGGTCGCAAATACATAGTTACTAATAATGACGTCACCAGTCACTGATTGATGTCATCTGGTTGTTGATGCATATTCAGAGACCCATTTATTTTGGTCTCCAAAACCAGTTATTTATTTTTATTTTTTGGAGAGAAAAACTTTCAGCGACTGACGACTGCACCGGTCACTAATAGCGGTTGCTGATGCCTCTTTTTGCTGTAGTTGTTTGATTGCTTATAGTAAAACCAATGTACAATATCAAACTTTTTCCCCTTGCCAATTGCGGTTTATGTTTTTAGTTACTATTCTTTCACAAAACCAGAGTTAGGTCGTAGACACTACTATAAATTTATACATGTGTCCGGCGGAATAACTGGTGAATGATCTACATGAGACTCTGAACAAGGATTTATCAGAGAATTGCTAGAAAGAAGAGGGTGTAAGTTATTAAAATGTTCACTGGACTAGATAGTTTGAGAGAGGTGATTTGTAATTTGTGGGTTCCTTGTCAGCGTGAGAGTGTTTAAATGAATTGCTTCCCGCAACCCATTCTGCCTGACCCTTCTGCCCGACTCCCTCGTCTCTCGCAACCTCGCGTTTGACTGGGTCAAAATTGACCCGTTCCGCCTCAACTTGCGACCGAGGTCGCAACACAAATACACCAATTGAGCCCCAAAACCATTGCGTATAATTTAATTCGTATTTATTCATTTAGTCGTCATTTTAATCCAGTTTATTGATCCACTCAATCCTCAATTTTTATATGAAGATCTTGTTGACCGGTTCATATCGATTGCTTGCACTTTGAAAATGAAGATATTGATCCATAGTACAGATCCATCCGTGCTATGAATAATACCAAACCTGACAGTACGGTTGTAGAACAGCCAAATTGCCAGAAGTAAACAAAAATGAAGGGGAAAGTGAATAATCCAACCCCAAGCTAACTTTAGTATGTATTTGAGGAATTAAGCCAAATATACCATTTTTTCAATCAATGACACCACCAATTTCGTTCTTCTTTTTTAATTGTATTAGATAATTGGCAGTGCTTGCTTCAGTGCCACTTATCATTCCCTTTTATTATATATGTTTCCCTCCACAGGTGCTATTAATTACGTTTGTTCATCTTTTATTTACTTTTTTTTTTTAATCCAGGATTCATTTGTGGTATGCAAGATATTCCACAAAAGTGGAATGGAACCAAAAGGAAGGCGAGCAATATGGTGCCCCATTTGATGAGGAAGAGTGGGAGGATGCTGAATTAGACTTACCGGTGCTGGACCCATGCCATCTGTCACAATTGCGGTCCCACCTGCTGATCAATACCTCCTCATCACTCCATCTGAAGTTCTGAACAGCCCGGTTCAGTCTACTGACTTACAGGAGGCAAGGAATCACCTTCTTCGGTTCAGTTGTCATTTGATATTGTGCATCTCCAAGAAGTGGTATGTTTGCATATTAGCTTTTGCATTATCTCGTTCAGTATTGGGAATAAGAGAATTATGATTTGAATATTTGAGTGCGGCTATGGTACTATGCATAGCGCGGATTGGTTCGTACTATGGATCAATATTTCCATTTTATAAGTCCAAACAGTCGATCTAAACCATTCAAAATGATTGTCATATGAAAATGTGTTTGTATATTAAATTTTACATTCTTTATAATGTTGGGGAATTATAAAGGCCAAACAATTACGTCTTATCTAAAAATCAAACAATTACATCTCATCTGGGGGTCAAACACTTATACCCCGGGGAAGGAGAAACAGTTCTCCAACTTAACCTAAGGACCGTCCTATGCCAAAGCCGTCATGAAATATAAATCTTAAGTGCGGAACATAATACCTGATTCCATGGATGTTTTCATGGAATAACTCAATCTTTTGAGAGATCGCCAACCGTCTCCGTGAGCGTGAGACTAGACTCTAATGGCAAGAAGCCATTCTTGTTGTTTTGTCGTATGGTCTTAGGAATAAGTTTTCCAAGACAGCAATATATAGCCCTTGAGAAATGAATTTATCTTCTCTATTCTTTGATAGTGGAAGAAGAAGAGAAGGCACACAGAGCTGTATTTTTCTAAAGAGAAAAATGCCTTTTCAATTTCTGTGTTTTTCTGTGTTATCTTGTGCTTTGGAGACCAATCCTTATATATAGTAACCTACCTGGTTATCTGCCAACTTGAAAAAGGTATTTTGTGCGACCGCATCAAAAACCGTGCGGCCGCATTGATATCCGTGTGGCCCACACAATCATCTTAAATGACAGTTTTCTGAATTGCAAATCTCAGAATCAGTTTATCAATGATTTGATCTTTGCATAAATTGTTCTACACATTTATGGACCACATCTTAATTAATATATTAATTGTCTATTACCTTATTTGATCACTTTAATTGACAACCATATATAACAGTAAACAATCCATAATTAGATTATATATATGACAGTGAACAATGATTTATCAGAGAATTGCCGGAAAGGAGAGGGGTGTAAGTTATTAAAATGCTGACTGGACTAGATAGTTTGGGAGGGATGATTTGTAATTTGTAGGGACAGACCTGAACTGATAATTTTTTGTCAAAGAAAGCTGAATAGTTTGTTAGTTGTAACATTGTCAGATGGTACCAGTGCCATTTTGAGCATGTTCCATGGGGTGATGTACTGATGCGAAAAATGTCGCAATAGCTGATGAGAAAAACCTTATTTGTTGAGCAAAATGTACGTAGTTATCTTTGGAAATTTGTATTATGTTTTTTTAGACAAACATGATATTTTGTGTCAAAACAATTTTTTTTCAAAATTCAATATGTATGATGGGAGAATAACAAAACTATGAAGTAACTACTATCTAATATAATCAATTGGCGACACATATCTTTCGTGAGTAAACTACTAAGAATGGATAATCAAATTTGCATGATCTCTTTATCTTTTATATAAGTTATAAATTACAAGATACATAAGTCATGAAAATGCAAGACATCAGATACATCTTAATTTTTGACCATTTGCTATATTAGAAGTAAAGATTGCATTATGATAGTTCAACTTATTAAACATATTTTGTAAAATAAAATATTAGAGAAAACCAAAATTAACAGTATAAACTGGTACATTCTCAGTTGAGATATGGTTATTCAATCATTGTAGTTTATCAGAGAGATAGATTTCTCATTCGAATTGTCAACAAATTATTCCATCTTGTAATTAGCATGACAGTCATATGCGATCGGACGGCAGATATGACCCCACGGATAGAACTCCGGTACAGTGGCGGCAAGGGAACGAACTCCTCCGCCAAAGGATTTAGCTTTGACTCGCACTTCATCATTGTTGACTCTTAAACCCTTTTCTCTTCTTTACTATGTTCTGATCTTTTGCTATCAGATCCCTCCAAATTATTTAATTAGAAAGCCCTTATTATAATGTATAATCTGGCATGTTGGCTTTTATATATATCTTCTTCTTTTAATGCAAATATCATGGAATTTAAATTTAGGAAATGCTGGTCATATGTGGATTGTGTTATTATATTTGATAGCTTAAAAAAAAAGGGTCCGGAACCTGTCCGAAGTCATTTGGATAGGATTCCTCTCCAAAGCGTCTCTCGGCCACACGATTCAAATTAATCAAATCAATACTAACAGAGGTGCTTTTGAAGTTAGCCTTCTTTCTGTTAAGCAAAAAAAAAAAAACACTAAATTATATTCCTTTCTTTTTCCTCTCCGTCAGAGTAAAAAAGCACATGTTTAATACTCACCTCTCTCCAATTCTCCTGTCTCTCGGTTGCACTCTTTAGGTATAGAGAAGAAGAAGCAGAGGAGTAGACTTGGAGACACTTAATGGAGAGAAACGTAGCCTAAATTTTATTCCAAGCAGTTCTCCAGTGGTTCACGCAGTTCATCGAACAGTTGTCGTGCATCTTCGTTGTTCTCCGCATAGTACTTCAATATGGACTCCTCTTACTTCCCAGTTCACGCAATCACACCCTCATTACCAGCTGACCATCAGCACTGTACCCTATTACCCAGACAAAAGTGCAAAGGAAAGAGGAAAAACAAAGAGCTGCTGCATCTTTTCACCTGAGCAAAATCGTCTTTTTGCGAAATATCAAAGTAGGCGATATTGATCCGCTTCTCGTTTTAAGAGTTTCTTTTCTATCTAATTATTTTTTTCTTTTGATCTAAACTCGTTTTATTAAGAGTTATCTCGGAGAATATGAACTCTGCAAAACCAGCCTGTAAGAAGTTAATGCACTTTGGCCATAGATGTGTTTGTTTATGTTTGTACTCACTTGTGAGTAGTCCCTCTAGTAGCCGGGTGAACATGGCAGGCTGGCAACCTCTGGTAGGATTTTCAAAAAATAAAAATAACGATTAGCCGAGTGAGATGAGAGTTAAACAGGTGCGTTTTGAGAGAGGAAGAAGAACTTTCATTTCTTTTTATTTTGCTTAACGGAAAGAAGGCTAACGTCAAAAGCACCTCTGTTAGTTTTAATTTGATTAATTTGGATCGTGTGGCTTGAAGACGCTTTGGAGAGGAATTCTGTCCAAATGACTTCGGACAGGTTCCCGACCCAAAAAAAAAATATACCAGAGGTCTTTTCAATGCTAAAGGAGTTGTAGTCAGACGATACTGAGAAATTGAAAATAAGTTCAAAGTTGTAAATTTCAACCTTTTTTATATTTGAATGCCCGTAGGATAAAAATGAAACTCTTTGTTTGATTAAATAAATAATCTTAAATCCTTAGTTGTTAGGGGTGTCAATGGTATCTTTTTAGCCTTACTCGACCCGTATCGTATTCGATAAGGCGGGTATGAGACTATGGGTAAGATTTTTTTTTCGTTAGCTTATTGGGTATAGGTATAGATAAGAATTGTTTTCGTTAACTAAATAGGTAAGATATGAGTAATGACTATTTCTTACCCGTTACCCTATAGGATAATTATAAAATCTAAATATATATTCAATTCAATTACCAACCCACCTAAATATGTATTCGTGTTTTGAATTTTCTTCCTTTATAAAAAACAATTTACTTGAAATTGATTGTACATTTATTTTTATTTTTTATTAGAAATGTAATTACACGTGTGAAATGAATGAGTTTTTTAAATATAATTTGTAAAATATAATAAAACTAATTATTATATTAGCATTATCCGTTATTCATCCGCTACTGTTTTGTTACCCGATAATATTAACGAGTAAAGGTAGAGTAGGGTAAGGTTATTTTTTAATGGGTATGTGTAAGGTATGGGTAAAATTAATTTTAATGGGTATGAATATGAAAATACCTCCATCCGACCCGTACCATATCCATTAATGGGTATTAATTGTAGAAGTTTTTTTTTTTTTTTTTGAAGGTTAGATGGCAAAAAAGCCACTAAAAATTTTTATGACGAAAAAGTTTATTTACAACTAACTATTTACAAAGCACCGCATTGCTCATTCTGAGCTAGAAAACCCTAGCTAATCTCCTAACTATCAAAGACTGTCTAATGTGCTATAGACAATTGCATGTCCTAGTACCTCTACCTCTTCCAACCCTTGTGTATATTGTAGTCGATCATCTATTTCTAATGATTGAGTGATTCACCAACCTCTTACAACCCTTATGCATATTGTAGCCAATCATCTATCTCTAATGATGCGAGATTCACCAAGAGCACTTCAATCCTATATTTCTGAGAGAAAATCCTCCTATTCCTTTCCCTCCAGACCGTTTTATTATCACAGCGGCAAATGTTGTACGCTTTGAAAATTCTTCAAACACCAACTAATCCCCAAATTCCGACCACCCCCCTCCAGTTCTACTGCTGACAAGGCCTTATTGGTGCTTTTGAAGAACCACCCTACAAAATTAAAAAATATATATCAAATATAAGAAAATTAATTATGTGCAAAAATGGGGCAAGTTCGTGCCTACCCTACAACCTGAAATTTTGATTTTTTCCACCTACAAAACATGAAATACCATGCATAGCCCTACAGAGTACAGGAAATATCACATCTACCCCTCAAATTTTAAATATTTATGCACCCCTGTTTGCCCATATTAAATGCAAAATATAACTGAAGTAAACTCCTTTAAAATTATCTGAATTTTTTTTCATTTTAATAGAAATTACAAGTAGAGTCTTTATCAGAAATATGCCCAATGTTTTAGAGGGTCATATGAAAGTTCTTTTTTATTTACGAAAAATGAATAATATTTTTTTAAGTTAAAAGGGAAGCATAATTACTTTTGTTTAAGCTGGCATATAGGAGATATTCTATTATGAAATTAAAAGTGCATTTGAGAAAAGAGGAAATAACAAAGAAGTATACTTGACACGAAAGTTGCCAAGCACCATGCCAGTGCATTTGATTGCCGCCACAGCAAATTCCTCCTGCAACATTAGCAAACATTTCTTACAGAAAGAAAGGGAAAAAGAAAAACACATTTTATATCAAATTATATTCTTTCAGATGTCTTTATTGCAAAATTACCTGGACAAACTCAACAAATTCATATCTGGTGCTGCTCTTATGATAGCCCAGGAGTTTAATGCAAGATACCTAAATCAATTATTTGTGAACCAGTGATTATGTGTCCTTATTTGAATTCTTGGAGTGTGATTTGTGCTATTATTGATTGAAAACTACAAATTACAAAAGGGGTGATTTTGCAAACCTCTCCACACTGCAACTCAAAAAACTCTCTCAGATCTTTCTCCGTCAGCTGCCAAAATAAATATTAAAAAATCAATATAATGTCACAAATACAAAATGAAATTACAACTTGAATTTATGTTTTAGAACTCCTAATTGGAATACAAAATAATTACCTACTGCCGAAAACTATATATTTTAGGGAAAAAAAAAGTGGGGGTAGTTGATTTTACCGTTCTGTCTATGTAACTGCAATAGACTGTTCTGATGATCTTTTCTTGATCATCCACAGACTACAAAATTAAAAGAAAATATGATTTCACTAGTAAGAAATTTATTACAAAAAAAAAACAAGTAAATAAGATATTAAAGCTTTAACAAGTAGATAAATAAATGAAGAAAAAACTAGATGATACCTATATGTATCTGATACGTATCCGATATGGTAGTGTATCCAATAATAATATTTATCTGATTCAGTCATTGGTGTCTCTTTAGCATGCTAGGGTGTTCGTTTTATAGCCCCAAAAGAGATGTCAGAAGTTTACACAAGCAATGTGGGACTAAATCTTTGAAGACCGAAACCGTACTCTTTTTTATTTTTAATTTAGTGACAGGTGTCACCAAACTGCAATTGGAGTATATATTAAATTATTAATTGATGGTGGGTCACATTGCTAATTCCTCCAACCCTCTTTCCTATTCCTATTAGTTATCTTAATCTTATTCATGTCCTATACACTTACCAATACTGTATATTCAAGCAATTATGCATAAATAACAAATTCAAAATACATACCCACATTATATAATTAATAATAGAACCCAAAATTGGCAATTGCACTCTACAATGTATATCACAAACCATCATTCTTTGTTTTTAATTTTTCTGAGAAAGATCCACATGCAGTCAACCGTGTTGCTATTTGGTTTCCTTCCTAATTTGGCTTATTTGACTCACTAAATGGATAAACATATGATGATACAATTCATTTCTCCCTAATGTACTGGATATGATACTCGGTTTCATATATGTGCAACTAGGAATACATATATAAGTAAACACAAATTAATGAGTATTGAAATAAAAATAAGTAAATACATACATGAGAAGGGAAGCGATTGCGGGGAGCAATGGTTCTATGAGATGGCAAGACTGACAGGATAAAGGCCAATTCTGGTACAATTAAGTCTCATTGCCACTTTTGCGCAATCTATGTACACCAATAGAAAATGAGATATTGATCAATTTAGTATTTATAGTTAGCTTACCTTGCATGGTATGTATATATATATATATTTGATTAATAAGGGAAATAAAATAACCTTCATTTTCAAATTCAACAAAATCATAGCGTAGACCAGACTGAGTGTCTCCACATATGCAGCTTTCTTTCACCTATTTTTGGAGGTCGTAAGTTAATTAGATAGATCTTTTTAGCAATTAATAAAATAATAAAAGGAGAGAGTTTCTATTAAGGGCAACTCTGTTCTAATAGAATAGTATGTTTTTGTACTTTCTCTTAGCTTAGAGTTTTCTATGTAGAATTAGTTTATAATTAAAGAGGTATTACTTCAAATCATTATGAAACAGCTTTTAGCATATTCCATTTCTATCGAAATAAGAAATCTCACATATGAAAACTTACGGTAACTTCTCATCAATATCAGGCTTTACTAATACCACCACATTATGTATGTCCCTATATCTTTAAAAAGTGTTATGAACTATATAACATATATATAGCATGTGTCTCATTAACAATTAAAAAAAATGAAGCCTATAATAAATTTAAAAAGGACCTAGAAAATGCCACATCTCAAAAACTTAAATTGCCTACACAAAAGTCAACTTCATTTGTATCATTTGTATAAGACCAAAATTTGATAATTATTCTATAATAATTCACAAACCCTTACATACAGAAGATAATCCGATTATAGAAAATTTCTCGCATAAAATGTTTGCGCCATACTAGTAAAATAAAAAAAATAAAAAAAATAACAAGCTCTTACTACTCCACAGTTACTAATTAAATTCCCTCATAAGCTCTTCCTCGGTGATATGAAATTAATCAATAAAGAATTTGCATATTTGTAAGCATAACAAAGGAATAAATAAAAACAGAAATTTAAATTTTAGCTTAAAATCCCTTGAATATGAAAATGAAATAATTCCTTCACTTGTACAAATTAACTCTCTATTGAATTAAACTTTATCAAATTATTTGCAAGTTCCAGGTAACATAACAAAATACATGTAAATTCGATTGTTTTCAGGGGCATATATGAAAACAAAAGAAATGTCGCATGAGATCACTTACGCGAGGTCCGCAGGGATTGATATCGCTGACGTAAACTGTTCTCTTGATCTTCGCTTCTTTCTCCGGATGTTTATCCTTTCTACTGGAGATCTCACTTCTCTAATTTCGATTAAAAAACGATAATTTTTTTTTTTTTTTTTTTAAAAAGGCATATCGGCCCATTTCATTTCTGAAATCATATAATTACATAGTCCATATAAGAGAGCAAAAGAAATAACAGTATCATAAAACTGGGCTGATCTCCAGTATCATAACAAATCAGCAAATTTAAAGCCCAAACACATGAGCTATCAATACTCCAAAAGTACGAGAGATTAGCACTAACTAAACCACAAAGTAAGTTGTTGATATAAGCTAAACAAAAAGAAGGGTTTGCATTCATTCATTGGTCACAGACTCATCTGGTGCTTGGTAAACAACCATCTCCAGTGGCATATAGCTAGCCAGAGGAATCGCATCCTCCAGCACAGGCAGCCAGTCCATTGCTGCAGCTTGGGTGTTGGCTGGAAGAGAACCTATCCAAAAAATCACCAAGGATTTTATCAGTAATATCAATTGCCTAGCTGTTTTTGGTTGAGTGTTATTAAAACAAAGGTCATTACGATGTTTCCAGATACTCCAGCAACAGGCACTAACCACAATTAAAAAACCTGTTCTGGACCTAGGTGGTAGAGTATACGCATATAAAACAATATCACTGTAATTATCCCATGTGTGCATGATATGCTGACTTTGCCCTAACCAAAACCAAATTTGCTGGGAAAGGGGGCATTTTAAAAACAGGTGAGTCACTGTCTCAGTTTCAGGGCATAACAGGCAGTGCTGATCCCCAACCCAACCTTTTGTAGCTAAGTTGCTTTTAGTCAAAATTCTATTATTTTGAGTGAGCCACATGAAGACCCTAATTTTGGGTGGTATTGGTAAGTTCCACCAGAGTAGTGGTAAAATTGGAACAATCCCCCTAAAATTAAGAAATTTATATAAAGAGCTAGTAGAAAACTTCCCTGTTGGGTCCCATCTCCAAGACACTGTATCTCTATCATGTGTAAAGGAAGTGACACTGATAATTTGCAAAATTTCTAACCAATCTAGAAAGTTGGCACCAGTAAGAGTATTACTAAATCTAAGATTGGATCCCTGAGAGTTGATCACTGCTGCTAAAGTAATGGTTTTATTCCTACATAATTGGTATACAAAAGGGAATCTAGTAGCTAAGGAGCAGTTAAGATACCAAATGTCAGACCAGAATTGAATTTGAGAGTTGCTTCCTGGTTGATAAATCACACTAATTTTTCCTATATATTCTAACTTACTAATACTAGACCAGAAAGGAGAGAGTGGAGTGGAGGGAGATGAATCATACTTATATTGTATCATAGATTTCCACATTCCTTGATAATTCTCATTTTTATATTTCCACCACCACTTTAGTAATAATGCAATATTCATCTCATTTAAATCTAGAACCCCCATTCCCCCAAACTGTTTGCCAATACAAATTGTCTCCCAATTCATCAATGCATATTTGAACTTTTTTTCTGACCCCTGCCACAAGAACCTACGTCTAATTTTATCTATGTCTTTGAGTACTGTGACAGGGATTCTAAATACAGATAAGGCATATAAAGGTATAGAAGTTAAGACTGAATTAAGCATAGTAGCCCTACCCCCTATTGATAACATCTGTCCCTGCCAACTAGGGAGTCTATGCTCTATCTTATCTAATAAGAACTGCCAATCAGCAACTGCTAGTTTATTTTTATGAAGTGGAAGTCCTAAGTATCTAATAGGGAATTGGCCTTTCTGACATCTAAAGATCTGATGTAAATTATCTGAGGCAGGTGTATTCAAAGTGTATAATTCAGTCTTATCTACATTCATTTTAATACCAGACAAAGCTTCAAATGCAATCATAGCCCACCATGCATTTTCTACATTAGTTTCATTGGCTGCTAGAAATAGTATGGTATCATCTGCATAGTGGCAGTTGGTTACTGCTAAATGATCTATACATGCTGGCCCTAGACCTTGTAATACATTAGCATGTCTACCTTTTTGGAAAATCCTACTTAATGTATCAGCTGCTAATATATATAAGAATGGGGACAAAGGATCCCCTTGTCTAACCCCCCTTTTGCAATAAAAATACTCTGTGAGTTCTCCATTAATGGTCAAACATGATTGTGAACTATGAAGCCAAAGTTGAATCCATTGAATCCATCTTTTGCCAAAGTTCCTACTATGAAAAACTTCTAATAAGTACTCCCAATGTATCTTATCATATGCTTTTTCAAAGTCTATCTTAATAACTACCCCTGGTTGTTTACTAATTTGGCAAGAATGTAGAATTTCTTGGCTAAGGATCATATTATCTAATATATATCTGTTTTTGAGAAAGGCTGATTGACTTTGATCAATCAGTCTGGGCATAACTTGTTCCATCCTAATTGTGAGTAATTTAGAATTAAAAAACGATAATAAATCATCAAAACATAAATCGAGGAGAATTGAGTACAATTTCTTCTATTACTGGAATAATGGATGAAACTTACCGCGTGACTAGACCCGGGCTGAGCGCGAGATAGCTGAGCTTGAGCAACCTCAGATGCGATCGGACGGCGGAAATGACCCCACGGGAAGAACTCCGGCGCGGTGGCGGAGAGGCGACGACGCGGCGAGGGAACGAACTCCTCCGCCAAAGGATTTAGCTTTGACTCGCACTTCTTCATCGTTGACTCTTAAACCCTCTCTTCTTTACTATTTTCTGATCTTTTGCTATCCGATCCCTTGAAATTACTTAATTAGAAAGCACCGAGAGATAGAGACTTTAGAGAGAGGAGAGATCTTTTGCTATGTGATTTTTTTGTTTGTTTTCCTTTTGTTTTGTTTTTTTTTTTTTTTAACAAGAGGAGAAGTAACAACGCCTCCTACTGAGGCGGTGAGGTTTTTATAGGAGGATTATAAAAAAGAAATTTATTGTCAATTAATTGTTCAAAAAGATTTGGTTCATTTGAATCACTTAATTGGGAGACACTATTATTTAGTTGGAATTAAAATATTTTTAGTCTATCCTAATTTAGATGTGGAGAGATATAGTAATAATTAAAAGATTTACTTTACTAAAACACTGAATTTTTTAACGGTTTTAAATGACAAAAAACATATACGGTGCTTCATATAAATTATCTTTGAATTCTCTCAAGACTATACTCAGTGGATCCATGGGTCCGGGTCCTAAAGTAACCCAACTTTTGGGTTTTTGATTGGGACCTTTCAATTCGATTATGTCGCTCGAGATCGTCTCGGAATTCGAATTTATCATCAGAATGTGTGCGCTCCACTTCGGAATAGATGGTCTTGGATCCGAATTGGATGGTCCCGATTTAAAACTCAAAGTTTGGGTTACTTCACTGGATCCGAATTCGTGGATCCATATCGATAAGAATATATTTTAGGACAATAAAAGAGACATTAATCAGTTATACTAAAAACTATGGGTAATATATGAGTAAATTATTTAAGATGGTAGTTTTTTAGTCATACAATGCACGAGTTCTATAAAACGTTATTTTAACTCTATTCAAATTTAAATGTGGAGAGATACAATAGTAATTAATAGATTTATTTTAGTGGAATACTGAACTTTTCAACGGTTTTAAATGACTAAAAAAATATATGGATTTTACAATTTACAATGATAGAATGTGGGCATAAATTTCTACAAATTCAGTTGTAGAAAATAGTTACAAAACATCCAAAAAAATAATGAAATTAAATTTTAATGTCTAGGTTTGTTGTTTCACTTTTTATTATGTACTATTTGTAAGTTATATTATTTTTTCTTGTCAATTTCTTGTTGTCTCTACTATTAAAATAATAAAAAAAACATTAACAACTCTATCCAGTATATATATTTTTATCCAATACATTAATGGAGCTCTATTTAGCAGTACCTTTTAAATTTAGTTTGTAAAAGTACTACAGAAAATGCTACATATGAATATGCCACACAAGGAAATAAATTAGAAGATGGCAAGAGAAATGTCAGTTTCTTTTTGGTGGAAAAAATTGTGAACAGAAAAAGAACTTATAAACTTATAATTAGAGGGAGTTGTTGTTTTCATGATATCGATGAAATGACATAAAAATAAAATTAAAATCTCTTTTTATATGTTTTTAGAAATAGGATGTACATTTTTTAGAGGTGCCTTTTGGGGCATTGGAAAAAAAAAATTAAGATATGTCATTTTTAATCACCATCTCCAGTTTTATTTTATTTTTCCTGCTATTTGCTAAAAAAAATAATTTGGGGCGGAAAATAACCTGTGCTTATTTCTCAAAATTAGACAATTAAAACCATTTGTGCGAATATAATGAAGCAATTATTATTGATTATAATTTATTATGTTTAACTAGCTAGGGATGGTAATAAGTCAGTCAGGGTCGGGTTTGTAAGCACAAATATATATATAGAGGGGCTAATATCAAAACGTTTGTTTCTAGCTCCTGGTGCTACTAAGTGGTTTTCCGATTTCCAAAGTTCAAACAGTGGATCTAAACCATTAGATGTTCAATCTATATTAAAATGTGCTTGGAGACCAAATTTTACATTTGTTGGAATTTTTTTACTATTTATTAAGATGGTTTGAAAATCGTTGTTTTGAAGTTTTTTCAGCACCATTGAAAACAGCGATTTTCAAACCATCTTAATAAATAGTACAAAAATTCCAAAAAATGTAAAATTAGGTCTCCTAGCACATGTTAATATAGATTGAACATCTAACGGCTTGGATCGACTGTTTGAACTTTGGAAATCAGAAAACCACTTGGTAGCACCGGAGGCTAGGAACAAACGTTTTGATATTAGCCTCTCTCTCTCTTTTTTGAGAACCTGGCACGGGCTGCCAGATATAAACTCTCTCTCTCTATATATATAGTGGCCAAGATTAAAATGGTAGTTCGTGAACCATAGTCATACCAATTCGTTTTTGCAATTTTCAAAATCCAAATAGTCGATTCAAACCGTTCAACATGATATCTATATTAACATGTGCTTGGAGACCAAATTTTATATTTTCTAGATTTTTTTTACTATTTATTAAGATAGTTTGAAAATCGCTGTTTTCAATGGTCCAGAAGTTTTTTTACTGTTTATTAAAATCAGCTATTTTCAAACCATCTTAATAAATAGTAAAAAAAATTCCGAAAAAAATGTAAAATTTGTTTTCCAAACACATTTAATATAGAGATCACATTTAACTGTTTGGATCGATTAAAGTGCACAGGTGAAGCTAAGATGTTTAAATTTTTGGAAATTTTATTAACCTTTTTTTAAAAAAAATATAGAAATAAAAGCTTATTTGAATTTTTGTTTGTTTGTTTGTTTGAGCCAGATGGCTCAAACAAAAGCGCTTATGTTTGCACTTGACTTCACGTGGTTCCGTTCCTAAATGCGCTTATGTTTGCACTTCATGATTCAGTTATTGATGAGGTCATGTACCTGCGAACAGATACATTAATTGACCTTCAAATAAGGTCCATTGTGTTTAATTTAGTTCGGATTTATCTATTTAGTCCCTTTATTTATCCAATCAATCCTCAATTTACTTACAAAATTAGGGTATGGTGCCAACTTGGTTGCATACCGGCTTTTTTATGTTTTTGCATCTCTTCATTTAGTTGGTATGATATTGGTATAGGGCAATTGGGAGCTACAAACATAGTCAACAATTACTAGATATAGCTTAGATTTTTTATTTTAAGGAATAGGGCAACTGGATGATTCAAATATCTTTATTTTTTTCTGCTCATTATATCTTTTAAAATTTCTAATAAGAAAATTTTAAAACTCATATGTCAGAGTAAATCCATTAGATGTAACCTATGTTATTTTATCTACATTTTTATAAAAAAAAATCACTTTCCGATTTTGTTTTTATTTAAAGCGATATGTTGAAAAATCAACATCCAAAAATTATTCATATCAATGTATTTTTGTAAGTCCTCATTACCAATAAAAATAAAATTCAAATGTCATAATCTTTTATTTGACATTTGAGATTGAAATTTTAAGTTATTAAAATTTTAAATATAACAAAATATAAACATCACAATAGAGGAGGCATTTAAACCCTCCTCATAAGACCCGAAATTTTTATTTCTAGCACAGTTAAAAAAAAAAAAACCAAATAACCGTCGTTTCTGGAAATTTTGAAATTTACCACGGTCGCACCGGCATTTTGCTGACCCATTTCAGCGGGGCCGCACAATGCCGGTGCGGACCCTTACATGGGTCCGCATTATGCCGGTGTGGGTCCACATTATGCCGGTGCGGACCCCTATTTTTTAAATAAAAAAATTGAAATTTGTTATTTGTTTTTTTGTTATAGAAATATTTTTATGTTTTTAAATATGTTATTTGTTTTAGTTTAAAATGTTGTTTAAATTGATATATTTTTGGTCGTATCGTATTTTAGAAATGTTGTTCGTTTGGAATATTTTAGATATGTCGTTCGTTTGGAATATTTTAGATATGTCGTTTGTTTGGAATTTTTTTGTGTACGATGAGATAATGAAATGAACAAAATAAATAAATAACAACAAAACAAAAAAAAACAAAAAACTAATCAACGAAATAAATAAGTGACAGTATCTAACAAATAAGTATCTGACAAAACATCTAACAATACTACAAATATTTGACAAATCAAAGCCTATGGATCAGGACTAAATATCGTCCTCGCTTTCTTCTTTCTGGACCCTCGAACCCGCTTGGAGAGTGGCGTCTCGTCAGTCTCGGCTGAGTCTGTAGAGTCCTCCCCCTGGACATCCAAAGACTGAACATGCTCGTCATGAACCTAATCTCGGATGTCTACTGAACTCCAGGCCCAAAAACCGTAGTCTGTCCAGACTCAGCCTGCGTGAACAAATACGCCTGTCTGGCAATGGGGTTATCATGGAGGGAAGGGTATGATGCATGCTGTGAGGATGACCCAGGAAACTCCGGGATGGGCTCTGTCTGAACATACCCTGGCTGATAGGTAGGAGGTACCGTCTGAGTCGGACTGTAACCCTGAGAATACAGTCCATCTCCCTCTGTGCCAAAATCTGTGGAGATATTGAACCCCAGCGGCTCCTCCTCCTCACCCTGAAGTAACTTACAAATTAGATAATGTTTTGAATTTGAAAAAAATCACAGTTATGTATTTTAATTACAATTATACCTCGGCATCCATCGTAGCCTGGGATCCCATGGCCTCATGTGCGGCTCGGCGCATCAACTCGGCACCTCGGTCGAACGCCTGACCGACAGTCTCAGCGTCATGGACGGCTGCAAACACGTCCTCATCACCAGTGTACGGGACGTAGACATCAGGCTCGTCGGATATGTCGTCAACAGCATCAACTCCGCCCAAGCCAGCGCATCTCAGTAGAGAGTCGAGACGCGCCCTGTACCCACACTGGCACACCGCGGGTACGTTGTGCTTGAGGATGACTTTCCCGAGCCTCTTCCAGCCCTTGGTGACGGCCATCGTAGCCCCTATGACGCAACTCTTGACAAGATATAATGCTTGAAAATTAAAAAAATTATGAAAAACTTGTACAAATGTAAATATTGTTAGTTTTTAATTTGAAACTTCAAATTAAAAATACCGTGGCTGCGAACGGTGCGCCGGCGGGGATAAGACCATGGATCCGTCCTCTCTGATCCCTCGGCTTCGGTACCCGCTCATGGGGGTTGTCGGCGAGACACCCCTCCAGAAATATGGTGTACGCGCCGTGATCCTGGTACCAATCTCTGTAAGGTCTGTACGAATTACAACAAATGTTAGATATTACAATCAGAAAGCTATAGTGAAGGTTTTGAATTAATAAAAAAAATTCTTACACTGACGCGACATCCATGTGACGGTCCGGCTTGGCCAATGGGGGATTTGCAGATGCTGCCTCGAACATGTAATCGGCACGCATGACTCCCCAGTTCTTCTCCGCAGTGGGGTCTCTGGCATGATGAAGCCCTCGCCACACCCCCTCTCTGATCGGTGCCGGGAGCAGAGCTGTCTGACGCAGCCCGAACTGTCTCATGACCCGCCCGGGGTAGTGGTGCTCGATGATCTATACATTTAATTATGTTAGGTTGTTTCTATTAAATTAAGTTGCTCGTGTAGATAATTAACGAAATTAAATTACGGTACCTGAAAACATATGAGCGGCACCTCTGCACGCCAGAAACGCTCCTGCTGTCGACATTGCTTAGGCAATATCTCAAGAAAGGTTCGATGTCTCCTATCCACCAAGACCTGGAAGTATAGATTTAATACCATATATCTATTCGAACTGGAAATATGAAAAAAAAAATCAAATTTAAAATAAACTTAAACTTACATAATCTCTGTAGGGCTCCCAGGTCACAAACTCTAGATCACCTCTGAGATGTTCGATCTCTTGTCTCTAGAATGTGATGCCGAGTGATGAGCCATGCCCCTGCCCGACCCAAATCTTCGGATAGCAGTACTTGGCGCCGCATGCAGGACAATTGTCTGCCTCGGGCTTGCCCCACTCCAGCATATCTGTCTTGTTAGCCAGGACTAGACGACCAACAATTAGATGTGCGTAGGACCAATGCTGTAGTAACATGCATGGTCCAATAAAGGTCTTGTTTTTCTTCAAGCAGGCATTGTTAAGACCCCTTTACAATGTACAAAGTCAGTGTTACTTATACTAAGATGTATAATATTTGAAAAAATTAAAAAATTATAAGAATAAGTTTCTTACCTATATAAGCATGCCAGCGTGGCACCCCCCAGTTGAACCTGCCCGCAGTGGACAAATCGCGCAGAAGCTCAAGGTAGCACAGCCGCACCTGATCTCCGTGTGAATCCAGAAACAACCGACAAGTGATCATCTCTAAAATATACGTGCGCAGCTATCGGTCAACAACCACCTGTTATTTATTTAAATTAGAACATTGTTTACAAGTAAATAAATCTAATATTATTTAAATTAAATATTGTACAATTAAATACCTGATCTGGACGATCCGGATAATCCTTGAATTTGGCCCTCAACTTTGACAAGCTGATGTTGCTGGGCGAGATCACGGTCTTCTCACCTCTCTTCTTCTCTTTCTGGAGCTCCTCGTGCGAGATACCCAACAGCTCCAACCACAATGAACGGAAGTCCCCGTACTCGACGCCCGTCACCGGCTCCCCGATAATAGTCATACCCCACAGACAACTGACGTCCTGTAGGGTGACTGTCATCTCAGCATGGGGGAGATGAAAGGTGTGCGTCTCGGGACGCCATCGCTCAACGAGGCCGGAAGATAAGCCCTCGTCATGGTTCTCCTCGGCCATCTGGGATAGCTGAAACAATCCCATCGCACGTAATGTCCCCCCGTACGCCGGCTGGTACCGTAGCCACATGCGGTTGTGACGAACCGTAACCGCATCCAAACCCTGCATTTAATTAAAAAATCAGATCAAGTTCATTCA
Organism: Carex littledalei; assembly: GCA_011114355.1. Taxonomy (NCBI): domain Eukaryota; kingdom Viridiplantae; phylum Streptophyta; class Magnoliopsida; order Poales; family Cyperaceae; genus Carex; species Carex littledalei. Next base: position 12,186,690 of record CM022080.1, on the reverse strand, counting down.
TAAAAAAAATTTAGGTTATTAGTATTTTTATAAATATGACAAATTTATAACTTAATTTGTGTGTGTGTGTATATTACGTATAGGGCAATTGGGAACTACAAGCAAAGTCAACAATTACTAGATCTAAACTCTGCATCTAAACTCTGTATTTTTTTTTTGTTATTTTCAGAAATAGGACAACAAGATGATATCTTTATTTGTGTGTGTGTTCATTACGTTTTCACTTCTTAAGTTTCTAATAAGAAACAAATAAGAAAATTTTAAAACTAGTATGTCAAAATAAAACTGTTAGATTTAATCTATTTTATTTTATCAACATTTACTTTTCATTTCGGTTTTATGTAAATCAATATGTTCAAAAATTAATGTTTAGTAATTATCTAATAAGTATATTTTTGCAAGCCCTTATTAACAATCAAATTAAAATTCAAATGTCATAATCTCTTGAGCATGCATAAAGAAAATAATATTGAACATATCTAATAATTTTATTTTGAAAAGTGAGTTTGAATTTTTTTTAAGTTATTAATATTTTAAGAATAAAGACACAATAAAGACATCAGAAGTGTCGCATTTAAATCCTCCTCATAAGACGCACTACTACAGAAAAACAGATTGCACACGGACATTAATGGAAGAGCTACACGGATTTCCTGCTGTGTTTAAAGCCAGGGTGTATGAATAGGTCAGAAACTACACACGGATATTTAACCGTGTGTGATTATAATGATTTCTACACGGATATTCCCTAATTAACCGTGTACAAAGACCTGCCGGTGTCGCTCTACAAGTTACCGAGCTACACGGATATCCCCTAATTAACCGTGTACGATTCCTCTTTCTACACGGCTTTGTATTAAAAGTCCGTGTAGCTCTCTTAGCTATTATACACGGACTTTTGGTAAATATCCGTGTACAAATAGTTGAAGATTTTTTGTATTTCGCCTCCAGCAAGGCTATCATACACGGATTTTTCTAAAATATCCGTGTATGATTAGTATTGCACACGGTTTTTTATAAAATGTCCGTGTATAAATACCTTTTTTTTTTGTATATTTTGTTTTTGGGCTAGCCTCCAGCTTTGCTAGCCAATTTTTTGCAACAGAAATACAAATATCATTCGAAACAGATTAATTAGCAAGAAATTACTAAATTTATACAAAATTCATATAGCAATAAATTCATTCGAAACATATTTTTATTACAAATCTATGCAAATCCATATCGAGGATTACAAAATTCCATGGCAAACCACCTTGCCCACATGCACCGCACATCGTCGATCTGATCCTTGGTGTAATGCGCTTGCTTTGTCACATCCTACAAAATTATAATTTGATAATAGTTAGTATTTCAGAAAAGGTAGATATCAATTGCTTATTATATAGGAAATTAATATGAAGTACATACCGCTTTTGGGAATAGGAATTGTATTCTTTCGACAAAGTCAAACATGAATATCATCGTGTAATAAGCGCATTCCCAACCCTCCTTCTGTTGCGGGCTCTGAAATTTACATTTAGCGGCATTTGTTAGAATGACAATAATTTTTTTAACAAGATATGAAATTTCTAACTCATAAAGAGTGTGCTCACCAACATCCACTTCCAATTCAACTTGCTTTTCTTGCGCGTGCCCGTGCCCGTGCTATCTGATCCTCCCTCTTTAATATATTTCGCAAAAGCCCTTACAAAATTGAGTGAATGTAATTAGCAATTTTATAATTTGATATGATTGAAAGAAATGCAAACCTATAGAATTATTATTGCTTACTTATTCACAAAAGGGAAGATAACTTTGCACTTGTCAAGCGCAATCCTTCCTTTGGGCTTACAAGAATCAACAATTATGCCCACATGTAGGTACGGCACAATGAGAATCGAGCACCAATGTTTGCTGTGGGATCGAGGAGAAGAATTATAGTACTTTAGCATATAAAAGTGACACAAGTGTTTGCTATGATTGATGGTGTGATTTCATTTTTTTATGTTTAACTTTTAATTCCTTTATACAATTCTTTAATTAAAATATAAACAACACATAAGTTAAGATTAGAACTAACCCCTCGTGGTATGGCATGAGAATGAATTTCTTCTCCTCCGCCTTAGCACGATGCATCGCAGAACACATGTACTCGATAGCCATATCCGGATAATATGTCACTGCCGTACCACTCACTTTCTCGGGGTCCAGAAACATGCACAAGTTCTTCTTTTCAACCATCTCATCACAGTTTCGGACTAGCTTCCTGAAAACTCATCATATTGTAATTAGAATATATATTTGAGTTCTATACAATAATGAAAATATTTTAATATCACTAACATGAGGAAAATGGTGATGTGTGAAACATCGAGCCATTTGTCGGATGACGAGTGGTGGAAGAGGTCCTTGAAGTCTTTGAACGACAGCAGGAGATCCCTGCCTTCGTGTAGAAACATCCCAGGTGGGACAGGGATGATGATAGCCTCCATGCCTTCGGGCGCCGTCATCAAGTAGTCGTGGAGAAGGCGCAAATTATTGGGCAAACGGCTGTATTCTTCTTTGGTGACCATAGGACGGGGCGGTGATTGTGGCGCGTCAGCCGCGACGTCGCAAGCCACCTCCTGACGTACCGGTGACATCGCCGTACCGGTAACATCATCTCCTCGTGTCTGTATCAAGTTATAGATGGATTATTGTAGTATTTCAAAAAGAGTGAGTTGAATGTAACAAATAAATGGATTTTTTTATGGATTACCTGATCCAAAACAATCTGACTCTTGGGCCATTGGACAAATGACATCCGTGCGTCATCAAGCACAAACATCTCGTCGGTAGGGACAGGAAGGGGTACGTGCTGCCACCCATCCACGACTAACTCAACCTGCACGCATGCATGGTCGGGCCTTAGCTGACCAAAGTGTACACTCTGGGCTCCTGGATGTACAACGCCCTTAGCAACGATCAGAGGAACACTACCATGCAACAGGACGAGGTCGCATGCTCTGGGGTCCTGCAAATTTATAGGAAAGTTGTTTATTTTAATGATGCGATATTGTCTAACAAGGTTGCAAACAGGTTTTAATTACCTTTAGATTATGAACAAGTATTGATTACCTTGAGATTATCCAAATCGTCTAAGGCCCACGTGCCGGATGCTTGACTACTTCGCCGAATTCCCGGCGAAATGGGAGGTGGTTGCTCGGATGGCTGCGTAGTTGCTGATCTAATTTGTGTCAACATTGCTTCCATCTCAGCAAACCTTGCGTCGTACTCTTTGCTCACCTCCGCGCGTATCTGAGCAACTATCTCGTCTTTGTTTACCTTGGCACGAGATTTTCTTCGAGGTTTTTGTCCCTCCACTCGGAACACCGCCTTCCAGCCCCTGTAGACCCCTACACCCCTTACTCGACCCGGGTGTTCTGGATTCTCGAGCGCTGCGGACAAGGAATCATTTTGTCGTTCGACACTCCGGGCACCCGAGTTGACCTCCTCCTCCACTTCCAACTGTTCAAGTAGAAGAATTAGTTAAAGCAAAAGAACAATTGATGTACTTTCGGAGTTATAATTTTTGGATGAATGTCACAAAGTAAGTATAAAGGACTCTTACCATTCTTTGAGACACGGGTTGCAAATCCTTTGGGAGTACTATCCTCCCGTCAGCGGTTACCTCGGCTCTACCCATGACCCAATCTTTGCCCCTAGGATTTTGGATCCTAACCACGGGTGAGTCAGAATCCTTGTTTTGGTCCAGTATTTTCCTCCATTCTGCCTTCTTACCCTCGTAACCAGCTGACCCTAGATGGTGTGGATACTTGTTGAAGGCAACGGTCCTCCTGCCTTCATCACTTTTTGCCTTCACAGAAACAAGACAATAACGATCAGTTAGTTTTAGAAAGATAAGTACATATCGAGAAAGAATAAGCATAAATTTGGCACGAGTTAGATACCTGGAACTCTTTGGTGGACTTCAAAGCTTGAAACGCATCACAGTCCTCTTGTTTTAGCCATTTGTAGTAGCCGACCGGATTTCTCCCTTTCTCCATGAACTCCGTCTTCAACGTGCTCTTGAATTGCTTCCAACCATTGTTCATAATCTTCAAAGTCTTATCCTTTGGAACATCATTCTCGATGTTCCACTGAGCCTGATTGACACCAAATTTAGTGTATTCAAGTATAGATACATAAGTGAAAATAAAGCAAAGAGTTGTTAGGCACTTTACCTTCACCCTGTTCCACCACTCGTCCTTCACCGTATCCTCAAAATGATCCCATCTCTCTACAAGGATACTCGCATTTTGCCTCACCAAACTCGTACACCAATTTGAGTATTTCTGCCATTTTTCTCCCTGCGCACGCCCGTCTTCTGTGAACCAGATTTCTTGATGGGTCTGCTCGGACATGCTCGTGCACATTGTCGGCCCTCTTCTCCTTCTTTTTGATGAGGCAGTAGCTTGCTGCTCCTCTTCTGCCATCATATCGACGTACTCATCCTCATCCGACATGGTTCTGTATGAAATTAAAGATCAAATCATAAGTGACCAATAATTGATATTCTTGTACAAAAATTGATATTCTTGTACCAATATTTGAAATTAAAGATCAAATCATAAGTGACCAAATCATGAAATTAAAGATCAAATCATAAAATTGATATTTTGTACAAAAATCCTAAATTGATATTCTTGTACAAAAATCATAAGTGACCAATAATGAAATCCTAAATTGATATTCTTGTACAAATATGCTAAAATGACCTCTTGCTAAAATCACCTCTTGCTAAAATGAACATAAAATAAAATTGACAAATCTAAACCTCTTGCTAAAATCACCTCTTGCTAAAATACCCTAAATTAATCAATTTTTGGCAAAATACCCTAAATCATATAAAGATATCCTAACAAGTACCATAATGTATACCCTAACAAGTACCCTAAATCAATTTTTGGCAAAATACCTAAAATACCTAAAATACCTAAAATACCTCTAACAATCACCTCTTGCTAAAATACCCTAAATCAATTTTTGGCAAAATACCCTAACAAGTACCATAATGTATTCAATACTAACTCGGTATAGCACCATAAAGATATCCGGTAACAAAATTAGCCAACCATGGCTAACGGGTTCAAACCCAATAAGAAAAATAAAGTAAAAAGAATATGACTTTCAGTCAATCAACAAGAGCTCAACTCAGTTTAAAGCACCAGAACCCCTATTGCAAAATAATAGTAGAGAGAGAGAGAGACGCTAACCACGGGTGAGAGAGACCGCGGGTTAGAGAGAGAGAGACCACGGGTGAGAGAGACCGAGGTGGTGAGGCGGTGAGGCGGCGAGGCGGTGAAGAGCTCGGAGAAGGCTTTCGAAGTTCTCTGTGAGGGTTTTTGGAACTGAACCGCTTAATTCTCTGTGAGAGTTTTCGGACTTATGAAAATTTTGGCAGAGAAGGATTTCAAAATAATAGTGTTTTCCTCATTATACACGGACTTTTAACTTAAAAGACCGTATACAAAGAGCTTTCTACACGGACATAACTATAAAGTCCGTGTGCAAATATCCTTTCTACACGGACATCTAGCTAATAGTCCGTGTAGCTCTCTTCCATTTCTACACGGACTATTAGCTAAATGTCCGTGTATAAATAGGTCCGACAGGCGGGTCCCAGGTTCAGTAAAATTTCAGGAGGTGAATATTTATAAAGTAATAATAAATTAAGTAAAATTTCAGATTTCTAAAATTTATAAAGTAATAATATATTAAGTAAAATTTCAGATTTCTAATATTTCTAAAGTAATAATAAATTAAGTAAAATTTCAGATTTCTAATATTTAAAAACTTATACCGATATTTGTACCAAGCAACTAATATTAAAATCTAATAATGAAATTTTATTTATTTTATTTTATTATTAAATGTATTAACTAATATTTTCAAAAACTAATACTAATATTTGATAATATTATAAGCATTAAACATAATCCTTCATTGTTGCAATATTTGATAATATTTGATAATCCTTCATTAAACATAATCCTTCATTGTTTCAAAAACTAATACTAATATTTGATAATACTAATACTACATTATGCTTTTTTCCTTTTTTCCCTCTTTTTTTCCTTTTTTATTTGATATATTACAAGCTAAGGTTGCAATATTAAAAGCTACACGGTCTTAAACAAAATAAATATTATACATTATGCTTTTTTTTTTCCTTTTTCTCTTTTTTTTCCACTATTTGAACAGTACCCTCGGCCCATAATCCTTCATTGTGGTCAGACCGCATGTAGTCAGCTTCGTCTACCCCTTCAAGTGTTGCTACCTCAGTTTGCACATCGGTACAAAATGGAGGTACTTCGTCGAACTGGTCGTACTCTTCTTCATCGACGACATTTTCTACCCCGACAATCCTTCTTTTTCCGGATAGAACGACGCTCAACCTAGCATCACTCGGGTCAGTGGCATAAAAGACTTGGGTGGCTTGCTTGGCGAGTATAAACGGATCATCAACATGCCCAACCCTGTTTAAATCAACGAGTGTGAACCCGTCGTTGTCAACTTTAACACCTCGGTCTTCGACCCATTGACACCGAAACACGGGAATGCTCAGGCGAGGACTGTAAATGAGCTCCCAAATTTCTTGAATAACGCCATAATATGACTTTGATGCTATTACAGCCCAGCCATCTCCGGATCTACTGAATTCTTGAGAGGTCGCCACCAACGTCACCCCACTGTTTTGCATCGTGCTCTTATCACTCTGGGATTTAGTGTAAAATGTATATCCATTAATCTCGTATCCTTGGAATGTTCTAACAACAATTTGGGGTCCTTCGCCAAGCAGTTTAACAATTTCAGGTACGGGGTGTGACTGCACTCTTTCTTTCAGCCATCCTATAAAAGAACGATTATGCTCGTTAGTAAGCCACTTCTGACTCCTCGTGTAGTTTTGTTGTTGAAGGATTGTCATGTGCTCATCTATATAGGGAGCAACATCTGTCATGTGTTGTAGTACAATAAAATGTGCCTTTTGTAGTTCATTTAGATCAGCAACTATGGCTCTCAACCCAATTGTCCCGACTCCTTGGAGCCTTCCCTCGTATCGAGATTTTGGAACGCCAATAGGATCCACACCGGTCAAGTAGTTGGTGAAAAAATCAATCACCTCCTCCGTAGAATATCCTTCTATAATGCAGCATTCGGGTCGATGTCGGTTCTTTACGTATTTTTTCAAGATACCCATGTATCTCTCGAATGGATACATATACCGAAGAAACACGGGACCACAAATCTTAATTTCTCTCACAAGATGAACAACAAGGTGAACCATGACATCGAAAAAAGATGGCGGAAAATACATCTCAAGTTGGCAAAGAGTCACGACGACCTCCTTTTGCAAAGAGTCCAATTTTAGAGGGTCTATCACTTTGGAATTTATTGCATTGAAGAAAGAACAAAGCTTCGTAATGGTTTGACGAACATGCTTTGGTAAAATTCCCCGAATTGCAACGGGAATTATGTGTGTCAATAAAACATGACAGTCGTGAGATTTCAGACCGACCAGTTTCAAGTCCTTCATCGACACCAACTTCTTAATATTCGAAGAATATCCTGATGGGACTTTTATACCATTGAGGCATTCACAGAAGCTTGTTTTCTCTTTCTTTGACATGGTGCACAGTGCGGGGGGTAGGTATGTGCGCTTCCCTTTCTCCTGCGGTGCGAGCTCGTGTCGTATTCCCATCTCTACCATGTCTTTTCTCACTTTAATACCATCCTTAGTCTTCCCCGGAATGTTCAATAATAAACCAATTAAACTGTCACAGACATTTTTTTCGACATGCATGACATCTAGGCAATGCCTCACTTCTAAATATTTCCAGTACGGTAGCTCCCAAAATATGGACCTCTTTTTCCAAATATTCTTCGGTAGTGCTTTGGCGCATTTTCCAAAAACAACATCAATGTTTTTTACCCGTTCGAAGACACTCTCCCCGTCTAATGGATGACGAGCCACTCCAAGCTCAATTTTCCCGTTGAATGCCATCTTCTTCTTACGATATGGGTGATTAATAGGAAGAAACCTACGATGCCCCATGAATACATTCTTTTGATAATTTTTCAACCTCAACACCTGCGTGTCATCTTCACATATCGGGCACGCTTTTGCTCCTTTACAAGTGTAACCCGACAAATTCCCATACGCTGGGAAATCATTTACGGTGCAAAACACCATGGCCCGCAAGTTAAATGTCTCTTTCATATACGCATCCCACACCGGGACGCCATCACGCCACAATTTTTGGAGGTCCTCGATTAATGGTGCGAGATATACATCTATGTCATTTTCGGGTTGTCTGGGTCCTTGGATTAGTAATGACATCATTATATATCTGCGTTTCATGCACAACCAAGGAGGAAGATTGTAGATGCATAAAAGAACTGGCCAAGTACTGTGCCGACTGCTTATACTTCCAAACGGACTCATTCCATCTGAGCTCACCACAATCCTAAGGTTCCTCGTTTCAGAACCAAATTCTTTGAAATGTCTGTCAATGTTTCTCCATTGAGGAGAATCAGCCGGGTGCCTTAGTTTACCGTCATTTTTGCGCTCTTCTTCGTGCCAGCGCAATAATTTTGCATCTTTGGGATTCGCAAACAATCGTTTGAATCTCGGTATTATCGGCAAATACCACAACACCTTAGCCGGAGGTCGGCCATTTGTGTCCTCGTTACAATCATCAGTGTCCTGGTCCTTACGACGTTTATATCGTGAAACACCGCATTTAGGACAGACATGCATGGCCTCGTACTCGTTACGATACAATACACAGTCATTCGGACATGCATGTATTCTTTCGATCTTCAATCCCATTGGACATATCAACTTCTTTGCCTGATATATTGTACCGGGTAACTCGTTGTTATCTGGGAGTATTTCTCCTAAAAGCTGTAATAAGGACGTGAAACTCTTATCGCTCCAACCATTGTCTGCTTTTAAGTTTAATAATTTCAACACAGCTGACAGTTTTGTAAAATTGGTACACCCGGGATACAACGGCTTCTTGGATTCATTAGACAAATTTTGAAATTTATCATAATTTTTATCACTAATTTCATCTTCCACATCACGTAACATATCCTCCAAATTTTCAGTAAACTCGTGTTCTACATTTTCATCAAAATTCCTCTCCATCTCATCATCGTCATTTTCGGGTTCGACATTATCAGAATATTCGACACTCTCATAATCCTCGTTCCAATCAAGTTCAAAATTATCAGAAATTCCAACATTCTCATCATTCAATTCACGATTACAATCTTTATTGGCACTACTACTTTCCCCAAATTTCTCACCATGCATGAACCAACATGCATATCTCTTCTTAAATCCCCGACAAATCAAATGAGCTCTAATTTCTTCGATGTCCAAAAATCTTAATAAATTTTTACAATCTTTACAAGGACATAAAATGTCTTCTTCTTTTTTCTTCACTCTATAACTCTCAGCAAATTTTATAAACTCATCAACGCGAACCAAATATTCTTCACTGTCACGTCGCATTTCATACATCCAGCTTCGATCCATCTGTAAATTAAATTAAAAAAATGATTTGATCAATTAATCATGCATGCATGGTCAACATTCTCCTTCGTGTACAAAATTTTGGGCTTACAAAGGGCCGGTTTACAATCCTAACCCACTCTTTGAATATTATGTCTCATATGTGAACACATATTAGCGAGATTTAATTAGTATTTGAGAAAAATTCGGCAGCATTTCCCCTTAACTCCCCAAGTATGCGTACGAACCACATACTCGTAGGAGCAATAAGGGAAAATACTGTCGAACTTACCTCAAATACTAATTAAATCCCACTAATATGTGTTCACATCCTAAATGAGACATAATATTCAAAGAGCAGTCCCAAAACGGGGACTATCCAAAATTAATCCCTATTGGATTAATTTTGAACGGGCATGGACCTAAAAGCATCTAAAGGTCGGTTATTGGACCACAATACACTAATTAATTACATCTAAAATTAAGAAATCAAGCATGCATGAAATGACCTAAATAAGCCTAAATAACAGAAAATTAGAGGAAGAAAATGATTTAAATACATATTACTAACCTTAGAAAGATGGAGAGGAGAAAATACAAACTTAATTCAAAGATCTCAGATCTCAGCTGCTGGCCTCGATCAATTCGCAGAAATCTGATAGGAAAAAGCTCAGTTCAGAGAGATGTATTAACTAAAAGACTTGATCAAAACGGCGCTGGAAGGGGAAGACATTAAAACCCTACACTATTATACACGGCTATTTAGTTATAAATCCGTGTAGCTCTCCAACTAAACATACACGGCTCTTTTGTTATTAATTCGTGTACAATTATACTATTTCTACACGCATATATTATCAAAAAACCGTGTGTAATATTCCTACACGGCTTTGTATCAAAAAACCGTGTAGCTCTCTCAATTATTTGCACACGGACCTCTTTACACACGGATTTTTGGTTTCTAATAAACCGTGTAGCTCTCTCTAATAATTCTACACTGATTATTAACTAATTATCCGTGTAGAAATTGTGCAGATCTTTTGAACAAGTAAAAAATCATATTTGGTACACTGTTTTTAATATAATTGCCAAATCCGTGTACAATGTGCAGTGTACAAAGCCAGTTTTTGTAGTAGTGACGGTTCTCCAGTACAAATAAAGCAACAACTTAATAGCAGCTATTTATACCCAGAATAAGATTACAAGTATAATCGGGGCTTTTTTAATTTTTGGCAACACTCAACACACACAAATGAAAGTGTAAAAATCAATTTAATTTTATCTGAAAAATGCAAGAACTAGAAGGTTAATTTTTTACAGAATTTTAATGACTAATTAAAAGCTTAAGAAATGTAATTTTCCTTGTAAATAATCTAAAAAAAATAAAACATATATAATTTTTGTTCTTTTAGTTTAACCATCAGTTATAACAGTTTGAAAGTACATTCAGCTATTATGCAAAAAAAGTTATATTTTTTCAATTTCCGATGGTGTTTTTACTTTGAACACCTTCAACTACGGCGACACAAGTAAGCTCTTCTTATGAATGAGGTGAAGTCTGCCAAGCAGCTCATGGGTTGAAGATCTCTAATCAGGATCCAATAACGAGCTTTGACATCATTGAATGCCTCCTAATCAACTGACATCCCGATTACGAGATGGAATAACTCGTCGACCATTTGAATGAGAAGTCTAAACGGAGATATCACACAATGATTTATTATAAACAAAACTTGCAGCAACTGCCAAGATTCAAAGAAAACAAACTACAATGATTGAACAACCATATCCTTACACGAAATGTGGCGGTCTATGTTGTTAATTTTGATTTCCTCCAATATTTTGTTTTACTAAATCCGTTTAATTAATTGAACTATCAGAATGCAATATTTATTGTAATACAGCATAATGTTAAGAATTTAAGATGTATCTGTCTTGCATTTTCTATATCTTGTAGATGTAATTTATAATTTATATAAAAGATGATACAAAATTGGTTATCCATTCTTATTGGTTTACTCACGTAATATTTGTGTCGCCAATTTTGATTATATTGGATAGTAGTTACTTCATACAGTTTTGTATTCTCTGGTCATACATATTAAATTTTGAAAAAAAAAACAAATATTATGTTTTGCCAAAAAAAAAAAAAAAATTTTGTTAGTCTGCTTTCAAACCGACCGAAGGGTCTACCTTCATCACCCCCGCTGCATCAACAAGTAATGTTTTTTTTTCATCAGCGCTGTGTTTACATGTAAAAAAAATATTTTCAAAATAATTTATTACATAGTCAAGTAGGTTAAAAATAATGAATTTTTTAGCTGATTAATTTTTGACTGCTTTAGTAAATTGTTTCGAAAATAGAATTTTTTTTACGTGTAAATGTATCGCTCTAAAAGTCAATTATATAGATTTTAGAGTTATAGCTTCATGATAAGCTTAAGAACACCATAGTTACTCGCTATATAGTAACTATATGTTGTATAAAAATATTGTGAATGTTTGATAAATAATGTTCATGTTTAACATTAAAAAAGGATTTAATAATGATATGTCGCCGTAGTCTATAGTTAAAGTTAACTACGTGATGGAAGCGGGATGCGTTTAATAGGTATTGGACTCAGATTGATCTGACGTCCGTTCGGAACCGTCTAATTCGTTTTATAACTGTATGTGCTTAATCGGGACAAATATTGAAACAGTATGCACAACTGTTAAAGCGAAACGCACAAATTGAATTTTCCTGAACTGATATCAGATCAATTTATAATTATAATTTTGTCCTGAACAATTTTCATCCTTGAATAAATTCCCTATTGTGATATTGTCCCGAACGGATGACAAGGGTTTCTAAACCCTGACTCACCATAGTTCAGATTCCCTAAAGTAACTAAAGATTGAAATTTGGATTCAAACCGTCCGATCAGAATTTGCGCGAATATTAAAGGAATCTAATGAATTTTCTTTCAAACCGGATTGATTCAAATTCTGATCGGACAGTCCGGATCCAATCTCAATTTTTGAGTTACTTTAGGGGATCAAGACAAAGAACCTAAACCCTCCAACATCTTTTCTCTCACACCCCACACCCTTCGTTTCCCTCTCAGACAAAGAACCCTAAACCCTCACACTCCATCGTTTGTTAACATTCCGATCCAGACCTTGTTCGCACAATCGCACTGTTCTCAACCCCTACTTTTGTAAGCGTAGCGGCTGGATTCGGTCTTAATAAGGTAATAATTTTAAATTAATTTCTAAATTAGTAGTTCTTAAACAGTACTACTCAAATTAATCAGCTATTAATGAGAAAAATCAGGTGAGTCAAGGGATAGGGCAGTGAAATGCTCTTCACACCATAGCTCTGCATATAGTAGTGCTGTGAAGTATGATCCACATCTCTAGTCTCTAGAGAAAATGTAAGAACCGGTAAACAATTTTAAGTAAAGAACAAAAAAGAAAATTAAGAAATAGTGACATTGATTTTTTGGCTTTTAAAAACGAAAATGCGGTTCACTTGCCACTGTTGCTTTGATGACCTCTAGATAGTCAATTGAAAGCCAATAATATCAGGGTAACTGTCTCTTGGGTGTGGCCTTTAGATTGCTGGTATTTTGGGTCATACAAATTGACAACTTTTTCATGCTATTTTACTCATTGTCATTGGTGTTCATATTCTGTTTGTTTTCATTCCGATATGCAAGAACTAATGTTCACACGTGATTTTCTCTCTCATTTCTCTCGCAGATTTCTCATCAGGCCGATCTCTGACAGAGACACAGTGAGTCATTGATTATCACTTCTGTAAGTAGTCATGTGCACTCAACTAGATGATAAATTTTACGTCTCAATTTCTATATCAAGCTATGAAATTGCTAAATTCAGACAAAAATTTGTTAGGTCAGCATACTGTACATTGTTTGTGATGCAAATATAGAACATTAATTGCCTTGCCCTAATTGCTTACCTCCACTGAATCTGCTCAAATTGGGTTGTATCCTTTTTCCAGATTCCAATTGAGGCTGAACTTGACCAGAATGGAAAGTAATCGGGTTATGTTGGCAGCATCGGAGCAGCCTTTGTGGGAAATCAAATTGTCTGAAGAGGAAACGAAAACATGTGAAAATTATTCGGTCCTCTCTGCTACATTAGAATGTTTGGCCTTAAAAGAAGAGGTCAATATGAGCGTAAAATGCTTCGATCAAATGATATCTTTAATAAAGACCATGCTACCCGGAAATGACAGATTACCAGAAAACTTCTACCAAGCTAAAAAGCTGGTTCAAGAGGAGAGGCCAGGCTGCCCCTATGTGATCTCCGCGGGACAGGACCTAGATATACCTACAGTTTTAGTACAAGAAGGTGTTCTAGACGTGGGGCAGAACTCGCGAGAGCAGCCTCACGAGGAGTTAACCCAGAATCTGATGATGACAGCGAGTATGAGAGCGAAGACCAACACAAATCTAAAAATGAAGAAAGTGTTAATCCCAACTTGGTAGCCTCTACCAAGATTTCAAAAAAAAGAAGAAAGTGTTAATCCATTAGACCAAGATGATGGAGAAGATGACTGATATGTACATTCATCATTTTAGTCCTTGCTACATCTTCCATTGCCAATGCTTTTAATTTATTGTATTAAGTAGTTCCAACATCACATCAAATATCTGGTAATTATGCCAAAATTACTTGCTAACATGCAATTTGTATAATATATTCTAAACCAGGTGATATGCTAGCAACTTGTTGGTTTTGAACTGCCCTTATTCGTACAACATCATTTCATCAGGAAGAAGTTCATCAAATCAGTTGCTAAAACAGTACCACTAAAATGCTAGCAATGAAATGACATTCTTGCATATTTTATTTATTTAGGCAATCCCTATAGCTTATGACATTGTGGCCAGTTTTTTTTTTGTTTGTAGTTATTGACAATATAAAACTAAGGGGGTATTTTGTTTTGAGTTTTGTTTATGAACTAGACAAACTGATAAGCTATAGCTAATTCCTCCAATAAAAAATATTGGCATACTGAAATACCGAGTTGTACAACCAGACTCAAGCATTACAAATTACCAATTAATTCATTTCAACAGTGTCTTACATGTACTCATATAAATAAAATATTTGCATACTATTTTGAATTTATTTTTGTGTATCAACCCAAACAGCGTGTCTTAATGTTGCAACATGCTTTCTACAGAATTAATGAAACTACTTGAAATTGGATGTGGCATGATTTCATGTAACTCAATTTTTAATGAGCGGGTTATGAACGAGTTGGAGTCTGCTCATACTCGGTTTATTAAGTCAATGAGCGAATTATTAGCGAGTGAGTAACGAGTTATGAGCAATTTTCTCATCCTACATATGTCTGCTTACTCCTGGCAATTTGGCTGGATGGGATTTTTCTAGTGTCCAAGTTCATTGGTGTTCAATTTTCCTAATTTCTTTTGGTTATTTCTCAAAATTACTGAATATGAAGTAACAATCACAAGCATACACGGCAAAAGCTAAAAACCACCGCACACATACACACTTTCCTATAATATATAATAAAAAATCAAAAGTGAGGTCAAAGACACTGCTTAGTGTGCTTTGAATGATGTTGGCGCTGAATGATGTCTAAGCAACAACTTAATAGCAGCTATTTATACCCATAATAACATTAAAATTATATTCGGGGCTTTTTTAATTTTTGGCGCACACATTCAACACACAGAAATAATAAATGTAAAAATCAATTTAATTTTTTCAAAAAAAATCCAACAACTAGAAGTTTAATTTTTCTACATAATTTAGTGACTAAAAACTTAAGAAATGTAATTGACCTTTCAATTAATATAAAAAATAAACATACATTTTTATGCTTTTAGCTTGACCATCAGTTATAACAATTTCCAAACTACAACTAGCTATCATGCAAAAAAGCTTTATTTTTTCAATTTTCGATGGTGTTTTTTTCTTTGAAGACCTTCAACTCAGCTGGACTATATTCCTCATCTTCTCCTTTGTCAAGGAACTCACAGAGATAATCATGAATACTTGTCCACATTTTCTGGAACGATGTCGACACAAGTAATCTTTTCTTATGAATGAGTTGGAGTTTGTCAAAGGGCTAATGGGTTGAAGACGTCTAATATAGGTCTAATAACGAGTCTGACACTGTCAAATTCCTCCTTGTCAACTGTCTTCATGATGATAAAATGGAATAACTCGTCATTCGACTGAGTGAGAAGTTTTGACCGAGATATTTCTGTGACAAACTACAATTATTGAACAACTATCCCCCAAGGAAAAAATATGCCAGTCCATATTGTTAATATTGATTTCCTCCAATATTTTGTTTTACTAAATCTGTTTAATTAATTGAACTATCAGAATATAATCTTTCATTGTAATATAACAAAAGGTTAATAATTTAAGATGTATGATCTGATTTCTTACATTTTTCATGATTTATGTGTCTTAATTTATAACTTATATAAAAGATGAAGAGATCATACAAATTTATTATCAATTCTTAGCAGTTAACTCACGAAATATGTGTCGCCCAATTAATTATATTAATTAGATAGTAGTTATTTCATAGTTTTGTTATTTTCTCGTCATACATATTGAATTTCGGAAAAAGAAAACAAATATTATATTTTGCCACAATAAGATTTTGTCAATCTGAAAAAAGAACAAAAAACAAATTTCCAAAGATAACTACATTTTGCTCAACAACCAATGTTTTTCTCATCAGCTATTTGTGCATTGTCACATCGGTGCATCACCCCGATGAACATGTTCAAAATGCACTAGTACCATCTGACAATGTTACAACTAACGAACTATTCAGCTTAATTTCCTTGACGAAAAATTATCATATCAGATCTGTCCCTACAAATTACAAATCACCCCACCCAAACTATCTAGTCCAGTCAGCACTCTAAAAACTGACACCCTCTCCTTTCTGGCAATTCTCTGATAAGTCCTCAGTCTCTCATGTAGATCATTCACCGTTTATTCCGCCTGACACATTGGAAATCATTGCCGCAAAGTCAACTACAACAAATTGATGCATCCATGAGGTCATCTGAAATGAGGAGAGTATTAATAACTATATGCATACTAGGTTTAAGAGAACCCTTTGACATTGAATCTCTATCAGATGCCAATCCTAAGGCAGAGAGAAAGTCAAGTTCTCGTTCACAAGCTCTGATAGAATTGTCATAGGATCAAACGCATTGCCATTCACCATGTCATAATCATCACTATGATACATTTCCGCTTCATAATTTGCCTTCGTCTCATCTGAATTGTCATCTAAATTTTCAAATATTCATCACCAAGAGGGCATTGTTGTAATTGTCTTCTATAGGAGGAGCTGAAGCCTGAAGCTGCACAAACAGTAATTCAAATTATCAATATGCTAAAAAAACTCAAATCATAATTATCTTAGAGTGAGGCTATGGTACTATGCATAGTACGAATTGGTCCGTACTATGTATCATTATTTTGATTTTCAAAGTCCAAATAGTCGATCTAAACTGTTTAATATGATCTCCATAAGAAAATTTGTTTGTATATCATTCAAAAGTAGTGATTTTCTACCTATCTAAAAAAAAAGTAAAAAAATTATAAAGTATATCATTCAATTTTTCAGTATCGTCTGACTACAAACCCCTTTAATAATTTAGCATTGAAAATGACCTCTGGTATATATCTTTTTAAGCTATCAAATATAATAACACAATCCACATATAACCAGCATTTCCTAAATTGAAATTCTATGATATTTGCACTAAAAGAAGAAAATTAAACGCCAACATGGCAGATTCTACATTATAATAAGGGCTTTCTAATTAAATAATTTGGAGGGATCGGATAGCAAAAGATCAGAAAATATTAAAGAAGCAAGAAGGGTTTAAGAGTCAACGATGATGAAGTGCGAGTCAAAGCTAAACCCTTTAACGGAGGAGTTCGTTCCCTCGCCGCGTTGTCGTCTCTCCGCCACTGTACCGGAGTTCTTCCCCGTGGGGTCATATCCACTGTCCGATTGCATAGGACTGTCATGCTGATTACAATGATTAAATAACCATCTCTCTGATAAACTACGATGATTGAATAACCATTTCCCGACTGAAAATGTACCGTTTTATACTGTTAATTTTGGTTTTCTCTAATATTTTATTTTACAAAATCTGTTTAATAAGTTGAACTATCACAATGCAATCTTTACTTGTAAGTTGTAATATAGCAAATGGTCAAGAATTAAGATGTATCTGATGTCTTGCATTTTCATGACTTATGTATCTCGTATATGTAATTTATAACTTATATAAAGGATCAAGAGATCATGCAAATTTGATTATCCATTCTAAGTAGTTTACTCATGAAAGATATGTGTGTCGCCAATTGATTATATTAGATAGTAGTTACTTCATAGTTTTGTTATACTCCCATCATACATATTGAATTTTGAAAAAAAAAATGTTTTGACACAAAATATCATGTTAGTCTAAAAACAACATAATACAAATTTCCAAAGATAACTAGATACATTTTGCTCAACAACTGAGGTTTTTCTCATCAGCTATTGCAGCATTTTCGCATCAGCACTTGTACCATCTGACAATGTACATGTAACAAACTATTCACCTTTCCTTGACAAAAAGTTACCATATCAGATCTGTCCCTACAAATTACAAATCACCCCTCCCAAACTATCTAGTCCAGTCAGCATTTTAATAACTTACACCCCTCTCCTTTCTCGCAATTCTCTGATAAATCCTTGTTCAGAGTGTCATTTAGATCATTCACCATTTATTCCCCTTGACACATTGCCGCAAAGTCAACTACAACAAATTGATGCATCTGAAATGAGGAGAGTATTAATACCTATGCATACTAGGTTTAAAAGAACCCTTTGACATTGAATCTCTATCAGATGCCAATCCTAAGGCAGAGAGAAAGTCACTAAGCTCCACAAAGTTCTCGTTCGCAAGCTCTGATAGAATTGTCATAGGATCAAACGCATTGCCATTCACCATGTCATAATCATCACTATGATACATTTCCACTTCGGAATTTGCCTTCGTCTCATCTGAATTGTCATCTAAATGTTCAAATATTGCATCTTCATCACCAAGAGGGACATTGTTGTAATTGTCTTATATAGGAGGAGCTGAAGCCTGAAGCTGCACAAACAGTAATTCAAATTATCAATATGCTAAAAAAACTCAAATCATAATTATCTTAGAGTGAGGCTATGGTACTATGCATAGCACGAATTGGTCCGTACTATGCATTATTATTTTCATTTTCAAAATCCAAATAGTCGATATGTTGATTCCTACTATGTATCATTATTTTCATTTTCAAAGTCCAAATAATCGATCTGAACTGTTTAATATTATCTCTATATGAAAATTTATTTGTATATCATTCAAGTAGTGATTTTTCTACCTATCTAAAAAAATAGTAAAAAAATTATAAAAAATGTAAAATTTGATATACAAACACATTTTCATATGAAGATCATGTTGAGCAGTTAAGCTTGACTGTTTGGACTTTGAAAACGGCGATATAGATTCACAGTATGAATCAATCCGCGCTATGCATAGTACCATATATAACCTCACTCAAAATATTATATCATAATTCTCTTATTCCCAATACTGAACGAGATAATGCAAAAGCTAATATGCAAATATACCACTTCTTGGAGATGCACAATATCAAATGACAACTCAACCGAAGAAGGTGATTCCTTGCCTCCTGTAAGTCAGTAGACTGAACCGGGCTGTTCAGATGGAGTGATGCATGAGGAGGTATTGATCAGCAGGTGGGACCGCAATTGTGGCATGTTCATAGTGCGAATTTTCATAGAGCGGATCTACAACTGTAATGTTCATAGCGCGGATGGATCTGTACTATGGATCAATATCTTCATTTTTAAAATTCAAATAATCGATATGAACAAGATCTTTATATCAAAATATATATATAGGTCGCAAGTTAATTAGAGGCACCCGATTATGGATGCCTTCGACTTTCTGCGTATAGAATAACTACTAATCATATATTTCTCCTATAGTGCGCAGGGTGAAGCTAAGATGTTTAGCGAGGTGTAACAATATTTCAGAATGAGGCATACTATAATTATTTTGAATATTAAGTATATTTTTTTTATGAGAAAAGCACATATATAGAAGTATAATTTGGAAAAAAAATCGGGCGAGGCATAATTGTATACTTTTATAGGGTGATGCATAATTGTATACTTTTTTTTAATTTGAAGTATATTTTTATATTTTTTTTAGAAAAACATAGAAATAAAATAGATTTTGATAATATATATATATATTTTGAGCCAGAGGCATTTGCCCTTCTGACTTCACGTGGTTCTGTCCCTAAAAGCGCTCATGTTTGCAGTTTAATTATAACTTCTTCTTTTTTTCTGTTCACATTTTTTTCCACGAAAAAGAAACTGACATTTCTCTTGCCATCTTCTAATTTATTTCCTTGTGCGACATATTCATATGGAGAAAGGCTTGGGTCCGATGCCCATCGGACTCAAATTTGGGTTCGATGGGTTTCGGGACCGTCCGATCTACTTTAAGATTGGTGGCACGAATTTTAAAGCAGATGCAAAAGTTGCGGGCACGAATCCTAAAGCAGATCGGACGATGAGAGAACCCGTCGAACTCACTTTGGGTCCGATTTCCATCGGACCCAAATTTCTCCCATTCATATGTAGCATTTTCTGCAGTATTTTTAGAAACTAAATTTGAATAGTACTACTAAATAGTGCTTCATTAATGTGTTGGATAAAAATATTAACAATTGGTACGAATATTCGTACGAAATTTAAACGTAATTTAACAAATGGATTTGATTAATTGTATTTTATTTCAATGATTATTACTAATTCGAGAGACTTGTGATCCTCTGGAAAAATCTCAAACCGATCAAATACATTTAGCACCAATCTCAAAGCCCTCCCTCTCTTAACCTAAACCCCTACCCCTCCCTTTCTCTCCCCGCCGTCCCTCTCTCTTCTCTCGCTGACTCCAGACTAGGGCTGTAAATGAGCTGAGTTTGAGCGAGTTACCCCCAACTCAAACTCAGCTCATTAAATAAACGAGCGAGCCAACTCGAGTTGAGATGGTAATAACGAGTTGTAGAGCCAACTCGAACTCAACTCATTATCAACTCGAGTTGGCTCACAACTCGTTTATAAACTCGTTTAACTAGTTAAATCAATACAACACAAGTTACATTAGATAAATCAACGTACTGGAAGCAAAAATTACAGCAACTTTTCATACATTAGGAACAATCATACAACACAGTTAGATTAGATAAATCAACATACTGATACAAAAAATTACAATAACTTTTCATACATTAGATATAATTATACAACACATTTAGATTAGATAAATCCCAAAATCCCATGCATCCCAAAAACAGCCATCATACATTTACAGCCCTAATTCCATGCATCCCAAAATTACACCCATAAGTTACTATCCATTATCTAACAATTTTTCATACATAAGCACCAACAAAAACAAACAAGAACTTAGTATCCAACAACTTCATCTTGTCAAAATCACCATCTGTAAGTTCTAAACCATCATATCCAGCAATCATTAATTAGAAATTAATATTAAACGGAAATATTAATATTAAATGGTTTGACATTAAACAGCTTATGTATGTTGAACGTAGTACAATAATTAGTGCTACTTACAAAGGACTGATTAGTTGTTATTTGACAATCAAGTTTGACTACAAATCTATGATTAAAAATTGAAAGTCACAAATCATTTGATTATATGGCATTGTCAACTTGCACAACCTTTTGTGTTCAATTCAGGTAGGAAAACATTATAAGCATATTTTTATGGTTTAAGTGATGTAAATTTTGCAATACAAGTAATAAATCCTAGTTTATACTCAATTCGGTTGCAAGTGTACAACCTTGTCAAGTAGTACTTAGGGATCGTCTCCACATGGACAAGTTGGAATATATTTTCTAACCTAACAATTTAATTTAGTAAAAGAAAATAAAAAGGTTTTTGTTTGTTCAAAAGGTTGATTTGGTTTTGATTAAACTGAATTAAACTAAAGTCTTAAAGCAAAATCTGATTTTTAACAAATATGAGAAATTAGGGTTTCTTAGGGTTCCTATCCACTAGTGTTATGACTAATTGGTTTATTAAATTTGTTCTTTTAATTATGAAGGCACAGTTGGAGGTTGTAGGTACAAAGTGATATTTCTATATTAATACCATCTTCAAATTAGAATAAACGTCACCTCTCGGTACTTGGCTATGCTAATCTAAAGTCATTAAGTTCTTACTGTCCCAATTAACCGTCTTTCACCTCTCGGTACTTGGCACAATTTGTCTAAACTATTAGGCAAAGCCCGTATAAG
Organism: Carex littledalei; assembly: GCA_011114355.1. Taxonomy (NCBI): domain Eukaryota; kingdom Viridiplantae; phylum Streptophyta; class Magnoliopsida; order Poales; family Cyperaceae; genus Carex; species Carex littledalei. The sequence goes on along the minus strand of CM022080.1, from coordinate 12,164,719 downwards.
ACAAGCGTCACCTCTCGGTACTTAGCTTATCAAATACCCTATTCTTTATGGTCAGGACTTAATATTCAATTTCTCAATTGCAAATACCAAATCCTAAGATTTCATACGATTTCGATTAAGTCTTCGCAATCAATTAAAATAAAAAATAGATCATAACAAAGAACAAGAACATATAAAATAAAACCAACTAAATCATAACAAAAGTTTCAAGTACAGCCCTAATTAACCCTAGAAAAGCCTTTAGCCAGTCATGGCTAAAACACAAATGAAATTAAAAGAGTTAAAAGAGTTCCAAAGGAAAGAAAATAATAAAACCGGTTGATCGATGATGTTCTTCCTCTTCCTTCTTCTCTCTTCCTTTCTTCCTTTCTTCTCTTTGTTAAAACCCGAAATTCTATCTAAAAAACGTCCCTCATCTGTTTTACAAGTTTCCTTTTTATACCCCTTGCAAAACCTAAAAAATAAATCACTAAAAAATAGCAAATTCGGGCGCTGAACCGACTTATTGCGGGCCGCAATAACATCTCTTGCGGGCCGCAATGAGTGGAGGCAGTTAATTTTGTCGCGAAAAAAAAACTGTAGAAGTTATTACGGGCCGCAATGGGTATGGTTGCGGGCCGCAATGAATGTGCAGGAATGAGGCTCTGACTTGTTTTGTTTCGGACCGCAATGGGTTTTATTTCGGGCCGCAACAACATTGACAGTTGCTCCAATCTTCGTGCTGACTTGCTACAAATCACCCGTTTTGCTCCGTTAAACTCCAAACACTTGATTACCTGTAAAATAAACATAACTAGGGCAGTAACTTGAACTTTCGGACATTTCTAACCTAATCTAAACAAAACTTGGCTTAATTTATATAACAAACCCTAGGTTTCAATAGATATAATTTTGGCTTATCAAATTCCCCCAAGGCTAGTCCTTGCTTGTCCCAAGCAAGCCTAAACCCTCACGGAAATTTCCGGGGCTGGCTACGTCTTTTAAACCAAGTTATCTAAACTATCCTAATAGCAAGGGCTAAAATTAAAAATTGGTCAGTCAAGGCAAATTAGGGTTTAAACAACTTAATTCAAAGCATGAGTGTGGTAGAACAATTATTTCGATTTCTTTCAATGATCTTCTTCACCTCACAAACGCAAGTTTCGGTTTTAATTAAGCAAATTTATACCTACATGACACCTCAGAGTTAGTGAATCTTGGATTAATCTTCCAATTCTACAAGTGATAACCAATTCCAGAAAATCCTTTGAAAAAGAAAAATTCAGTTAATGGTGTAGACTGTGCCTGATGCTTTGACTTTTTTTTTACTTGTGCATCCGTTTGTTTTTGGCTCGCTCATTTTTCCACTCATTTTTATTTTGTTTTTGTTTCTCTTTTTTTTTCTCTCTTTTTTTCTTTTTTTTTTATTATGCGGATATATCTGTCCTATGGACTTCAATCCAACATAGCTCACTTTTTCAGCCTACACCCCTTTGTTCAATTAAGTTCGATTAGTAAAGGATTTCTGAGTCTCGCGCAAAGTCTCCTACGGGCACCAAGCCTTTCGGAAACTCTTGGCCTTGCGCGTATGAGACTTGATTTTCAACATGTAAAATGGGTTTTTAATTGAAGACCACAGGTACTAAGGTATCATAAGGCATCATAACTCACCAATTATTTACCTCTTTCTTGTGCCATGAGGTTATATCACCGAAATCACCAAACAGAAATTTTGAAAATAAGCCCTCAAATTGTATTGTTTTCCCCTAAAGTGCACAAAACTTACCAGTTTTATCCTAAACAAAAAGCAAACAAACAGATTATCTAAGATACAAGATACAATTCCTACAATTTACACCCCCCCAAGCCTATCCATTGGCACCGACTCGGTGCAACAAACAAACCAAAGAAAGGCAAAAAGAGGAGATGAGAAAACTCACAATGGTGATCAATCCTGCTGCGGAGGTGCAGTAGTCTCTCGAGATGGTGTACCAGTCTCCTGAGATGGTGGACGCCTAGGTCGTCTGCGCCTCGGTATCGGATCAACTGAAACAAATCCAGAGCGCGACATGTGCATGTATATGCGGTCGGTCCGATGGTAAGTGCCATGCTGCTGATCTGCCATCTCATCAACATCGCCTGCTAGATCATTGTACTGGACGCGCATACGTCCCATCTGCGTGTTGAGCTGAGTCATGTCAGAATGAGAAGTGTTGAACTGGCCTGTCATGTAGGTCTGATGCTCGCCATACTGGTCATGTATATAGGTGCGGAGGTCGGCAATCTGTTGGTCGACAGAGGTGAACCGCTCGTCCACATAAGAGCGCAGTTGTGTGTACTGTTCATCACTGTGAGTGGCCAAATTGGTGATGTTGGTGTTCATTGTTTGCATCAGTTCGTACATCTGCTGCGGGGTCGCCTGGCCGGGACCCCAATAAGGAGGAGGAGGGGCATGATGCTGCTCTGGCGGAGGCATCCCAAATGGATCAATATGTGGCTGTGCGGCAGGCTCGGCACCTGGCTGATGCTGGTGCTGCGGCTGTAGTGGTGGGGCCACATTAAGGGGCAGAATCCAAGTGGAAGGATCTGCCTTGTCGATAGGAACTGGCAGGGGTAGAGGAACCTGCTGACCACCACGGGAAATGAAGAAAGGCGAGTCGCCAAGCAGAGAAAACATACCGGCCGCCTGAAGATATGCCATATCAATGAACTCAGTCTGTTTTTGGAGACGCGTGGCAAGGACTCGGTAGACCGGACCTTCTACAGGAATCACACGATGGTATTTTGCAAGCCGGGTCACAAATCCACCAACAGATATCATGCCACCCGGAGTGGAGTTGTCTCGCACGCCCAGAATGTGATCAAACATGAAGGCGCCGACATTTGGAAGTGCCTCGGGTCTTGTTTCGGCATTGAGCATGGCATATATGAAGAAGAGCTCGCTCTCGCCCATAGTACCCACCGTCTCACCGCGCGCAAAGATGGTGAAGGCAAGAGCGCGCTGGATGTAGCGGAACACGGGGTGGCTGATTTGACTGGCCTTGTAGGTCTTCCTAGGTCCACCAATCAGCTGGCAAGAGAAGTCATAGAAACTCGTGTTCGCATCCCAATCAGGGATCTCTGCTGCCTCAGGTCTATTAGGGAACCCCATGATTCTGTTGGCCTCATGCATGGTGATGGAGTACTTCGCACCGTCCATGTAGTATGTTGCCAGATTCTCAGTTTCCATGTCAAGAGTAGACAAAAATTCATAAGTTAAAGTACGATAAGCTGGAATTGGTATGGTGCAGTAATCCCAAATACCAAGGGAAGACATAAGAGACTGGACCTCATTTAAAATACCTAATGACTGCAGGGTAGGTATATGGATATATTTGGGCTGCACTACCCTCTTAGACTTAAGAAAATTGAAGATGTCTCGGTCTGACTCAGTTGTAAAACTAAGACCAAAGTCAGGGCTATTGTTTTCAGGCCACTGATTTTCAGGTAAAGTGGTCCAATCAGGCTGTTCTGACATCTCCGTGTCATGAAAATCATTAGTATTACTAGCCCTTTTCTTATACTGTTTGGAATGTTTGGGGGGTAACAAATCATCACTGGCAGTTGCCTTACCTTTTCCCTTTGTCTTTGGTGGCATGTTAGTATAGTTCAATTTAAGCAATTGCAATACTCGATCACAAATTGATTCAATTCAAGCACAATTCACAATTCAATTTACCTCGATTGATCAATTGAAATATAAAAAAGTTTAGAGGTACAACCAAATGTGTGCAATCAAACCAGTATGAAGTGAAGAAGATGAGTAGTGTGGCCGAGAAGTTCAAACCCTGGATCGAAGCTCCAAAATTCTCGAAAAATCAGCATCAGTGGTAGTCTGCGAACTGTGTTGCGGGCCGCAATAAGTTTGATTGCGGGCCAGAATGAAAGCTGGAGGGTGAAGAACTCTCTGTTTGAAGATGTTGCGGGCCGGAATGAGTGGTGGTTGCGGGCCGCAATGGGGTCAGGAGGCTGAGAAGCTGGGTTGCTGCGGTTTAGGGTTTCGGAGGAGAGGCAAAAGGAGAAGGTTACGGCGTCGGTGAAGGCTGCGGGTGAAGTGAGAGAGAGAGAGATGATGGTTGCTGGTGGAAGGGCTGCGGGTGGAGTGAGAGATGAGGGCTGCTGCGGTTTCGGCAGAGAGAAAAAATGAGATGGAGAAGGCGCAGGGAGAGAGAGAGAGATTTGCAGAGAGGTCCTCCATTTATCGATAATTACTTGTCGGCTCTTATTGCGGACCGCAATGAACAGGTTGCGGGCCGCAATAAACCTGTAAAATTTAAAAATTTAATCAGTAAATACCGTAAAAATCTGTGTCCATTGCGGACCGTAATAAGTAGTGTTACGGGTCGCAATAAAATCGAAATTTTTATCTGCCTAATTTTTTTGGTTTTTTTTTTTTTTGGTTTTTTTTTTCGATTACTTTGTTGCGGGCCGCAAGAGGATTGATTGCGGGCCGCAATAAAATCGAAATTTTCTGAAACACCTAAATTAACCTATCTAAATGCGAATTAATTTTAAAGTACGAAATTGAAATGTGCAGAAAGGTAAAGTGCTTGGGTTGCCTCCCAAGAAGCGCTCGTTTAGCGTCTCGAGCTTGACCATTCTCCTCTTCTAGTTCGTTTGTGCATCGGTAAGGGAGATGCTTGTCTTCCCTTCAACCGGTTCTCCGTAGTTGTACACCTTTAGTCGCTGCCCATTTACTTTAAACGCTCCAGTTCGCTCGCTCCAAATTTCTATCGCCCTATGTTCAAACACACGTTTCACCTGAAACGGGCCACTCCACTTGGACTTGAGTTTACCTGCAAAGAGCTTAAAACGTGAATTGAACAATAAAACATAATCACCAATTTTAAACTCCCTTCGAATTATGTGCTTGTCATGCCATTTCTTCGTTTTCTCCTTATAAATTTTGGCGTTCTCATACGCGTTCAGACGGATCTCCTTAAGTTCATGCAAGTCGAGGATGTGCTTTTTGACATCTTGAAGCATGTCAAAGTTAATAGACTTGATAGCCCAAAACGCCTTATGCTCCAATTCGACCGGCAAATGACATGGCTTGCCATAGACAAGCTTGAAAGGAGTCATGCCAATTGGCGTTTTGTAGGCCGTGCGGTATGCCCAAAGTGCGTCATCTAGTCTCAAACTCCAGTCTTTTCGGGTCAAGCCTACAGCGGTTTGGAGAATGTGCTTGATCTCACGGTTTGAGACTTCAACTTGACCACTTGTTTGCAGATGGTACGGAGTTACGACTTTGTGATTTACACCATACTTCTCCATTAGACTTGCAAAGGATCGGTTTATGAAGTGAGAACCTCCATCGCTAATTACTACTCTTGGAACACCGAACCTTGGAAAAATCACCTTTTGGAAAAGGCGCTTGACGGTTTTTGAGTCGGCTTCGGGGCTCGGTATCGCTTCTACCCACTTGGAGACATAATCCACTGCTACAAGGATGTACTTGTTATTGCATGAGCTTGGAAAGGGTCCCATAAAATCAATGCCCCATACATCGAATAATTCAACTTCTAGAATGCTTTGTTGAGGCATCTCATGTCTCTTCGTTATGCTTCCCATCCTTTGACACTTGTCGTAAGAGATAACAAACATCCTTGTATCCTTAAAAGGGGTTGGCCAAAAGAAACCGGCTTGTAGGACTTTGGCAGCCGTTTTGTTGGTTGAAGCATGTCCTCCGTAAGGTGATGAATGACAATGGTAAAGAATCGATTGTACCTCATCTTGTGGAATACAACGTCTGTGAATCCCATCAACACCAAGCTTGAAAAGATATGGATCATCCCAAAAATAATGCTTGGCATCCGCATAGAATTTCTTTCGGGATTGGTATGTGAGGTTGGGTGGTAGAGCCCCGCATGCAAGAAAATTAGCAATATCAGCGAACCACGGGTATTCGACCTTACTCACTTGGTAGAGTTGCTCATCGGCAAAAGAGTCATCTATTGGCAAGTCTTTGCTTGAAGGTTCAGCCACAATGCGTGAAAGGTGATCGGCTACTAGGTTTTCGGTGCCCTTCTTGTCCCTTATCTCAAGGTCAAACTCTTGGAGCAAGAGGATCCATCGGATGAGGTGCGGTTTTGCATCTTTCTTAGTAAGGAGGTAATGGACTGCCGCATGATCCGTGTAGACAATGACCTTAGAACCCACCAAATAAGGGCGAAACTTGTTGATGGCGAAGACCACCGCAAGTAACTCTTTTTCAGTTGTGGTGTAGTTGACTTGGGCCTCATCTAGCACTTTGCTTGCGTAGTAGATTGCATATGGCTTCTTGTCGACTCGTTGCCCCAATACCGCTCCAACGGCATAATCACTTGCATCGCACATTATCTCAAATGGCTCATTCCAATTCGGGGGTTGCAAGATAGGCGCTGAAATCAAGGCTTCTTTCAACCTATTAAAAGCATCTAGACAATCCTCGTTAAAATCAAAAGGGGTATCCTTAAGCAATAAATTAGTCAAAGGTTTGGCAATTTTAGAAAAATCTTTAATGAACCTTCGATAAAAACCAGCATGCCCTAAAATGCTTCTAACACCCTTCACATTAATTGGTGGAGGTAACTTTTCAATCACCTCTACTTTGGCACGATCAACCTCTAAACCTTTTTCGAAAACAACATGGCCTAAAACAATACCCTTTTGAACCATAAAATGACACTTTTCCCAATTCAAAACAAGGCTAACCTCTTCACATCTTTGCAAGACTTTGGACAGGTTGGTCAAACAATCATTAAAGGTTGTACCATAAACTGAAAAGTCATCCATAAAGACTTCCATGGATTTCTCAATCAGGTCTGAAAATATACCCATCATTGCCCTTTGAAAAGTGGCCGGTGCATTACATAACCCGAAGGGCATCTACGATATGCAAAGGTACCATATGGACAAGTAAAAGTGGTATTTTCTTGGTCATCAGGATGTATTGGTATTTGAAAGAAACCACTATAACCATCTAAGTAACAAAAGAAAGAGTGCTTAGCTAGCCGTTCAAGCAATTGATCTATGAACGGGAGAGGAAAATGATCCTTGCGCGTGCCGGAATTGAGCTTTCGATAGTCGATGCACATGCGCCATCCCGTCACGAGTCGTGTTGCAATTGGCTCGCCATTCTTCCCTTCTATTACTGTTGTTCCTCCCTTCTTTGGCACCACATGGATTGGGCTCACCCATTTGCTATCAGAGATAGAGTAGATGATGCCGGCGTCAAGTAGCTTGTGTATCTCTTTAAGCACAACTTCGCTTAAGTTCGGGTTCAATCTCCGCTGGCCTTCAATGGTTGGTTTGTGTCCTTCTTCCATCAAGATCCGGTGCATGCAAATAGAAGGGTTGATTCCTTTGAGATCGTCTAATGTGTATCCAATGGCCTTTCGGTGCATCCTTAATATTTGCAGAAGTTGTGAGGTTTGGTCTTGGTTTAGAGATGCGTTGACAATAACGGGATAGGTTTGGTTCGGACCAAGTATTCGTATCGTAAGGTCGAAGGCAATGGCTTTAGTTCAACCTCGGGTGCATCCTTTAAGGTTTCGGCAAAGTTAGGAAGGATCTCAGCGGTTGAAACTTGAAAAATCGGGCTTAGAATAGGCTCCTTGTCATTCTGGAAGGGATTATTGCGGGCCGCAATGAACTCTGTTTGAGTCAGGTGTTCTGTCTGAGAATGTTGCGGGCCGCAATAGGTTTCATTGCGGGCCGCAATGGTTTTGCAATTTTCGTCCTTCTCTGTCTGAAAGTCCTGCGGACCGCAAAAACTGTCGTTTCGGGCCGCAAATACATCCACAGAACTCGTTATGTTAGCTTTTTCGCACTCCTGATCCATCAAATACTCAAAGGAACCCTTCTCCAAGTTGTTAATGAGCTCTTCAACTATCAACCTGTCAAGAATCTCAACACTAAAAACACTTTGATCGTTAGATGGATATCTCATAAATCTTTTGATATCGAATGTTAATTTTTCTTCACCAATATTCATTGTTATAATTCCATCATGGACATAAATTACAGCTTTTGCTGTATTGAGAAATGGTCTACCTAACAAGAGTGGTGTATGAGGGTCCTCATCCATGTCAACCACAACAAAATCTATTGGTACAAAGAACTTTCCAATTTGAATTGGCAAGTCCTCTACCACTCCTAAAGGTAACTTAACCGATTGGTCTGCCAATTGAAGAGATATTCTAGTTGGCTTAAGTTCTCCAACACCTAGCCTATCCCACACCGACTTTGGCATAAGACTTACGCTTGCTCCTAGATCACAGAGTGCACGTTTAAATTGGACATTTCCTATTGAACATGGTATGGAAAATTTACCCGGATCATCCAACTTTTTGGGCAATTCATTCATTACCATGGCACTACCGTTGGTGTCTAAGGATACCATTTGTACTTCTTCAAGTTTACGTCTATTTGAAAGAATGTCCTTGAAAAATTTGGTGTAAACCGACATTTGGGTCATTACCTCAGTCAATGGTAGGTTCACATGCAATTGTTTCAACAGTTCAAGGAATTTGGCAAATTGTTTGTCGGTTTTCTCATTCTTAATTCTACCAGGAAAAGGTGCATATTTGTGAGGAGGGATGTAAAGAGGTACCTGTTCATTTACCTTTGGCATCTCATCTTGAGATGGCTTTGCTTGTTCCGCATGGTCGCTTGGTGCAATTGGTGTAGTTTCCTTTGAGGCAGAACCCTCATGTGTGGAGATGAGCTCATCGTTGCCTCGTGTCTCTTCACCTTGCGGTTGTACATAGTCACCCTTCGGCATAGGTGGATCCTCATATTGCGTACCGCTGCAAAGCATGTGCCTAACCGCCTTGACATCCTTGGGATTGTTCTCGGGTTTTGGCGGAAGGGTGCCCGGTTGGCGAGAGAATTGTGTAGCTTGTTGTGCAACTTGGTTTTCAAGTAATTTGTTTTGGGTTGCCAACATGTCTACCTTTTTGGTCAATTCATCAAACTTTTGATTTTGACTTGTCATGAAAGTCTCCATCATCAATTCGAGATTGGACTTTGGTTGTGCATTAGAACCATACCCTTGGTTACCATAACCTTGATTTGGTCTATTAAAGTTTGAGTTACCTTGGTTGTTTTGATTTCCTTGGGTTGGTTGGTCATTTTGTCTCCACGAAAAGTTTGGGTGATTTCTCCAACCGGGGTTGTAAGTATTGGAGTAAGGATTGTTATTTGGTTTGAAATTGCCTTGGTTAATTGCATTCACTTCTTCAAAACTAACCTCATTACTTACACCACAATTAATTGCTAGATGATCAGTACCATCACAAATTGAACAAGGAAGAGGAGAGGAATTGTTTACCGAATTTACGCTCATTTGATCAATTTTGCGATTCAAAGCGGTAATTTCTGCAGCCAAATTTGGATTCGAATTCACCTCCTTCATTCCCCGCTGCATGATGATCGGTGTCTCCCTAGGGTTGTGCCATTGGCTTTGGTTGAGAGCCATGTCATCAACCAACTTGTATCCATCAATAACTCCTTTATTCATGAGACTACCTCCAGCAGCTGCGTCTAACATACCCTTGTCTTGTGGCAGAAGGCTGTTGTAGAAGATCTGCAATAAATTCCACCCCTCGATACCATGGTGGGGACAACACCTTTGCAGTTCTTGAAATCTCTCCCATGCCTCGCTCATAGTTTCTTCTCCTTTCTGTCGGAAATTGTGGATTTGATGGCGCAAGGAGTTTGTTTTGGATGGCGGGAAGAATTTGTTGAGAAAAACATTTGCCACCTTAGGCCAAGTATTCATGTTCTCGGGTCGTTGGCTCCTTATCCAACTTTTAGCCTTATCTGCAAGAGAAAAAGTGAAGGCCATAACTTTAAGATTTTCTGGAGAAACATTTTGTACTTTAATTGTGCTGCAGATTTCTTCAAAATTGGCTAAATGCTGGGTTGCGTCTTCGTGAGGTAGACCATGGAACAGATGACGCTGCACCATGCTAACCCATGCTGGCGGAATTTGGTATTCTTCAGCATTGATAGTAGGTGCCGTATAACCAAGGTGGATTTCCTCAGCCCTAGGTGCTGTAAAGTCTCTCAAGGGGCGATTGGCATCAGCTGCTTCAATGTTTTGTCTATCAAGGGCGGCTGCTCGCAAAAGTTGAAGTTCATTGGCCATCTGATCCCGTTCTCTTTGAAGGTTTTCCAAACAAACATTTTCATTTCCGGCCAACATGTCTAACCGGCGTGGATTTATACTCAAGAAAGGTTCCCTTGTTGGGTGTTTGTTCCGTCTCTCGTAGAAAAGATGAGTTGATCCTTTCCTAGAGAACTACTCAACCAAATCTGTGGCTTCCGGGGTTGGAGGTTCTTCTGCCAGATTTCAACCTGAAAAATGAGAGAGAAAGAAAGCAAAAGAAAATTAAAAACAATTACTAACTAAATTACTTAGGTCTGAAATAATATTCACCGTTATCCCCGGCAACGGCGCCAAAAACTTGATGTAAATTTTGCAATACAAGTAATAAATCCTAGTTTATACTCAATTCGGTTGCAAGTGTATAACCTTGTCAAGTAGTACTTAGGGATCGTCTCCACAGGGACAAGTTGGAATATATTTTCTAACCTAACAATTTAATTTAGTAAAAGAAAATAAAAAGGTTTTTGTTTGTTCAAAAAGTTGATTTGGTTTTGATTAAACTGAATTAAACTAAAGTCTTAAAGCAAAATCTAATTTTTAACAAATATGAGAAATTAGGGTTTCTTAGGGTTCCTATCCACTAGTGTTATGACTAATTGGTTTATTAAATTTGTTATTTTAATTATGAAGGCACAGTTGGAGGTTGTAGGTACAAAGTGATATTTCTATATTAATACCATCTTCAAATTATAATAAACGTCACCTCTCGGTACTTGGCTATGCTAATCTAAAGTCATTAAGTTCTTACTGTCCCAATTAACCGTCTTTCACCTCTCGGTACTTGGCACAATTTGTCTAAACTATTAGGCAAAGCCCGTATAAGACAAGCGTCACCTCTCGGTACTTAGCTTATCAAATACCCTATTCTTTATGGTCAGGACTTAATATTCAATTTCTCAATTGCAAATACCAAATCCTAAGATTTCATACGATTTCGATTAAGTCTTCGCAATCAATTAAAATAAAGAATAGATCATAACAAAGAACAAGAACATATAAAATAAAACCAACTAAATCATAACAAAAGTTTCAAGTACAGCCCTAATTAACCCTAGAAAAGCCTTTAGCCAGTCATGGCTAAAGCACAAATGAAATTAAAAGAGTTAAAAGAGTTCCAAAGGAAAGAAAATAATAAAACCGGTTGATCGATGATGTTCTTCCTCTTCCTTCTTCTCTCTTCCTTTCTTCTCTTTGTTAAAACCCAAAATTCTGTCTAAAAAACGTCCCTCATCTGTTTTACAAGTTTCCTTTTTATACCCCTTGCAAAACCTAAAAAATAAATCACTAAAAATAGCAAATTCGGGCGCTGAACCGACTTATTGCGGGCCGCAATAACATCTCTTGCGGGCCGCAATGAGTGGAGGCAGTTAATTTTGTCGCGAAAAAAAAACTGTAGAAGTTATTACGGGCCGCAATGGGTATGGTTGCGGGCCGCAATGAATATGCAGGAATGAGGCTCTGACTTGTTTTGTTTCGGACCGCAATGGGTTTTATTTCGAGCCGCAACAACATTGACAGTTGCTCCAATCTTCGTGCTGACTTGCTACAAATCACCCGTTTTGCTCCGTTAAACTCCAAACACTTGATTACCTGTAAAATAAACATAACTAGGGCAGTAACTTGAACTTTCGGACATTTCTAACCTAATCTAAACAAAACTTGGCTTAATTTATATAACAAACCCTAGGTTTCAATAGATATAATTTTGGCTTATCATTAAGATACAGTTAATTGAATAAGTGTTGGAGTTGACATGAGAAAAAAAAAGATACAAGAAAACATAAATAAATTTATCCTAAGCACTTTAGACAAGCACATCTTACATGGATTTTCTATTATCTTGTGTTGTAACCACGCCATCTCATTAGTTGGCAGCAAACATAAAAAAATAAATTGATATGATTTTATTTGTACACCTAATATTCTTTGTTTTTTGTTGTACTAGTAGAAGTTCTTAATATGTTCTCTCTTAATTTTCTATCAGGAATCAATTAACGAGTATGAAATTTAAAAAGACACTACAAAATTAAAGCAATCATTAATAAGATCTTGGAAATTAATAGAAATGGTATATACTTTTTGAGAGAAATATACTGAGCATATATACCAATTGGTCCAATACTACTTAGTTATTTAACAAAAGTGCAAAACTAAAATTTTGGAGTCTATAAAATAAACCCAGCAACCAGTGACGGTTTGAAACATGGCTGGTATACAAGTGGCACTATTTAATCGGTTAATGGAGAGAAGGTAGTTAACACTGTTGGACAAGCAGCAGTAATCAAAGAAAAATGTCATTAAGGCCATAATGGAGCAAGTACTTAGGGAGAAAGAGAGAAAAGAATTTAGAATTAAAACTTACTTAATTAACATTGCTCGTTAGGATTTGAATTTCCAATTCCTCTTCCTCTTTTGCAGATTTCTACAAAAATAAATATTAGTCAACAATTTTGTCAAGCCCTACTTGTACCTGTTATGAACCATATAATAACTAAATAATATATGCATCCTAATATCCCATGCTTTCCCTTCTATCCCAGTGCAGAACCAAGAGAGGAAATTTTCTAGTAGTTTCTCTCTCTACTTTTGCTATTGAAAATTTCTCTGGAATTTAATTTGGTATGCTATCTCTTGACAATGAGGGCAATGCTGCTTAATTTCTTTGGTGGTGCCATCCTAAGTTGGTGTGACATGTATAACTCTCTTATGCACAAATATTTTTTATTAATTCATGCTAAAACACACAAAAAATGTGTTGAGGGATCCTAAGTTGGGATTTGAATTTCCAATTCCTCTTCCTTTTTGCAGATTTCTACAAAATAAATATTAGCCAACAATAAGTATCAAGAAGCATTTAGATTTTAAAAGATAAATGAATGGAAAGATAAAATTGAAGTCTTACTTGTAACGTTTGTATTGTGGTTTTTGAGTTAGCTTTTATCCAATCACTTCCACAAACTAGAATCTCCACCATATCTTTCGAAAGAGAGCTTCGATAGTCATCTAATATACGGCCCCCGGCACTAAAGGCTGATTCCGAAGCCACAGTTGTGATCGGAATACAAAGCACATCACACGCCAACTTGCTTAAAATAGGATACTTGCTGGAATTTTGATTCCACCACTTCAAAACATCAAATGTACCCTCATCTTTTACCGAAAATCTGGGTTCTTCCAAATACACCTCAAGGTCAGATTTGGGCGGCCCTTCTTCCTCTGTAGTCATAAGAAAAGCATAAAAATCATCTTCTTTTGGTAGTGCACCGGTATGGGCAGCAGCTGCTGCCGAATCTGAGGTACTTGCGGCAGCTTTAGCCGCTTTCCGAGCCGTCATTTCAACATTTGAATACTTCTCATAGAGACATTTCAACTTACTTGTCACCTCTTCCATCTTATTACCAACCTCATTAGCAAAATACAACCTTTTAAAAGTAAAGTCCACCGAGAGCAATTTAAACCGTGGATCTAGAATAGACGCAATTGCCATAAGCACTCCAATTTCCCCCCAATACTTGTCAAACTTTTCATACATAGGTTTACTCATATCCATCAAGAATTTATCACCCAAATGATAAGCCTCATATATCACCTTTTTTTACCCTAAAAACTTCCACAAGAAATAGATTTGCTGTTGGGTACAATGACCCCGAGAATAGGTTAGTGGCATCCGAGAAAACTTGAAGCAACTTGCACACTTTTTCGGCTTGACTCCATTCATTCTCATTGGGCAACCAAGCAAAGTTATTGTCTCTCATTTTATATCCTTGAAAGGTGGATTTGTAATAAAGAGCTGATTCAAGCATTTGGTATGTTGAGTTCCACCTAGTTTTCACATCACTACATAGTGATCGACTAGTTTGAATACCTAAACCCTTTGCTATTTCACCAAATTTTAAAAGACGAGCCGGGGACTTTTTAAGATATCTAACTCCATTTCTAATTTTTCCAATACAATCATTAATCACACTAAGACCATCTTGAACTACCAAATTCAAGATGTGAGCACAACATCTCACATGAAAAAACAACCCGTCAAAATGCAACTTGCCTCTCTCTTGAAAACTAAACTTCAAAATGGCAGCTGCCTTATCATTATTGGCTGCATTATCTAGTGTTATTGCCCCAATTTTGTCTTGGATACCCCAATTTATAAGAGACTCTAATATAGCATCCGAAATTACCTCAGCACTATGGGGTGGTGCAAGCTCATTGAAACTAATGATGCGCTTTTGTAATTTCCAATCGGAATCTACATAATGAGCTGTCAAGCACATGTACCCGATTGTTTGGTTCGATGTCCAACAATCACTCGTGAGTGAGATCCTATTGGTACCTTTAAAGACCTTTTTCAACTTCTCTTTTTCTGATTCAAACACTTTTATGCACTCTCTTTTAATGGTTGCTCTACTTACTTTTTGATAAAGAGGAGTGATGTACTTCATTAATATGTTGAACCATTGATATTCGACAAATGTGAAAGGCAACTCATGAGCTATGATCATCTTGGAAATGATTTCCCTACACCTCAATTGATCAAACACCCCACTCGGGTTCAAACCAGGTACAACAATACTATCACATGATTCAAATTTGAGAAGACCTTGAGAATTACCTTGTGCCTTTTTTATATTAGCGCAAGTTTCGATGTGTCGCTTAAGAGTTGTTGTGGGGCCTCCCATCACGCCTTTGTATCTTTGTTTGCAATACAAACACTCTAACTTTTTCACCATCTTCCCTCTTTCCTTTACTTCTTTAGTCACAAAATATTTCCAAACTTCAGACGTACGTTTCCGTTTGCGCTTGGAAGTGCCATCAGAATTAGGCTCCTCTGTAGCTGGTCCGTCAACCTCAACCATATCTCTTAGTTCGTCACTTAAGGTGACACTCTCACTACTGGATACAGGTTTGACCGACTCGTGTACGTCATGAGATTCTGCATGTGAAGACATTCTACAATAACACATGCAACAAAAAATTACAAAATAGATTAAAGTTACTGAAACAGAAAATAAAAAAATAAATTAAAGTAATATAATATAAACAGAAAAGAAAGTTGCAGTAAATTAAATTTCTCATCATAAAAATTCCTAATCAGAGTTCAAGGTTAGCCTTCTCCTACTGATTTAGAGCACATGGGCATTCACAGAGATGAATCATACAAGATAATACAAGAGAAGATCGTACAGCTATAAATAATTAGAATATGAATCAGGGTTTGGACTTGGTAGTGTTTTACTTTGTATGCTGTTACAATTTAATTGCAGCTATAAAGATGAAAGTCAAAGTCAGTTCTTTATTTTTACATACTTTATTTCGTTGTCTAATATTCTTTGCTAACTAGTAGACGTTTATTTCAGGTCCTTTATTTCACATACTTACAATTTAATTGGTAGTCCATAACCATTTCATATAAGGTGCTAGTTGCTCATCATCTTAAATTCAGCACACTCCAACTATCTCAAAGAATAAATAAAGAAATAAGCAGTTCAAAATTTTGAAGTACTTCCAGAGGCTTAGCATACTACCCGCCTACTGATTCATACTGGCAAAATACAAAATATTGGATTTAACAAGTACCAATCCTAGCACAAAATTCTAATTAGGCAGCAAGCAAGCTCGCAAAACAAAAATAAAAAAGGAAAAGAACTTGTCAATGACCCTTACAATATCTACATAATGAAAAAAAAAATCCACAGTATTTTAGTGAAAGTCCAACCATTAATGAAGAATTTAAACTAAATCAGTACCTTTTTGTTAGTTTAGACTTTAGAATGATACTTACATCAAGCATGGTAAATTGGTAATTCTTGAATGTAGTGTTCATTTTAGATATAATAAATTAACACTTACTGGTTTTATTGGGGAAGATTAAGAAAAATTAGAATATAAATCAAGTTAAATTAACATTCAATCTTGGATAGTTAGATTAAGAAAAATTTAATGCAATGATAGTATAAAATATAAAGGAACAAGGATCATGCTTTAAAAAATTCAAAAAGTTGCAAAATGACACATTTAACTTAGCGGTACAGTACCTTAATAGAGAAGAGGGCTAGGGCTCTAGTAGCAAGAGCAAATGGATCGCCGGAATGGCTCGCGGGAACGAGGCTCGCTGCTCGGGAATGGGGCTAGGGCTTAATGGTTTGGTTTGGCTTTGGTCTCGCGGGAACGGGGCTCGTGGCCTCGCAGAGTCGCTCAGTCGCAGGAACGGGGTTAGGGATAGTAGCGTGAGAATGAGAGAGACAGAGAAAGAGTGATGTACAGGGACTTAGGGTTACTAGTCAAGTGCCCGTGCTTTGCAACGGGAAATGAAATGAATAAAATGATTTTTGATGATATATAGAGTACTTTGTTTTATCACTTAATTACTTGTTTTATGCTTGTGACCTTGTGTAAATGGTTTGTGAATTGGTCTGCTAAGTTTGGTTTAGGGATCAAATTGTTGTAAATTCTTAGTTAGTCAGGGGGCTGGATGTAACTTTGTTTTTTTTTTTAAGGTATGTGCTGGGCTTGGGATTTTTTTATGTTGTTTGTACTTTGTTACGGTTGCGAGGTATATTTTCTTGAAAGTGGACACAATAGCAAAGCACCAAATCAGTAATCCCAATAAAAAAGGTATATTACTATTCAAAAAAGGCTAATGTTAAGAAAATTTGGCGTTAGGAAAAATTCAGCAATGATTTTATTTGGCAGAAATCAAATCCACTGACAGGAAATTTCAAAGGCAAAGATCAATGTAACCCAAAAATGAGAGAGGAAATTTCAACACAAGATAGCATTCAGATTTGCATGATCATCCAACAAAAGCATATTTTAAAAACAACCATGTCATTTGTCACATTACAACATTCTGCAGACAATAGCTGCAATATCAAGCTACAACAAAGAGATATTAAACCTAAGATAGCATTCAGATTTGCATGATCATCCAACAAAAGCATTTTTAAACCCAACCATGTCATTTGTGGCATTACAACACTTCGCAGACAACGGCTGCGATCTCATAACTACAACAAAAAGATATTAAACCTGAGATAGCATTCATATTTGCATGTCATTTCCTCTAATAGTACCACTCTTCTTGTCGTGCTCAGCCTTTAATTTCAAGAATGAACTTAGCATGCTCGGCCTCGTGAGCATGTACTTGCTTGTCTACAAATCCAATTTCTTACCTGACAACCTTTTTTTTGGCCCTCATTTCAGCCGTTAAACCTTTTTTTTTCACTCTTCTCGCATGAACCCCACCTGTCAGAGAACCTCCCACCTCTTTTGAAAAGTTTTCAAGGAAATTAGTATACATGAGATGGCAAGGACATGTAGAATAGGACCATGATTAACTTCTACTAAAATTCAACCTTAATGAAGATATCAGTTGATATCAAATGTTAGCTTAGCAACAAAAGTACCAAGAGGTAAGTTGCCAATTGAATATTTGTTTTTCATTTCACTTGCTATAAATAATTCAAGAACCTCTCTGGTTTGAACTCTCTGGTTTGAACAAATCAATCGGGCTATCCAAGAACCTCTCTGGTTTGAACTCCTCTGAGTCGTTCCATAACTCCAGGTCTCGACCAATAGCCCATGCATTGATGTAGAACTGGCGCAGGGGGGTGCAGTCGAAAAATCTCTTTAATTGTGGCTTTCAGGTAAGGCATGTAACAGAGATCATATTAGGATACAAACTTCTTTTCGCCAACAACTCTTCGAACCTCAATTTGGGCTTGTGTTAGTGCTTTCGGGTTCATTAGTAGCTCAGTCATGCCCCAGTCTAGGGTTATGAAGGTGGTGTCTGTCCTAGCTGCAAACATGTCCTGCAAAACAATCACAAGAAATTGATATTGGTTATTATTAGACAAAAGATTTAATTTTTTTTTATTTTTGAATCCTGGCATTTCTATATGATCTGAAGACCGGAATCGAAGGTGCTTTTGAGCATTTTTAATGCATTTTGGCAAAATCACGGTATTTGACTTTTTTTTTTAAATATTTTTAATTATTTGAAAAAAAAATATCTTCATGTTGAACCCTGAATTTAGTTATCACATAATCTAAGTAGGAATCAAACCAACACCAAGTAGTACTTAACTAAATGCTATTGTAATCTGGTAATTGCATTATAGAAATTAAGGCGCTTACCAAGATTACGGCCTTGACATTATCCATAGTTCAGAGGCATCTCAAGCGTCTCACTTTCCTTCACATCCAGCAAAACATCCACCAAGTCTTTTCCCTCTTCCTTCTCAACTAATTATAATCTCACAAATCGATAATTGTACCCCCATTATATATAAATGAGGAGAGACCTTGTAAACATTCATAAGATTTTTTTTTTGCATTCAAATGACTGTAGGCTTACATCCATTTTGGATACACATGTTTGATTGTAAATATAAAAGATCCCCTAAAATTCATTTGAAAGTTATCCTAATCCTTAAACAGTGGGTATGTAAACCCCTCATAATCCCAAGATTTGTTGTCAGTGTAGAAGCAACCTTCGAGATAGCCTATCTAAATGTTGTTGCCTCAGCTTGCGGTGGACAATAAGCCATTGCCTTTGGCCTTTGCTAATTCGTCGATTTCTTTCTTTTCTCATTCCACTCCATATATTGGTTCACATTTGTATCACAAATCACCTGAATAAACAAAACAAGAAAAAATATCCGTTAGAAATGCAAAAAATCCAGTTATAGGGGATGCTTAGCACCCTTTCCTTTATACCTATTTCGACCCCTGCTGATAGTGGTATTTTTACTTTTGTTAACACCTGTAAATCTTTATGTGGTCAATAAAAGTGTAGTATCGATGTATAATCAAGATACATGTAGTAGTAGCAGCAGGTAATCCAAGGGCAGCTAAGACACCTCCTTTTCAACCTATAAAATCAATTTCCCCAAGAAAAACTTCGTCAGTAACTCCAAATGAGTGAAAAGACTGCATGTATGTCAGCATATGAATATAAAACTGAATACTTTTAATCAATTTATTACCTCCCAGTGATTATCAACAAACTTGAAGTTTCACACACTTTGTTTCTCAGTTGTGTCTTGGAAATGCTTGTGAATTTTTGTTGCAATGCATCAACCACTTTATTCAACACATGGGGGCAGGATTTGATCAGCCAAACCTATAAAAACAAAATTAAAAAATTAAATATATTTTATCTCGTGTACATGAAAGAAGACCAAGTAAAACAGTACCTCTTGTTCTGATTCTGATGAAGAGTCGTCAGAACTGCTACTTTCAGGCTTCTTCTTGGGAGGATGAGCCTTAGTTTGTGTTTTTCAACAAAGGAAATGAATTTCAGACCAAAAGCATCAATCAATTCGAGCAAAAAAAAATATTTTAAAGGGAAAATAAAATTAGGGCAAGAATGTCCTTCTGGCAATAACTTGTAAATTAGGGAACATAGATCCTGATTATGTCAAATTCAAGTTCACAGGTATGTAGAGGATTCCAAAACAGAAATAGAAAGAAATTCAATTAAAGGTTTTTTTTTTATTATTGGAAAACCAAAACAGAAAGAAATTCAATTAATACAAGGGGAAAATTTGCAGCTACAAAAATCAGCATGCAATAAAAACATGAAGTATGAAATGCATTGTGAAGACCCTTTGTTCAAGGTTGAGACAAATGTCAAAAAATTACTGAAGAGAACTTTTGCAATAGTCTGCCTCATAGTTGACAAATTAATATCTATACTAAAACTAATTTCACAATTACATAAGAGACTTCAAACAATTACAAGGCAAACAATTACAATTACAATTACATAAGAGACTTCAAACAATTAGTCTGCCTCATAGTTGACAAATTTCTTAGCGGGACTTCAAACAATTCTGCTTCATTGATGAAATCAATTATCATAAGAGACCAAAGAGGTAAAAGGCCAATACCAGTTTTCTATTTGTACAAGGCAATACCGGTTTTAACCCAAAATGATTAATGGATGAGGGATACGGTATTTATAGGGCTAATTTGGCGGGAACCGACGCTGACCCGTGCGGTCGTTTGAATCTAGACAAATTACCATTTTTTGAAGGCATCGCAGGAGATCGACACGGCACAGGCATCGCAGGAAATGTTTTGAGGTCTGATCGACACGGCACAGCCATCACAGGCATCGCAGGCATCACAGGGTCTGATCGACACGGCACAGGCCCTGATCGACACGGCATAGGCATCACAGGCACTTGAGAACCTGTCTAATCAAGCTTTCGAGACGGCATCGCAGGAGATCGAGACGGCACCGCCAGCCTCCGTTTCCGATATTGTCGCTTTCCATTTTAATCGAACGGAGAAGAAGAATTGCCGAATATAATGTAATGTAGACCCTCCGTTTTTCCCATGTAACGGAGAAGAAGCTGGAGTGAGAACTTTATTGTCTATTTGTATTTATGAAAGGCCAACTTACAATTTCGAAAGGCCACTACCATGCCAACTCAACTTTGAATCTAATTATTTCTGATTTTGCTTAAAAAATTATAATTAATCGGTTTTGAACCGAACCGAATTAGTTTGGACTAAACAGTTCATTTTTTTCGGTTTAATGGTTTGGTTCAGTTTGATTTTTAAAACCGAATTATAACTTCGGTTTGGTTCGGTTTGGTTTAGAAATCATCAAAACCGAAATAACCGAACCGACCGAACCTTTATATATTATGAATTTTGTCCGGACCGTCTCGATTTATTTGTTAATACCCCGACTTATTTCTTAATTAATTGCTTTCAATACTTTGGTTTATTTCTAATAATTCCAGTTTATTTCTTAATATCCCGGTTTTTTTCTTAATATATCCGGTTTATCATAAATCAATTACTTTAAATAAAAATAATTAATATATTTCGGTTTAAAACGAATAAACCGAACAAACCGAAATAAAACTTTGGTTCGGTTCAGTTCGGTTGCAATGCTGAATCGGTTCGGTTTGGTTCCATTTCTGAAACCGAATTATAACTTCGATTTGCCTAGTTCGATTCGATTTCAACCGAACCGAACCGATGAACACCCCTGATGTCAAGGAATTTGCATTCTCTTATATATGTCAATTTTTTCATTTTAAATTTTCTTTGTTTGTATTATTGGTTTCATTTTATGTTTTATTTTTTGTTTTTATTTTTATTTTTTTCATTTTATTTATGTTTTCGTTGTTTCTATTATTGGTTTATTTTTTTCATTCTGTTATATTTTGTTCTTGTTTTGTTTTGTTTTTTTCATTCTGTATCGTTCTGTATTTTCTCATTCTATTTACTATCCCTATTCACTTAGACAAATACGGATTTGTCAGGGTCGGAATACAATTTTAAATATAGGGGAGCTAACTGAGCCGTGATTTTTATTGTTACCCAAAAAAAAAATATTTTAATATAACCACGATTTTAAAAGTATTTTATTTCTACCCAAACTGCAAATATTATTTGCGGCTTGAATTAACAATTCAAGCCGCAAGGAATATATGCGGCTTGAATTGTGAATTCAAACCGCATATATTATTTGCGGCTTTAATTGTTAATTCAAGCCGCAAATAACATATGCGGTCTGAATCGCATTATAAAAATCGGTTAACCAATCACCATTTCATTTATTATTTTATTAAATGGTAATTTTTCACCGATAACCCTAGAAATTTATTCACCGATAACCCTAAAGTTATTTTTATTACAAAGAATTATATTATAAAAACTTATCAATAATATAAAATTTCATTTATTATTTTATTAAATGGTAATTTTTCACCGATAACCCTAGAAGTTTATTCACCGATAACCCTAAAGTTATTTTTATTACAAAGAATTATATTATAAAAACTTATCAATAATATAAAATTTCAATTATTATTTTATTTAAATGGTAATTTATTCACCGATAACCCTAAAGTTATTTTTATTACAAAGAATTATATTATAAAAACTTATCAATAATATAAAATTTCATTTATTATTTTATTAAATGGTAATTTATTCACCGATAACCCTAAAGTTATTTTTATTACAAAGAATTATATTATAAAACTTATCAATAATATAAAATTTCATTTATTATTTTATTAAATGGTAATTTTTCACCGATAACCCTAAAGTTATTTTTATTACAAAGAATTATATTATAAAAACTTATCAATAATATAAAATTTCATTTATTATTTTATTAAATGGTAATTTTTCACCGATAACCCTAGAAATTTATTCACCGATAACCCTAAAGTTATTTTTATTACAAAGAATTATATTATAAAAACTTATCATTAATATAAAATTTCATTTATTATTTTATTAAATGGTAATTTTTCACCGATAACCCTAGAAATTTATTCACCGATAACCCTAAAGTTATTTTTATTACAAAGAATTATATTATAAAAACTTATCAATAATATAAAATTTCATTTATTATTTTATTAAATGGTAATTTTTCACCGATAACCCTAAAGTTATTTTTATTACAAAGAATTATATTATAAAAACATATCAATAATATAAAATTTCATTTATATTTTATTAAATGGTAATTTTTCACCGATAACCCTAGAAATTTATTCACCGATAACCCTAAAGTTATTTTTATTTCAAAGAATTATATTATAAAAACTTATCAATAATATAAAATTTCATTTATTATTTTATTAAATGGTAATTTTTCACCGATAACCCTAGAAATTTATTCACCGATAACCCTAAAGTTATTTTTATTACAAAGAATTATATTATAAAAACTTATCAATAATATAAATTTTCATTTATTATTTTATTAAATGGTAATTTTTCACCGATAACCCTAGAAATTTATTCACCGATAACCCTAAAGTTATTTTTATTACAAAGAATTATATTATAAAATAATAAATGAAATTTTATATTATTGATAAGTTTTTATAATATAATTCTTTGTAATAAAAATAACTTTAGGGTTATCGGTGAATAAATTTCTAGGGTTATCGGTGAAAAATTACCATTTAATAAAATAATAAATGAAATGGTGATTGGTTAACCGATTTTTATAAATGCGATTCAAACCGCATATATTATTTGCGGCTTGAATTAACAATTCAAGCCGCAAATAATATATGCGGTTTGAATTCACAATTCAAGCCGCATATATTCCTTGCGGTTTGAATTGTTAATTCAAACCGCAAATATTATTTGCGGTTTGGGTAGAAATAAAATTCTTTTAAAAACGTGGTTATTTATATTAAAATATTTTTTTTTTGGGTAAAAATAAAAATCACGGAGCTAACTGAGTACACATCATATATTTTTTAAAAAGAATCTCTATAACACAAGATTATAAGATTTTTCACTATTTAAATTCATGAAAATAAAATAAATCAGCAGCCTCTGCTGCTGAACTCTTTCAAAAAAAAAAAAGAAATGAGAGGGACGCGTGGGGAAGGAGAAAAGAATTCATATCCAGTGCAGTACTGTAATAGGGAATCTTTTACAATTACTTAATCTGGACCGTTATTTTTAACTTTGCACTAATCTCAAAGCCAAATAATACTGCCCGCTGAACTCTTTCAAAAAAAGAAAAATAAGGAGAGGGACACGTGGGGAAGGAGAAAAGAATTCATATCCAGTGCAGTACTGTAATAGGGAATCTTTTACAATTACTTAATCTGGACCGTTATTTTTAACTTTGCACTAATCTCAAAGCCAAATAATACTGCCCCTCAGTCAGCCCGAATCCCAAATCGGCTGAGAGTTAATCTCAAACCGTAAATAGATAATTGTAAAAGGTAACCTTTTACGGTACCGTCCAGGATTGGATCCAGGAGAAACCGCGTGGGGAAGAGAAAACGCGTGGCACTTTTTAGGGAGAAAAGGAGATTCAGTGTATCACTTTCTGTGTGTCACTATATGTAGCATGAATATAAATCACTAAATTTAGATTTCTACATGTTAGATAACATGAAATGAATGCATACAATCGAAATCACTAATTTATGGCTGAGATTGAGATGTACTTTTGATGAGTGGCTCAGATTAAATAAATGAACGGCTCAGATCTCCTCTTGACAGATAGAGGATTGGATCCCAAAAAAATTTACGTGATATTAGTAGTCCGGATTATGGTTGGGCTTTGGGCGGGATTAGGTTACGGGAAATTGGAATTTCAGATTTAGGTTACGGGATTCATATTGGAATTTCAGATTTTTAGTTATTGTGAGATTTTCTGTGTCCAAAACTGTGTAACCTTATGTAACTCGAGTTATAAATGAGCGAGTTGGGGTCAGCTCAAACTCAGCTCATTTATTAAACGAGTCAGCCAACTCGAGTTGGAACTGACTCGAGTTGTAAATGAGCGAGTTAAAACGAGCTTTAAATGAGCGAGTTACGAGTTCGAGCAATTTTGCCCAGCCCTACTCCAGACCCCACTAAGAAACCCCTCGCTCCCTCTCTCGTTACTTCATGGAGAAGGAAGCGGAGAAGGCCGCTCTTTCCTTCTCTTCTCTCTTGGTTGCATTTTTTGTCGCTTGACCTACTCCCGTCGCGTCTCCCTCATGCGCAAGGACTTTGGTAGTACGGCTGTCAGGGCCTTGACCGGTCCTCTCTCTTCTGCGTGCTCTGTCCCAGGTTATATATCTCTCTTCCTCTCTCTGTTTTGGGTTGTCGCTCTTTTGATTTTTGCTCATGTGCTGAGAACGAGTCGGCCCGGTAGCCACTGAGCTGAGAGATCACTTGATCCCTCAGGAGGCCCTTTTAGGAATACTATATGTAAAATCCGGGTATGAAATCCGTTTCATTTTATATTTACGTGCACCGATTCGAGTCCGGGTACGAAATCGATTCGAGAGTTTCCCCCTACATTAGGAGCTACTCGCCATATACAAGACTGCACAGCTATGATTCCGATCATGAGTTTGTGGCAGGTCAGAGATGTGTCGTTTGGTCAGGGATCGTGGTGGTTGGATCCTGGGTTCGAGTCCCAGAGGTTTGCATACGTGAACGGTCAGAGTCCATGGCGTATGGTTTCCGCTAGTCTGGCCGGACGAATGAAGTTCTCTTTCTACTCATGAGGGACAGAGAATTAACTATTTTTACGTCATGCTTGTAGTTTTCTCCTATTTTATATGTTTGTGAAGAACCAATTTAGTGTAAGAAACACGAGATTGAGATATATCCATCTGCTAGCGTGCTATGTATTCGCGTGGGTCAATGCCCGATGTCACTAGGCAACGTGTATCATTAGCTCCCTGCTTGTAGTACTTGGACTAATATCTTTTGGGACCTTTGGTCCGATTGGCACGGCACAGGGTACTTATTTTGTCCGTATTATTATATTAGATTTCTACACACGGTACTTACGTATTGGACCCCGATTTGAATATAAATATAATACTCTCTTTGAAGTTTTGTTTTCGGGTATCTTTGCATGTTGGCATATTAGAATAATTGCATTGGACAACAGCATATATTATATGTATTTTCTTTTTTAATAGTTAATAAAATAAGGTATTTTATTGTATTGGCATACGCATTTAAAAGTTATAAAAGTTGTACGTAGATATAATTAAAAGTGCTTTGACCGTAGAGGATCCTTGAAGGGATAATTCTGGGTCACATACTGGGCGATTAATCGCTCACCCACAAGTTGTTTTGTAGGTTTTTAGGTACAGAGACTGGTGCTCAGCAGCAGGATTGGCCAGAAGCTGTCCCCGATGACCACATAGTTGATTTACACTTTATAGGGCTTTTGATTAGGTGATACGAAGTCTGATACTTTTGTTTTGTATATCATACTCGTTAGATCATGTACCCTCTTCCTTTGATTATGCTTTTACATTATTATGGAGTGGGTTGTATGGACACTATATGTGTATGTTTATTTATTGATACTATGACTTGTGCTTCTGTTATGATTATCACGCTTCCGCATTTAAATTATTATTTGTGTTTGTTTAGCCTTGCGTGTTTACTGATTTAATAAACACGAGGCGATGATTGATTACGCCTTAATCTGGAATTTCCAATTTGGGGTGTGACACAAATAAACCAAGGAACTAGAGCAGGAGTGAACATTTCACCAATTGCATAAGGATGAGTGCTCAACCGCATGCGCATCCGCATAAAGGCTTAGCACTTCCAGAGAACAACCAGAGCTGAAATTCTGAAGGAAAACAGTACACTGACTTTGGATCACCTCCTGAGCCTTGTACATTCCGTTTCTGAACTCGAAGTCTTCACAAAAGTTGTAGATCTCGTTGTATAGGTTCCAATGCAAGTTGAATCACCTCAATCGGAGCTCGGATGACAACTCTACAGCCAAAATACGAAAAGTCAATGAGTCCATGCGGTTTTCACCCGAATCGCATGCATTTTAATGTTCATCCGCATGCGACCTCCAGAACCGCATAGACTGCAGATTCTAGAAGAAGCAATAGTTATAAAGCAACTTGGACTCCAAGTTACTTGCTCACCAAGTTCCACTAGCTCCAGAAGTCGTCCCCCTCAACTCCATTATGCCTAGGGAAGCATATAAATAGTGATCTCTTTGTATCAATCTCTCATCTTTCAATTTAATAAAGTTAGGGTTAGTAAGAAGGTGTATTGAGCGGCATAAATCTGCTCTAAGAAGACTAAGAAGATTCTCCAGGTGTATTCCTTTCATATCTCTTTCTTCATTATTGTTGTACTATGTCTCTTCTATTTATTTTCATTGTATATTTCCCTATGAGAGGCTAGATAGCACTTTCTAGGGTGAAGACATGTAATCTTGAATTCTTATAAGTTTAATCTAGAGATTTATTTATATTTATCATTTGCATTTGATCTGAATTCTTTCTGTACTTTATTCTTTGTATTACTACTTAATTTGGTGCGTGTTGTTGTTTCAAGCAATTCTCTTTTAGTCTATTTGACTAATTTACAAAACATACAATTATTGAATTTTACGATTTTCTCTATTTTAGAAAGCGTGCAGGTTCAAGACAATTGGAATTGCAATTAAGAGCACTTGAACTGAAGAATTCATCAAGTTATTTATCAAGAATTTAAATTGTAAAATTATAAACTTGGTAAAGTAGTTTTGATGTTGATTTACAGGGACAAATAGTTGGGACGTTTGACAAAACGTTCAGACGTTTTACCTGTGTGAAAAACACTTAGAATTTAATCGATCAAAAGCTGAAAAACACATTAAAACGTTGGAAACGTTTGTCAAAATGTTGGGACGTTTTAATTAAATTCTCAGACCTCAAAATAGCATTTTGATCGATAAATTTCCAGAGGAAAACGTCTGTGAACGTTTGTTAAACGTTGGCAACGTTTTAGAAGATCTCACAGAAATTTGAATTTTTGAACTAAACGTTGGGACGTTTTATGGCAGATAGCTCATTTGAAAGCGGCCACTATAAATAGAACCTTAGGGTTCTCCTCTTAATCAACACAGCCAACCCTAACTTTTCAAAAAGCGATTTTTCTGTGAGCTCAAGTTCCTCCATTGTTGTGAGAACAAAAACTTCAATATTCCTCAAACAACCTCAAATCCACTTCACTAATCTTGAGTTAGATTAGGTTATAGTGAGCTTTTGAGTGTTCATCTTGAGATTTCGAACTTAGAGACTTCGTTCTCGATTCTAGTTGGCCGTGTGATTTCCCGTTGGTTGTAAGGGCTCACCGGTTCACAAGTTTTTCTCTTTTGGGTAATACAAAGGCGCACCGAGAAGCGGTTGCGACGCCCCGGAGACGTAGGCATTTTAAGCCGAACTCCGTTATCACTCCTTGTGTCACATTTCTCTAAACTCTTCTACTTTACTTTTATTTGCAATTATTTTTAGTTTTTGAGATTAGTGGTGTCTTAGGGACAACACGTGTAACCTTGTCTGTATGGTGATAGCTACACCATAATGCTTAGGCGTATAGGGTTGACCAATTAGGAATAAGGTACAATTATCCAAGATCCAATAAGGGATATAGACGTACTTGTTGATCCCTTGTGGTCCGATCTCAGTTAGAAACCTATTGGAATATAGATATGCAGACGAAAGTCGCGTTCTATAAACTAATAGTGGGGTAATCTCGGTTATTTCAACTACGGAAGGCATAAAGGAAGGACGTAACTGTGAACTTAAATCCTTCTAATCTTGGTAATGGAGACTTATCATTGATCTTTATGCGATTGATTAGGGTGAGGTTAGGGTACCATCCCCTTACTAGTCCTTCTCAGTTAGAGTGATATAGCGTACCTGTGATTAGCACTAGTATATGGTTAGCAGCTCTCAGATTTGCAATTGATACCAGTACAAGATGCATACAATTCTGATCAGACGCATGCGACACTGATTGGAGCTAGAAACCATAATTGACAGTTATTGTGCTTGCATGTTGTTGGTGACAACACCGCATGCGTTTGCATTAGTAACCAGAAACTAGATTACATGAATGAGAATGATAGAAAGCCTGATCCCTAGAACTCTTTAGTACCTTTAATCCTTACTTTATTACTTTGATTGATCACCTAAAACGCAACACAACTCAACCAAACAACCAAACACAACCAACCAAACCAAACAAACCTAGAATTAGTGAACGATTTAACCTTAATACACTATCCCTGTGGATCGACACTCCGATCTATACTATACGAGAGATTCATACGCTTGTGACTCAATTGTAAAGTAGACAATTAGGGTTATAAATATAATTAGCTCTGATTTTGACCCATCATAACCCAATCTCTGATAGGCAATCCCTAGACAGAGCTTCAATGGGTAAGAAAATCCTTAAAATCAATCAATATCCATATTTCCTCCCTATATTTTGATCCCTTCTTCAACCATACTTCTAAAGTTTAGGACACATCAACCATGCTTCTAGAGTTTGGGGAAAGATAATTGACTAAGTGTGTTAATAAGACATGACCTATGAAATAAAATAAGAATTACAAGAAAAGTAATTCTGAATAGGAGGGGGATGCAGGTGAACCTGTTATGTGCACTTTGCCTTATATTCCAGAGAGAAACAACGCTGCATATGCTATTCTATTGCTCGTATGCGACTGCAATATGGCGAAAGGTTTCAGCTATCTTGCAGGCGAAAATCATGGCAGTAGCGGAAACCATACAGGACGTCTGGACAAGATCGTGGGTGGTTGTATAACAAAACAGGGGAATGGGACGTAAAGCCTGGGCAACAAGCTTCATGTGCACGGTATGGCACATCTGGAAGCAGAGGAACATGGCGATTTTTGAAGAGAACATAATTCACCACAACATAGTGGCTGAGAGATGTGTACGAGAGTTTAGGCTATGGATCAAACATTACTGAAGGATGTACAGGCTGGGAATGCACACCTCTGCATGCCACAGTTCACGTAGAGAGGATGTAACAGTTTTTGGTTTTTTTGTTTTTAATTTCTTTTCTATTGACTTTTAATTGTATTAATACAAACCTTGGGAGTCGCTTCCAAGTTCTAAAAAAAAAGTAAAATAAAGTAAAGCCACCTTCTCACTTGGTCCGATTTTACCCTTCTAGCGCATAGATACAAACGAGAGGTTATGCATTCTGAATGCACCTAAGGATTTCATCGGGCCCTAGATCAAGTCGGGTGGAATGACTCATAATTTTATGTCCTTTCATTTGGGAGAAATAGAAAAAATCAGAAAAAAAAAATAGAATAAAAGATGGAGGATAAAAAAAATGAGTACGGGTGCCTACATAAGACTGGTTACCAATAGGCTCAATAAAACCTCTCAAATTTTAATTTTTGTATATAGTTTATTTTTTCAAAAAATTGTCACATGTACCAAAACACTTAGTTGTCATACTTTGCTCAAATCAATTAGGAAAGAAAATCAAAATTTATATCAATAGAATTCCTATTGATTGGAAGGGATCAATTTATAATCGAAAGAGAAATTAGCACTCTCGGATTTAGGGATATTTGTGAGATGAATTGTTTAAGGATAATTATTCTAAGGGATGCATCATAAGGTCAATCATGGGGTGAATAAATTGTTCAAGGGAGATGTCATAAATATTTTTGAAGTTCTAAATTTTTGAGAGTCATATCAATTGTACCAAGTCTGAGTTCTAACTTAATTTATAGCAAGTCTTTGAGATTGTATGGTTTAACTTAGACCGAACCTTTGACCAGCTGGGATGTCGTTGCTTGAGGACAAGTAACAATTCAAGTTGGGAGGCGTGATCAAGCTCAAATTGATAGTGAATTACGTAGGGTTTTGACTTAGGTTTTGCCTTATTTTCTCACCTTTATGTCTAATTAATCCATGAAAAAGGTTAGTGTTGTCCAACTTTTTGTTTTAGTGCAGGAAACATGTTTTGGGGCTATTTACATCATTTGGAGCAAGAATCAGGTCGATCGGAATAGCGCAGCTCATCGACTAAGGCTCTGGTACGGGTCGTATTCACCAATACAGACCAGAGCCCTAGTACGGACCAAAGATGGCCGAATACGCATTAACTCTTCAGCGACACAGTGGGAGTACAGTCTATATTAGCCAATACGGACCGTATCCGAGGCGCCCTATAGTGAATAACTGCACCAGCTGTATCCAGATCAGATAATTTGGATTCCACTCATCTCCAGGCACCCCTCCACTCCTATATAAGCCCTTTGGACTGCACAGAAACATATCTTTGTATCTTCGGTTTTATTATTTCTTTAAGTGAGAAGAGAGGAGTGTGTAGAGACTAAGTAGGAGGGTACTTCGTGTATGGTTGTATCTTTCTCTTATCTCTTTGTAAACATGTTGTTCTGCGGCTAAGTTTAGATTCTTAAGGTTGGCAGTAAACCTTGTTACTCATGATGCTTTGATATTATTTGATCATTGTTTAGTCTGTTGTTGTTCAATTGCTTTTGCGCTTTATGTTCTATCTTACTTGATTTTGTTTATTAGTCTAGACCGTCATGTGGTGGCCACACATGAGAGTTTGTTATCTTTAGGCTAATCGAATGGGATAAGGGAGAATAAAAATACTAGATTAGTGGTGGAAACCTTAACCGGAGGAGATACCATTAATTGGATCAACAAAAGTGTACATGGGAGTCTTGACATTCGCAGACAAATGTCGCATTATCGTGTCTTACCATGGGGACACCCAACATGACCAAGATAATAGGGCGACGTACCTAACAGTGAAGTCTGAATTATTTTGGGCTAGTAACACATCTCCCTGCATTAGTCAAGACAAGCCTTAACGGGATCTCTTGATTAGTAGGGTGGTTATACGCGAAAGTGATAATCACTAAATTGGATTAAAAACCCTCATACAACAACTGAAAACCAATATCAAATAAGGTAAGAATCAAAACGAATTGAAGTAACAATGGTATGCCAAAAACCCTAAGAATTCACATCTCTATCTTTATTTTATTTACTTTTAATTTTCGCCAAATACATTAATCACAACAACAACAACTCTTTGATTTCAGATTTTGCGTAGCCTTTCGAAAGATTGTGGTTTAATCGCTTAAGACCTTAGACCTTATTCCCTGTGGATCGACATTCATTTATACTACTCGATAGGATTATGCGCTTGTACTGACCCGATAGCAATGATCAGAGTCAAAATAACGATAATTTACGTAGGGTTTTGGCTTAGGTTTTATATATTTTCTCACACTTATGTTTAATTAATTAGAGAAAAAGGCTACTGTCACCCTTCTTTATATTTTATTGCAGAAAACAGGTTTTGGGACTATTTTACACCAAATGGAGCTAGAATCGGATCAGGACGCTTATCAACGAAGTCTCTGTTACGGTCCGTATTACCTGATACGGACCAGGCCTAGCACAGACCAGGAGATAGCGTGAGAAGCATTAAAACCCTCAGCGACAAGGTCCTAATACGGACCGTATCAACTGATACGGTCTGTATCCGAAGGCGTCTCTTAGGGAATAACTGCCGACAGCTGTTTCCAGATCAGTTTCTTAGCCCCTACTCAACCTCCAGACGTCCCTCCACTCCTATATAAAGCCCCTGGGCAGAAAGAATAGTTATCTTTGTAATTAGGGTTAATTGATTAAAGAAAGAAGAGAGGAGTGCTTGTAACAATGCCGTTCCGCGGCTAAGTTCCTTTTCTTAGGGCTAGGCAGTAAACCTTGTTACTCTTGATGTTTTGATATATATATTTCTGTTGATTATGGTTTCTTGTTGTTGAATCAAAATGCTTTTGTGATTTATTATCTCTTCATCTAATTTCAATGATCTAGTTTGAGTCTGTTAGGGTAGTGACAGTACTTTAATGGTAAGAGAAACTATTTGTATGAATTAGCCTCGTTGAGATCTATTAGGTTTATGTGAAGAAAACCTTAGCGGGGAAACCATAAACCAGACCAACATAACGCATACCAAATTCGCGGGGAAACCATAAACCAGACCAACATAACGCGTACCAAATTCCATCACTTGCGTAAGGAAAATCGCAGTGATCTGTGTAGTAATTTGGGGTTTTTAGAGATCAGTCATTTGCGTAAGGAAACTCGCAGTGTCCTATGTAGAATATCGATGAAAGATCTGTCATTCTTGCGTAACATAAATCGCAGTGACCTATGTGTGTCTTTCATAAAACAACAATAGGAAATCAGACGCAACAGGAATATATTGTCAAGGCGGATTGAGTAGCAATGGTGTGCCGAAACCCTAGGAATTCTCATCTCTATCTTTATTTTAATTACTTTTAATTGCTTCCTAATTTACATTGATCACAACAACATCTCTCAATTTTCAGATTTCGTCTAGCCTTTCGAAAGATTGTGATTCGATCGCTCGAAGCACTGAACCAATATTCCCTGTAGATTGACCTCGATTATACTACTCGATAGGATTGTGCGCTTGCAGTCCGAACCGATAGCATTTCCGAGTTTATAAATATTAAAAGAAACATTGCTCTCTTTTGAGTGATCAAGCAAACCGAGTTATAAATTTTAAAAGCACACGATTTCATTGATCACGTTTATACTACACGATTTCATCTTCTTCTATTTGTACTACACGATTTCATCTTCTTCTATTTCATTGATCACATTTATAAATTTCATTAATCTGACACTCGTTTAAACTACATGATTTCATCTTCTTCTATTTGTCTTTCATCTTCTTCTAATTGTTTTTCATGTTCTACTAATTGTCTTTCATGTTCTACTGGTTGTCTTTGATCTTCTTTTAGTTGTCTTTCATCTTCTACTAGTTGTGTTTCATCTTCTTGTCGTTGTCTTTCATCTTCATCTAATTGTCTTTCATCTAATACTGGTTGTCTTTCATGTTGTACTAGTAGTCTTTGTTCTACTGATTGTCATTTATCTTCTTCTAGATGTATTTTAACTTCTACTGGTTATTTTTCATCTTCTTCAAGTTGTTTTTCATGTTCAACTAGTTGTCTTTCATCTTCTTCTAGTTGTCTTTCATTTTCTTCTCGTTGTCTTTCATGTTCTACAGGTTGTCTTTCATCTTCCAGCGGTTGTCTTTCTTGTTCCACTGGTTATCTTTCATCTTCTTATAGTTATCTTTCATCTCCTACTGATTGTGTTTCATCTTCCTCTAGTTGTCTTTCATGTTCTACTGGTTGTCTTTCATAATCTTCTAGTTGTCCTTTCATCTTGTACTGGTTGACTTTGATGTTATATTGGTTGTCTTTCATCTTCTACTAGGTGTGTTTCATCTTGTTCTTGTTGTTTCATCTAGTACTAGTTGTATTTCATGTTCTATTGTTGTCTTTGCTGTTCTACTGGTTTGTTTTTGTTCTACTGATTGTCATTACTCTTCTTCTGAATGTATTTCGTCTTCTACTGGATGTCGTTCATCTTCTACTAGTTGTCTTTCATTTTTTTTTTGTTCTCTTTCATCTTCTTCTTGTTGTCTTTCATCTTGTTTTAGCTGTCTTTCGTCTTCTATCAGTTATCTTTCATGTTGAACTGGTAGTCTTTCATGTTCTACTGGTTGCCTTTCATCTTTTTGAAGTTCTCTTTCATCTTCTTCTGTGTGTCTTTCATCTTCTACTGGTTGTCTTTCATCTTCTATTGGATGTCATTCATCTTATTCTAGTTGTGTTTCATTTTCTACTAGTTATTTTTCATGTTCTTGTAGTTATCTTTCATCTTCTTCTAGTTGTTTTTCATCTTATTCTGGTTGTCTTTCATGTTCTACTGGTTATCTGTCATGTTCCACTGGTTGTCTTTCATCTTATACTAGTTGTGTTTCATCTTGTTCTAGTTGTCTTTCATGTTCTAATGGTAGAAGATGAAAGACGATAAGAAGATGAAAGACAAATAGAAGAAGATGAAACACAACTAGAAGAAAACGAAAAACAACAAGTAGAAGATGAAAGACAAGAATAAGAAAATCAAAGACAAATAGAATAATATGAAAAACAACTTCTAGAAGATGAAAGACAACTAGAAGAAAATGAATGACAACCAACAGAAACATCAAAGACAACCAGTACAAGATGAGAAGACAACTAGAAGATGATGAAAGACAACCAATAGAAAATGAAAGACACATAGAAGAAGATGAAACACAACTAGTATAAGATGAAATACAACTAGAACATAATGAAAGACAACCAGTGGAACATGAAAGATAACCACTAGATGATGAAAGACAACCAGTAAAACATGAAAGACAACTAGAAGAATATGAAAAACAACTAGTAGAACATGAAAAACAACTACAAGAAGATGACCAACAACCTGTAAAAGATGAAATACATTATGAAGAAGATGAATTACAACTAGTAGAACATGAAAAACAACCAGTACTAGATGAAAGACAACGAGAAGAAAAAACACTTGTAGAAGATGAAAGACAACTAGAAGAAGATGAAAGACAACCAGCAGAACATGAAAGACAACCAGAAGAAGCTGAAAGACAACCAGAAAAAAAATGAAAGACAACCAGTAGAACATTAAAGACAACCAGTAGAACATGAAAGACAACCAGAAGAAGATGAAAAACTACTAGTAGATATGAATGACAACCAGAAAAAGATGAACGACATCAAGTAGAACATGAAAGACAACCTGTAGAAGATGAAAGACAACAAATAGAAGTTTAAAGACAACCAGTAGAAGATGAAATATAACCAATAGAAGTTAAAAGATAACAAGAAGAAAATGAAAGACAAATAGAAGAAGATGAAACACATCTAAAATATGAAGTAAAACAAGAATAAAATGAAAAACAACTAGTAGAAAATGAAAGACAACCAGAAGAAGATGGAAGATAAATCTGAAGAAGATGAATGACAACTAGTAAAACATCAAAGACAACCAGAAGAAGATGGAAAACAACGCATAGAAGATGAAAGACAACTAGTAGAAGATGAAAGGTAACTAGAAGTAGATTAAATACAACCAGGAGTAGATGAACGACAACCAGCAGAGATTTAAAGACAACAAGAAGAAGATGAAACACAACTAGGAGAAGATGAAA
Source organism: Carex littledalei (assembly GCA_011114355.1). Lineage (NCBI taxonomy): Eukaryota > Viridiplantae > Streptophyta > Magnoliopsida > Poales > Cyperaceae > Carex > Carex littledalei. The sequence continues at coordinate 12,129,159 of CM022080.1, read as the reverse complement.
GACAACTAAAAGAACATAAAAGAAATAGAAGACGATGAAAGAGAACTATAAGAAGATGAAAAACAACCAGTAGAAGATGAAAGACAACTATAAGAAGATGAAAGACAACTATAAGAAGATGAAAGACAACTAGTGGAACATGAAAGACAACCACTCGAAGATGAAAGCAACCAGTAGAACATGAAAGCCAACGAGAAGAAGATGAAAAACAACTATTAGAACATGAAAGACAACCAGTAGAACATGAAAGACAACTAGAAGAAGATTAAAGACAACTTGAAAACGATGAAAGACAACCAGTAGAACATGAAAGACAACTAGAAGAAAATTAAAGACAACTTGAAAACGATGAAAGACAACTAGTAGAACGTGAAATACAACTAGAAGAAGATTAAAGACAACTTGAAAACGATGAAAGACCACAAGTAGAACGTGAAAGACAATTAGTAGAACATGAAGACAACAAGAAGAAAAATGAAAGACAACTAGTAGAAGATGAAAACCACTAGAAAAAGATGAAAGACAACAAGAAGAAGATGAACGACTAGTAGAAGATGAAAAAAAAACTAGAAGAAGATGAAATACAACTAGAAGAAGATGAAAAACAACTAGTAGAAAATGAAAGACAACTAGAAAAAGATAAAAGACAACTGGAAGAAGTTGAAAGACAAATAAAAGAAGATGAAACACAACTATAACATGAAGGACAACCTGAAGAAAATGAAAAACAACATGTAGAAGATGAAAGACAAGAAGAATAAGATGAAAGACAAATAGAACAAGATGAAATCCAACCAGTAGAACATGAAAGACAACCAATAGAACATAAAACACAACTAGAAGAAGATGAAAAACAACTAGTTAAAAATAAAAGACAACCAGAAAAAAATTAACGACATCCAGTAGAAGATGAAATACATCTTGAAGAAGATGAAAAATAACTAGAAGAAGATGAAACTCAACAAAGAGAAGATGAAAGACAACAAAAAGAAGATGAAAGAGAACTACAAGATAATGAAAGACAGCCAGTTGAAGATGAACAACATCCAGTAGAAGATGAAATACATCTTGAAGAAGATGAATGACAACCAGTAGAACATCAAAAACAACAATAAAACATGAAAGACAACTAGTACTAGATGAAACACAACAAGAAGAAAATGAAACACACTTAGTAGATGAAAGACAACTAGAAGGTGATAAAATACAACCACTATAAGATGGAAGACAACCAACATGAAAGACAACTAGAAGAAGATGAAACACAACCAATAAAATATGAAAGAGAACTATAAGAAGATGAAAGACAACAAGTGAAACATGAAAGAACTACTAGAAGATGAAAGCAACCAGTAGATTATGAAATCCAAAGAGAAAAAGATGAAAGACAACTAGAAGGAGATGAAAAACTACCAGTAGATGATGAAATACATCTACAAGAAGATGAATGACAACCTGTAGAGATGAAAAACAACTAGAAGAACATGAAAAACAACTAGTAGAACATGAAAAAAACTAGAAGAAGATGAAAAACTACCAGTAGTTGATGAAATACATCTACAAGAAGATGAATGACAACATGTAGAACAAAGACAACCATTCGAACATGAAAGACAACAAATATAACATGAAAGACAACTAGAAGAAAGATGGAAGACAACGAGAAGAAGATGAAACACAGCTGGTAGAAGATGAAAGACAACTAGAAGAATATGAAAGACAACATGTAGAAGATGAAAGACAACTAGAAGAAGATGAAAAACAACTAGTAGAAAATGAATAACAACCAGAAAAAGATGAACGACATCTAGTAGAACATGAAAGACAACCTGTAGAAGATGAAAGACAGCCAATAGTAGTTTAAAGACAACCAAGAAAAGATGAAATACAATCAATAGAAGCTGAAAGACAACCAAGAAAATATGAAATACAACCAATAGAAGCTGAAAGACAACTAGAAGAAGATGAAAGACAAATATAAGAAGGTGAAACACATCTAGAAGATGAAGTACAACAAGAAGAAAATGAAAGACAACTAGTAGAATATGATAGACAACTAGAAAAAGATTGAATACAACTTGAAGAAGATGAATGACAACCAGTAAGACATCAAAGACAAGAAGAAGAAGATGAAAACACAACTAGGAGAAGATGAAAGACAACTAGAAGATGATGAAAGACAACCAGTGGAACATGAATGATAACCACTAGAAGATGAAAGACAACCAATAGAAGATAAAAAAACAACTAGAAGAAGATGAAAGACAGTTATAAGAAGATAAAAAATAACAAGTAGACCATGAAAAACAACTAATTAAAAATGAAAACAAACCAGTAGAAGATTAAATACATCAAGAAGAAGATGAATTACAACCAGTATAATGAAGACAACCAGAAGGAAAATGAAAAACAACCAATACTAGATGAAAGACAACGAGAAGAAGATGAAACACAACTTGTAGAAGATGAACGACAACTAGAAGAAGATGAAAAACAACAACCAGAACATGAAAATAACTAGAAGAGGATGAAGTACAACAAGGAAAAACTGAAAGACAACCAGTAGAACATGAAAGACAACTAGTAAAATATGCAAAACAACTCGTACAAAATAAAAGACAACCAGAAAATGGTGAACGACATCCAGTATGACATTAAAGATAATAGGAAGAAAATGAAACACAACATAGAGAAGATGAAGACAACAAGAAGAAGATGAAAGAGAACTACAAGATGATGAAAGACAATCAGTAGAAGATGAACGACATCTAGTAGAAGATGAAATACATCTAGTAGAAGATGAAATACATCTTGAAGAAGATGAATGACAACAGTAGAACTTGAAAGACAACTAATAGATGAAAGACAACTAGAAGATGATGAAGGACAACCCGCAGAACATCAAAGTCAACCAGTACAAGATGAAAGGACAATTAGAAGATGATGAAAGACAACCAGTAGAACATGAAAGACAACTAGAAGAAGATGAAACACAACCAAAAAGATGAAAGACAACTATAAGAAGATGAAAGACAACAAGTGGAACATGAAAGACAACTACAAAAAGATGAAAGCAAAAAGTAGAACATGAAAGACAACGAGAAGAAGATGAAAGACAACGAGAAGATGAAACACAACTAGAAGAAGATGAAAGACAACAACCAGAACATGAAAACAACTAGAAGAAGATGAAATACAACCATAAAAAAATGAAAGACAACCAGTAGAATATGAAAGACAATCAGTATAACATGAAAGACAACTAGAAGAAGATAAAAAATAACTACCAGAAAATGAATGACAACCAGAAAAGGATGAACGACATAAAGTAGAACATGAAAGACAACCTGTAGAAGATGAAAGACAACCAATAAAAGTTTAAAGACAACCAGTAGAAGATGTAGTACAACAAGAAGAAAATGAAAGACAACTAGTAGAAGAAGAAAGACAATTAGAAGAAAAAGGAATACAACCTGAAGAAGATGAACGACAACCAATAGAACATCAAAGACAACCAGAAGAAAATGAAAGGCAATGTGTAGAACATGAAAGACAACTAGTCGAAGATGACAGACAAATAGAAAAAGATTAAATACAACCATGAGTAGATGAAAAACAACCCGTAGAGCATGAAAGACAACAAGAAGAAGATGAAAGACAAATAGAAGATGATGAAAGACAACCAGTGGAAATGAAAGACAACCAGAAAAAAAATGAAAGAAGTAGAACATGAAAGACAATTAGAAGAAGATGGAAAACAACTAGTAAAAAATAAATGACAACCAGAAAAAGATGAACGACATCAAGTAGAACATGAAAGACAACCAATAGAAGTTTAAAGACAACCAGCAGAAGATGAAATACAACCAATAGAAGTTGTAAGACAGCTAGAAGAAGATGAAGGACAAATAGAAGAAGATGAAACACATCTAGAAGATGAAAAAAAAATGAAAGACAACTAGTAGAAGATGGAATACAACCTGAAGAACAAAGACAACCATTAAAACATGCAAGACAACCAGTAGAACATGAAAGACAACTAGAAGAAGATGCAAGACAACTTGAAAATGATGAAAGACAACCAGTAGAACATGAAAGACAATTAGTAGACATGAAAGACAACAAAAAGAAAACGAAAGACAACTAGTAGAAGAAGAAAGACAACTAGAAGAAGATGAAAAACAACTAGTAGAAGAATCTGGTTGTCCTTCATATTATATCTGTGTTTCATCTTCTTAAATGTCTTTCAACATCTTCTAGTTGTCTTTCATCTTCTACTAATTGTCTTTCATGTTCTACTGGATGTCGTTCATCTTCATTTAGTTGTCTTTCATGTTCTACTAGTTGTTTTTCATTTTCTTCTTGTAGTCTTTCATCTTCTTCTGGTCGTCTTTCATCTTCTACTGGTTGTCTTTCATGTTCAACTAATTGTCTTTTATCTTCTACTAGTTGTCTTTTTTCTTACTGGTTGTCTTTCATGTTCTACTAGATGTCGTTCATCTTTTCTAGCTGTCTTTCATTTTCTACTAGTTGTTTTTCATCTTTTGCTAGTTGTATTTCATGTTCTACTAATTGTCTTTCATGTTCTACAAGTTGTCTTTCATCTTCTTCTAGTTGTCTTTCATGTTCTACTAATTGTGTTTCATGTTCTACTGGTTGTCTTTCATGTTCTTCTAGTTGTCTTTAATCTTCTTCTCGTTGTTTTTAATCTATTACTAGTTGTCTTTCATCTTGTTCTTTATGTATTTAATCTTCTACTGGTTGGATTTCATCTTATTCTAGTTGTTTTTCATGTTCTACTTGTTCTTTTTCATCTTTTTCTAGTTGTCGTTTATCTTCTTCTAGTTGTGTTTCAAGTTTTATTTGTTGCCTTTCATCTTCTAGTGATTATCTTTCATGTTCCGCTGGTTATCTTTCATCATCTTGTAGTTGTGTTTCATATTTTTCTTGTTGTCTTTCATGCTCTGCTGGTTGTCTTTCATTTACTCCTGTTGTATTTAATCTTCTTATAGTTGTCTTCCATCTTCTATTAGTTGTCTTTCATCTTCTACTGGTTATCGTTCATCTTCATCTAGTTGTCTTTCATGTTCTACTAGTTGTTTTTCATTTTCTTCTTAGTCTTCCATCTTCTTCTAGTCATCTTTCATCTTCTACTGGTTGTCTTTGATGTTCTACACGTTGTCTTTAATCTTCTTCTGGTTGTCTTTGATATTCTACTGGTTGTCATTCATTTTCTTCAGATTGTATTTCATCTTCTTCTGATTGTCTTTCATCTTCTACTAGTTGTCATTCATTTTCTTCTTGTTGTACTTTATCTTCAAGATGTGTTTCATCTTCTTCTATTTGTCATTCATCTTCTTCTAGTTGTCTTACAACTTCTATTGGTTGTATTTTATCTTCTACTGGTTGTCCTTCATCTTCTCCAGGTTGTCTTTCATGTTCTACTTGATGTCATTCATATTTTTCTGGTTGTCATTCATTTTCTACTAGTTGTTTGACATTTCCTTGTAGTGTCTTTCATGTTCTACTGGTTGTCTTTCATTTTTTTCTGGTTGTCATTCATCTTCTTCTAGTTGTTTTCATGTTTTGCTTGTTGTCTTTTATCATCTTCTAGTTGTATTTCATCTTCTACAAGTTGTCTTTCATGTTCTATTGGTTTTCTTTTCATCTTCTAGTGGTTATCTTTTATGTTCCACTGATTGTCTTTCATCATATTCTAGTTGACTTTTATCTTCTCCTAATTGTGTTTCATCTTCTTCTTGTGGTCTTTCAAATCTACTAGTTGTCTTTCATTTTCTTCTTGTTGTACTTCATCTTCTAGATGTGTTTCAACTTCTTATATTTGTCTTTCATCTTCTTCTGGTTGTCTTTCATCTACTCCTGGTTGTATTTAATTTTCTTCTAGTTGTCTTTCATCTTCTACTAGTTATCTTTCATCTTCTAGTGACTGTCTTTCATCTTTTACACGTATCTTTCATCTTTTTCTGGTTGTCTTTGATATTCTACTGGTTGTCATTCATCTTCTTCAGGTTGTATTCCATCTTCTTTTGATTGTTTTTCTTCTTATACTATTTGTCTTTCATTTCTTCTAGTTGTCTTTCATGTTCTACTAATTGTCTTTGATGTTCTACTGGTTGTCTTTCATCATCTTTTAGTTGTGTTTCATCTTCTTGTCGTTATCTTTTATCTTCATCTAGTTATCTTTGTTCTACTAGTTGTCATTCATCTTCTTCTAGATGTATGTTAACTTCTACTGGTTGTTCAAGTTGTTTTTCATGTTCTGCTAGTAGTTTTTCATCTTCTTCTAGTTGTCTTTCATCTTCTTCTCGTTGTCTTTTATGTTCTACAGGTTGTCTTTCATCTTCCAGTGGTTGTCTTTCTTGTTCCACTGGTTATCTTTCATCTTCTTATAGTTATCTTTCATCTCCTACTGGTTGTGTTTCATCTTCCTCTAGTTGTCTTTCATGTTCTACTGGTTGTCTTTCATAATCTTCTAGTTCTCCTATCATCTTGTACTGGTTGACTTTGATGTTATATTGGTTGTCTTTCATCTTCTACTAGGTGTGTTTCATCTTGTTCTTGTTGTTTCATCTAGTACTAGTTGTATTTCATGTTCTATTGTTGTTTTTGTTGTTCTACTGGTTTGTTTTTGTTCTACTGATTGTCATTACTCTTCTTCTGAATGTATTTCGTCTTCTACTGGATGTCGTTCATCTTCTACTGGTTGTCTTTCATCTTTTATTAGTTGTCTTTCATCTTCTATTAGTTGTTTTCATGTTGAACTGGTAGTCTTTCATGTTCTACTTGTTGTCTTTCATCTTTTTGAAGTTCTCTTTCATCTTCTTCTAGTTGTCTTTTATCTTCTGTTAGTTGTCTTTCATTTTCTCCTAGTTATGTTTCATCTTCTTCTTGTTGTTTTTCATCTACTCCTGGTTGTATTTAATCTTCTTCTAATTGTCTTTCATCATCTACTAGTTGTCATTTATCTTCTATTGGTTGTTTTTCATCTTATTCATGTTGTCTTCCAGGTTTGTCTTTCATCTTCTACTAGTTGTCTCATTTTCTTCTTGTTGTACTTCATCTTTTATATGTGTTTCACCTTCTTTTATTTGTCTTTCATCTTTTTCTAGTTGTCTTTCAACTTCTATTAGTTGTATTTCATCTTCTACACCTTGTCTTTAAACTTCTATTGGTTGTCTTTCATCTTTTACAGGTTGTCTTTCATGTTCTACTTGATGTCGCTCATCTTTTTCTGGTTATCATTCATTTTCTACTAGTTGTTTTTCATTTTCTTCTTGTTGTTTTTCATGTTCTACTTGTTGTTTTTCATTTTCATGGTTGTCTTCCATCTTCTTCTTCTTCTTCTTCTTCTTCTTCTTGTTTTCATGTTCTTCCCGTTGTCTTTCATCTAGTACTGGTTGTTTTTCATGTTCTACTATTGTCTATCATGTATACTGGTTTTCTTTGTTCTACTAGTTGTAATTCATTTTCTTCTTGATGTATTTCATCTTCTACTTGTTGGTTTTCATGTTCTACTAGTTGTTTTTCATCTTCTTCCAGTTATATTTCATGTTCTACTGGTTGTCTTTCATCTTCTAGTGGTTATCTTTCATGTTCCACTGGTTGTCTTTCATCATCTTCTAGTTGTTTTTCATCTTCTCCTAGTTGTGTTTCACCTTCTACTGGTTGTCTTTCATCTTCTACACGTTTCATTTATTCTTCTTCTGGTTGTCTTTGATGTCCTACTGGTTGTCATTCATCTTCTTCAAGTTGTATTCAATCTTTTTCTAGTTGTCTATCATATTCTACTAGTTGTCTTTCATTTTCTTCTTGTTGTACTTCATCTTCTAGATGTGTTTCATCTTCTTCTAGTTGTCTTTTAACTTCTATGGGCTATATTTCATCTTCCACTGGTTGTCTTTAAACTTCTATTGGTTGTCTTTTCATCTTCTCCAGGTTGTCTTTCATGTTCTATTGGTTGTCTTTCATCTTCTTCTAATTGTTTTTCATGTTCTACTGGTTGTCTTTCATTATCTTCTGGTTGTCCTTTCATCTTGTTCTGGTTGACTTTGATGTTCTAGAAGATGAAAGATAAATAAAAGAAGATGAAACACAACTAGAAGATAAAATGACAACCAAAAGAAAATGAAATACAACCAGTAGAAGATAAAAGACAAGAAGAAGAAGATGAAAAACAACTTGCACTACATGAAAGACAACCAGGAGAAGATGAAAAACAACAAGAAGAAGATGAATGATAACCAATAGAACATCAAAAACAACGAGTGAAAATTCAATTATAAGATGATGAAGACAACCAGTAGAACATTAAAGTCAACCAGCAGAACATGAAAGACAACTAGAAGAAGATGAAAGACAATTAGTAGAAGAAGAAAAACAACCAGTAAAATCATGAAAGACAACTAGTGGAGGATGAAAGACAACACGAAGAAGATGAAACACAACAAGGAGAAGATAAAAGACAACTAAAAGAAGTAGAAAAACAACTTGTAGAACATGAAAAACAACAAGAAGAAGATGAAAAACAACCAGTATAACATGAAAGACTACTAGTAGAACATGAAAGACACCAATAGCAGATGAAAGACTATCTGAACAAGATGAAAGACAACTAGAAGAAGTTGAAAGACAACTAGAAGAAGTTGAAAGACATCTAGATGAAGATGAAAAACAACTAGTAGAACATGAAAGACAACCAGAATAAAATGAAAGACAACTAGAAGGAGATGAGAACATGAAAAACAACTAGAAACAGATGAAACACTACAAGAAAAAGATGGACGACATATAGTTAAACATTAAAGATAACTAGAAGAAGATGAACGACATTGTGTAGAAGATGACAGACGACCAGTAGAAGATGAAAGACAACTAGTAAAACGTGAAAGACAACTAGAAGAAGATGAAAGACAACAAGAAGAAAATGAAAGACAACCAGTTGAAGATAAAATACAACAAGAAGAAGATGAAAGACAAATAGAAGAAGATGAAATACAACTAGAATAAGATGAATTACAACCAGTGGTAGATGAAAGACAAACAGTAGAACATGAAAAACAACAATAAGAAGTTGAAAGACATCTAGAAGAAGATGAAAAATAACTAGTAGTACATGAAAGACAACTAGAAAAAGATGAAAGACGACAAAAAGAAGATGAATGACAACCAATAGAACATCAAAGACAACCAGTACAAGATGAAAAGACAACTAGAAGATGATGAAAGACATCCAGCAGAACATGAAAGACAACTAGAAGAAGATGAAAGACAACCAGTGCAACATGAAAATAACCACTAGAAAATGAAACACAACTAGAAAAAGATGAAAGACAACTATAAGAAGATGAAAAATAACTAGAAGAATGAAAAACAACCATTAGAAGATGAAATACATGAAGAATAAGATGAATTACAACCAGCAGATCAAAGACAACCAGTAGAACATGAAAGACAATTAGTAGAACATTAAAGACAACTAGAAGAAAATGAAAGACAACTAGTAGAACATGTAAAACAACTACAAGAAGATCAAAGACAACTAGTAGATGATGAAAGACAACTAGAAGAAGATGAACGACATCCAGTATAACATGAAACAACCAGTAGAAGATGAAAGACAACCAGTTGAACGTGAAAGACAACTAGTAGAAGATGAAAAACAATCATAAGAAGATGAAAGACAACAAAAAGAAGATGAAAACAACTAGTAGAACATGAAAGACAATGAGAAGAAGATGAAACACAACTAGTAAAAGATGAAAGACAACTAGAAGAAGATGAAAGACAACTAGTAGAAGATGAAAAACATCAAGTAGAAAATGAAAGATAACTTGAAGAAGATGAACGACATACAGCTAAACATAAAAGACAACTAGTAGAAGATGAAAGACAAGAGGACAACTAAAAGAAGATGAAAGAGAACTACAAGAATTTGAAAAATAACTATAAGAAGATGAAAAACAACTAGTAGAACATGAAAGACAACCAGAAGAAGATGAAAGACAACTAGAAGGGGATGAAAGATAACTACAAGAAGATGAAAAATAACTAGTAGAACATGAAATACAACCAGTAGAACATGAAAGACAACTAGAAAAAGATGAAACACAACTTGAAAAAGATGGACGACAACCAGTAGAACATGAAAGACAACTAGAAGAAGATGAAACACTAGTAGATTATGAAAGACAACTAGTAGAAAGTATAAGATGAAAAACAATAGGCAAAATTTGTGTAAATTTTCCATTAAACTAATGGTCAGTTGGGAAAATTTATTTTTAGACATATGAACAGTCAGTTAAATTTCCTATTAGATTAATTTCGTGTAAAATTATAATATATAAAAATGACATCTCTTTCCCAAGTAATCTTTTCCCAATGTTTGGTATATTACTTTAGTCAGTTTTGCTTTTTTGTTATCATACCAATAATAGCAGATTACTGCAATACTAGCAATTGGTTTGCGTCTGTAAAATAAGACATACCATTACCACCCCAATAATAAAACAGTGGTATGCATCGCATTGTATCCACAACACTATAATTGAAGGTCTTTGCAGTACTCCAGTTGTGTCGTTGAATGGCAAGAGAAGAGGACAGTTGTAACCCTAATAAAACACTATAATTGAGGGTATTCGCAACACTCAAGTAGTGTCGCCAGATGGCAAGAGAAGAGGGTTGTTGCAACTCTAATACAACACCTTAATTAAAGTTCTTTACAGCACTCTAGTAGTATTGCCAGAGGGCAAGAGAGGGTAGTTGCGACTCTAATACAACACTCTAATTGAAGGTCTTTGCAGCGCTCTAGTTGTGTTGTCGGAAGGCAAGAGAAGAGGGTCATTGCAACCCTAATACAATACTCTAATTGAAAGTCTTTGCAGCACTCTACTTGTGCCATCAGATGACAAAAGAAGAGGGTAGTTGCAACCCTAATACAACACTATAATTGAAGGTCTTCGCAACACTCTAGTAGTGTCACCAGATGGTAAAAGAAAATGCTAGTTTCAACCCTTATACAACACCATAATTGAAAGTCTTTGCAGCACTCTAGTTATGTTGTTAAATGGCAGGAGAAGAGGGTAGTTGCAACCCTAATACATCACAAATTCTTTGCAGCACTCTAGTAGTTTTGTCATATGGCAAAGAGAAGAGAGAAGTTACGACCCTAATCAACACTTTAATTGAAGGTTTTTATTGTACTCTAGTTGTATTGTTAAATGGCAAGAGAAGAGGGGTAGTTACAACCCTAATATAACACTATAATTGAAGTTCTTTGCAGCACTCTAGTTGTGTTGTAGGATGGCAAGAGAAGAGGTAGTTGCAACTCTAATACAACACTCTAATTAAAAGTTTTTGCAGCACTCTAGCGTCGCTAGATGGCAAAAGAAGAAGGTAGTTGCAATCCTAATACAACACTATAATTGAAGTTCTTTGCAATACTCTAGTAGTGTCGCCAGATGGCAAGTGAAGAAGGAAGTTGCGACCCTAATACAACACTCTAATTGAAGGTTTTTACGGCACTCTAGTTGTGTTGTCGGATGGCAAGAGTAGTGGGTTGTTGCAAACTTAATATAACACTATAATTGATGGTCTTTGTACCACTCTAGTTGTATCGTTAGATGAAAGGGAAGAGGGTAGTTGAAACCCTAATACAAACTCTAATTGAAGGTCTTTGTTGCACTCTAGTTGTGTTGTTGGATGGAAAGAGAAGATGATAGTTGCAACCTAATACAACACTCTAATTGAATGTCTTTGCAGCACTCTAGTTGTGTCGTCAAATGAAAATATAAGGGGTAGTTGCAACTCCAATACAAACACTCTAATTGAAGGTCTTTGTTGCATTCTAGTTGTGTTGTTGGATGGAAAGAGAAGATGATAGTTGCAACCTAATACAACACTCTAATTGAATGTCTTTGCAAACTCTAGTTGTGTCGTTAGATGGCAAGAGAAGAGGGTAGTTGCAACACTAATACAACACTCTAATTAAAGGACTTTGCAGCACTCTAGTAGTGTCGCCAAATGTCAAGAGAAGAGAGTAGTTGCAACCCTAATACAACACTCTAATTGAAGGTCTTTGCAGCACTCTAGTAGTGTCGCCGGATTGTAAGAGAAGATGGTAGTTGCAACCCTAATACAACACTTTAATTGAAAGTCTTTGCAACACTCTAGTTGCATTGTCAGATGGTAAGAGAAGAGGGTAGTTGCAATCTTAATACAACACTATAATTGAAGGTCATAATTTTTATGTGTGCATAAAATATAAAAGACATTTGAGGTTAAAATTTAAAATTATTAAAATAAAAATGAAGACATAATCACATTTTAATCATAGGACAATTCTCCGATACAAATTAAGCAACTACTTAATAGCATCTATTTGCACCCATAATAAGTTTACGAGTATATTCCGGCTTTTTTAGTTTTTTTTTTGTCACAAATTCAACGCACACAAATTAAAGTATAAAAATCAATTTAATTTATCAGATAAGTTTAAGAACTCGAAATTTAATTTTTCCTTGGAATTTAATAATTCAAGAACTAGAAGTTTAATCTAAAAAAAGTTACTTAACCATTACTTAACCATCAGTTTTAACAGTTTGAAACTACTTCCACTTGAAATGCAAAAAAGCTTCATCCTTCAATTTTCATTGAAGTTTCTTCTTTGAACACCTTCAACTCAACAGGATTATTCCTCACTTTCTCCTTTATTATTGAACTCACACAGAATTATGAATACTTGTCCATACTTTTTGAAGAATGACGACACAAGTAAGCTTTGTCTGGCAAGGAGCTCATGGGTTGAAGACCTATAATATGGATCCAATAACGAGCCCTGACACTGTCAAATTTCTTGTCGATTGTCATCCTGATTACAAGATAGAATAACTCGTCGATCAACCGAGTGAGAAGTTTTCACCGAGATAACCCTCTGACAAACTACAATTATTGAATTAATTAAACTTTCATCGAGATAACTCCAATTATTTCACCAGATTTAGTAATAATCGAACTTTCAGAATACAATCTTTAATCGTAATATAGCAAAAGGTTAAGAATTTAAGATGTGTCTAATTTCTTGCATTTTCATGACTCGTGTGTCTTGCATATGTAATGTATAAATTTGTATAAAAAATGAAGAGATCATACATTTTCATGACTTGTGGTTAACTCACGAAATGGGTCGCCAATTAATTATATTAATTAGATAGTAGCTACTTCATGGTTTTGTTATTATCTCGTCATACATATTGAATTTTGAAAAAAAAAAACAAATATTATATTTTGCCACAAAAAATAAAAAAACATAAAATAAATTTCCAAAGATAGCTGCATTTTGCTCAACAACTAATGTTTTTCTCATCAGCTATTGGGGCATTGTCACATCAATGAATCACCCCGATGAACATGTTCAAAATGCACTAGTACCATCCGACAATGTTACAACTAACAAACTATTCAGCTTTCCTAGACAAAAAATTATCCTATCAGATCTGTCCCTACAAATTACAAATCACCCCTCCCCAGCTATCTAGTCCAGTCAGCATTTTAATAACTTACACCCCTCTCCTTTCTGGCAATTCTCTAATAAATCCTTTGTTCAGAGTCTCATTTAGATCATTCACCAATTATTCCGCCTGAAACATTGCCGAAAAGTCAACTACAACAAATTGATGCATCCATGAGGTCATCTGAAATGAGGAGAGTAATAACTACACATATTAGGTTTAAAAGAATCCTTCGACATTAAAACTCCATCAGTATCAGACGCCAATCCTAAGGCAGAGAGAAAGTCACTAAGCTCAACAAAATTCTCGTTAGCAAGCTCTGATAGAATTGTCGTAGGATCAAAAGCATTGCCATTCACCATGTCATAATCGTCACTATGATACATTTCCACATTGAGATTTGCCCCCGTCTCACCTGAACTGTCATCTAAATTTTCAAATATTGCATCTTCAGCATCAAGAGGGGCATTGTTGTAATTGTCTTCTATAGGAGGAGCTGAAGCCTGAAGCTGCACAAACAGTAATTTAGATTATCAATCTGCTAAAAATATTCAAGTCATAATTATCTTAGAGTGAGGCTATGCTACTGTGCATAGCACGAATTGGTCCGTACTATGGATCAATATTTTCACTTTCAAAGTCCAAACAGTCGGATCTGAACCGTTTAATATGATCTTTATATGAAATGTACTTGTAGATCAAATTTAACATTTTTTACAATTTTTTTAGATAGGTAAAAAATCACTACTTTTGAATGGTCTAGATCAAGGGATTTTCTACCTATCTAGAAAAATAGTAAAAAAATTCTAAAAAATGTAAAATTTAGTTTGCAAGTACATTTTCAAATGGAGATCATGTTGAACGGTTCAGATAGACTATTTGAACTTTGAAAATAAGATATTAATCCATAGTATAGACCAATTTGCGCTACGCATAGTACCATAGCCTCACTCATTATCTTATTCCTGATACTATACGATATAATGCAAAAGCTAATTAATATACAAACGTACCACTTCTTGGAGATGCACAATATCAAATGACAATTCATCAACCGAAGAAGGCGATTCCTTGCCTCCAGTGCCATTACAGTCCACACCAGAAGAGGTGTGTGCTTGCAGTGGGCAAGGATTAATAGGGGGAGTAGGGCCCACCTGTAAGTCAGTAGACTGAACCGGGTTATTCAGATGGAGTGATGAGGAGGTATTGTTATTGTCAGTAGATGGGACCGCAATTGTGACAGATGGCATGGGTATGGTCGGTAAGTGTAATTCGGCATCCTCCCACTCTTCCTCATCGAATGGGGCACCGTATTGCTCGCCCGCCTTCGGGCCCATTCCGCTTTTGTGGAATATCTTGCATACCACAAATGCATCCTGTATTAAAAAAACAATAAAATAAAATAAAAGATGAACAAACTTTATAGCACCTGTGAAGGGAAACACAAAAATAGGGAATGATAAGCAAGCACTGCCAATTATCCTATACAAGTAAAAAAAAGAACGAAATTGGTGTCATTGGATGAAAAAATGGTATGTTTGGGCTAGCATTGGCACCACATATTTGGCTTAATTCCTAAAATACATATTAAAAGAGCGTTGGCACCACATATTTGTGCCTTCTTCAAAACAAATTACAAAAGTATACTTGAAGCTTCAAAAAATTATAAAATTTTGCATACCCCTGAAATTTTTTTCTCCAAAATATGCTTCAATTTCTATGTTTTTCTCAGAAAAACTTATAAACATATACTTAATATTCAAAATAATGACAAAATTATGCCTCATCCAAAATTTTTGCGCCACCCTGCTACGCCCCTGTGGATGAAACTACTTCTATAGTGCCCAATATTAATTCTGACAAAACAAAGGCATTATATATATATAACCATACTGTCTACACATGATACAGTCAGGTCTGGTAATCTACGTGTGAATAAGTTATATTAGTGGTGTTTACTTTGTAGTATGGCTGTTTCGGGGCTATATTTAAATGCCTAAAAACACAATACCTTAACAGAGGTAATCAGTACGATCAAAACCGGGTACAGGTATGTACAAACAAGCTTCACTGTTTGCACTTGCTTTAAAAATTGAACTAGGGCTTCTATTAGTGCTCAATACCAGTAACTGACGAAAGCCTTTCCATACTGGTACCAGTCAGGTCTATTAGCAATACATACAAACAAGTTTAATTTGAAATTAAAAAAAAAGGGAAAATTTCCAGTGTACCCTTGCAAACTTTTGAAATAGCCAATATCCCCATAAAAACAGCATAATATCCAATATCCCCATGAAAATTTAACATTCTTATTTCTATCCCCTTTTAATTATTTAACATTTTATTTAATTCTTTTAAAATCTTAACTGACCAATATACCCTTGAACTTTAACTGGAGTTGTCCATTCTAATTGTTTCTTCCTCCTCATGTCTCTCTCAGTTCCATTCTCCCTCAAATGCGTCTGGTTAAACCTATTGACGACCTACTAGTGATTGGCAAGTAGGTTGGTCGTGCCACCTTAACACGTGTCAATTTGTACGATCCTGGATCCTTCCTTCCAACAATCATAACATCTAACCAACAAAAGTTATACTTTGCAAAATTTCAATCTTATATTTGATGCAGTTGCAGAACTTAGCCGATATTTCTTGCATTTGCGACTAACATTTTTTTATTAATAAAAAGCACCCAACATCAGCTAATTACAATTTTGACCTTTCATTAGTGAGCTTCTTTCTTTATGTTTGTTCTCATTTTTCTGAACTAAATTGAGATTCAATCAAGCTGAGTATGCCTTTTAAGTGCTTCATACATGATTTCAAATTGAACCGTCTGCGAATAATTTGCTCATGTCTGTTGACTTGATTTGCGAACCTATTTTGTAGCATGATAGTATCCTACCATACCCTAAAAGATACCCAAGTAAAACAAGATAATTCCTTGTTTTCAAATTGAAGGCAACCTTTGCAGGACAAAAGAATGAAGTTTCAAGTGTTCTAGTAAAGGGAAACGTGAAACCAATTTCTCAATATCAAACCCCAACAAATTAAAATCAGATAGGCGAAGGGTGTGTAACAGAGTAAAGCCATTGAAACACTGAGGAACATTTCGCACAGGAAACTTTTTTAGATATAGTCAATAGATTTAACCAGTTAACATTTTTAGTATTCTGTGCTATCTCCAGCAAAATCTTGATTTTGCTGAGAGAGAGACGCGTGTGAGGGAGAATAGGGGTGAGAGAGACACACCAGGGAGGAAGATACAATTAAAATGGACACCTCCAGTTATAGTTCAAGGAAATATTGGTCAGTTCAAATTTTAAAATAATTAAATAAAAGATTAAATAATTAAAAGGGGATAGAAATAAAAATGTAAAATTTTTATGGGAATATTGGATGTTATGATGTTTTAATGGGGATATTAGCTATTTCAAAAGTTTGTATGGGTACACCGGAAATTTTCACAAAAGAAAAAAGAAGAAGATGGAAGTACCAGTTGAATACCAGAAGAAACCAAATCAGGGTCCTCTATGCGGTACTCATACATGACCCAATCTGTTCTCTCTCCCCTAGGTGCCTTCCCCCTGTGAAAAACCAGAGTTTTCTTCATACCAACAGTACGCGAGTTGTTAACCACTGGCCGATCATTACCAGTCGTCTTCCAGTAACCTGTACTGGTGGCCCGGTTGGTACGCATCCCATTAGTGTACTTCCTATCTCTAGCGCAGAAGAAGTACCACACACGATCCCGAGTTCTCAGGCATGATTTCTCTGTTCATGCGAAATTATTTACAAAGTTAGAACAAGTACCAAAAGCGTGGAATGGTACTATGGTATTATCCTGCATAATACTTACGGAATGACAAAGTATCACATATGCCCTTAGAGACCTTGAAAAGCCTTATCATACATAACCTAAATAAATTCTTACTGTAAGTTATTTTATTTTATAGAAACATGCTCGGAAGATCGTCCTTGTGTGTTTCCATTAAAAAAATATTAAACATATTAAAATTTACCAGGAAGTTCCCAAGGGGCATATTTGTAAAGATCAATCTCCGTGACAGCCTCAAAATGAAATGGTTTATGTGTCAGCTTTCTCTTCAAATAATACAAAACTAATTCATTGTCGGTTGGATGAAACCTAAATCCCGGTGGAAGCGAAGTTCCCTTCATTGCCATATCTCCAACAGATACAATTACACAGGAGATATTAAATTTGAAATTTGGATTCCGCTCAATAAAGAAATATAATTCACTGTGATGATTTCTCAATATGAACCAAAATGCTTTTTATCTTGAAGAACATTTCATGGCCAAGTGCGCACCTGCACATAAAAAGGTCAAAATAGATCATTAACACATTAAAGGAATGAACATCAATAGATATTTACTACAAAAACAAAAAAATTACATAATAAAAATGATGGAATTGGGATCTGGCTTGGCCATTTTATGTAGATTTGGATATATTTAAATGCCATTTTGTGCAGGTTTGGATAAAAAAAAATGGCATTCTTTTATTTTTTTTAATATCCTTTTCTTTGTTCTATTATCAAAACCTAAACCTTCTCTGGCGGAACCATGAAAACTATAATGGCTTAATGACAAATCCGACAAAAAAGAGAGGAAAACAAAAAAAAACAAAACCTTGTACCAGTAACTAGATGTTAATAATTCTATCAACTACAATTTGGGTGATTCTTATTATTTGGAAAGAATATTCCCCAACTCCACAAAACTGTGAGCAGAAATTACGAAACAGGAAAAAATCATGGTATATTTTTTCAATGGTCCTGATTTTATCGCAGTGGAGCTAAATAATGGTCAACTTATTTTCCATTAGCTGCATAGAAGTTTCCTATCTTAGACCGCTTAAAAATATAAGGAGAGTGAATTCAAAATGTATGGGCAGGTTAATATCTAAACAGGATTTCTAGTTTTTTTTAATTTCAATTTTTTTTCCAATTATGAAAATCACCCATAAAATTTCGAGTGAGACTTTCCTATTTCACAATTGCAAATCATAGTTAAAACAAGAGTATCCTATTCCCAGTCATCAGAAACCCTGTTTTGAATAAGCAACTAACCAATTTCAAACTGCAAGACAAACATCTTAGATTAGAGTTCCAGCAAAAGTTTCCTACACTGGAATTATAATTTCACTGTTCCAAAAATCAGCAAAAACCAAAGAAAAGCTTTGGTATAAACCAGGAACAAATCAGCAATAATAAAACCCTTGAACGTAGAGCGAAAGAAACCTAACGGAAAAGGGAATGATTGGTACTCCAGCCGAAAGGACTCTGAGAATATTCAAAACCTATTTAACCTTGTGCACCAATCCAGCTCTAAATACGTAAAAATAGTAAAACCAAGAATAAATCAAACGATGACATAGAGGAAGGGCGATCTTACGAGAGAGAACGAAGGTCGGGAATTCCAGGAGAAGCGGCGTCACGGAGAGGATTTAGAGGTTTAAATTGTGAGAGAAAAAAAAGGAGAAATAGGTAAAAGATGCGAGTGGGGGGTGGGGAAGAGAGAGAGAGAGTGAAGGGTTTGCGGGTGGCGTAGGTACCAAGTTACATAATAGCCCTCAGCATTAATTCATGTAAATATTTTAAATCAGACCCATATTTTTTCTGTTATTTGTAAATGATTTTCTGGGTGACGTATTTACCAAGTTCATAATAGCCCTCAGCATTAATTCATGTAATTTTTGTAAATCAGACCCTTGTTTTTTCTGCAGTTTGTAAATTACTACCCGGATGTTTTGATTTTTGCCAAGTTTATTATTATTTTTCTAGATAATGATGTAATAAATATATGTCTATGTATTTAAAAGGTCAAATGAGAACTAACTTTTCGGTCATTGCAAATTTAAATTTCAATAGTTTGTTTGACCAGCATATGTCACGTAATATTGAAATAATAGCAACAATTACGAAAGTTTTTTTTTGGTTTTAATTAGTTGTAAATGAAGTTTTTTGTTGACATCATATTTATCCTATTGAATCAGGCCCAAAAGAGATTGGTTTCAATAAAGGCCAAAATATTTATATATAACATTTATTCAAAAAGAAAAAACCAAAACACTCATGTTTCTGGGTTTTTCGAATTCTACCCAGGCCGCACCGGTGTTCTGCGGCCCCCAATACTGGAGTCCGCACAATGCCGATGTGGCCCTAGTCAGGAGGCCGCACAATGCCCCTGCGGCCCGTGTGTTTTTCTATATATTAGTCCAGGAGAGAGAAATTTATTTCTCATAATCACCAAATCTCTCTCCTGGACAAGAGCTGATATGTAAATTTTTTTTATCTTTATTTTTTAATTTTTTTTCGGTAGGTTAATAATTTATTTATTTAATTTTTAATTTTAGGTTTCTTGTGTATTAGATTCAAAATGGCTATTATGGTATTCATTTATACTGGTGATGATATTTTAACAGGCCCTAATGGGGTTTATTATAGTATCGGGTCTGCTATGATTCTGGTATTGACGGGTACTGATTATGTGGGGATTAAATCGGTTATTTGTCAGAGTTTGGGATTGGATCAGGGTCAGTATGACCTTAATATTCAGGCCAAAACTAGCATGCCCACTAGCTTAGCACAAACCTGGTTCCAACTCTTTCCAGTTTAGAATGATGGAGTCTGGCAGGTATTGTACAACCAAACCATGAGTTTTTCTGGGGGTGCATACAAGATAATTGACCTATATGTGGAGGTTACACGAGTCCGGCGTACCAACCCAGTTATGAGGTTAATCTAGGGTCGTAGTTGAGTTAACTCATTTGGCTCAAGTCCGTCCCCTGTCCAAATTGACCAACCGTGTAGCAATTGGGCCCCAGTTCAGAGGGACCGACCGTCCAGTAGTCGGCCCCCAATCGGGCCCCACCTCGAATTGACCAGCCTTCTATTAGTCGGACTGCTACTCAGGCCCGGCCCTGGCCCGGGGCACCCAGAGCGATGGCCCCGAGCCCAAATATTCAGGGGGCCCAAAAAAAAAAAATTTGTATATGGTTAAAAAAAAATTTCCTCTGTCGTTTCTTTCCAAACTTTTATCGCTTCCATAGAAACCCTTGATCTCCGCCTCTAGGCTCCAAGCCTTGATCTCTGCGGCTCCGCCTCCAGGCTCCAACCTTGATCTCCGCCTCTAGCGCCTCCGACTCTCAAGCTTTTTGTTGCTCACTTACTCCCCACTCTCCAGCACCTCCTCCTGTATGCTCCTTTCTCTCTCTCTCTCTCTCTTTGTCTCTGATTTTGTAAATATTGAATGATTTATCTTGTAATTTTACTTTTAACCATCAATTAAAGTTCACTTTTCCCCATTTCATACCATCAATTAAAGTCTACTCTCTCGTAGACAGTAGCATACCTCTTGATACATTTCATACCAATAATTTTGTACTATTTTTCTGAATTTTTAGTTTCTTTACAAAATACATTAAAATGGTACAAATTTGATATGCAATTTAATACCAATAATTTTGTACCATTTACTTCAATACTGAAATCATTTTCCCATATTCACATATGCAAATTGGAGATGAATTTTACGGTACTGGACCACTGGTTGAGACAAGTTGCTTAGCCTTTGCGGCAGATGAATAATGAATTTTTACTTCACAGAGGTAATTTTAACTTAGATTTTGCGGTAGATTTGAGTAACTCATAGTTGGGTCCTCTGTGCCTCATTACCCAGGTTTTATACTTTGTTTTTTCTAATTTAAAACAATGTTTCCTAGAAAACTGTAGGGCGCAGAAAGTTGCACAGCGGGGTGGAAGGTGTGTGCATGTGTTAAATGCCTCAGGGTTCAATGCTCTCATTTTTCAAGACATGGGAGAGAACATCGAACTTGAGACATTCGTTTTCTTTCTACAATTCCTTCGGTTCACCCTCGACAGACCTACTGTTCATAATCAGTCTATCGAGAGAGTTTATTGATTGTGGGGACGTTTAACTCCCAGCGGGCGCAAGCCCCCGCTGTTAATTACATCAGATGACCCTTCCAAGTCATACTGAATACCTCGTCCATTCCGGGATTTGTACCTATTTGTTGTGAATTGAATAAAGGGGCTAAAAGGGGACTCATGTATAGCTTATGGTATTGATTTAGTCTTTCTATGCATTTGGGTACATGTGTGTGTGGTTTCTTATTAAAATTATATTTTTGAAATAAGAATTTGAATATTTGAGTAGTTTATATACATTGTTTGTTTATATTTGACATATTTATCTATATTTTGTTGATTATTTACATTCTATTAAGAAATGAAATCATTTGATTTTGAAGAGAGGGTATTTTGGTCATTTCAGGATTTGGCTGATGCTTGGACATGTTCAATTTTGATTTAGAAACATGAAGAATTCAATTTGGGTTTAGAAACATGAAGAATCAATTTGGACTTAAGATGAAAGAGTTATGCTTGAAAAGGACTGAGAATGACCTATTTGTAAATATTTATGTTTTCTCAGGGACTTATTCATGAAGTTGGAAAGATATGAATCTATAATTTGGATTTTAAATAGGGTTTTATGTGAAATTGGGCTTTTAGGGAGTTGTTTGAGAGAGTTTTAAACTGTCAAGGACCTTTTTGTAAATATATGGGGACGGTTCTGTAAAGATCAAAAGTCAGAAGGGTTTCATTGTAAACAGAGGTTTAATTTGATGATCTTATTTAATATTCAAACTTTGAGATTCGTGTTGGGCTTTCAAGATTGATGTTTGGTTTTGAGATGTGCATCTCCATTTGAACTTTCATTTGGCGCCGAGATCAAAGAGATCATGTTGCTTTAAAATCCGTGCAGATGAGATTTGGTTCGGGTTTCAGACCCGAACTAGGGTTCCGGCAGGTTGTCTTCTCCAGTAGGGTTTCCGGTCACGGCAAGGCAAGAGAAAGCCATGGTTGGCATCGCCTCTGCGTCAGGAACCGAATGCACCTATTGTCGGTCATCATCAGCCGCCGGAGGTTGGGGTTCATGGCATAGCTCTATTGAACATTTCGTTTTTGATTTTTGATCTTGTTTACTTCGAATTGTGTTTCAATTTCTTCATTTGAATGATCAAGCATCATTTTATCTTCATTTAGAATCTAACAAATGACTTAATTCTGGATTTGGGTGAGCATATGTCATGCTTGGAATTTGAATTTCTCGGTTTGGTGCCGATTCAAGGCCAATTTAGGTGATTAAATTCCCCAAATCAAAATTGAGACATTTGGGATGTGAATTTGAGTTTTAGTAGCATGGTGGAGTGTTTGGATTTATCAATTGATTTAAATTTTTACTTTAGACATTAATGAGTATTGGTTTCATGATATTTTGATTTTTCAGCAAATTGAATTAATTTATGAATTCTGATTTTTGTCAAGGATCGTGCAATTTTTCACCACTAAATCATAAAAGAGTGTATGTATTATGTTCAGGATGAATTTCAGGATTTTTTAGAACTTTATTTCTATCTTAAACCATTTATTTCAGCTGAAGGGTAGTGAAGGTAATTTTCCAGTTTTAATTGCTGATTTTCTTTTCATTTAAAAGCTGAACTTTGAAAACTCATATTAAATTGAAACAAGATCAGAAAAATATGAAGTTTATGTCCATTTTGTGTATTTTGAAGTCTTCTATCTAATCATGATGTTTGTTTTTCAATTTGGTTTTGCAGTTGATCATTACAATCCATTTACCAGCAGCAGCTTCATTTGTTTAAATGCTGATTTTTCTATTTTTAAACCTGAACTTTGAAAATTCATATAAAATAGAAATAAAATCATAAAAATGTGAAATTTGTGTCAATTTTATGTGTTTTGAAGTCCTCTATCTGATGGTGAAGTCCATCTTTCATTTTGGTCCCTGTGTCAGTCCATAAGGTTCTGTTTACCAGAGAAGGTCATTTGAGCACTTTTGAGTGCATTTCTTGTACCAGTGATGCATGTTTTGAGTTCAGGTGTTGGTACTGTTCATTGGCTGGTACCAGAGGTTATGAGAAACCTTTATCATGACTGGTTTTGAGCTTTGACAAATTTAAGTAGCTTTTAGGCTACAAGTTGGTGCAAACAAAGAGAAAGAGGAAAAAGGAGAAAAGATCCAAAATTCCAGAATTCATCATAATGTCACCAAAAATCTGTTGAAATATGGTTTTATGCAGGGAAGCCCCTGATTTTGCTTGAAATCACATATTTGTATAATCTCACTTGACAAAGGGGGGCAAATCATCAAGAAGTCATTAATTCAAATATACAAATGATATTTTCAACATAGTTGACATCTATTTGCAATTTGAACTTCATTCTTTCACTATTTTGCACAAATATCTATTTAGTTTCTTTTCATTGTGCCTTTTATGCACACAACATGCCTTTAAGCATGGAGAAACTAACTAGAACTCATTTGTGCAACATAGGTCCCATATCGAGGAGATTATAATATGAACTATACAGCTCAACCATTATAACTCATTTTTGTTACTCTTAACCCTTTCTAATGAAATAATCGAAATAGGTTGGATGCAATAGGAACTATACAGCTCAACACATGCATCTTTGCTACTTGATTATTTCATACAAGAGTTAAGAGCATAGAAAGATCAAAGGTTTAAAGAAAAATCAGATTTATATATTTTTGGTTTTTATTTTATTTTTAAAATAAAAGTGCAAAAGAAGAAATAAAATACTAGAGTGATAACATATATTTTTTGTTTATAAAAGGCAGCAAGGAAGAAGAAATAAAAAGGTAAAGAAGGAAAGCAAAGACTTTTCTTTTATTTAATATTTATTTATGCATATATATATATTTCTTTTTAGTGATCATTAAACTTCATGCTTGCTTATAAAATAAGCTTAGAACATCATGAAGCTTTCTCATTTTGTATATTCTTCATAAAAATTCGGAAATAAAATAAAAAAAGAAAAGGAAATGAAAGAGAGGAAGCTCCAACAGTGAACTAAAAGCAACAAAAATTCAAAATAAAAGAGATTTATTTCACCAAAGAAATCTTTATTCATATGAACCTAGCCATCAAGGCCTTACATTTTTGTAGGTATTTGATTACCTAATTTTCGATTTTCACTCTTACAAGGGAAGAAGAACACTAATTTCTTTCTTTTCTCTCTATTTCTTGCTATCTCTCTATCTCTTGTGTATTACCGTGGTCTTTCTATATCATTCCAGTCTCTCTTCAACTGAGCTCTAGATGCCTTTTATAGGCAACTGAGGGCCTAGGGTTTAGGGTTCAGCTGACGTGGCTTTCATCGTGCCCATCAGCTGTTTGCTTGAGGGCCTTGATCACTTGGTGCTCTTCATGAGTGCTTACATGGCAATACTTGACCAATCATACTCATACACTTCATCTATGATTTGCTGTAGCATTTGTAGCCTTTGGATCTCATCAGATCATTAGAACCGGCATCCTAGCCCTTCATGAACCGGCCTCTGAATGGAAACTTCTATTCACGTGCTCCAGCCCTCTTGGAAGAGAATTTCCTCTTTTGTCATGTTCTTTGGAACGAGGGGCACGTGTCCTTGGGACCAGATAATGATTTACTAGCTGTTAAAATAGTGGTGCGTTGTACCGAGCCCTATTACGGCTTATCTTGTGGCCATCTTGGTAAATACACCCTAAGGCACGAGATATTGACAGAGAGTATCACTAACCTACCCCTATCATGAACCTGAGCTCAGTTTATCATCTAGGCAGCTGGACTTGCAGTAATGCCATTATTCGGCTCTGGTGCAAATCAGGTTTATGGTGTACACCAAATCAACCCCTCATTCCTTCAATTAATGCCTACACGACCATCATATAATCATGTGGTGCAGGCCTGCAAAGTCTCAAAGCCCGAATTGAAGCCTATTATCCATTTTCCATTTCTATTCTTTTCCTTTTTCGGCTTCAAATTGGAGTGCATTAGAGACTTTCATGTTCATAGCTCTAACTAAGAAGAAGAGGTAGAAGTTTCTCTCTAATCTCAGATAATGGCTCATGAAAAATCTCAACTTTTAGACCCGAATTTAAACTTCAAAATCCCTGTCGAATTCGGGTAAGAGCATGGAGAAGAGAGGGCTGACAACAGGGACCCACTGTCGGTCTCTCTTATGGGAGACCAATCACGTTTTAAGGTTTTATGTTTATTCTTCTTCGAGCTTGTTTTTTTACTGAACCGTGCATGGAGTAAACAACGGTGTATGAACACCGAGTCCGTTTCGATTGAAGGGTTCAGATTGCCCGGATTTAAAACTCAGCGACCTCTAATCGCTAGTGGGTGCTCTCGGCACACTGTGGACCATATGGCTGTTAGCTTAGTCTACGCAATTCTCTTTCTGTGTTCCGAGTTTACTCAAACCAAGGGTCCAGCGAAAAGGAGCTTGTGCTATTGACAGGTGGGCCCAGGGACATTGAGATTTGTTTGGTGGCATCAATTTGTACCCAGGGAGCATTTGGGAGGCAATTTGCTAAACATATCCCATTGCTTGTACCCAGTATGCTATCCAGCAATTGTTTATTTGTAGGAAACTAATTCCTTAATGTTTCTGACCACTTTACACACCAAAATTCATGGTTTTACATGTAGAATACTACCACGAATTTTAATATGATGTACTCAATTTGTTTCGAAGGGTCTGAGTGTGACTTTAGCATTTCAATTGCCCCGGAAATTGCCATTTATCATGTGACAACTTTTTAGGGTCAAACAAAAACATGCATCAGGTAGCGAAAAAATAAATAGAAAAAGAGAGGGAGAAGAAAAACTAAAACCTCAAAAAGGTTCTATTCAAAAGCTTTGGAAGAAAATTAAACCGCAAAATGAGTCTTTGGAAAACCAAGTTGAAAGTGAGGTGCACGAACTAACAACAAATGTCTCTGAAAATGAAAATGAGGTAAATGAAGAAATAACAAATGTGCTTGAAAATGAGACTAGTGAAAATAATGAAGAAATTAATCATGTGTCTGAGTGCTTAGATTCTTCGTTATCTATAAATATATATGATCCTAGAGTGTGGGATGGTTTAGATTCAAAATTGAGAGATTTGTTTATTGAGAACGGTCCTATTAGAGATTCTAATATTAATTTTCCTAAGGATAATTACAATAGGGGGTTCTCCACATATTATTTTGATCAAAAATTAAGAAATGGAGAACTTATTAATAGAAAATGGTTGGTTTACTCAAAAGATTTAAATAAAGTATTTTGTTTTGTTGTAAAGTTGTAAGACATGTCCATTCTAAAAGTCAAATAGCAACTATAGGTGTTGATGATTGGAAACATCTAAGTAAAAAAATTAAACTACATGAAGATAGTAGTGAACATTTTACCAATCATAAAGCTTGGGCTGAACTAAGAGTTAGATTAGGAACAAATCAAACTATTGATAAAGAATTACAATAAAAAATTAAGAAAGATACAGAACATTAGAAACAAGTTATGATTAGAATAATTTTCGTTGTTAAGCATCTTGCAATGAATAATTTGGCATTCGTGGAACAAATGAAAAAATTAATGAGAGTTCTAATGGAAATTTTTTAGGCTTTCTAGAATCTATTACTGAGTTTGATCAAACAATGAAACATCATTTTCGACTCATTCAAGATAAAGAGATTCATTATCATTATCTTAGTCATAAAATACAAAATAAATTAATTGTCATGTTGGCATCAAGTGTTAGGAATGCAATAATAAATAAAATAAAATAAGCTAAATATTTTTCTATGATTCTTGATTGCACTTCTGATGTTGTAAGCTGCCCAATAAAAATAGAAGAGTACTTTTTAGAGTTTTTAAATGTAGAAAATACATCTGGGTTGGATCTTTTTGGTGAATTACAAGCTACTCTTAATTCTCTTGATTTAGATATTAATGACGTAAGGGGGCAAGGGTATGATAATGGTTCTACTATGAGAGGAAAACATCAAGGTGTCCAAAAAGATTGCTTGACCCAAATCCTAGAGTTTTTATATGCATGTGGTTGTCATTCTCTTAATTTAGTACTTTCTGATATGACAAAGTCTTGTTTGAAAGCAAAATCTTTTTTTTGGAGCATGTCAGGCTTTGTATAATGTGTTTGCTAATTCAGCAAAACGATGGAACATTTTACTTCAATATGTGAATGATTTAACTTTGAAGTCTTTGTGTGTAACAAGATGGAAAAGTCATAAAGAAAGTGTAAAAACTATAAAAAATCAAGCTCCCAAAATAAAAAAAGGCTTTAATAAAATTAGCTGAAGTTTCTGATGATCCAAAAATAAGTTGGAATGCTGAAAAATTAGTATCAAGTGAATTGTCAAACTTTGAATTTATTTTAAGTTTGGTTATTTGGCATGATATTGTTCAAAATAAACTTGGTGAGCAAAAACTTGCAATATGAAGATATGCATCTTGATGTAGCTATTGAAAGTTCGAAAAGGTTAGTTTTTTTTTTTGAAAAATATAGAGAAAATGAGTTTACTTCTGCTATGATTGATGCTAAAGAGATTGCTGATGAAATAGAAATTGAACCAGAAAATGTAGGGCTATAAATTTTTTTTTTTGATGAAAATCCTGATACAGATAGAGAGCAATAATCTGCTCAAGAAAATTTTAGAACATACTATTTTCTCGTTTTAGTTGATATGGCAATTTCTCAATTGAAAATCAGATTTGAACAAATTGAACTTTTAATTGAATCTATATTTGGTTTCTTGTTTGATGCATCACGGTTAATTTTATTAGATGATGAAGGAATGAAAAATTATTGTTTGAAACTTGAAAATGCTTTGACACATAGTGAGAACTGTGATATTGATGCACAATGTTAATTTTTAGAATTACAAATATTGTAGGTAATGCTACCAAATGAAGCGTGTCAATATGAAAATGCATCTATTAAAGTTATGGAGTTTGTAAAAAGATGGCCATGTTTTCAAATATTTTAGTTACTTATAGAGTACTAATTGTACCTATTACTGTGGCATCTGCAGAAAGAAGTTTTTCAAAATTAAAATTGATAAAATCTTATTTACGGACAACTATAACTCAAGATAGGTTGAATGAATTAACAATATTAAGTATTAAAAAAAATATGTTGAAAACTATTAATGTCGAACATATAATTGATGATTTTGCTTCTAAAAATGCAAGAATGAGTCATTTCAGATGAGATGTGGTTTATATGTGTTTTTTTGTGCAGGTACAACATACAAGTGTTCAAAATTGGTTTATCAAGAAGCAAGAAGCATGGTGTGGGTATGTTTATCATTTTACATGTTTTATTTTGAGGGGTATTGGTTTCATGTCTCCCCTATTTTGTATGATATATTGGCATATTAGTAAAAAAAAAATTGTGTACATAAAGGGTTCAAAATTTTCTCCCACCTCAGACCTCAAAATCTAGGTTTGGATAATCACTCTAGCCACCTATAATTGCCATATTCCGATTTCTTTTCAGATCTAGAAAAAGTCATTGTTGCTTATGCAGACAACTTCAATATTCATACAACAATATCAAGCATACTCAATCACAATCAATCTCTTGTAAGAAGTAGAGTGATCCTTTGGTGATCTTCTTGTTTGATTCATACATTTGAGTCTTTAGTGCTCGTGAGCCATTTTCGTGCTCGGGCCGTGTGACTTACCAAGCTTTGTAAGGCTCACCGGTTCCACCTTATACTAATTTCTTATTGGGTAAAGAAATGTGCGCCATCTCGAAGGTCGTGAAGCCCGAAGACGTAGGCATTAGTGTCGAACTCCGTAAACAACTCTCATGTCAAGTGTCTTTTAACTCTTCTATTTACTTTATGCACACTTGCTTAGTTTAACGTTATTCAAGTTTCTGCCACGAATAACTTATGCACACGATAGTTACAAAGTACTTAGCTTTAAATTTTAAAAGGTCCCATATTCACCCCCCCGCTAGGTGCCTTAGGGACTAACAGCGTTTACATGTCAAATTTTTAAAATTTTGAACTAATTTAGCATGAGGTCAAGCGGTAAAAAAAATAATTTATAAGTAAATTTTAATAAGTTCAAATTTCATCATTTTTTGACAGCTTGACTTTATACTAATTTAGTTGGAAAAATCATAAATTTGACATGTAAATGCATCACTCATGAAGTTTAACATTTTCTACGGTTTGGATGTGTCATTTGAAGTCAAACCGATAAGTTTTTGAGTTAAGCTCACAAAGGGCCTTGGTGAGCTTAAGAACACCTTAGTTTTACTCTTAGGACATATACTCAGTAGCGCAACTAGGATCAAATCTAGGGCTAGACAATTTCTTATACCTAAGAAGGCAACATCCCATATTCGCATGAGATTCGTGCTAGTTTTTCAAATCCAGGGGCATGCAACTGTTGATGAGTCCAAAATGAACTACTACTTTTAAAGATTTATAAATCCTAATTTCTACTTACGTTTAGATCGCGAGCGCTTGATCCTACCATGTAGTATGATTGGGGTGTCAATCCACAGGGATAGTGTATTAGATTTTAAACAATTTTCACTAATCTAGGTTATTGAGTTTCTTAAAAGTTTGAGGTGGTGGCGCTAATTGCAATCAAGGTAAATGTTAAACAGTAGATAGAGAGCCTCTAGGGTTCAGGTTTTATCCTTCTTAATTATGCAAAATATAAATTTCGACGTCTCTCTACCTCGCATGCGGCACTTTCA
This sequence comes from Carex littledalei, assembly GCA_011114355.1. Taxonomy (NCBI): domain Eukaryota; kingdom Viridiplantae; phylum Streptophyta; class Magnoliopsida; order Poales; family Cyperaceae; genus Carex; species Carex littledalei. The sequence continues at coordinate 12,098,992 of CM022080.1, read as the reverse complement.
CTGTCGCATGCGGCCTAGATTGTCCCACAGCTACCCCGCATGCGGCACTGTCACTACCCGCAAGGCGTGCTGGGTGTTTGTTTATGCGATTTGAAAGGTTTTACGATCTTGCGATCGACTTTTGGGCTACTAAGACTGAAGTATTTTAGGTACTCAATTATATTCTTTTCCTATACTACCCCGTAGTTGAAATATCCCAAAGACCCTACCTAATCTAAGTGCTTCCTTATATAATCTAAATGTACAATTTACGCTATCCTACCAATGGAGCCCACTGGGTTCTAACTCTAGTCTTTGAACCGTTATCAAGCCTCGTTAGCCGAAGTGCCTATAGTACTTACATGCATTATTCTACTCACACAATGATGCAATAACTAAACACCTATTGGTATGTGGAGGGTCATTGACATATAATAGACAGAACTATGTATGCAAGGATGTAATAAAAAGGAATTCAAAGTATAAATGGAAACTCAAATCATCATAAACAAAACATAAACATATACTAAAACATAATTAAGAATTCAAGTATAACCCTCACCCTAGAGATAAGAAGTTTAGCTTCTCATAGCCATGGCAAAATAAGAGAAATAAAATAAGGAGAATATAAATTACAACCCAATTGAAGATGGAAGAACATCTGCTTTCTTAGATGACGCATTCTTCTCTTGCTTGGCTTTCGATGGCTACCATTTTCTCTCTAAGTAACTCTCTAACCTAACCTAACAATGAGGATTGCTAGTCTACTACTCTGGACTTGACACAATTAAACACGCACACTAAATCCTATTACAATAGGGGTTTATATAGCCTTCCTAAATGAGAGGTGAAGTAGTGGAAGTAGTGTGGAACGTGGGGACACCCATGATTGTATAGATGAAGCCAAAAATAGCTAAATAGCTTGGCTCCTAAGAAAACGCGTCCTTCTAGAAGGACCATCAGGAATTCGCGTCCTTCTGGAAAGCCCGTCAAAGAAAACACCTAATTTTAGGACAGTCCACGGATCGTGCGGCATCAGAGTATGCCGCATGCGACATAGAGGAGGCCGCACGGCTTCCTGACTTAGCAAATTTTTTTATATTTTTTTCCATTTCACATGTTGTGCACTTCGTGTGAGGTGTTGCATGCTCCATGTAATGTCCCATTTTGATGCCCTATTCATAAATCGCCTAAATACGATACTTTTGCTCTGTTTTTGCCCTAAATACACAACTTTCTCAAGAACCTGCCAAAAAGACCTAAAAACACATTTGCAGTAAATAAATCGGAAAAATTGCTACTTTGCATTCGCTTTTCGCCATTTTTCGGAAGAAAAGATAGTGATTTTCGCTATATGTTTTGGCTTCATCACATGTCTACCCCTGAAGCAACGTAGCTTCGCCCCTGCATATACTTACAAGTATACAAGTTTTCAAAGTCTAAACAGTCGATTTGAACCGTTCAACATGATCTCCATATTAAAATGTGCTTGGAGACCATATTTTATATTTTTTTACATATTATACTATTTTTTTTAGAATTTTTGAAAATGAAGTTTTTTCAAAAAACAAATAATGCATTAAGATACACACAAAAAAACTTCATTTTTTTACAGCTTGACTTGATACTAAATAAATTTGAAATTTTAAAATTAAAAAAAAATGTAAATGAATATCTCAAAAAGAAAATCGTGTTGAATGGTTTGAATTTGTCATTTGGACTTTAAAAATAAATGTATGACTTATAAACATATGTAATGATATACTTATATAAGTAGGTAGTTGGATTCAATAATGAGTTCAAAACAATATTTTCGTTTTCAAATATTTAACAACTTTATGTCTATTAAAATCCCGATATTATGGATGCATGCATTAAAAGAAAATCCGCGAAAACATGCCATACACCTTCACGGCTTCACGCATGTTCAAAGCTCATGAGTGAACATACTTGAGAAAAAATAAAAATATTTACATGCATTCAGATATTGATACGAACACATGTAGTCAAAAACTAAATATAAATTACCAAATATTTAAAAAGAGACATTATTGTAAAATTTGTAATAATATATATAAAAAAATCAGGACAAACTTAAAAAATCAATAAAAGCCTTTCATGGATAGCCATTCAACTAAAAGTTTTTGGAGGATCATTATAAAATCTTAATTGGCAATGGGGTGTTACTGTGGAATGAACAGTAACACCTCTTCTATCTAACGTCCGATGGAAGATGGATGGCTCAGGTGTTCTTGAGCTGACGTCGGCTGACGTAATCATACAAATTTCATCTCCCTGACTCTCACGAGTTCTTTCTTTCTTTGTTGTGCCATCTGTCATATTTCTCTTCTTCCACGCTAGCCACGTGGTCGGCCCGTGCTAGGTGTTGCTAGCTCGCCGCTCTCCCTGAGTCCCCCCCGTTGTCCTTTCTCGCGGGCTTCCTTCCACCTGTTTCTTTCCCCTTCCTCATCGCGTCCGCCACTCTCTTGCTTATTCTACCTAACTCTTCCTTTCCGTCTAATTCGCCTTTTCTCTCTTTGGCGTACCTCACCTCATTTCTTATCTCCCCCGTCTCTTTCAAAAAGCACTAACCCCACCTCTCTCCCTTCTTGACCGTGTCACCAGGAGCGGCTACTGGCGCCGTCGCTGAAGTCTTCACTTACGCGGGCACGTTGTCAAGGATCTCAGGTACGGTCCTCCTCCGCCTTATGCCGCCGTTCGATCTTTGGCTTTTTGATGATGAGTTTTATTTATCTGACATTCAGGTGTTTGTGTTGATTCCAAGGTAATGTTGAAGGAAATGAAGTTCTTCGAGCTTGAAGTAAGTTCTTCCTCAACAAAATGTTACCTTCTGTATCTTTAATTTGTATTTCTTATTTTCCTATTTTGGAAGTTCTTCCAGCGAATCATATTGAGATATTAATTGTGAATTTATGCTCCAATTAAATTGAAATTTAACCTTAATCAGTAGTAGTTGACCGTGCGGTCCAGCCCCAATCAGGCTTCAATTCTCCTTGACATAGCACCATTCGGTCTCCTTTTACCTCAATTGCAACTAATAAACAAGCAGGCCCAAAGAGAAACCAAATTGCTCATTGATATTGATCCAATATTAGGCCAGAAGTTCAATGTATATATGTAACTAACTATACTTTTTTTCAGTTTGCAAGTCTAATATTTTGTATTTTTTTTTTCAGTATTGCTTTGTAATAAACAAGTCATGTACTTACACAAATCAGGTACACTGTTTCCTACCAACATAACTTAATGATAAAAAAACAGCCTGAAGGTGAGAAACGAAGGCATTGACATCAAAACTGTGGTATGAGAGGCTATTATGGTAAGAAGCAGTTGGAAGGTTCTTCTCTGATTCATCCAATACTATGATCCAAATATGAAATTAATACCAATTGCAAACAATAAAAAATTTAATTTTTTACAATATTCAAAATAACATACACCTCTGCCCAGCTCGACCTAGATGACTTTGAGGTTTTAGTTAATTCTAATGCTATGTAGTTTTCCATACCCACTTCTATGGATCAAGTCAGACTCTAATTAATCATGTGCTAATGGCGATGGAATTAATTAAATGTTTTCTTCATTGTTTTCTTTTTCACTGAGGTTTTTTAGCCGTGCGTGTATCTTTTTCTTGATGGGAGAAAAAGGTAAATTTGGTGGATTGGTTAAAGGTGATGGTCACGAGCTGTAGGCGGTCTGACGAGGTGGTGGACCCCAACATAGAGACGAAACCATCTACTAGGGCACTCGAAAGGGAACTTTTGACTGCTTTGAGATGTGTTGATGCAGATGCCGACAAGAGACCAAAAATGTGTCAGGTGGTACGCATGCTTGACGCTGATGACGTTAGGTATGTTCCACTTATGCACATATTAGTTTTGTTCTTTTATTTCCTGTTAATCAACCTGGCTCAGTTCAAAATATTTAATTCATACTTACCTCGGCTTCTCCTTTTTTTGTTTTCCTGTTTTGTGAATCGCTATCAGTTAATCGTTGATGTACTGGCAGCGATTCTGATTATGATATATTCTTGTACATGGAACTATTATATCATTAATTTTTGATATATTTGGAATTTTTTATACTATTTTGGTAAGATTTCTAAATTATATTACTGCATTTTTTTCTTTAGTGAAAAAAATCGTATGTTCGCTTCATAATAGAAAGACCAGGTTTTATGTGATGTATACATGATATTAGTATTGGCATTTAAATTGAAAGTACTGAAAATGAATTTCAATGCCAAGCAAAGGTTTTCTAAGAAACATTAGAATGATTCAAGTTCTTCTCTTAAATTCGTATTAGTTTGACATCTATGCTCAGTATAGTCTTCATCCTATATATTCATCTTAACTATGACATCACTCCTTTGGCTTGAGTATGAATGCTCTTGTACCTCTCTCTCTTCTAGTATCAAATTCTATAGCCGATTTAGAGTTATAAATCAGAAAGGGGCTTGCATTTTCCTATTCTAAATACTTGAGAGTTAATTTTGTGCTATTTATGAATTTTTGCACAATTGTGGATGAAATTTTGGGGCTTAAGTCTTAAAAATGAATCTATAGTGTTGAAGTTGTTTTAGGCTTTCAGTGTTATATATATATATAGAGAGAGAGAGAGAGAGGTTGGCTAGATATCAAAATATTTATTCCTAGGCCGTGGAACAAACTCTTCGGTTTTTACATTTTCAAAGTTCAAACAGTCGATCCAAACCGTTCAATATTCAAAATGTGCTTGGAGACCAAATTTTATATTTTTTTTAATTTTGTTACTATTTATTAAGTTAATTTTAAAATTATTGTTTTCAGTGATCCAAATTTTTTTCACTGTTTATTAAAAATCAGTGATTTTAAAACTGACTTAATAAATAGTAAACAAATTCAAAAAAATGTAAAATTTGGTCTCCAAGCACATTTTAATATAGAGATCACATCTAACGGTTTGGATCGACCGTTTGGACTTTGAAAATCGGAAAACCAATTTGTTGCACCACGGCTTCGGAACAAACGTTTTGATATTACCCAACCTCTATATATATTTTATATCCTTCTATTGAGTTTAAGTTCAACCTAACAAATTACTATATACACAAGCCTCGTATCATTTGCTCATGAATGTAATTTCTAAGTTCATGTTTTTGGTTTTTGCCGATTAACATCAGAACTACAGCATCACAAAAAAAAATAGCTCACAAAATCATAACTTTTTACATTTTCATACCGTCTTTCATTCATTTCACTGAAATAAATTTTGTTTTCAGTTCAAGTAAGGTTAATTTTATATTGTGTTCTCATGCAAGGACTGAGAAGTACTGCGTATTTTCTGCCTTACCCCTCAGGGCTGCCTCGATGATTTATTAGGTATATACCCAGTTTCTTTGAGTTTAAGCATTTGTAGATATCTGTAATAAGGCATGTTTAGACTGGAGTAAGAATTTTGATTATGACCTGAGGTAGGGCATTTGGAACATTATATTCTAAAGCTAAATTTGTTCTCTTTTGCTTACTCTCTTACTACTGTTGTTATTTTGAAATGTGGGTTTTGATTTCTTTTTTTTATTTGTTTTGATTTTCTTTTCATTTTCTGATTTGCAGCTGGAGTTGTTACGCTTGGATGAGTTCACTTCCTGGATTGCACGTGTTGGTTTTGCTTCCTCTGTGCAATGATTCAGGTTTGTATGTTATACTTATTTTCATACTTAGTTCCTTTGGTGTTCATTTTGAATGAGTAATTCGTATTACAAATTAATTACTGGCTAGGGAAAAATTAAATCATCTGCGTATGTCAGTGTGTTTGCTCTTCTTTGTTTTTTAACTTATGTTTGTATTCACTGAGTTTTGCCAACAACAACAAGGTACAAGCAAACACACTGCTGAGTCAAGGTTTGTATCTGCATGAATGACATGTTTAATGTTGATTCAGTTCAGTTACAGTTCACACATAATCCACAATAAATACATGAATGACATGTTTACAATTATGAATCAAGGTCAAATAACTTATGTTTGTATCTGCATGAATGACATGTTTAACCTTGATTCAGTTACTGTTCATTCATAATCCACAATAAATACATGTGTTCTGCCATATGGATGTGCTATTACTGGTCTCCACCGAGCATATTCTAAAGTTGACTTTCATGCAGGCCTAGATACTCCATTTTAGATTTCACCGCGTTAGATTTGTTGAAGTTATTTATGTCCTTCTCATAGGAGGATGAGTATGACCCGAGAGGTTTAAAATAAGAGTCATTCTGCCGTTGAATTGTACATAGCAGGTTTGACCATAACTGTATTTGTAGCCAGGGTTAAATAGCCAAATCTACAATCAAGGAAGCATACTTTATGACAAGCTATTGTTGATTTTACTGGTGGCCAAGCTACCATACACAGGTAAAACTGGTCCTCACTGATATAGGCCATCTTTAATAGTAGGAGGATAGTAAGCCAAACAACGTAAGTGCAAATCTAACATGCCAAGTAGTAAATTGGTTAAGGACCTATGATTACTTTTACCAATGCAATTCATACTTGGATGGTACTGGGTCATAGCAAGTGGCATATTGTTCATTACAAAATTAAGAGAAATTGATTTGTTATTTGTCTTTCTGGCCTTAGCCTGTACTGAAATAATGTTGACAGACATATGGTTGGTACTTATCAGAAAATGGTTGTCTGACAGGAGACATTATCTGGTGCCAACAAGGTTTCATGAGTAGGCATTTTGAGAAGCTGGTACATTGTGATCCTTGCCTCAATGAACTGATTCGGCATCCCATTATCAGCTTCGACAACCCTTTCTTTGAACACAAGCCCTCCCTTTTCAAGAAGGCGACAAGTTCGACTAGATGTCCTTTAAATCAGACTTGCTTTCATGGAGCGTCAACACTGCAATTTTTGGAAGTGGCAAAAAATTCTCCCCCATGTATGCCAACATATGCAAAAAGAAACGGTTGTGGCGTAGCCGCAACGACGCACCTAGTTCCAATCATTTCTTTTTATGCCTATGTTTTTCCCGCTTAACATGTTCCCGATCGTAACATCTCCAGTAAACCAAACACAGGAGACTCTGTTACTTTTTGACGATGTTGTACTAATCCAACATGCAACGAGCAATCCGGAATACAGACATAAAAAGCATGTAGTCAAGTGGATTGAGACTGGAGATGAGATGACCGGTAGTCTCCAGTCTTGTCGCGTACGTCTCGCTCTTTCATTGGTTTCATCGATTTTTGTATCCTTACGACCTTACCCGTGCAAACATCATAAATGCAAAAGGATCCTTCTAATTTTTTTCCATTACAATTTACTACAAAAAAAATACAACTTTACCCATAACAAGTTAACAACACGATTACAATAAAATTTTCTTTTATAATTGCACAAACCGGCTGAACTCAGTTTTTTTTTTTTTTTTTTTCAATTGAGTCCAAATAAATCTAGTTCATCAATTTGTATCATTCGGTACAACAATAGGGGCGGTACATGGTGAATTCAGATCCAGTGAAGTAACTCAATTTTTGGGTTTTAGATCGGAACCGTCCGATTTGAATCCACGACAATCCATTCCGAAGTGGAGAGCACACATCCCGAGTGACATATTCGAATCGGACGGTCCCGATCCAAAACCCAAAAATTGGGGACCCGTACATGGTTTGATTCAACCATTTGTGCAACTCGCCTTGCCAAGTATTTGTCACTACTGAAACAAACATGAAAAATGATAATAGCTATAACAAAAATGCATGTTGCTAACTGTTAAAGAATTTCACTTCGACCCATCAAGTACAACACTAACACCACACGTTTGCTCCTTGATGAATTTTTAACAGCATAATATTGATCCACTATAACAAAATCTAGCTGAAATAAAAAAATAAACAAATATATATATTCACCTACATGTACTCAGAAAGAAAACTAGCGGAAAAGATGCATTATCGGCTGGCTATAAGGCTGCAATTTAAGAACAAAAAAAATTAAAGAAACCCAAAACCATTCTAAAAGTGTAGTTAAAAGAACTCAAATAAAAAAATCAACCTCATGGGAGAGGAACAGGTGTTCTCCAACTATGGAACTCTATCAAATCTCTATTAACAAAAGATCTATTATGGAGCCAGAATGTCTCTGCTGATTGGTGGAACCGCCGAGCTTTTCTTTGTAACTCCCAAAGTATCCCCAGCATGGCCGAACATGGTGCGGTATCCGGTGCGTACACCCATAAGCACCTCACCTCCCGTCCCCGTGCTATCATTTCCTCTATCCTTTCATCTAGTATTTTCCAAAAGAAACACTAATTCAGAAACTGGAGAGAAGACTTGAAGAAAGGATTTTGCTAGGGGAAAAAAGGCTATGATTTGTAGAAAATGCTCACTCCGAATACTGCTTTTCATAAAATAACTAGCAAAATACCTCCTAAAGCATAACCTAGACCCGGCTGACCCTTTGGCGCTTTTTTTCTTCTTTTTTTAAACTTTTTATAAAATCTTAAAATTTGGTCTAACCCAAACGGCCTATTGTATGCTTAAACTAACTAAACTAAGACAATTGAAACTATAAAACATGGGAAATAATAGAATGTATCTTCGATAAATCATAAGAAAATAAACAAAGAATGCTGACTTTTATTATCTTATCTGAACAGATAAGTATTTTTTTTCAATATTAATATAAAAAAGAGCTAATTTACAATGATTAAATTATCTTCAAAGTTCTATGGTGTCATTCATCCCTAGACGAGAAGAGACAGTGAAAACTTTAGGGACTATTTAGCAAACAATGAAACAACTGGAGCATTTCTACCATTCCTTGAATCTAGTGCTGTTTTGCAAATATTTTGCCACAAATAAAAGAGACAAGTGAAAGATTAGACATATAAGCTAACCGGGTATGGATTCGAGATAGTCAAGAAGTTCAGTGCCGATTCTAGTAGAAGGCCACTTGATTGATATCTCTGTATAGTCTATCACATTTTGGAATGGTAGTTCCACTTGATCTGATAAAAGAACTGGTACACACTCCTGCCATTCCATATTATCAATTACAGGCCAGCATTAGACATGGGTTTCATTTTATATCATAAATGCTTGCAAAAAACATCCAACAATTTTCAAAATTAGCTGCAGATAGCACCCAACCCTTAGAATTGTTGTTCTAAAAGAGGTACATCAGGGCAATTTAGTCATCAACAACCTGATTTTAACTCGGGGCAGGTTATGTGATATTTGCAAGCACCCCAACAAAATTTCAAAATATGTGGCATGCAAAGAAAACATTTGAGTGAGAAGGAGAGAGAGAGAACCACAAAGAAGGATTCGTAAAATCGAAGGGTCCAAGAAGACTCCCCACGTGGTGCCAAACAAAACTTTGCATTTTTTAAATGATCAAAATATTCTGTCCTTCCAAGCTTGTTAGGGCCTGAGAACTTCAGTTCTGGAGATTCTAGCTGACATTTTATGAAATAGAATCAAATCTTTGTACTATTCTCACAAAAGTTTCTTATAAAGCTATTTTAAATATTGTTAAACATGAGTTTTTTCAAATAAAACAATGCCACATTTGTGACCAAAACCAAAACATTTTGTAATGTTATTGTGGTAGCAGGTATGTAGATCAAAGGTATAGTAATTCAATAAATGACATGCTAAGAGAAACAAAACCTTGTCAGGATACTGCTTTGCTAGTTCGATCAACTGGAGACGTCCAGTTTTACTCTGGGCCCGCCCCAAGAAATTTGCCAGGTACTTCCTTTTGTTTAAAGGGAGAGGATGGACAACGCGGGACCCGCCTAATTTGGTCATTCCATCTTCGACATTTCCTGGTATTATAATATCTTTCCATGTATTAAATGCACTTGAATCTTTTTTGTCCGTTCTATCTCCCTACATATATAAGAAAAGAATAAAAACAAAAGGTTCAAGTAGAAGTAGGGAAATATAAAGAAAAATAAAACAAAATTGCAATAGAAGAGAACCCTTCGGAGTATACCTCAGGTGTTAGGATAATAGAACGGTTCAAGTAGGTGGCCCATGATCGAAACAAGTGGGCCCCAGCACCACTACAAATTTATAACATGTACACATCTTTAGTAACTTGAAACTAATAGAAAGAAATAACACATCAAGGAATAGATGCAACATGTTAAACCAGAATAGGTACAATCACATCTGATACCAGTTTTGCTCATCCCTGATGGGTACTGAAAAGAACTCCAGATTCAGAAATTTTGCTTTTCTTGGCTTTTTCAGGATAAACGAAAATAACCCTGAGATAATTGGTGCTGCACAAGCTAGATCAGTACTGGTAATTAATGATATTAGGGTCTATGGTACACATGCCTTTAAACTATCAAGTCCGGCACATACCGTACTTACAGCTATTCAAAAACTTCAAAGGAGAAAAATACATATTCCAACATCCAAATTTTAATTGGCAATTATGATACCTTGGAAAAATGAAAATGTGATCTCTTCCACCGGAACGCCTAAAGTATGGCATCTGACTCAGAACCTGAATTTCATATAATTAATTTGTCATTACTTTAAACAGTACCAAAGAAGACAAAATTATTTGCAACAAGAAAATAGCCAATTGAATTTAAAATGTAACAAATAGAAATGATTATAGATCATACCTTAACATAAGTTTGATTGATCTCTTTATCATTTAACCCACCCATCATACGAACACATTTCACATACGAAGGTACAAAGAAGAAATCTGCCTCATCTTTCTTCATAGTTCTGTATTTTGATTTAAGAAGTAGCCTATGAATTTTGACCTGAAATTTCACACAAATGTTAAACAACCGCTCCTTTCAGTTCCATGCCACTCAGAACAATGCCAATACCAGGCTTCACAGGATTTGTATTCATTTCAGGTTTTCTCAATGTAACATATCCATGTATGAAATGATCATCAATTGGAAGATAAAATGGAGGTACCTGAGTGCCCCATTGTCCCTTGATGCAGGCCTGGGGCGTGATCTGACCATCTCTTCCTCGCATTAATTCTCGCAATCCGTCAATCTCTGACTCATCGTACACATATATCCTCAGTTCGATATGACTGCCATAGCCCCGTTCAGGCCAATTGAGTGCACCAGCGTGGAATAGGTCGGAGCTGGAATGAGAGGAGGAATAAAGACTGGAGGTGGAAGAAGGAAAGGAGGATAGGCGATCCAGAGAGCGAGTGAGAACGAAGGTGACGGCTACTAGCACGAGGGCACCGATCTGGTGGGCCCGCGTGCACAGTGGCAAGGAAAGGTGGTGGTGGTGGTGAGGTCTCATCTCACCGGGCGGTGTTGCTACTGAGTGACACCCCCAAGCCCTCAAGCCCCCAAGCCTACGCTTTTGCGGGAATTTGAGAAGCGAAGCGAAGGAGGAATTCTATCGCCTAAAGTAACTCAATTTTGAGTTTAGATCCGTACCGTCACATCTGTTTCGGCACGAATATTGAAGGAGTCCCATGCATTCCACCTCGGGTCGGATTGATCCGGATTCTGATCGGACGGTCTCTATATAATTCTAAATTTAAGTTACTTCAGAGGTTCTGACTTAGCGAGTGAAAAAAGAGAGCAATGTCAAATTACACAAAACCCCTTAGCATTTGAGAGAATGTTAATTGACTCCCTCTGTCATCTTAATTTGTTCAAACCAACGTTTCGTTTGTTGTTATTTTCTTTTACCCTTTCTCTTAATTTTGTGTATTAGACAGTGTTAATTGTTGATACAGTTATTATGTAATGATTTGAAAGTATTTTAATTTCAGTTGCTTTGTATTTGGTTTGCCTTTGCTGTTAACATGGCGCAAGGACAAATTGTATAAAGTTCAGGGTTACTAATAAAAAATTTCACCGGAGTTGATACTGTTTATTGGGAAAAAAAAATATTATCCAATTTACATCCAAAAATGGGCTCAACTTGCCTTTCGCTTCTAAAATGAGATAGTCGGTTAAGGACTTATTAACCCGGCGCAAACTAAAAAATTGGAATCTAAATCCATTTAACTTTAATAAAGAAGGAAAATCCTCTTTCCAAATTCTCTCTCACACAGTACTTAATCCACTGATATGCGGGCCCCGCAGTAGTTAATGAGCGATTTGTGAGTAAACTGATCACGTGGGTTCACCCGACAGTGACTCGTAACAGGTGATGTCCAGGGATTTCGCAACAGAGAAACCGGAGTCCCTAAAATTTCACTTCTATTTATTAATTCCTTTGCCTCCTCCCATAATTAGAATTTTCATTTCTTCTTCTTTCTTCTTGACCTCAACCCGACGAAATTAAAAGAAAAACCTCGTCTATGAAAAAGGAGAAAGAACAGAAAACGTTAATCACCGTCGCTAGCCACCAGTTGGAGACTATTTGAAATTCAAATTTGCGCTTCTCTGGTCTGGTTAGTACATGGTACTTAATCCCAATTTTGCATTTTTTGTCTTTCTTTATTTAAGCAATGTTTAAGGAAAGCACCGTAACTATGCTATATGATTATATAAACGCCAATTAGGCAATTACAAATCAAAGAGCTTTGTACCTATTCGTGTGTTAGTCTAGGGTTTCAAGTCGGTGGTGGTTTTGTGCAAAACAGTACATGTGTCCAAGATTGAATGGTACTTATTATGCTCTAACCACATGATTTATTGAGTAATTCCAAATGTTATAGTTTGGAATCCATCTTGTATATGGATATTATTTTCGTTAGATCATTCTGTATATTGCATTCTTTACCAACCTTTCGATCCTTGGTGGCAACCAGAAAAAAAAAATTAAGTAATTTTGTAACCTTTTCACTTAAAACTGCTTAGCAGTGTTGGGACACCGACCAATTATTCGTCCTGTTCTTAATTAATCCAATGGTTGAAATTGTGAAGGTTTTGTTGCTTTTCTAATACATGATAGCAAATATGTGCTAATTCAACCAACAAACCCAAAATAACACAAATTAAGCAAAAGAAGTATTCAATGAAACTAATTCATTAGCACCTTCTCCTTTTGGTCAGATGGCGTCTTTACAAGATAGTCTGACCAGATTTAAGCAACAGCAAGCGAAATGCCAGTCAACCCTGAAAAACATATCTCGTGCTGCTCCATCATCCAATGGAAAAGCAGCACAACAGCCACCACAAAAAAGGCCACACATAGCAACGGCCTCATCTTCCATGGTGAAACCGGATGCTCCTGTGAAATTCTCGAATGACACTGAGAGACTACAGCACATTAACACAATTCGGAAGTCTTCTCATGGGAGGAGAATGAAGCTTGTGATTGACCTACTTTTTGAGGTAAAGTGCTTTCCTTATTAGAAACTCTGTACCGTGTTATCTTGGTTTTGGGTAATTGATGGGATGCTGTGGGAGGTGTCAGATTTACGAGGAAAAAGAATAAAAAAATAAACTAAAATAAACGAGAGAGAGACCCATCTTTACTGGATATCGCGTTCCAGTTTCATTATATAGACCAAAAATCTACATGTTAGGATCTATTCGCTTGATATATATTGAGTTTTAGATTATTTTCTTACCCTATTAACCTTGATTGAGTTTCTTAGTGGATTATTTTGTTTCATTTTCTTTGATTGTACAAACTTTTGTTTTCAGACAAGGGATGCTTTAACCCCCGAGGAAATCTATAACGGTTGTTATGTCAACATTCATGACAATAAGAATGAGATACATGATAGCCTAAGGAATAATCCGAAGGTATTCTTTGACGGAAAGCGCTTCTCGTATAAGGTAATTTTTTTTATCTTTCTTTTCTGTGGGTAATTTTTTGTACACTGCAGCAAATATGTGCTAATTTTGATTAACTGTGCTTTATTTTATACATCTGAGAGACTTCAATTTTGGCCCCATTGATACGCAACTCACAAAACCAAAGAAATTGTTTTACTTTGATGCGGTTCCATGCACTGATGATTAAATGAATGTTTGTGTGCTTTTTGACCAACTATATGTAGCATTTTGATTTCTTTATTGGGAATTCTGTGTAGTCCAAGCATGACTTGAAAGGGAAAGATGACTTGCTTCGTCTGATAAGGCGTAATGTAGAAGGGCTCCCAGTTGTCGATGTTAAAGATTCCTATACCTCTGTCATGGATGACTTAATGGTACTTTTTTTTTTAATTTAAAAATCACTATACTTGGTTGGGTATATCAATTTTTTTTTCTTGCAATTAAATAGTTCTTCACTTTTGCAAATGATGCCGTCCTTTGCATATTTTTGAACGTTAATTAAACAAATTTGGGTTGTTTCCAAGTGATGATGATTGTTGAAATTAGGGTTAAGCAAACAAACAGCAGATATATTAACCTTTAGTTTGTCTTATTAGTATCAATTGATACTTTTGGGAACAGTGTATGCATATTTTGCTAGAAGGCTCTCAGTCTTTTGGAAATATTTTGGTAGCTTGTGTAAACCTTTCCAAAATGTGCCAATACAAAGGCAGGTTTCAGACCTTTGAAAAAAAAATTTCCTCAACGCTTTATGTAGGCTCTGAAGGCTGAGAACCTCGTCTGGCTCGGCACCAGCATTGATTCAGAAGAGGACATTGTGTACCCCAACGACCCAAAGATTGTTGTCAGAACAGACAATGACATCAAACAGACGTATTTTGCAACCGACCTGCCGCGTGACTTTATTGATGTAGAGAAGGAGCTGCTTAAGATGGGCATGAAGCCGGTGACCAAGACGGCCGAGAGGAGGGCCACAGCCCAGTTGAGCAGTGTGTCCCTCTCCAAGTCTGAGCCCAAGAAGAAGAAGCACAGCAGGAAACTGAATGTGCGCAAAATCACCAATGCGCACATGCCGGAACTCTTTCAATATTTTGATCAGTAATATGTTCTTTTGAAATTGGGGATTTTTTTAGTCTCTCTTTGGGTATTTGAGGAAGGAATTTTGTTGCATGCTGTGGTAGTCTGTAAAGATAGACTGAATTTATGAATTAGCCAATTTTGCAGTTGGTTTAGCTTTTGAAAATGAAAATTGCTTTATGCAATTAATATACTCTGCTGATAAATAAGCAACTAATTTGATTAGTTATATGTTCTTTTGAAACTTGCGGGATATATATTTGATTAGATGTACACAAAATTACCAAGGCCCACATGCCCGAGCTCTTTCAATATTTTGATTAGTGATATTTGGTGCGTTTGGATGAAGGCTTAGGTTAATAAGAATAATGAGCTAATCCAAAAAATTCAATTTGAGATAGTGAGCTAACTCAACTTCTGATTGAGTTAATAGAATAACATGTTTTTTTGTCTCTTTTTACTAATCCAAACACATTCAAATGTAAAATAGTAATTTCAAATAATCGCTAATAACTCTGGATTAGTACTATTCTTTGCATCATCCAATCGCACCAAGGAATTGGGTATTTGAGGAAGGAATTTGGTGCATGAAAATTGCTTTATGCAAATTGATATACTCTGCTGTTAAACAAGCAACTAATTTGACTTCGGATGAAAGTTCTCCAATTGTTGGATTCCAAGAAAATATTGACTGTGGTTATCATTCATCAGTCGTACTGAATTTTGTATGGTCTCAATTGTATTTGGAACTACAGTGAAGTAAATTTTTGTACAAACTGCAGCAAATATGTCAGAATTATAATTTGTACAGTTAGTTGACTGAACACTAACGCATTTTTTGTTGTTGTCCTTTTTCATCTTTTCTACAAGTGTAACTAAGAAGATGAATTAATTAAAAAGTTCACAGGGCTCATAAAAATAAAACAAATCACAGGGTTGTGAGAAATGACTGAGTACTCACAAAATTACACAAAGTAGTTTATTATTACAATAGATCAAAGTATCAAACAGCAGACATCTCCTTAAAGATAAAACATACTAGTAATAGTGCATAAATAGAAAACCACAAGCATACACCACAATTTATATATGTATATCAATATACCATTAATTGTCCAAATTAATTAACCAGATATTTCAATAGCCTTCACCTCAGGCTTCTTCACCTCTTCCTTAGGCACAGTGACAGTAAGCACCCCATTTTCCATAGCAGCGTTGACTTGGTCAACCTTCACATTCTCAGGCAACCTAAACCGCCTCAAAAACTTGCCGCTGCTGCGCTCGACACGGTGCCACCTTTCGTTCTTCTCTTCCTTCTCTCTGCTACGCTCTCCACTTATTTTCAGCACGTTGCCTTCCTCCATTTCAACCTTCACCTCCTCCTTCTTGACGCCCGGGAGGTCGGCTTTGAAAACATGCGCTTCTGGCGTCTCCTTCCAGTCAATGCGTGTATCGGCAAAAGATGTCTCGTTGAACGGGGCAATGGCCGAGGGATTAAAGATAGGACACCGCTGCAATGCATTCCAGAGGTCCACCGAGAAAGGATCAAAAGTGTTGCTCCTAACAATCGACATTTTAATTGGTATTATTGGAACAAGTCAAGAATATACAAGGAATCAAGTTGTGTTTTCTATATGCTAATTTGGAATTTCTCTTGGTGATGCTCTCTGCCTAACTTGGTTGCTATATATATAGCATGGTTTGTTAATTGTCTGGAGATCTCCAGAGGTGAAGTGCATTACTTCCTGACAAGTGTGGGAGCTGCTAGAGAGTCTTCAAGTTTGGGTCCCCTCCAACAAATTCGTCTTGAATTTGCTTGAAAGGACTAGACTCTTCTTTGTTTACTTTGTTCATTTATTGTTTCGAACACTGAAATGAAACGGTGATGTTAGCCTGTTTGTTACCCAGGCCCATGGCCCATGGGGCTACAAATCCAATAAAAGTTAATCGTAATACGGCCTCAAATTTGTCATAGGACAGCACCTACCATGCCGACATTTTTATTAATATCCAAAGTTTAATACAAATTAATAAATATACCCAGAACCGGACCAATTATCGATATATACCCAAACCGGCCATTTTCTGGCCGGCTATGTTCCTTCCCTAAGCCGGCCAGAAAATGGCCGGCTATGTACCTCTTTTTTTTTTTTTTTTAGAGAGAGAGACTATGAAGATCAAAATATTGAAATCTAACTCTGAAATACGATAAATTTTTGTTTAAATTATTTGTTATATTACTTCTTTGAGGAGGGATCAAATTACAACAACCATTTTTTTCATTTTCAAAGTCCAAATCGTCGATCCAAACCGTTCAACATGATTATCTAAATAAAATGTGCTTGCAGATCAAATTTTACATTTTTTTGAATTTTTTTACTATTTATTAAGATGGGTACAAAATTCAATGGTCTGAATATGACTATTTTTTGTAAAATACTTAATAAATAGTAAAAAAATTCAAAAAAATGTAAAATTTGATCTGCAAGCACATTTTATTTAGATAATCATGTTGAACGGTTTGGATCGACGATTTGGACTTTGAAAATGAAAAAAATAGTTGTTGTAACTTGATCCCTCTTCTACTTCTTTTGATATATAATTAGCATATTTATACTAAAATACGCTAGAATACTTGAAATTATGTTGAATTACACTATATTACAATAAATTATGTTCAATTATACTAAATTACGTTAAATTACAATAACTTCGCTAATTATGCTGAAATACAGTAAAAAAAACACTAAACTACACAAAATTACGCTATAGTAGACTGATTTTGCTCATCTTTCATGAATAATAAAAAATAGTAAAAAAATTCCAAAAATAGTAAAAATTACTAATCTGCAAGTTCATTATGTAACTAATTTACTGAGCTACTTGGATTGAATGATAGACATGAAAATCTTAATCGGAAACTTCAACTCAAGTTTTGAGGCTCTTCCCTTAGTTTTTTGACGAATCCGACGGTCGGATCGGTCCCAAAAGGAAGTTAGCTTGGTACAGGGGCTGTGGAGCTCATGTCAAAATTTCAGCCCGATCCGACGGACGGATCAAAAGTTATGCCCTTTTTTGTGAAGCATGCGCATGACTTGATAATATAAATCTAAATCTAAATTAAATAAAAATTCAAATCTAAATTTAGATGCAAATTAAATTAAATCTAAATTAAAATTTTCCTTAAGTGCTCATTTGCTGAAATCGGACACTCGAGCGCCGTTTTATGACCGTTTGAAGTTTCATCGTCGTTTTTCTCCTTTTCAGTGAAGATATCGTCCCTATTCATATTGTATTTTAGCGTAATTTACCGTATTTAACGTAATTTAATGTAATTTAATGTAATTTAACATAATTTAGTGTTATTCAACATAATTTCAATTAATTTATCGTATTTTAGTATAAATATGCTAATTATACATCAAAGAAGTAATATAACAAATAATTTAAACAAAAATTTATCATATTTCAGAGTTAGATTTCAATATTTTGATCTTCATAGTCTCTCTCTCTCTATAAAAAAAAAAAAAAAAAAAAAAAAAAAAAAAAAGAGGTACATAGCCGGCCATTTTCTGGCCGGCTTAGGAAAGGAACATAGCCGGCCAGAAAATGGCCGGTTTGGGTATATATCGATAATTGGTCCGGTTCTGGGTATATTTATTAATTTGTATTAAACTTTGGATATTAATAAAAATGTCGGCCTACCATGTGTTCCGAATCGGAAGCATTTACAAGAAAATAAAATTGAAAATGACAATGTATGTGAAAAATCTGGGGAAGTCGGAATATAATATGAAACGTTATGATTCACAGCGTTCGCACCGGCCAATTTTATTTTTAGGACGCTACTTTTATAGTGTTCTAATTTTTTTTATTGTTTATTTCAGTCGGTAGAAAATAAAATTAATTCAGAAATAATTACTTTTATATTAGACATTTCTTTTAAATTAGGAGTGAAATTACTTACAAAGAAGTAATAGAATATTCCTAAAGAAATTAAACGAAATAAATAATGTAATTCATTTGAACCAAATATTTATTTTTAACAAAAAAGTTATAATAGACCATATCGGACTCAAGTATGTTTCTCACTGAAATATTTTTCGAGCCAATGCATTCAGTGATCTCAGGTACGTTTCTCAATTCCACTGCCCCATAACAATGATGAATGATCAATTTCTTCAAATTGTTAGAAGATATCTTATCGAAGTACCATATACTATTGCACAGTGACAATTTTTCAAAGATATAGGACATCCCAGGAATAGCTTATTCAAGAAATTACTACACTTCGAGTTCTAATTTCTTCAAGTGTAAAAGGTTTATTGAGTTTGGAACATATGTTTCCAAATTATAATTGCAGTTTAGAAACACATCTTCTAGAGAGGCATGAACTTTAATGCATGTGGAATCAATTTTGTGATCGATTTGGAAGCACAATAATAATCATAATTAATATGCCTATGGAGCTTAAATTTATCCAAAAAGAATGCTTCTCGATTTAGCAAGATAATTTTAACAAACCGCAAATGAGAACACATTGCACTTCGTGTGAAGAATGGTCGTACCAAATCAAAATGTATGATCCAAACTTGATATGTGATAGGAAAATCCTGCAAGAAAATATAAAATTAGAAAAATGACTTCTTCTTTTTTCTATCATGAAAGATATATATTGCGCTTACAAGTAATTAAGTTTAAAAGAAATGTATAGATGGGCATGTACTAATAAATACATTGTACTTCAAGAATTTGAAGATGCCTATTACAGCGAAGTCAACAATTGTGCAATTTGTGTTGGGGAATCATAAAGGTCAAACAATTACGTCTTATTTAGAGATCAAACAATTACATCTCATCTAAGGGTCAAACACTTACACCTCGGGGAAGGAGAAACAGTTCTCCACTTTAATCTAAGGACTGTCCTATGTCAAAGAGACTCAAAATATAAATAAGAAGTGCGGAACATAATACCTGATTCCATGCCATTTGTCATGGAATATCTAAAGCCTTGGTAGAGCAACAGCCGTCTCCGTGAGCACGAGACAAGTCTTCAATGGCAAGAAACTCTTCTCGCCTTTTCGTCCTATGGTTATGGATCAAGTTTTCCAAGACAGCAAGATATGACCCTTGAGAAATCCTCTCCAAATTTTCTAATATATTTCTCTTCTCTATTCTTTGATGGTAGAAGAAGAAGAGAAGACACACAGAGCTATATTTTTCTAAAGAGAAAAAAATATATATTCAGTTTTTGTGTTTTTTTATGTTATCTTGTGCCTTAGGGACCAATCCTTATATATAGTAACTTATCAGGTTATCTGTCAATTTGAAAAAGGTATTCTATGCAATTGCATCAAAAACCGTGCTGTCGCATCAAAATTTGTGCAGCCACATTGATATCCGTGTGGCCCACATAATCCTCTTAAATGATAGTTTTTTGAATTGTAAATCTCAGAATCAGTCCATCAATGATTTGATCTTTGTCTAAATTGTTCTGCACATTTATGAACCACATCCTAATGAATATATTGATTGTCTATTACCTTATTTGATGACTTTAATTGACAACTATATATGACACTAAACAATCCATAATTAGATTACATATATGCTTAATATTGACATTAAATCTGACGAAGTTAATTAGCAATAAATCCAACAATTTGATGATAAAGAAATATGTTGTATCGCCATTCTAACTATGTATTTAGCCAGATGGTGCATGAGGAACTACCTTGTTGAATTATGAGTACAATATTCTGTGTGCCATATTTGTAAAACGCACAATTATATATATCTGATGTGAAATAAATTACGACAATAGGAAAATGATCACATAACACACTTCTTTAATTAAAAGTCTTGCTATAATTAATGTTTTCAACAAAAAAAATTCTAATGTTTTCTTTTAAATGTTGGCAAATTTTTTTGTTCATAACAAGAATTATTGTTTATATTGAGTGTTTGACACTACCTTTGCAATTAGATGATGTTTGTAATGTATTTTTTTGATTTTCTCTGATCTCCAATTGCAAAATATTGAAAGATGTTTAGATCTTTCATTACATAATATCAAAGGAATGAATAAAAAGTATCTTTTCTGATGGAACAATTACAAAATATTGTGACTTATAAATAGACAATATCACACATTTTAAAATTTAATGAAAACAATATCACATCTTTTGTATGAAAATGAATTTGGTTATTCATACATCTGTGTTGGTACCCATCACCAATTTTATGTTTTCATGTATATTTTGAATTCAAATCTGGTGGCAAATGTTCATGCAGCAAGTCCCAACTTTTTCTCAGATTGGAAAAGAGTCCGAATGAGCATGATTATGATATACAACCTAATCCATCTGATACGGATCGAACGTCACCACAAAAGTTTCCGTCCAGTTTTATGATCATAATTAATTAAGGTCTCTTAGAGACACAATGCATCCCAGCTGGTACAAGAGTTCTTCTTAGTATTTTTAGTTGAAAATTGAAATAATATGAAGCTTCTGCTCAGCTGTTAAGATTTCGTAGGCCAAACAGTCCTATTCACAGTGAGGGGGCTGTAAATTTTCTTGGCAGTTTTTCTTCTCAACCGCGTTAAAAATTAAAGGTTAGTTTGAACGGATAAAATTGCAATGGAATCTACATTTTTTTAAGATTTGTGTCACCAAATCATATCTTTTCACTACCGTCGATGATGCGGACCCTTATCTTATTATTATTATTTTTTTTATGGTGATAAATGGGGCTCTAACTTAATTGTATCAGAAACAAATGCTTGGTACCGGAAATTTTTTGTGGGCTGATGGATCAGTTTTTTTCATCAGTCAAAAGTGCATCTATCCATTGTTTTTAGACAGTCTATGATAATCAAACTATCCTCAGCTGAGTTACCTAGTTTAATTTGATAAACCTGAAACAAAGCTAAAATTTGTTTAGTACTAAGTCTATTATAAGGAAATCTATTAATTAAGCTAATACCTGAGGGGCCACTGCCATCATTGCTTTTCCTCTTCTATGCTTTGCTCATAGCTGATGTGAGGTCCCCCTGAACCGTGACACGAAGACTGCGTCGTGGCACAGCTTTCTTCAACTTTCTGGTACTGTTTTCAGTGGCTGCTGGTGTTGGCATTTCAGTGTCAGAAAGGCAGATGGCCTTATCAGGGGTAGAACCAGGGCCTTGTTTGCGTTTCTGAGTTGCACTACGTAGCCTTTTCCCTATACCACTAGCTTTTGAAGTCCCAGATTTAGTGAGTGTGGTAATACCCAGAGGTTTTTTGCGCCCCCAAGTATACTTCTTCTTTGGAGTGGGGCGATATCTATGAGCTGGGTTGTTAATCGGGTCATAGACCCGTTTCTTAGTCTTCTGAACTGGAGCACTAGCAGGTTTGGGGATGAGATTGAGGCGTATGGCTCGTGCTAGAATGGGCTCTTCATCATCACTGGAGTCAGGTGAAGCAGTATGGGGTGAGAGAGGTGTCGGATCATGGTCCTGATTCATGTCTATTTCAGGGGTAAGATCTGCCACTGGTACTGTTGGTGTGAGCACTGCTGGTGTGGACATGTCTGGTGGGAGAGTTGCTGAGACAATCTCTGGTTTGGACATCTCTGTGGGCATCTTATATTCTGGCACAGCCACTGGGCTAGGCATGGGCTGTGTTGCTCTACCAGTGTGTACTGGTGGTTCCATCAGTTCTACCATGTGTTCTAGGACTAATACAACTGCCTCTGAAACTAAATCAGCAAGAGTAGGGGGTAGTCGACATTGGCAGAGAGCTAGGACCTGATCCATCTGTACTGGGGCCTTTGCCTTTGTCATTTCTAAAAGGTGGTACTGGCAGGAGGTGATCAGCAAGGGATACCGTTCTGATACTCCCTCCTCCTTGCATCTGAGTAGGTTGCTGAGCTGGCTAGGTTGAGTTACCCCTAGGTGCTGGATTTGTGGGCCCTCCCAAATCCCTCCTTTCACTCTCCCCAAACTCAGTACCATTTAGATATGGTCTACCCCTTTTCCTACTGGCCTAAGCATTCAGTGGTTCAGTCTGGTCATTCTCAATCTTTATATCAATTTCAAACTTAGTCATGGTGCCAATAGGGTCACGATAGGGAACCAGGTGAGTGGAAGGTAAAAACTTAAGGTCACAGACTGCTAATCGCAACCTAACAAATCGGACATCCACTAGTACAAAAAACTCCTTCACCGACCCTCAACCACCGACTGTTTTAATATGTAACAGTCGGTGTAGAGACTGCATGGTAAAATCGTAAATAAGAAGAACCTCAACACCGACTGTTTAATTACAAACAACCGTCAGTGAACCAACACCGACTGTTTTTTTAAAAACAGTCGGTGTTGCTCATACCCTACACCGACTGTTTGTTTAAAAAAACAGTCGGTGTTGCTCATACCCTACACCGACTGTTTTTTTAAAAAAACAGTCGGTGTTGAGCAGTCACCAACACTGACTGTTTTTTTAAAAACAGTCGGTGTTGCTCATACCCTACACCGACTGTTTTTTAAAAAACAGTCATTGTTGAAATCTTGTGCTGACGGTTTTTAGTTCGAACCGTCGGTGTGAAAATTTGTCTACGCGCGTTTATCTCTTTCGATCAGCCGCCAAGCACTTCTAAATTTCATTTCCCTCTCCGCAATTTCAATTCGTGATAAACCTCTTAGCCTCTCTCTTCGCTCAGAAAATTTCATTTTCTGTCTCTCTACGCCTCCGCTCAGCCTCTTTGAGACAAACCCTAAGAAACTCCGCTCAACCTTCTCTACGCCCCGCTCAGCCCTCTCCGCCTTCTCTCCGCCTCAGCTCAGCCTTCTCTCCGCCTCCACTATTATCTTTGTAACCATATCAGTGGGGAAACATCTCATCTCTGAACACACAAATCTCAAGGCCTCCTCCGCCCCATTTTCAGGTCATATGACTTCTTTATTGGATCATTAATTGATTGGCCGAGAATTGTTTTAAAATGATTTGTTTGAAATTAGGATTTTAGATGTTGATCAGAAGGCATAAGTTGGATTAGAGGAGCTGCAGCCTCGTCTGAAGCAAATTTTCATATTGGAGCTATAAGTTCCCTTTTCTTGCTCAAATCAATTCATCGGATTTAATTGTTTAGTAATTTTTGTGCTACATTTGTTTCGTATTCATGTTCTATTTTTGAGCTAAATTTTTTTGTGTGTGTTAGAGGAGCGGATTTGAAGTATTCCTTAATTCCAAATGACTGACCCTTCTTCTTCTACCAAAGGAGGTGCACAGTGCATGAAGCTGGCTCAATGTAATTCGTAAGGATTTTGGTCCCCCGACCCGACCTGCCTCTTCGGCCTGCCCTGCCTCGCCTATCTCAGGTAATCCATATCCACACCCTTTTTATTTTTATGCGTGTACGCACTGCTCTGTGCTCTCTGTGCTGGTACGCACTGCTCTGTGCTGTTTTTGTTTTGGGCTGTACTGGTACCTATGCTGGTACCAGATTTGTGCTGTTTCTGTTGGGATTTCGTCAATATAGAAGTATGATTTGTCTCATAGAAGACCAATGGATAACCAAATAATTTGGAACTAAATATTTTTGTGCTTCATTTTTAAAATCTGAATCCATGTATTTCTTTTTCTTTTTCAGCTCATTGGATTTGAACTTTTAATGCAGATACATTGATAACAATTCACTTGCCGGTTCAATCCCTGACTTTAGTGGTTCACTGCCTTCATCTTGAAAATAATACATATATCCTGAAAATAATAAGCTTTAGTGGTTCACTGCCTTCAGCTCATTGGCATCTTATATTAATTTATATATACATATATTTTTTTCTTTGTTACAGTCACCTTGAAAATAATAAGCTTACTGGTTCACTGCCTTCATCTTTGGCCAATCTACCAAATCTAAAGGAAGTGTAAGTTCTCTTACTAATTAATGTTTTCTCCACTAACTTATTACATATCCTGATAGATGGTATATATTTTTAATTAGACTAGTTTTAAAAGTAATTTTCTCTTCTCAATATTACTTGATGCTGATTTTGTCATTATCAATCCTCATTAATTGTATAGTTTTGGATCAATTTTTTTATTTGAGGATGAAACCTGTAACTTATTTTAGTACTTAGATATGCTGATGTAGAAATTAAGATTTGGAGCTGCTTTAGGTTTCTCCAATCCCATGGAGCTGCTTTAGGTTTCTCCAATCCCATATTCTGACTACTGAATATCTCTAGGTATCATATATGGTGAAGTATGGTATGTGATTGCCTCTACAAATAAGGAATTTATTTCTATGACACTTACAGTTTTTTGTTTTTTAATAGGTTCCAACAACGAATGAGATGTTGGACATGTAGAAAAAAGAAGGTACACCCTTGCAGCATTCTCTATAGTAGGAATATTCTTGTATCAATTGTTTTTCATATAAAATCTAGGGGTTGAATCAATCTTCTTCTTCGATGCCCAATAGAGCTTGATCCATCTTTGATGTCAATCGATCTATACCACAAACCACAATTTAATCCCATAAATACTAAATTCAAACCTTTCATAAATCCAATTCCATATCTAAACATTTCACAAATTCCAAACATTTCACAATTTCACAACTTAGGGTTATTGGAGCAGGTTCAGTACAATTAGACCCGGTTGACAACATTGTAGAGTTGGAAAGGAGGTTAGTGTAATTTGAGTTTTTTTTCATTGTGAATTATATAATCATCTATGGATGGGTATAAGAAATACTTTCACTCACAGACTTGAAGATGCAGGTTATGCTGTTGGTGCCAAAGTTCTTGAATTTCTGTCACAGAAACAAAGTAACAATTATTTAGTCTCTTCGGAGACATCCGATAAAATTGGAACGATACAGAGAAGATTAGCATGGCCCCTGCGCAAGGATGACACGCACAAATCGAGAAATGGTCCAAATTTTTTATAAGGGCTAGATCCTTATTTTTACTCAAAAAAAAACAATTATTTAACATAGTGCTTATACAGTATGTTTTTTGTGATTGTTTTCCACTGTTTTTTTTTTTTGAAAAAGAATAGTAAATGTCTTGTAGGTATATCTTCACCATCAATTAGATTGTGAAATTGAAATGTTGGGTTTAGGCACTGACTCAACTTCATGTAAAAACACGAGAATGGTGATTGGACGACTATTTACATGAAATACAATGGTTGTGTAATTCAGTTGCATATTTTGTTTATTTGTGTTATGTGAATATTGTTATATTGTGTGGTCTTTTGTGAATAAATATGTTATGTTGTTTTATATTGTGTTGTCTATTCTTTATATTGTCTAAATTATTTGCTTGATATTTTGTTTAATGTTAATGAATGTCGAATGGTAATATATGACTAGCAAAAATATGGAAGCTAGTCCCAATACAAATAGAATTATGCAAAAATTTGTATACCAACACTTACTGTTTTTAGAGCCTACACCGACTGTTTTTTAATCCGTCAGTGTTGGTGATCTATACTGACTGTTTTTTACCCGTCAGTAAAGGTATACCTATACCGCCGGCGCCATCACTGACGCCTCTATAACAGTCGGTGTAGGGATATTTAAACAGTCGGTGAAGGGGTTTTTTGTACTAGTGATCATACCCACTTTGGGTAGCACTATCAATTTCTTGCACATAAGCTCCAAAAGGATTGAAAACCCGATCGTACTCAGTAAACTCATCGAGGAAAATAGGGAAGTTGTAGATCCTTACCCACACGGTCTGAAGAGGGATACCTTCACTAAAGCCTCTATCCCAGGCAATGATCGGAAACTGGACGTCTCCGAGGCGAAGGTAGCCGCGTGATGCGACCGAATCAAGCTAAGTTGGATTAGGCACCTTTATTAGATACTTGTATTCATCGAAGACCGACGCCACCCATCTGTTCTTATCAAACTTACTGCGAAGGACATTCTCGACCTTTTTAGGTCCCCAGGCAGCAATGTCATCGAGCACGAAGCTCATCATCAGGTTCGCCTCAATCGCTTGAGACCGATGCGTCGCCTCTAGCACCACTAGCGGAGGCTTGATCGACATTGGAGAGCTTTGAGAACGGGGTCTCCGAAGACCCGAAGGAGGTAGATCGGCTTTTTAGGGTTGAGAGAGGAAGGAGGAGGAAGAGTCGCGACGCGACATTCAGTGGCTCTGTGCCCTAATCTGTTGCAAGCAAAACAAACTTGTTTGTTGCGACAAGTTTTGGCAATGTGCCCTAGATCTTCGCATTTCATACATATCGGGCGATTGAGTTTGGATTTCACACGGATCTCAATGATTCGCCTTCGAACAATCACAGATCGCGATGCGTCCTGGTTCGTCAGATTTCTCTCTTTCATTACAGGCGGAGGAGCCAAAAGGGCTTGGCAATACCGATTAGGTCCAGGTTCACTTGGGCCTGGGTGATCCGCCATTAATGGCGTAGGAGATACACCGTATTTACTGATGAACTTCTCTCGAAGCAAGCCCACCCGACGTTGATGGGCTGTAGCCATAAAGCTAATCTCGCTCTCTTTTGTTTTTTTTTTTTTCGGTGTGTTTTGCGATTTTTTTTTTCTGTTTTTTCTCTCTTTTCAATCGCCTTTCTAATTGCCTAAAATCGATTTTCCAATCGCCTCCCTTTTTCTTTTCTAATCGCCTAAATTATTAACCAGATATATCAATAGCCTTCACCTCTTCCTTAATCCTTAGGCACAGTGACAGTAAGCATCCCATTCTCCATGGAAGCTTTGACTTGGTCAACCTTAATTTGCATTCTCAGGCAACCTGAACCGTCTCAAAATCATGCTGCTGCTGCGCTCGACACGGTGCCCCCTGTCATTCTTCTCTTCCTTCTCTCTGCTACGCTCTGCGCTTATTTTTAGCACATTACCTTCCTCCATTTCAACCTTCACCTCCTCCTTCTTGATGCCTGG
Organism: Carex littledalei; assembly: GCA_011114355.1. Classification (NCBI taxonomy): domain Eukaryota; kingdom Viridiplantae; phylum Streptophyta; class Magnoliopsida; order Poales; family Cyperaceae; genus Carex; species Carex littledalei. The sequence continues at coordinate 12,071,272 of CM022080.1, read as the reverse complement.
GAGGTCGCCTTTGAACACATGCACTTCTGGCGTCTCCTTCCAGTCAACATGTGTATCGGCAAAGGATGTATCGTTGAACGGGGCAATGGTTGCGTAATTAAAGAACGGGCACCGCTGCAATGCATCCCAGAGGTTGACCGAGAAAGGATCAAAGTAACATAGAATAAAGTAAAGGTTTGAAATTCGGATGAGAAAAATTCTTTGTTGTAATAACATGGTTATTAAATAGTTGGATAGTCTGCTCTTTACTAAAAACATTGAATAAAAAAAAGATCGAGCTATTATCATGTATTATATTAACATGTAAAACAGTACGTGTAAAATATGTCAAAAGCACAGAGTGGCCCATCTTTGCTCTTTGTTTTCTCTGAGCTTCATTAATTATGATTTTTTTATTATTTGTTGCTAATCTAAAACGTGCCTAAGTTCTAAGTTGTGATTGCTGTTTGAAAACATTGATAATTCGATCCCTCTTAAATTTATTTTCTTCCACATATTGGATTGTAATATTTAATATTGATTGTTGACTGATCTTGTAGGCATGGAATGATTTTTGTGACTTATCATGTTCGACATTAATTCTTTACTTTAATTTAAGAGTTTATTCGCTTCAGTACTTCTCTTTTTTGTAAACGGATAATATGTTAACATATTTTTATGCTCCCAATAAAATTGTACACCAATCACCAGCTTTGTTTAATAGAAGTATATTTTATTTGAAGGTTAGCTGTGAAATAATCATATCTAAAAAGATAAATTTAAATAATTAAATTTCAACTGTTCATGGTTTTCATTAGAATTCTCATAAATCCAAATAATTTATCCAATTCCTTCAATCTGTTTCCATGCTTACTTCCGAATTGCATTCTGAGATTCTATATCCGTAAAATCATATATATCTCATGTGTCATAAAAGTAGCACACCACAAAAATAAGAGAATGAGAGCAAGATGTGGAACTGAAATAGCTCGTGGTGGAAACACAAATAGGCATGAATTCACCAACAATTATGGCGGCTAACCAAAGGCCACCTATTGAAATGACAACGTTTGTCGCAAAAAAAAAAATCAGACAAGAAAAAAATAATTGACTACAAATAGAGAGATCACCAATTGAAATTAATTCCATATTACTTTGGAAGAGAAGTACATTCGTATTTTATTGAAGTATATATGCCTCAAACACTCAAACACTCGACAACGCATAACCACAACATGTTTTCAAAATAATAATAATAATAATTATTATAATAATATGAACAATAAAAAATTAAAAAAATATAATTTGTAATGATTAGGTCGGATCTCGATTCCTTGTATATATGATTCTCCCACTTTTCAATGCTTTCTCATCATCTTCTTGCAACTTCATCTCCAATCTACATCTTTCCCTCTGTCATTGTAAAATTCTCTCATTTCCACCTCAATCCAACCATCGTCTATTTCCTTAGCCGATATTGTTCCATTGTTGTCAAACTCTGAGTCGTCGTATGCAATATTTCATTCGCTAAATAATTTCCTCACGTATTTGTTGTAATTTAGCTCGAGATACACCTCTGATTACTGATATGACGACCGGCAGTCACTGATGTTCGTTGCCTAATTTGACCAATCGGATGGCGTCGATATCGAAAATAAGATATTTCAGTGAGCTTATAGACCAAAAATGCACCGTATCTTGTTCTCTAGAAGAGAGTGTTTTGCTGTCGATCTTACCACATATAGCCAATTGGCAATGGAACATATATTAGCTCCGCTGCTTTGCCGCTCCACCATGTCAGCTAACCTATATATTCAGTTGAGTTAATTTCATGCGTAAATCAATTAAGGTAAATATTTAAAAAGATTCTTCATTAGACTAAATTTTCTAGTAAGTAAAATTTTAAATTTGATCTTCACTCACTCGGTTAGCTATATTTTCTTGATTTTCTCTGATCTCCAATTGTAAAATATTGAATGATGCTATGATATTTCATTACATAAAAGCTATAAATGAATAAAAAACATCATTATTAATGGAACAATTACAAAATTTTGTAGCTTATAAATAGACAGTATCACACATATATAAGTTTCATGAAGGCAATATCACACTTTTTGTATGGAAATGAATCTGGTAATTCATACATCTGGGTTGGTACTCTGTCACGCTTTTATGTAAATTTTGAATTCAAAATCTGGAGGCAAGTGTTCATGCAACAAGTCCCAGCTTTTTCTCTGATTCGAAAAGAGTTTAAATGAGCATGACTATGATATACAATCTAATCCATCCGATACGGATTGAACGCCAACACAAAAGTTCCCTTCCAGATATATATATGATCATAATTAAGGTCTCTTAGAGCACACAAAGCATCCCTGGTACAAGAGTTCTTCTTAGAATTTTTAATTGAAAATTGAAATAATATGAAGCTTTCTGTTCAGATGTTAAGATTTTGTAGGCCAAACAGTCCTATTTACAGTGAGGGGATGTAAATTGCCTTGGCAGTTTGTATTCACAGATTCAAATGCAAAGACTGGTTTGTATTCACAGATTTTTGTGAGGGGATGCAAAGTGCATTAATTCCTGACAAGCGTGAGAGCTGCAGCTGCTAGAGAGTCTAGTTCTCTGTCCCCTCTCTAACAAATTCATCTTGAATTTGCTTGAAAGGACTAGACACTTCTTTTGTTTCCAATCTTCATTTATAGTTTAGAACACTGAAATGAAATGGTGCTGTTAGCCTGTTTGGTACCCAGGCCCAATGCCCATGGGGCAATAAATCCAATAAAGTCAATCGTCATACTCATACGGCCTCAAATTTGTCATCGGAGAGCACCTATTATGTGCTTTTCTGTCCTTTTTAGCATAAATGCTACTCGCAGAACAGAGTAGTGTTTGTTATTCGAGTGGTTTTATCTTTTAGTAAAATGGAGATGCAGCTCAACTGATTAATATATTTATATCCACAATATTCTCTATTTGAATTTCGAGCGTACCTTTCACACGGAGAATATTACATTTTATCACTAGACCAAGCTTGTGTTTACATCAGAAATTAAATCCCTGGAATTTCATAGCTGCCTCCAGGTTAAAAAAACACAATTAGAAATTTGCTTTGGTTTATGGACAATACAGATTATTCTTGCCTAAAAAATCATCCTTTTTGATGGAACAATTACAAATTAATATTGTAGCTTATAAATAGGCAGTATCGATCACACACAACTAAATTTGGTAATTCATACATCTGTGTTGGTACTTATCACCAATTTTATGTTTTCATGTATATTTTGAATTCAAAATCTGAAGGCAAGCGTTCATGCAACAAGTCAACCTTTTCTCTGATTAGAAAAGATCAGTCCATATGAGCACCACTATACAACATAATATTCCCAAACTAAACTAATCAACTTCATGTTCAAAACTTAGAAGAAGCAAAATCCAAAGACAGATTCATGCAGAACGATGAACGACATGCAGAAGAGAGACATCACGAAACTGTGCTTTAGATTTTTTTTACCACTTCGAAAACAACAACAAAAGGAAAAAAGAAATGCAAAATTCAAGCACTGTACCTTGTTAACAAGGCGGAGAACATCGTCGGAGTTGGCGGCATCACCAAAGCTATCGATGAGCTTACCAAAAATGAAGGTCCCGACCACCATCAGTGCCACATCAGTTTGATCTGCAAACTTGAACAGTCGATACATCAGCACCTTCCCCTCATCTCCATTTTTCTCTCCTTCCCTCCTCTCAGTTTCCTCTTCCATGCATTTGTTGTTTACGATATATATGGTGTTGAATGGACTTGGCTCGGTCTCGTTTGGAACAGAGAAGGAGAAAGAGAGAGAGAGAAAGTTGGCAGCTCCTGCCAATCTTTAAAAAAGAGAGTACTTGGTTTGCAGATTTAGATACTGATTCATTAATTTCTCCTTTCAAAAGAAAATAAGTGGTTCTATGTCCAATTCTTATGAATAATTAATTTCGTGACTTGACCTCAAACCTTAAAAAAATCAGTTTTGTCAAGAAAATAACTGTAACATGATGATTCAACCTACCACCTCTAAATTTGAGTTTCATAAATATAAAAAAAAGGAGAGAAATACACTCCAGTGTCATGTTGTAACAGTGGAATTTGGAAGCGAAAAAAAGAAACAGTATAATGTGACACCAGTACTTCACAAATAGAAGCGTATGGCAGGTTGAATAAAAACAAAATAACACTAATGTCACATCGCCAAAGCCAATGCCAACTAGAAGTCTGGAAGCGTATCTTCTAGGCTGCCGCATCATTGTACATAATTCCAGAGGAGTCTTTAAGATTCGTATCAGGTTATTTGAGATTCAGCAGGTTAAAACGGACGGTAGAGATTTCTCATTAGGTACCCTACTGGATCTGAATCCAACGCGAACTTAACAGTTACTGTTCACGTTCAAGATAGAACTAATCGCACAGCGAGTGCCAAATCATTTTTTGTTTTTCAGATATAAAACGGCCACAGTTTGAGAGAAAACTATATATAACTATTGCACAGCAATGAGTACTTGAGTAGGTCATGCCTTCCTGTATTTCATTAGCTTATCGGGCATGGTAATGGAGGGTCTCCTCCAAGGAGTCCGAATGGCCCCCAAATGTGCCCCAGTTACTAATTGCTTATACGCCGACGACCTTCTTATTTTCGGCAGGGCGGAGGAATGGGAGGCTAATGAAATTGTCCTAGCGCTCACGGCCTTCACTAGAGTCTCCGGGCAAATTATTGGTCCGGAAAAAAGTTCGATCTGGTTCAGCAATCGGGCTTGCCAGGAAGCTAGAGATAGGGTCTCTCAGATTTTACAAGTCTAGTAGAGTGCCTCCTCACTCTCCTACTTGGGTGCCCCGATCAGTATAACCTCTCAATCTTTTGACTTCTTAATTGAAAGGGTCACGGTCAGACTTCAGTCTTGGAAGAGCAGGATTTTGTCTCAAGCTGGAAGACTGGTTTTGATACGATCGGTGTTACAGTCCATCCCTATTTACTTTATGGCAACCACTAGGATTCCGCAAGGAGTCTTAAACAAATTGACCGCCTTAATCAGGGGCTTTTTCTGGGGTAAAGGGGACAAACAGAGGTACATGGCCTTTGTGGGGTGGGACAAGATCATGCTACCGGTCGGTCAACGGGGTCTGGGCTTAAGGGATTTAACAGATATGAACAGGGCTTTGCTTATGAAAATGCTTTGGCGCTTGGCCAGTGGTTCGGACTCTCTGTGGGTACAGCAGTTGAAGGGTAAGTATATGCCGAATAGTGACCTGTGGCACAGTAAGAGAAAAGCGAGGTGTACGGTTTTTTGGAGGGCAGTTCTGGCGCTGAGGGATGATTTGTTGCCTCTGATAACTTGGAAGTTGGGTGATGGACAAACGTGTCGGGCCTATGCTCAACCTTGGTTCCCAAACGCTACTCTACATATGCCCCAGGTTAGTACGGATAGGAAAATCAAGGTTCGCGAGCTAGTGGATGAATCTTCGGGTCTGTGGGATGTGCAAATGCTAACAGCTCGGTTCGGTTATGCCGCCTCTATGCATATTCTCACGAATTTGAGGCCCCCGGTACTGGGCAGTGGACAGGACAAGCTGCTGTTCACGGCTACTACAAATGGTCTCTTCTCTGTTAAAAAGGTGTATCACGCATTGCGCCTGCGGGGCCCTGCTGTACCTGTTCAAAGTCCTGGTATGGGGCTAAACGATTTTAAAATATCGTGGGAGTTTGTTTGGCATGAGGGCCATATACCACCTAGAATCTGATTGCACCTCTGGAAATTAGCAAATCGGGCTCTACCACTTGGTAACCTTATATACACTAGACTGGGCAGAGGTGATCCCACATGCTTGCTTTGTGGCCAGGGTAATGAGGATGAGGGGCATCTCGCTTTCTCTTGCCCGTTTTCAAAATCTAGTTGGTTCGCAAGTCACCTTGGCTTAAAAACTGATCGATTACCGGCAAATATAAAGGAGGCATTATTAGTTTAAACTCAAATTATCCCAGCAGACTCTTGGACAACCTTTGCGGCACTTCTGTGGTCCATGTGGAGATGCCGAAAATGATTTTGTTTTCCAGGGTAAGGAGGCCTGTATCCAGGCGGTACAGAAGTATCATAGATCGATTAGCAAGGAGATTCTGGTACTGGGTCAACTAGAGGGGACCAGGAAGCAGGGTGCTGTTGGTTCGACTGTGGCTCAGCAGGTACCTTCTGCAACAATTTGTCGTGTGGATGGTTCTTGGTCTTACGGCTGGATAGGCGGGATTGGCTATGTGTTATAGCATGAGGGGTTATTAGTGGCTTACAAATCAGCTCGAGTCAGTGCATGCTGTGCGATTCAGACTGAGGCTGCAGCTCTACTCGCAGCGATTCAGGATGTTTTGAGTAGGGGTCTTAACAGTTGTTGTTTCATTACGGACTGCAAGGGGTTGGCTGAGGCATGCACAGATTTTGCTCCTCCACTGGAGGTAGACTGGCGTGCACACAGGGAGATTTTTACAATCTGGGAATTGCTAAAAAGTAACTAAGGTTTTAATTGTATCTACGAGCTAGAATAGAGGCCATAATGAGTTGGCTGATAGTTTAGCTAGAAAGGGTAGACAGTTTGGGGGCTCTTACATAGGTTATACCTTTCCGATTTTTCCAATGTAATCCGATGTAAAGGGCAGGCTTTAGTTCTCATGTAACAGAAAGGATATAATCTTGTAGCCTACGGGCATGACTTAAGCAAAAAAAAAAAAAAAAAAAAACCAAATTACTATTGTCAAATCATCCTTTTCAAGGTTGGCCGCTGGCCTTTTATCTCCTCTTATGAATACAATTAACAGTCCAGATGAACGTCAAAGAGTCCGACAGATGCGTGCAATTTTTTGATGGAATCAGGAGCTTCCGGACCATCCGATCACACAATCATGATGCACGTAGAAAATGAAATTGCACCGTCGTTCTCTTTCACGGTTAGTCTGTTTAATTTAGTAATTCTTCATCTTTTTTTTTAATTTATTTAGGGAAGAACTCTAGAAGATACAAAAATTAGCAACTTTGCGCAAAGAAAAAAAAAAAGCACCTTACTCTTCCTACTGATCATTTGTGAGAAGACACTGTGCTGTTGATCAATCAATTAATATAATATATTTGCCCTCGACCTGTTTGATGAAATGCTTATGAGAAAAGCTCTCTTGGTTATCTCCTTTAACGAGCCTTATTAACATGAGGGTACACAGATTTAATTTCCATTGAAGTGTTAAATAAAGAAGAGGTCTATCTTGGTTTTTTTTTTTTTTTGGTTAAAAGCCCGTAGGCGCTTTCATTAAACAATAGGAGTTTACAAGATTGATGCCCAGCGTTTATTATATGTACATATGGACAGTCCCAGTAACAAAAACTCCTAGTTTAAAAGCTGCATCATTCTGAGAAGGAAGGAAAGGTGAAACCAGTATAGTGGAACTGTTCCACTCGTGCCCGATTAGCCAAAAGATGGGCCTGTGTGTTCTCTTCTCTTGGTATAAACTTGCAGCAGAAATTCGGTTGTGATCTCAGGATTAGAGCAATCCTATATAGCTCAGCATAGCACCTCCAGTCAACCACCTGTATAGTTTGCTGGATTGTTCTAGGATTGAGAGTATCCACTAACAATTTCGAGTCCATTAAGAAGGTACACCTTACAATTCTGTGAAGAACCGCCTGCTCCATTGCCATCAGTGCCGCCAGTACCTCTGCATGAAATGGTGAGGTTACTGCTTGAAATCCCCTAGCTTCATACATCACCAATTGCCGATTGCATAGCAGCATATAGGCTGCGCCTCCCTTTCCTGAAGCATGGAAGGATCCATCCGACAAAACATAATAGCCTTCAGCTCCTAGGTTCGGGTTGAGTTCCTTTGTTGCTTGCCCGAGTCTTTGCTTTGTGATAGCAGCAGGGAATGCCAAGGGATGAACACCAAGTGCGGTACTGACAGAGATTGTGCTTGCCGGAATTGGTGAGACATCCTCAAAGACATACTTGCACCTGGCTTTCCAAATATTCCACGCCAGATTCATGAAAAGCGCCATGTCCGCCTCTGTGAGGTTGCTCCAGATTTGAAGCATGTTCGGCAGCAGCTGCTGCTGAGGTAAGTCCGAAGTCCTTAGACCCAACGGTGATAGAAACCAAGTTGCTCTTGCATGAGGGCATTGAAAAATCACATGTGTTGCATCTTCTATCGGAAACTGACATAGCTTACAATGTGGTGCCACGGTACTTAGTCTGGTTGCTAGCGTTCCAGCCGACGGCAAAGCCCCGTTCAGAACCTTCCAGAAAAATATGCGCACTCTTGGTAAGATGCTCTTAATTTTCCAAATTTTCTTCCAAGCCTGTTGTTCGACGTCCGTTACAACTCGCCTTTCGAAAGCATGCAATGAATCTAGCATATGATATGCTCGTTTCACCGAGAATTCCCCATTCGTTGCCCATGTAAACATAAGCTTGTCCGGAATTCCCGGCATCAGGGCCACACCCCGTAGTTCCCTAGCAATTTCAATAGCCAAAAGATCTCCCGCGAATTCTCGTAGTTTTTGAATTGACCATGTCATGGTGTTACCATCGAACAGGGATGCTACCTTTAGTTGCAATTGTCGCCTTGTTGATCGCGGAAGTTGTCTCCATTCACTGAACCAGGGTTGCGCATAAGCTGGGCACGTAAGACCATCACCTAGGCTCCATTTCGAGTTGTGTGCTAACATCGCACGAAGCTGTAGCATCGCACGCCATAGCCTTGTGCATGGAGCATCTCTTTGTGTATGCCAATAGGTTGATCCCGGGAAGTACTTTGCACGCATGATCTTAACCCATATTGCATCATTGCCCGAGACTAGCTTCCACGCACATTTGAGAATCAATGCATTATTCATAGTAGACAATTTGCGTAAGCCTAGACCCCCATCTATTTTCGGCCTTGTCAGCTTATCCCATCTCACTAAGCATATCGGCCTAGAATCAGATGTACCCCAGAAAAAGCGTACGCATTTTGATTGAATCTTATCGAGAACTGATTTGTGAAGCGGGGTGCTACTCATCTGATAGACAGGTAGCGATTCCAGAACTGACTTAATAAGGACAAGCTTACCAGCAGGCGAGAGTAGTTTAGCTTTCCAAGTATGCAATCGTTTGTCTATTTTTTGAAGGAGTTCCTGAAATGCGCGAGGTCGCGATACATTCACCGGGCTTCCCAAATATGTTTCATTTTCATCAGCAAATTTTGCCCCAAAAATTCGCATAGTTGCTCTTATCTGTGCCAGAGTAGAATTCTTAGAAAACCAGATTTTTGATTTCTCCGGGGATATACGCTGTCCCGAGAGATTGCAAAACTTTTGGAGCACTTTATTAATGCGATGCGCCTCTTGCCGAGAGGCAGACCCCATTATAAGTAAATCATCGGCATACATGAGATTCGTCATGGACGGTGCTTGTCGAGCCAAGGAGAGTCCATTGATTCTGCCCTGTTGAAGTTCGTGCTGAAGCATGGAGGTTAGGACATTCATGCAAAGAATAAATATGTAGGGAGACAACGCGCAACCCTGTCGAAGCCCTCGTAACGGAGTAATGAAACCGCCTCCTGATCCCTGAAACAGGATGGTGAAGCAAGCTGATCGAACGCATGCCATGATCCATGTGATAAAGGGTCTCGGAATAGCATGTGCGGACAGGGCCTTCTCAATGAAGGTCCAACTCATTCTGTCGAAAGCCTTAGATAAATCCGACTTTAAACAAAAAGCCGACTGTTGAAATCCGCTTTGTGAAAAAGAGTGGAGAATCTCTCTGATGATAATGATCTGATCCGAAATTTGACGGCCCGAGGTGAAAGCCACCTGGTTCGGATGCACCAGATGTTGCATTACTGGTTTGAGCCTATTTGCAAGTATCTTAGAAATAATCTTGTAGATAACATTGCAAATGCTAATCGGTCTGTAGTCCGTTACCTTTGTTGGCCTATCAACTTTCGGAATCAATACCAAGTTTGACTTCGAGATCTCCGAGGTTAACTCTGTGGTCGTGAAGAAATGATTGACTTCATGTTCAATGGCCGGTTTCAAAGAAGGCCAGAATTTTTGTACAAACCTCGCATTAATCCCGTCAGGGCCCGCCGCACGGTCCGGTCCCAAACTAAAAACAGCAGAAGCAATCTCCTCGTTTGTTGGCATCATTTGCAGTCCGAGCACCTGTTCTTGGCTTATAGTCGGTAAGGTATTGGTCAAGCTTTGCATGACTTCCTCCGGCCAGCAGTTAGGCGAATAATCTGGTTCACAGTAGATGCTTTTAAAGTGGCGAGTAAAGGCATCTCTGATGTGTCCCGGGTCAATAGTCCATGTATGGTCCTGTAACTGAAGCATGTGAACTGTATTTTTGCGCCTTCTTGCACTGACGGTGGCATGGAAAAAGGCTGTGTTGAGATCGCCTTCCTGTTCCCATCTTAATCGAGTTCTCTGATACCAGTAGGTGTTGACTTGTTGGAGACATACGTTGTATTTATGTTGCAAATCCTTTTCTTCACTAAGAACCGCATCACAAGGCTGAGCAGATTGGTTCCTGAGCATCTGTTGTTCAATTTCAGATAGCTGGTGATCAGGTCTTGGTTGTTTTCGAACCCATTGCTGAACGTGCCTTCGTATTTTTGCAATAGATGTCTTCCAGTTCATCATCGGCTGCTCCAAAACATGTTTACAAACACCTTCAAATTCGGGATGTTGGAACCACCAGTTCTCTATCCGAAACCTTCCTCGATGGAGCGGGGGAGGGGGAGATGTTCGAAGAAGTATCGGATGATGATCACTATTGAACTTTGGCAAGTGGTATACTGCTGCTGTAGGAAAGAGAGCAGTCCAAGGTGCCGTTGCAAGAACGCGATCGAGCCGTTGCCTAATCAAGGTGCCTTTAAATTGGTTGTTAGACCAAGTGAACGCAGGACCCCGATAACCGAGGTCTAAAAGGGCGGCCTGTTGCACCATTGTTTGAAAACTTCGCATATGCCTTGTCTGACCAACTCTCCCACCACTCTTTTCACATGACATTAAGGTTGAGTTAAAATCACCGAGTAAACATAAAGGTAAATGAGACCGAGAGTAAAACAAAATACGATCCCATATATATTCGGATACTACATGGTGCGGGTCACCGTAAATAAAGCCCAAAATGAATGACCCGTTGTCATTTTCTACCCTAGCAAAGAAGAAATAAAAAGAACTTTCTAACATAGTAAGCCTAATATCATCGGACCACAATAGCCAAAGTCCACCGCTCTTGCCGGTTGAGGAGATGATTTCAAAATTTGGAAGGGGAAGACGAGCAATGCGACCTCTAGCTGTTGCGGTATTGCACTTTGTCTCTGAAACAAATGCTATATGTGCTCTAGTGGCATGGAGGTACCTATGCATAGTTAGTAAAGTCGCGGGGCCTCCACTCCCGCGACAGTTCCAGCTTAGTATATTCATTGGTCACCCGGCGGCGATTTCGGGCTCGCCGCCCTAAGCCTCTTGTGGTAGCCCGGAGGTGGAGAGGGGCTGTCATGGCATGTATCATGCTCCCTAATGGTGAGGTTTCGGGTTTGGGTAGTGATGGAGGCTCATATGCCTAAGTTTGTAGCTGAACGGGTTCGGATAGCCTGCCGCCGGCCCGGTGTTTGCTGCTGGCCTTGGGATTCGGGTTGGAATAGTTGCTGTGATGGCAGCGGTGGGGAGAGGCGATGCAAGGGGTCACTGTTGGGGGCTGCACCAGCCGGGGCCCGAGGTGGGGAAGGCATGTAGGGGGTGGTCGGCGGTGTAGAGTTGGGGCTTGAGTTCGGGCTTGTATGAGGGTTTTGTGCTGGCTGTTGGCAGTGCAGTCCTTCCTCCTCTGGCAGGTCTCTTGGAACAAGAGAGGGACAGTTAATCCAAGGTCCCATGCGGCGGTCTCGAAGTAGCGGCAGTTCAGGCCAGTTTTCGTTGGTCGGTTCAGCACAAAGCTGAAGCACCCTACTCCTTTTAGCACATCCAGAAATCTCATGCCCAATGAAGCCGCAATACTTGCACAATCTGTTCATTCGTTCATAAACGAGATACACAGTGAGTGGCCCAAGTGTTGGATGATCAAGCGGGATAGAGTCATGAAGACCCTGATTAACATTGTATGAGATTTTGACTTTCATGAAGAGCCTGCCTGCATTGTAGCCCTGTTTTACTTCGGACACCGGAGTTCCAATACCTCGTGCCAAATAGAGAATACCTTCTACCGATAGCATTTCCGGAGGGACATTATGGAACTGGGTCCAAAGGGCAGCGTGACCCACAAACTCCGGTTTGAGTTGGGATGGTTCGTGTACCTTGCGCATGGAGACAATATCCGAGCGATATAACCATGGTTCCTGTCTGAGAACTTCATACATCTCCCTTGAGCATACAAAATCAATCAAGTACGTGTTCTTAGCAATGGGAGAGATTCTTGTGGCCGGGTGTGCCCCCCAGTTACTCATCATCGAGGTAATGAAATTATCATCAAACACCAATCGATCAGTCAGAACCCGGGCTAAGCAGGACAAGGACCAGTCCCTAGACGCAGTTATCTGTTGGGGAAGGGGGAGGCGACGGCTAGCAGAGGAGGAGTTGGAAGCAAGAGAGGCAAAGAGAGTGGAGATTTCATCAGTATTATGCATTTTGGCCGTGGGGTTTGTAGAAGTGTTTGGGGAGGGATGGGGACCGAGAAGGGATGCAGTGTTTGGGAGTAGCCAAGAGCTTGCTGATTTGCTGTTGTTTTTGTAGGGAAGGGACGAAGAATTTACTATTTCATGCTTTGGGGATGGATGAAGAGTTTGTTCAGGTTGACTGTGATCTGATTTGTGTAATTCACATGTGGTCGGTTGTAAGCATCCCATATTGTGACCCACTTCAGATGTTGCTGCCTGGGGATATGATTCCAGAGAGGGTTGTTGGGTAGTGGGTCTGAGTTGAGATGAAGAATTTAGAGCTATCTCTGGAGAAAATATAGGTTGCATTGGCCATCCTGGATCAATGTGGCAATTAAACCGTGTGCCATTCGATATTGTGCTTTTAACCTTATTGCTGGAGATGATATGAATAGCTTCACATCCAATTGGCTTTTGAGGAGTTGTGCATTCTTCACTTTTATAATATATTCCTTGGTGCAGCGGATCAAAACAAACCAAAGGAATATACAAATGGGACAAAATGAGTGCATCTTTTGCTGTTGGAAAGTGGGAAAATCTTGTAGGGATTTTTTTTCTGTTGGAAGGAGCCACGTGTCTAGCATGCAAGTGATTAGCTTGGGAGAGGAAAGGTTGAGGGAAAGGTTGAGGACACTTGTCATTACATGGTTGTTTTTGGGTGGGTGGAGTGCATGAGGGCATGACACGTGCATGTTGGTTGGGAGTTTGCATGCATGTTCGGTTGAGAAGGTGTCGCCGGCGATAATCCGGTGGTCTGAGGCCGAACAAGAGACAGAGAGCAGCAACGCACATGGTCGATGCTAGCAGCGTGTAATGCGGGAATAGGTGAAAGGTGCCGACCTTGATCATTGCTTTACAAAGGATGTGTATATTAGGGTTTGGCCATAGGGAAGCCGAGTGCATTGAAGCTTCAGTCAGAGGCGGGGTGGCAAAGAACATCGCCCTCATACTATCATGACAACTTATCGCGTGAGCCCGGATCGGAGACAAAGCATCCTCCTCAGTCTGATCGTCGCCATAGGGGTTTTGAGGGTCTGCGAAATCGGGGTACGGCCTAATCCTAGCCGGTATGTGGGGGTAGTCATCCCATTCCTTGACATGTATTCTACACTCAGCCCAGAACCTAGCAAAATGCACCGTAACATACCTAGAGACTGCACGCGGGTCTAGTGAACGGATGGAGGCTTCAATACATGATTTGTCATACCCCACAAGATTATTGGCATTAACATGCAGAACTTCCCCGAGGGTAGTTAAGAAACGAATGATGTAGAACTCATGCCACAACGGAAGCGGGAAGCCGGTGACGATAATGTCCAGTCGGTAAGCGAATGACGGTTGACGGAAGAGATAGAGATTAGGATCCCAAGCACTTAGCATTATATCTCGGTCTATGCACCATGGCAGGAATTCTTGAACCACTCTTGCTCGGTTAAGAAAGCCGGGTAACTGTACGAGGTAAGAACCAAGTTCCCAAGGCACGAAAGGGTATAGCAAAATAGAGCCGCCGTACATATGTGCCATGCGGAGTTGTACTGCAACAATACAGTCATGCATGTGGTAGTTAGGGGACCACAAGATTATTGTGTGTGCTAGGTCGACATTAACTGCATTGAAGGCTGGAACCTCTGTAGAGAAATAAATAGCCGTTCTTTCAACTGGTGAGTTAACAGGTCTGTAAGGATATGGTTGATCCATGCTGTGAGGAAAGGTATATGGAGTAAAGGTTGGAGTTAATGCAAACAGAGGTGCTTTGAAATTAACTGTTGCTGAGGTAAATTGCCAACGGCTGAATATTGAAAGGAGACGAAGTAGGTAGCTGGTTAGGTTTGAAATGTTTTGGAAATATAAAAAGTTGTTGGTTGAGTCAAAGGAGCAGGGATATTGATTGGGCAAGAAGGTGGTGGAGAGGGAAGAGCAAGCATAAAGGAGGAGGAGGTGAGGGGTCGCCTGGGGGATCGCTTCATTCGCCAACATTTCGCCTTACTAACGGGTCTCCTATACTAACGGGTGTCATTGAACAATTCGTCTATCTTGGTTTAGGTTCAGAAGTTATGTAGCAGAAAAGTTTTCACAATATCCCTCATCCTAGCATTATATCTCCCCGATCATGCATAACTGTGGAGTTTTTTTTTTCCAAGTAGCGTGCAAAAAATGATTACCAATCTTGCATTATTTATCACAATTTCATGTTTCAATGATCATCACCGGAAGCTCAACAAGTCTATCAATCAAATATGTGCATCATACTCAGCAACTTTTTATATAAAGTAAGCCCAACAAAGTACCTTCTTTAATTAATCATAAATGACACGATCAACAAACAGTTGTAATGAAAAAGACACCGCGAAAATGAATGCAAATTTAGAATTTAAGTCATAAAACTGAATTGAAATGCAATAATACATATATATATATGAAACTGCCGGCATGTGCTTGATAGTTACCAATGAATAGTAGCAGTTTTAGCTTTGACTACCAAAAATCCAAAATTGATAAGCAATATATAGGACAAAATTAATTACTTCTTACCAACAAATATACAGTTTTTGCTATATGCTGTATTATTATTTGGATCGCAGCTCAACGATGGAGGCGTAAACTCCGTCTTTTATCCTCATCAGGGTCTCATGCCTTCCTTTCTCAACAATTTCTCCATTCTTCACTACGGCAATCATATCCGCACCTTTGATAGTAGACAACCGGTGCGCAACCACAATAGTAGTACGACATAACCCTATCCAATGCCTCCTGAACCACATGCTCTGACTCAGCATCTAGTGCACTTGTTGCTTCATCGAGTAACAAAATCTTAGGGTTTTTCAATATAGCTCTAGCTATGGCTACACGCTGCTTCTGGCCACCTGATAGTTGTATCCCTCTCTCCCCTACATATGTGTCGTACCCTTGAGGAAGACTGGAAATAAATTGGTGGGCATTGGATGCTTTGGCAACTGCAATTAGTTCTTCTTCAGTGACTTGCCCTTCTTTCCCATATGATATGTTGGCACGTATCGTGTCATCAAACAGAACCCGCTCTTGGCTAACGAGTCCCATTTGTTTTCTAAGCCAGCTAACATTGAGCCTGGTGATTTCAGTTCCATCTAGTAAGATAGTACCACTGTCAGGGTCATAGAATCGTTCAAGGAGTGCGATTACTGTTGACTTCCCACTACCGCTCTCTCCAACTAGAGCAATAGTCTGCAAAAAGGGAAGAGGCCTTACTAGATTACAAATATACTAACAGATTTATTATATATATATTTTTTAAGTTTATTAATCATAGCTTAACATTAGTCTCGATTGGAAATAAAAAAAATTGTCTTGACGAGAAGTTGTATACAGTATATAAAAACTATTTGTTTATTTTAGAGGCACATATAATAGGTGACCATAGCTGGAAATTTCCAATGTTGGGATTTTGGAGATCTTTAGTTGACACAATCTCCATAAAAGACCAGACTTTTCATACTATATATAATGTCTAGATTATAAGCAAGAGATTGTTAGATATGTACAAATGGCAGTACCTAACAATATAAGACTGCGGTATAGAGAAATGAAAGCAGAAAAAAAAACCAACATTGGAAATCACTTTGTACATATCTGACAATCACTTTTTAAAGTATGGAAATCACTTTTTATTATTACAAATAATAAAATAATTAGGGAATATATTTGGGAAATGAAAGCAGAAAAATTGTTAGACGCTCTCGTATAGCTTTTGGAATATGGTATAGTTTCTTATATGTGAAATATATAAGAAAAAGGAGATTTTTATATTTATGCAAAATATTATAAAGTAATAAAGGGAAAGAGAAAAAAAAAGTTGAACTTTCGATGTATAAATAGATTGGGAATAAAAAAAAATTCCGATCTAAAGGTTCCTTTTTGTTTAATTTCTTATTATTTTGGATTCTTTGTCATCTTGAACAATTATAAAAAAATATTGTATAGTGATATTACAGAAAGATGAAAAATGGACCCACTTACTATAAGTACGGACATAGGTCGCATCATTCATAGGTGGAGGCCACGTATAATCCAAAGTAACTGGAAAACAAAAAAAAAATCTATAAATCAAAAGAAATTTTTTCAGTTCAAAGTTTAGAGCCGAAATATTTTCGGGTCAATCTATGCATAAAACTTTCCAGATAGTCTGTCTTCCCCTCTATTATTTTATAATATTTTATATAAATAAAAAATTCTCAAGAAAAAGAGAACCAAATGAATTGATTAATTATATACTTATGTTGCATGTCCAATGACCACAGAAGATCTGGACTCTCCATTCTGTTCTTATTAGGCAATCAACGATTCAACTGGGAGTCTCCAAGACTCAAACACTACTTCGTCGTGAAGTGTCAACTATTTGGTATTTTGGTTTCTTCTCGTCAAAGTGTCAGACTGTTCGTCTGTACCGATCCCATTTTATGTTCAAAGTCAAAATTAACAAAAAAAAAACAGAGAAAAAGGATGTGTATGTGTCACACCCCGAGACAACCCGCCACGTATTTCTACGTAAGGCGTATGCACATCACATACATTATCAATAACAATTTAAATAAAGCCACATTTATATCATAAGAAAAAGAGTTTAAACAAACGATCACGGCTGACATGGCTAGTAACACAAACACTGCCATGTCAGCTCAACATATCAATTATTGAATCATGGAAGCAAAACTAAACAACATGTGGCAGTTTATCAATCTTATATCTTCCCGCTTAGTCTCACTATTAACCTTGCTCGAGTCCTTCATCTTCATTACCTGGAACCCACATAAAAGTGGAACGGGTGAGAGATCGAACTTTCTCTCAGTGCGGGATTCAGTTCCAGCCCAGAGTTTATAAAATCTTACTTAGTTCTCACAAACATGAAATAAATAAACAAATAAAATGCATATGCCTTCTCTAATGCAATGCATCCACTACTATTATATCTACTTAATCATTCTTTCATTTTCTTTCCTTATTTTCCTTGTTTCTCCGACCGCGGAACTCCCGCCCGACGCCGGAAGAAACCGCCAACCCAACCGCGGAACTCCCGCCAGACGTTGGGAGGCTGTCGTCCTAACCGCGGAACTCCCGCCAGACGCTAGGGTTAGACCCGTGACAGGACCGCTTTCGCCTACAGTCACGTTAGTGAGGGGTCCAGTCGGACACTAGACCCAATGTATACATCCCAATATGCAAGCATATCGGCCCCTGTTCAGTTTCCTTGTTCGTTCATGTCACGTACTTTTATTCAATCACAATTCATGCCATGCTCAACACATTCATGCAAGTCCATTGGTCAATGTATGAATCATATCATTTCATGCAATTTATTTATGTACTACTCAAGTCATACGAATGGTTCGAAAAACAACATGCATAATTCCAACTAATGCCATAATAATAAACAGTTGAATGACAATAGGCAAGTAAGATAGTTTTATAAAGTCTAGGAAACCCGCACCTGATAGCTGAGTGAATTCTTGATTGTTCCTTACGTCACTTAAATCTTTAACTGTCGCACCTAATAAATGAACATGCCTCTAATTAGAAATGTTTATATTCTCTTGTTCTCATTTCCTAAACTTCGTTTATACTAATTCTTATACTAACATGTTACCAATCCTAACTCCTAAAATTTAATTAGGTTATTTATAAAGTAAATTTGAAATCCCAATATGATAATATAAATTTATCATATACGAAATCATTTTATAATTAGTTTTCACAAACTTGAGACCCAACATCTAAGACGTGTATAGAAACAAATTGCATAATATATTTTCTTTACAAATTATGCTTACTAAAATTGTCATGACTTGAGTTTAGACAAATACATGATTAGAGTTATAAAATACAAGATTAACTATAATAGTATACATAGTAATCGGATTTTTAATATTAACTAAAGAAAATACTTTATTAATGAGAAAAACTTCTAGATTTTATATACTTAAATATAATTAAAGAATGTTTACTAATAACTTTTAAATTTTCAGATTATAATACAACTATAATTAAAATATGAAAACTTAGATTTTTGGTAAGGTTTTCTTTAAAGAACGAAATTGATTCTAACCATTAAGATCTAATTGTCACCTCCTAATCTATTCAACTTATGTAAACAAAATAACAGAAATTTTGAAGTACCTTAATGAAGAATTTTCAAAACAAAAGAGGAGGATTTCGGGGACTTCGTTGGTGGCTTCAAAGAAATGAGAAGAGAGAGTGTGGTCTGGCAATGATTGAAAAGATCTCTTTGATTTTAGCATTGGTCCATTGTTTAATTTATTTTAAATTAAACTATAGAGAGGTGGAATGGTTTTGAGACAAAACAGAGGCGGCAGTAAAAATAAAAGGATGGTAATTTAGGGTTCGGGTTTTAAAAGAAAATAAAAGGGAAAGCGGGTGTGCGTGCAGGAGACGTGATTTGGGGAGCATAGGGACGCGTCTCATTAATTTTTCTTCATAATTTACAATTAAAGTAACTGTAGAAAATTGATTGGACAAATCCAAGCTTTAGGAATAAAATAGAAATGGTAATTTTATTATTTCATTCTACTTCTAAAATAAATTATATTATTCAGAATTTATTTATTTTTTTCAATGACATACTAGTAGTGTATAAATAAGATATGTTACCAAAATAACAAAAAAAACATATAAATTTTATTATATTATGAAATATCTTGTAAGTATAAATAATAATTACTCAATTTGCAAGGCGTTACATTCTCATCCCCTTAAAAAAAAATTTGTCCTCAAAATTCAAGTATTAAATTGTATTTATTTTTATTAACTATGACTAAGTACTACATTCCTCCCCTCTTCAAAAAGGAATTTTGTCCTCAAAATTCAAATATAAAATAATAAATATTTTCACTACGCTTCCGCTGCGCCACTCTAATTTTTTTTTGAAAAAAGGCATATGAGCCCGTTTCATATATGAAACATAATGGTAACTTACAAGACCATAGTATCAATTCCCAAGTATTAGAAATTAACCACAAAAGCTAACAAAGAGCAAAAGACAAATGCCCTTCGTTTTAAAGTCCACCAAAACACTGTGATAGAAAATAACACGTAATCTAAGTCACCTATCAAAATGGGGCTAAAGTAAACTACGCCTATACTCGGACGGGTGCAAAAAGGAGAAGCATGCGTCATATCATCAGTCTACTGGCGAGCCAGCATCCCCTCCTATACTAGCCTGTGCTATCCCCGGCTGGTACACCACCATTTGCATGTCATTGGGATCCCACACGCTCAAAGGAATAGCGTCTAACTCGTCTGGCAACCACTGAGCTGCTGCCATCTTGATTTTCTTGTCCATATGGCCTGTCCAATATTCAAACACAGAAATAATGAGCAATATGATAGAACGTGTTGTTTTACAAGGTGAATTTTGAAAAATAACCGAGTTCCTATATTTCCACAAAGTCCAACAGACAGCACTGAATATCACTAAGAAGGCAATTTGCTGCTCTTTGGATAATGTACCTGCAAAATCAAAAATATGAGAGCAAGTGTGCCATTGGGAGTATATTGGTTGACAATTACCTAACCAAAACCAGATTTGCTGAGCTACTGTACAATTAAGAAAAAGATGGTTCACCGATTCTTTTTTAGTGCAAAATTGACATTGTAAATCACCAACCCAACCTTTCTTATGTAAATTGGTTTTAGTTAATATTCTATTATGCATGACTAACCACATGAAAATCCTAATTTTTGGTGGAAGAGGTAGTTCCCACCAAATAGCAAATCTATTTTTACTTATGCCCCTAAAATTAATGAGGTGGTATAAAGATTTGACCGAAAACAATCCTGAAGGTTCCCATCTCCAAGCAATTTTGTCTATATAGTGTGTAAAACTACAAGAGCTAATGAGACTTAAAATCTGGTGCCATTCTACAAGTAATATGCCACTTAAAGTTCGTCTAAAATGCACGCGCCACTCTAATTAAACTCCTGCTGGTGGAATTCTGGTGTTGTTACTCATTTTAATTGTCCTTGGCCTCATGTTTCTTCCATCCGGCCTTCACTCGGAATTATGTTGCTTTGAAGAGGCTTGTATGGGCATTCTCTAGCAAAATGTCCCGATTTGAGACATGTGTGGCACAAGCCATTGGCGTAGCTGCATTGCTTTTTCAAGTGCGGTTTATGGCAATGGTTGCACCAAGGTTTCTCGTTGGGGCGGAAGTTGGTCCTCGAGTCCATGTTACTATCCCGAATTGGAGTTGACCTTGGAGTATCCTCCATCCTTGGTCTAATATTTCTAACACCGCTTAGTTGACTGAAGTGTGTCTCATAGGAATCTGCTGTAGTAGCTCGTAGCATAAGGTCAGGCAACTTGTCTATTCCTGGTATGTCAATCAGTTGAGCGAGGCGAGGGTTTAACCCCTCGAGGTATTGTTGTCTTAGTCGAAATTCATCCTTAATAATGTCTGGCGCATACCTCATTAAGTTGAGAAACTTGGAATTGTACTCAGTAACCAGACTACTTCCTTGCGTAAGGTTAGTGAATCGTTGTCTAAGTACTTCTCGTGACATCACGTCCATGTACCTCCTTTCGAATTGGTTTTCAAATTCGACCCAACTTGTGGGTTCTGCGGTCTCGTCCAACCTCCGCCTCACCTCTTTCCACCAAAACCGTGCATGGCCGTCGAGCAGTTGTGCGACCAATTCTACCTTGTATTCATCTGGTGCCCTTAGGATTTGAAGCTTGTCCTTGACGTTGGCCAGCCAGTTTTCTGCAGCTAAGAAATCGCTTGTGCCGTCAAATGTTGGTGGGCGTAGTGAAGTGAACGAGCGGTGCACCTCAAAAAAAGGATCCACTTCTCGAGGCCTCCTTTGCTCGATCTCCACAACAACTCGAGCTACTCTTTCTAGGCCTTGTAGAAGTGCCTCTACTTGGTTTGCCTCGTTTTGTGATTCGATAGTAGGCGGAACTAGGTTGCCATCATTGGTAGGTCCGATTCCGTTGGTGCGTCGTCCTTTTGCCATTACTATTGGTCATAAAATAAAACTACCCTTTTATATGGAGATATATTGATTAGGAAAATGATTTAATTCATTGTAAAAAAAAAAAAAAAAAATTATTATACTAATAACTTGTGTACATAGTGGTACATAGTGGTTAGCTGACAATTTTCGAAGAAATACTGCAATTAGAGTTGAGACGGTTGTCTGTTGGGCAAGTTGTCAGAACTGTCAGATAAGTTCTCACGAAAATCAGGGGTCACGAGTGACACTCTTTAAATTATGATTTTCCTAAGCAGGACATTTCCTTGACATTGTGGTACCGCAGTAGTTCTTACTGAGACATACTGTAAATTTATTGTAGTTACACTACTTTGATTCTAAAGACATAATTTTTATTTTCTAGAAAATTTGAACTACCAAAGTCTGAAATTCTATTTGTTCGGTAATGAACTTGATATGTTTTATTCCCTCCCTTTGATGATCAAGCAATTGATCAGGAATTATGCATTTATTGTGCCTCATGAAGAAAGATGAGAATAAATATATATATATATATATAGTATACTAATTAATTAATAGCTATGACGGAAATTATTTATTTCTCTTATTATATTCGGGGACCAAAGAGGAAAGTATCTTGGCCAGGATTAAAAAAATTAATTAAATTCCTTATATGATTGATAAATTATACTCTTAAGTTGTATACCTCAATTATAACGTTGTCCATTCAATTGTAACAAATTTAAATCTGAAAATTTGACCGAAATAGTCAAGTTTCTTTATTTTAATATTAGTAAACTAATTTTCGTGTTGCCATATCATTAAAACGATATTTAGTGGAATACTAAGAAATTTCGACACAGGAATTTCAAAACTTTAATTAATAATCAAATCCGGAATTACGATTTTTGGGTATTAAATTAAAATATAATTTCGGACAGATATTCTTATGCTTGACATTCTAAAGACAAAACCTTAACACGTATCTCTGATTAAACTGCATTATCTGAATCCTTAAACGAAATGGTCTACTTAAAGTCTTATTAAAATGTATTATCTAAAATCTAAAGAAAGGCCTTAACACTCACTTAGCGGGAAATTATTGATATTGTATGTGCTGGCTCTGATACCAACTTAGTTGTCACACCCCGGGACAACCCGCCACGTATTGCTACGTAAGGCGTATGCACATCACATACATTATCAATAACAATTTAAATAAAGCCACATTTATATCATAAGAAAAAGAGTTTAAACAAACGATCACGGCTGACATGGCTAGTAACACAAACACTGCCATGTCAGCTCAACATATCAATTATTGAATCATGGAAGCAAAACTAAACAACATGTGGCAGTTTATCAATCTTATATCTTCCCGCTTAGTCTCACTTTTATCCTTGCTCGAATCCTTCCTCTTCGTTACCTGGAACCCACATAAAAGTGGAACGGGTGAGAGATCGAACCTTCTCTCAGTGCGGGATTTAGTTCCAGCCCAGAGTTTATAAAACCTTTACATAATTCTCACAAATATGATAAGAAATAAAATGCATATGTATTCCCTAATGCAATGCATCCACTACTATTATATCTACTTAATCATTCTTTCATTTTCTTTCCTTATTTTTTTCTTGTTTCTCCGACCACAGAACTCCTGCTTGACACCGGAAGAAACTGCCAACCCAACCGCGAAACTCCCGCCTGACGTTGAAAGGATGTCGCCCTAACCGCGGAACTCCCGCCAGACGCTAGGGTTAGACCCGTGACAGGACCGCTTTCGCCTACAGTCACGTTAACGAGGGGTCCAGTCGAACACTAGACCCAATGTATACATCCCAATATGCAAGCATATCGGCCCCTGTTCAGTTTCCTTGTTCGTTCATGTCACGTACTTTTATTCAATCACAATTCATGCCATGCTCAACACATTCATGCAAGTACATTGGTCAATGTATGAATCATATCATTTCATGCAATTTATTTATGTACTACTCAAGTCATACGAATGGTTCGAAAAACAACATGCATAATTCCAACTAATGCCATAATAATAAACAGTTGAATGACAATAGGCAAGTAAGATAGTTTTATAAAGTCTAGGAAACCCGCACCTGATAGCTGAGTGAATTCTTGATTGTTCCTTACGTCACTTAAATCTTTAACTGTCGCACCTAATAAATGAACATGCCTCTAATTAGAAATGTTTATATTCTCTTGTTCTCATTTCCTAAACTTCGTTTATACTAATTCTTATACTAACATGTTACCAATCCTAACTCCTAAAATTTAATTAGGTTATTTATAAAGTAAATTTGAAATCCCAATATGATAATATAAATTTATCATATACGAAATCATTTTATAATTAGTTTTCACAAACTTGAGACCCAACATCTAAGACGTGTATAGAAACAAATTGCATAATATATTTTCTTTACAAATTATGCTTACTAAAATTGTCATGACTTGAGTTTAGACAAATACATGATTAGAGTTATAAAATACAAGATTAACTATAATAGTATACATAGTAATCGGATTTTTAATATTAACTAAAGAAAATACTTTATTAATGAGAAAAACTTCTAGATTTTATATACTTAAATATAATTAAAGAATGTTTACTAATAACTTTTAAATTTTCAGATTATAATACAACTATAATTAAAATATGAAAACTTAGATTTTTGGTAAGGTTTTCGTTAAAGGAAATTGATTCTAACCATTAAGATCTAATTGTCACCTCCTAATCTATTCAACTTATGCAAACAAAATAACAGAAATTTTGAAGTACCTTAATGAAGAATTTTCAAAACAAAAGAGGAGGATTTCAGGGACTTCGTTGGTGGCTGCAAAGAAATAAGAAGAGAGAGTGTGGTCTGGCAATGATTGAAAATATCTCTTTGATTTTAGCATTGTTCCATTGTTTAATTTATTTTAAATTAAACTATAGAGAGGTGGAATGGTTTTGAGACAAAACAGAGAAGGCGGCAGGAAAAATAAAAGGAGGGTAATTTAGGGTTTGGGTTTTAAAAGAAAATAAAAGGGAAAGCGGGGTGTGCGTACAGGAGACGTGATTTGGGGAGCATGGGGACGCGTCTCATTAATTTTTCTTCATAATTTACAATTAAAGTAACTATAGAAAATTGATTGGACAAATCCAAGCTTTAGGAATAAAATAGAAATGGTAATTTTTATTATTTCATTCTACTTCTAAAATAAATTATATTATTTAGAATTTATTTATTTTTTTCAATGACATACTAGTAGTGTATAAATAAGATATGTTACCAAAATTACAAAAAAAACATATAAATTTTATTATATTATGAAATATCTTGTAAGTATAAATATAATTACTCAATTTGCAAGGCGTTACAGTATGTGTACCCTTCAAAACTGAAAAATATCATAATCATCCCTCTACTCTTACCGAACTTTTCAAATTTTATTTTTATATTCATCGGAATGGTTTATATATATTTTGCACTATCAAAATTTAAAAAAACACCTAACAAATACATGTTATAATCAAGGACGTCTTGACAGAGATAGTTAATTCAATGAGGTAACTTGGGGCAATTTGACATAAAAGTTTGCAATTTGGGGTGTGTTTGCAAAACTTCAAAAAAGAAAAAAAAGAAAAAGGAACAGCTTACTTTTCAGAAATCATCTATCAGATTATATTGAAATGATTGATTTATAAATCTCTCTGTTTTCGAAGTTAAAGCTGGACAAGCACATGAGAAATTGAGAAAATGAGTAATAAATTATTAATTAAAAAAATATACGAGTTACAGAAATAGTATTTTAGTTAATTATTTTTGTAGAATGTCAAAATCATGTATGTCAATGCAGAAAAAGTCATCATGATCAATTGAATATAATAGAACTCAATCAAGTAAATTTATCATTAATTATTTAACTTGTTTTCTTTGTGCCCCCCACTTTTTTTTCATTTTCAGAAATATTAATATATTGTCAATTTTTCTTTAATTAGGGTGTTCTTAAGTATTTCATAAACTATAATTTATTAAATATAATTCTATATATCAACCAAATTCAAATGACCTAAATAATTTTGTTTGTACATTATTTTTTCTTTCTAATATAACTTCAACAAATTTGATACAAGTGGCCATGAATTAAAGTGGGACGCCATACCATACCAAGCCCTTCTAAAAAGAAAACTTAAAGTGGGACGCCGTACCATCTAGAAAATAAAAAAAGTAAAAAATAAAACAAAATAAGTGGGACGCCACACTGTAGCAATTTTTTTTTTTTAGATTTACGGTTTGAATTTATATGATGTTGTGTTATTTTATATTATTATTATACTATGTGATGTTTATGTATTTCAGACTAGTTATGTTAGGTTATGTTATGCTATGCTATGGTCATGTACTTTGAACTTGTTATGTTATTTTTACATAATTCAGATTTTTTATGTTATGCTTGCAACTAATTCAAATCACTTGTTATGTGATGGTATTTTTTTAAGTGATGTTATGTTATGTTCAAATTCACGAGGCAACAACTGATTTTAGTTTATATAATTTTAGAATTATATGTTTGCAGCTCTCATTTATCTTTTTATTTATTCTTCTTGAATATAATTAACTAGATAATTTAATTAATTAGATGAGTATAACTAGGGTGTTCTTAAGTTCACCAAGTCCTTTGTCAACTCAGCTCTAAAACCTATCGGATTGACTTCAAACTGTTAGTGTTGTGATCTAGACGTCAATCATAGGATGATTGTATTATATGTTTTATTCATATAATTGGATGATTTACATCATTTTGTTTCTATTGATCACATAATATAACCTAACATAGTATAGAATAACATAATATACTAGTTGAAATACATGAACATTACATAGCATAATATAACATAACACAGCATCACTTAAATTCAAACCATAAATCTAAAATAAAAATTGCTACAGTGGGACGCCATACCATATATTTGTCATCCCATTTTTGGAATTCCCCATGTCTTTTCTCATTTTTAATTTTTTTATTATTTCTATTTATCATGAATAAAAATTTACAAGTAAGGAAAATTGAAAAAAAAAAAAAACCAACTCAATATGTGTTAGTACTTAGTAATATTGCCTCACTGTAAATAGGATTTTGGTCTACTAAATCTTAGCAGCTCAACAGACGGTTCATATTATTTCAATTTTTAACTAAAAATTAATTTTGAAAAAGGAATTTATACCGGGGATGCTTTGACGTCAGAGGCAGAACTAAATTTTTTGTGATATATTGGAGCGCTGAATAAGTTAACATAATTCTATTTTTTTTTAAAGGTTATACATTGCTGAATAAGTTAATATAATTTTTTTTAAAGTTTAAAATTTATAAGTACTTACAAAAAATATTAAATATAAAAGAAAAAATTACTAATTTTTAATTTATAGAGGTGGCTTGGCCACCTCAGTTCTGTGTGTACTCTATGAGATCTTTTGAACATAAATCTGCAAGCAAACTTCCGCGTTCGATCCGTATCGGATGGATTAGATTGTATATCATAGTCATCATTTGAACTATTTTCCAATAGAGAAAAAAAAATGGACTTGTTGCATGAACGCTTGCCTTTAGTTTTAAATTAATACAAAAGATACATGAAAACATAAAGTTGGTGATGAGACCCAACGCAGATGTATGAGTTACCAAATTCATTTTCATACAAAAGATGTGATTTTGCCTTCATGAAATTTATATATATGTGTGTAATACTGCCAATCTATAAGCTAATTTTTTTTTAATTATTGTCCATCAGAAAAATATGCTTTTTATTAATTTCTTTGGTATTATGTAATGAAAGATCAGAGCATCTTTTAATGTTTTGCAATTGGAGATCAGAGAAAATCAAGAAAATATATTACAAACAACATCTCATTACAAAGGTTAGGAAACATCATAGAAAGTTGCACACATAAATTTCAAATCATAATTGTGAGTTCTACAAATATGGCACACATAATATTGTTCTCATAATTCAAAAGCGTAGTTTCTCATATATTTGCTTTGGTTGTTTTTGTTAAAAGTGACACCTGACTAATTCCCAAGTACGAAACTAAATGTCCTTGGTATGTCTTGTAGTTGAAAGTTATGTTATGACTACATAACTATGATGAGTTTTATTCTATAATTATTTACAATTCTGAAAAAAATTACTTTTCTTTATGTGAGAGATATAGGTTTGGAAAATAGATGCCTTTTAAGTAATTCTTCTCTTTTATCTACGTGAAAAGTTTTTGTTTATATTTTGTTGAACGGAAATTCACCTTCCAATTCTCAATAAGAAATAAATAAAAACAAAACATATTTGTGCACTCTTGCAAAAAAAAAAAAATTATGCGTTAGACGTGCAACATCTCGATCGATACATTCAATTCATATGCCATCTTTTTCAAAATTTATTTGTTTTATTTTTTTGGCCTCTCTTTCTTCTTAATAAATGTAAATGTATGCAGGAGAAGATATAGCGTATTTCTGAAATGGAAAATAGACAGTTTCGGTGAGCATAAACGAATTGGTTAAAGGTTTGCATATGTTCAAAGTCACATACTACTCACTGTTGTTATAACTGTTCTGACCTCATCCAATCAACAGCTTTCGAGGTCAGTGACCACAAATGAATCATCAATTTCTACCCTGTTACTACAAAAAGCATATTTATATTGTGCAACTTAGCAAAGGTATAGGCACGAGGACAAATAGCCAGTTCAAGCAGCTCATGCTGCCCCTCTTTCGGGAGGCGTTTACATGGAGAATACCTTACGATCTTGATAGACTTCTTAAAAGCAGAGAAGGGGCAGATGTTATATTTGATGTCAAGGAAAAATTATTTTTGGCTCATAAGCGTATATTGGTTGCGATATCACTATAGAAGTGCGTAATATTTTTCATGAGTGTATATTGGATATAAGAATTGAATTTTAATTTATATT
Organism: Carex littledalei; assembly: GCA_011114355.1. Classification (NCBI taxonomy): domain Eukaryota; kingdom Viridiplantae; phylum Streptophyta; class Magnoliopsida; order Poales; family Cyperaceae; genus Carex; species Carex littledalei. Next base: position 12,042,636 of record CM022080.1, on the reverse strand, counting down.
AAGAAGGAGATTTTAAATTCTAATTTATATTAAGAGAACATGCATAACTCCAATTAATTTGTACATAAATCAAAATTTCAGGATGCAATTATTAGCGGCGTCGCAATTAAAAGATCTAAATTTGATAAATTAAAATGTCGTGAAACAAATTAATCGAATAAATTCGCGAAACACAATCCAACTTTTTCTTTTTTTCTTTTTTTTTTCTAGAACTTCTTGTGCGGAGTTTATTTAATTCTTTGAATACTTCTGCAAAAAATAAAAATAAAACATAATGACATAACAATTAGTCGTTTCTTTTGCATTTTGTTTTATATAAATAACGTATGTATAAATTCGATCTGCTAGCTAAAAAGTTTTTGTCCTTTCCGATTTATAAAAAATGTTGGAGCATCATACTGTATCTGAGACCTCAAATTAAACTAATGATTTTCGGTTGAAGTATCTTAAAATATAGAGAGAAAAGCAAAATTGAACTATCGAAAAAATTTATTATTTATTTATCATAGACATATCTTTTATCTAAAGTGGTGTTGGATTTTGGCCGAAATTTTTATTCATGATAAATAGAAATAAAAAAAAATGAGAAAAGACATGGGGAAATTCCAAAAATGAGAAGACAGAAGTATGGTATCTCCGCCAAACAAAAAAAAAAAAAAAATTAAGTGGGACGTCATACAGTATGGCGTCCCACTGTAGCAATTTTTTTTTTTAGATTTATGGTTTGAATTTTTGTGATGTTGTGTTATGTTATATTATGCTATGCGATGTTCATGTATTTCATACTAGTTATGTTAGGTTATATATGTTATGATATGCTATAGTTATGTACTTTGAACTTGTTATATTATTTTTATGTAATTCAGATTAATTGTTATGTGATGGTATTTTGCTAAGTGGTGTTATATTATGTTCAAATCCACGAGGCAACAACTGATTTTAATTTGTATAAGCTTTTAGAATTATATGTTTGTAGCTCCCATTTATCTTTTCATTTATTCTTCTTGAATATAATTAACTAGATAGTTTAATTAATTAGATGAGTAGAACTAGGGTGTTCTTAAGTTCACAAAGTCTATTAGTATTGTGATCTAAACGCTAATCATAGGATGATTGTATTATAAGTTTTGTTTATGTAAATGGATGGTATGGCGTCCCACTTTAATTTTTTTTTTTTTTTTTTTGTGGAGGCTGGATATGGTATGGCGTCCCGCAGCCATATCATAGATCTACCTTCTCATTTTTGAAATTTCCCTGTCTTTTCTCATTTTTAATATGATTTCTTTCTATTTATCATAAATAAAAATTTCTGCAAGAGATAAGCCCTCAGATTTCATTAAACTGCTATACGCGAAGTGTCATATTTACAAGTAAATGAATTTTTTTTGTTTTTTCAATATTTTTGAATAAAATAAAATGAAAATTATACAAATTATATATACAAATAAAAAAATAAAAAAAAATTTAAACTTAATGATATAGGAGACCAAAAAACAGAGATTGGCAAAATATTCCAAAGCTGCAGTATTTCAGTACTGTGTCATGTCTCATGTTTCTCATGTTGTTGATTGCAATTCCGGCCCCAGTCTCGTTCCATTGCCTGTAATCTGTACAATATACATCCACCAAGGTTTAACAACACATACCCATCTCCACATAATCTTTCTCAAAAGCGCTATGTTAAAAATGTGCATATCTTGTTTTCATAGTCCTCCATCTCTTTTTGTTATAGTGACAAGCTTCCATGACGCCAAACTAATATATCTTTTTATTTTGATCTTGCTCTTTGTATCAAGAATAGAATGGACTCCTCCATTTCTACAACAAATGGAGAGCCTCTGCAACAGCCCTTCAACAATAGCAACAGCTGAAGATTCCTTATGTCTCCTCCAGCGCATTCTATTAACTTCCAGCATATTCTATTAATTCACTTTTACCATGCTTAAGTTACATAAGTAATTAGTAAATTGTAATTAGGGTTTCCTTCTATGCTTTAGATTGTTTTCTATATATAGTTAGCGCTGTAATCGTTTTGAATCAATGAGAATAAAATACAAAAATATCTTTCTTCTATAAACCTTCATACTTTGTCATGTAAACCGGCATTGATGAGCGTCAGCCTTCCTCCGATCGAAAGAATGGACGCCTTCCAAGTGGTTAACTTTTTTACAAATTTTTGTATTAGAGGTCGATAACTCTCCCTTGCTAACTTTTTGTTTGAAAACGGCATCCCAAGTAGGTAATTGGGTTGGTGTTTTAAAGGTTCACATTTGGTAATTAAGTTGAAAATGTAGACTATGTGGCAATTGTTTTTATTTAGAGACAGTATAAGAGAGGGTTATAAATTTCACATGGTTCTTTGCTCAACCGCGCGCTTTAAGAAAAGTTAGATTGAGCGGATAAAATGTTGGATCATAGAATTCAACGTTGGAATAATATGTAATATAATTATGAATTGTATACTGTCATATAATTGACAAATTAAAGTGATCAATTCAGATTAAGAACTGTTTGGTAGTATATGTATTTATTAGAGTGTGGTCCGTAAATGTGTAGATCAAAATTAAACAACTTTTAATTATTGGAGTTGCAAATATAGCATATACGACAGTTTTTGGCAAACTAATATTGGATTGGCTAATTAATAATGTCAGATCCAATATTAGATCGACTGCACATCTTATATAAAGGCAGATTGGTCCCCAAGACCTAGGGTATCAAAATCAGAAATCAAATTCAGATTTTGTCTTCTTTTTTATTTCTCCATCTAAGAGAGAGAGAGAGAGAGAGAGAGAGATTTCTTAAGGAAATAAGGAAAAGAGTTTCAATTGGCAACCTTAGAGTCTTGGAAGAGCTACTCCCGCACACATCAAGGATGAATTTGTGCTATTAAAGTCGTATCCCAAGCTCACAGGGACATTGAAGATTTTCTTAGGGTTAAGAAGGTTTTACCATGGTAACATCCATGGATTCAGGTATATTTCGCACTTAAAAAATTTATGTTTTGGGTTTAGGCGCATAGATCGATCTTAGGTCAGATAGGGACTGTTTCTCTTCTCTGGAGTGTAATTTTTTTATTCCAACAAGTGCTATCAGAGCCTCTTATGCCATAGAGTAGGTTTTCTAAGATCTAAAGAGAATTAGGATAAGTTGTTCAATTTTGGTTCAACTTTTTCTTGAAAATTGAAGTCTTGGAGGCACAAATTTGAAAGGTTTTCTTTTAGGTTGAAACTATTCTCAAAATTGCCCAATTTGGGTCATTAAGTCAGGTTTGAATTTGCTTGAGATTTCCTCTTTTGAATCGCAAAATCTGACATCTATAATAGTGCATTTCCGTAAAGGTGTGCAATTATGGTCAGCTAGGTTATTTTTGGAATGAGAACATTTTTATAGCCAATTTTATCTGACAAGTAATTAAGTGCTTCCAGAAACTCTCTAGATCATGGTTAGCTACAACATATCAAATACAGTTTGTAAAGTTCATTTTGGCTAATTAAATTAAGATTTAGCCAAAATAGAAACTACCACGTTTTTCTGAAAGCTGTTGCGTAGTGTTTCTTACTTTGACAATAATTTCCTCATACAACGTCCGTTTTGAGTACGTGATTCAAATTGGGTTGGAAAGTTAAAAGAAAGATCTAGAATTTTTCCTTCTTGATGAAATCTTAATTCGAAAGAAATCAGAGTAAAAAATGTGGTAGAAAGTGACGGTTAATTTTGGAAACATAATTAATTTTCCTTATTTAATTTGCCTTATATATTCTCTCCCTAATATTTTTGGGTAGGATTTTTTTTTAAAACTGTAGTTGTTATGATGTATAGTTATGTTATTCAATTTGTATTAGTTTAAGGCATAGTTTTAAGTTCTATAAAGGAATTAAAGATATATATATGCTTTGAATTTGAGTTGATTAAGTCCTAATGTCACCAAAGTGGCCTCTTTTGATGAGATTAATTTGAGTTCATTGTATAACAAGTTTTGTGTGCATGCAATGAGTGCAAGTATTAATCGGTCCAAAGGAAGGTTAATGCTTGTTAAAGTTGTATGTTCATGGTTGTGGTAATAAGTATAGTGATGATTATTTGGTATTACATGTAATTAATTTAGTCGGCCCAAAGGAAGTCTAATTGATTGATATGTTATTAAATCATCAATACTTTGATTACTACGCCAAAGTATCATAAGAAGTTAATGTTTTTGTCCAAAGACAATCATTAATGGAAAATGATGCTTTGATGAAGATGGTTTCATAGCTCATCAAATGTGGATTTGAGAGGATCTATTAAGATATGTTGCGATACTACAAATAAAATAATTTCTAAGAAAAGTTTTGTCTAGGAAAGTCGAAATTTGAAGTGTGTCCCTAGTGGTCCTTGACTTTTCTAGAAACTTACCTGGTTGTGATTTCGTGTGTATAGTTACAACAAAATGAAATCGTCTCATCCATGTTGGGCTTGTTTAGTCTTTATTTGAATTAAAGATATGAACTTTGTTTGTAAATCGTGTTCTTTTGTGTTTTTTGTTCACTATATTAAGCTAGCATTGCTACGGGCCTCAACAACATTCCTATGTTGAATGGTTCCAACTTCAAATCGTGGCAAGAGAACTTGATGATAGTTCTTGGTGTCATGGATCTGGACCTTGCATTTAGGGTTGTTGCTCCCACTATTAATGACAAAAGTACCTGTGATGAGAAAAAGGAGAAAGACAAGTGGGAGCGGTCAAATCGCATGTGTCTTATGATAATGAAGATGTCCATACCAGAGGCATTTCGAGGCGCCATTTCGGATAAGATCGAAACCGCTAAAGAATTTTTGGAGGAAATTGAGAAGAAGTTTGTTAGAAATGAAAAGGAATTTTTGAAGGATATTGAGAAGAGGTATGTTAAAAATGAAAAGTATGAAATTAATACACTTCTAGCAAATCTTGTTTCAATGAAATATGAAGGAACGGGAAATATTAGAGAGTATATCATGGAGATGTATAATGTTGCTTCAAAGCTAAGGGCACTCAAACTCGAGATCTCTGAAGATCTCTTAGTGAACTTGGCCTTGATCTCCCTTCCGACACACTTTGGACAGTTTAAGGTGAGCTATAATTGTCAGATAGAGACTTGGTCTCTCAATGAGCTCATCTCACATTGTGTGCAAGAAGAGGAAAGATTGAAGCAAGATCAAACACTAAGTGTCCATGTTTCTTCCACCTCCAAGAATAACACTACTAAGAAGCAGAAGAGATCTCAAACACCGAAGAATAATAAGGAAGCTGCAGAGAGAACCCAAAAGAAACCGGAAAAGGGCAAGAAAATTGCGGATGCGGAAGGTACCGGTTGCTTCTTTTGTGGTGCGGTAGGACACAGGAAGAAACATTGTCAAAATTATCATGCATGGCGTGTCAAAAAAGGTATGTTTCACAACTTGGTTTGTTCAGAGGTTAATTTAACTTTTGCATCAAGATACACTTGGTGGATAAATTCAGGTGTAACAACTCACATTAGTGTATCTTTGTAGGGCTACCTAAATTATCGGAAGCCAAGTGATGATGAAAGATTTATCTATGTGCACGATGGTAATAAAGTTGAAGTGGAGGCTATTGGAACATTTAGATTACTTTTAAAGACTGGATTTTATTTGAATTTATATGAAACATTTGTAGTATCGTAGTTTAGGCAGAACTTAATTTTCATTTCTTCTTTAGATAAGTATATATATGATTTTACTTGTAATTTGGGAATATAAACTTTTAATTGTTTCATGATTCAAAATAATTTGGTTCTGATTTTCTCAAGTTGTGGTTCGTAGATAGAATCCAATGTTGGGGTAATATGTAATATAATTTTGAATTGTATATTGTCCTATAATCGATCAATTAAAGTGATCAATTAAAATTAAGAGTTGTTTGGTAATATATGTATTTATTAGGATGTGGTTCGTAAATGTGTAGACTAAAATTTGGTAAGCTCTAATTAGTAATGGACTAATTGTGGGAGTTGCAAATATAGAATACATGACTGTTTTCGGCAATTTAATATTGGATTGGTTAATAATGTCAGATTTAATATTAGATCGACTGTCACACCTTAATTATATAAAGGCCAATTGGCCCCCAAGACGTAGGGTATCAAAATCACAAATCAAATTCATACTTTTGTCTATTTTCTTATTTCTCCATCTAAGTAAGAGAGAGAGAGAGAGAGTAGCTTCTCGATTGCTAACTGACAGGATCATGGATGATGGAAGACTATGGAAGAAATTCTGTAATGCTGGTAAAAGGTTGTTTGATGGGCACAAACTTATTGTCAGACCCTGATTAGTGCAATTAGGATGTTCGATGTTGTCTCAGATTGTCAGATTAGATTGATAGCATTTAAATTGTATGTTTTTTTGCTAGGATGATTCTAGTAGCTGTGAGTCCAGTGCATATATATGTTTAGGTCAGTACTCAGTAGGAGATGATCACCAATCACTGGACTATGATTATGTATGATGTTTCTTATTTTGATTTTAATACAATTAGTTGGCAGCTGCTGTCAATATTTTTTTTTTAAGAAAAGAGAGATCTTAAGGAAATAAAAAAATGACTCTCGATTGACAATTTTAGAGTCTTGGAAGACCTACTCCTGTGCACATCAAGGAAGAATTTGTGCCATTAAAATCGTGTTCACAGCTCACAGAGACGTTGGATGTTTTCTTAGGATTAAGAAAGTTTTACCATAGTAACATCTATGGATTCAGATATATTCCGCACTTAAAGATTTATATTTTTGGTTCACTTTGACATAAATCGATCTTAGGTTAGATAATGACTGTTTCTCTTTCCAGAGGTGTAATTTTCTGACTCCAACATCAAATTACAATGGAATTTACATTTTATTTTAAGATTTGTGTCATCAAATCATGCTTAATTTAACTGAATGTCGGTGATGTGGACTCTATTTTTATTACTATTTCTTTTGTGATATATGCGGACTCTATATTATTAATTGTATCAGAAAAAAAATGCTAGTTACACTGGTCTCATCATAAATTCAAAACCAAGGTACCTGAAAATTCTTTTGGGCGATGAGTCTTTATCAGACCCACTGAGAGATTCAAATATGCATCGTAAATATCAGATTCATCATTCATACTAATTTTTATAAGAAATTTTTGGAGGTCTAGCCATGATAGTCATACTTGGTTTTGGATGGTGTCAACTGTATTTTGTACTAACTGAAATAAACTTTATTGTACAAACGGTAACAAATATGTCAGAATAATTATTATGAACAGTAAACTGAACACTGACACCGTAGTAAATAGTAAATGCAAGGACTAAAAGTACATTCTTTTTTTTTTTAAAGGTAAATTAATTAAAGAGTTTATTATTACAATAAATTAAAGTATCAAACAGCAGGCATCTCCTTAAAGATAAAACATACACGACTGTATAAATAGAAACCTGAAGAAACATGTACACACACACAAATTATCAATATCATTGGTTATCCAAAATAAATTAATTAACAAGATATTTCAAAAGCCTTCACCTCAGGCTTCTTCACCTCTTCCTTAGGCACAGTCACAGTAAGCACCCCATTCTCCATGGAAGCTTTTGACTTGGTCAACCTTCGCATTCTCAGGCAACCTGAACCGCCTCAAGTTCTTGCCACTTCTGCAACATGGTGGCGTCTCTCATTTTTCTCTTCCTTCTCTCTGCTACGCTCTCCGTTTATTTTCAGCACATTGCCTTCCTCCATTTCGAGCTTCACCTCCTCCTTCTTTACACCCGGTAGGTCGGCTTTGAACACATGCGCTTCGGGCGTCTCCTTCCAATCAACGCATGTATGGGCTAAAGATGTCTCGTTGAATGGGGCAATGGCTGAGGAATTAAAGAGAGGGCACCGCTGCAATGCATCCCAGAGGTCAACTGAAAAAGGATCGAAAGTGTTGCTCCTAACAATCAACATTTTAGGTTTAATTGTTGCAACTAGTAAAGAAGACTATGAATTAAGTTGTGTTTTCTCTAGGCTTACTTGGAATTTCTCTGGATAATAGTGAATTTGTGATGCTCTCTCTGTACAACTTGGTTGCTATATATATAGCATGGTTAATTTGTTTAATTGTCGGGAGCTCTCCAGAGGTAAAGTGTATAGTTTCCTGACAAGTGTGGGAGCTGCTAGAGAGTCTAAGTATGTGCCTCCCCCCTAACAAATTCAATCTTGAATTTGCTTGAAAGGACTAAACTCTTCTTTGTTTACTTTCATTGTTTATTGTTTTGAACACTGAAATGAAATGGATCGAGGTGTTGGCCTGTTTGTTACCCAGGCCCACGATCTATGGGGCTACAAATTCAGTAAAGTTAATCGTGACACGGCCTCAAATTTGTCATAGGACAGCACCTATTCTGTGCTTTTAGGGTCCTTTTTAGCACAAGTGCTACACTTTAAACAGAGTAGCGTTTGTTATTCTAGTGGTTTTTTATTTTAGCAAAATTGGAGATGCAGCTCAACTGATTAATATCCTAATATACACAATATTCTATTTGAATTTTGAACTTTCACACGAAGAGTATTGCATTTCATCAATGGACTAATTATCTGAAAAACATAACACATCATGGACCAACCTTATGTTTACATAAGAAATTAAGTGATCCCCGGAATTCTCATAGCTGCCCCCCAGGTTCAAAAAACACAATTAGGAATTTTCTTTGGTTTATTGACAATACAGATTATTCATGCTCTAATATAATTTCCCCTAGTATAAGATTGGTTTTAGAATTGTGTTGCGTTCGCTCAGTTGCATGATATAATAATAAGAAGAGAAGAAGAAGAATTTTGCATCTCTTGTATTTGATAACAATTTACAATGGGATTACATCATATTATAATATTTTGTAATTTAAATTATGGTAAGATAATCTAGCTTATTCATCAAATCAATTGAGCGACAGATTGTGTAAAAGTAATAATAAGATTGTGTTGTCTGATAGGTAAACTGAAGCGTGCTCATTATAGTACTCGGTGTAGAAATTGATGGTCCATTTGTGGTCGCCGACCTTAAAAGGTGTCGATTGGACGACGCCACTGCAGTTCCTTTCTAATAATAGCGAGTAATATGTGACTTTGAATAAATGTGAACTTTTAACCAATTCGTTTGTGCTCATTGAAACTGTCTCTTTATGTTTTCTCATATCTGCCATAGTTGCTCCTGCATACATTTATTAAGAAGAAAGAGAGACCAGCAAATAAAACAAATTAAATTTTGAAAAATATGGCATATGAATTGAAAGTATTGAGTTGTTGCATGAGTAACGAATTATTTTCTATTTTTTTTTCTTTTTGCATGTAGGCACGAATATTTTTTTTATATCTCTTTTTGAGAATTCGAAGATGAATCCAGTTCAAAAATTATATAAACAAAAACTTTTTATGTAGATAAAAGAGAAGAATTTCTTAAAAGGTATCTATTTTCCAAATTTATATCTCTCATATAAAGAACAGTAAAATAGATTTTTTTCAGAATGTAAATACTGATCATAGAATAAAACTCGTCATAGTTATGTGGTCATAACATAATTATCAACTATAAGACATACTAAGGCAAATTTGGTTTCGTACTAGAATAAATTAGCAAGTTGTCATTTTTAACACAAAAGAACCAAAGCTCATGCATATATATATGAAAAACTAGCCTTTTGAATTATGGATACAATATTTTCTGTGCCATATTTGTAAAACACAAAATTATAATTTGAATTATTACAACGATAGAAAAAATATCACGTAAATAACTTTTTTAATTATAGTCTTTCTATGATATTTTCCTACAAAAAATATTTTAATGTTTTTTTTTTCTTTTATATGTTTGAAAATGTTAATTCATACCAAGAATTTGATTTTTTTTTTTATTGTGTGACACGAACCTTGAGATGTTGTTTGTAATATATTTTCTTGATTTTCTCTGATCTCCAATTGCAAATCGTTGAAAGATGCTCTGATCTTTCATTACATAATACCAAAGAAATAAATAAAAAGCATATATTTTGATGGAACAATTACAAAATATTGTAGCTTATAGATTGGCAGTATCACACACACAGATATATATCTTCATCATGAAGGCATTAATTAATATCACATCTTTTGTATGGAAATGAATTTGGTAATTCATACATCTGTGTTGGGGGCTCATCACCAACTTTATGTTTTCATGTATAATTTGAATTTAAAATATGGAGGCAAGCGTTCATGCAAGAAGTCTATTTTTTTCTCTGATTGGAAAAGAGTCAAAATGAGCATGCCTATGACATACAATCTAATCCATCCGATATGGATCAACCGCGAAAGTTTGCTTACAGATTTATGATCATATCATCATAAGGTCTTTATTTAGTACACAGAATATATTTCTGGTACAAGGGTTCTTCTTAGGATTTTTAGATGAAAATTGAAATAATACGAAACTTTGTTCAGCTGTTAAATTTCAATTGGAGAGAGTTTACCTTGGCAGTTTGTACTCTCAACCGCGTAAAGAAAGGTTAGATCGAACGAGTAAAATTGCAGTGCAATATACACTTTTGCAATATACAATTTATTAAGATTTGTGCCGTCAAATCAAGGCCTGATCTATGTGTTGAATAGTGATGGCTTAACCACCTCAATAAACTAAAAATTATATGTTTTGTCTTTTATATTTTATAATGTTAATAAGTATTTATACTTTTAATTCTTAATAAAATAAAATTACACTGCAATAACTTATTCAGCTCTTCGTCCCCGCCCAAATCTCAAATTTCTAATTCCGCTCCTATGTGAAAATCATCATTTTTCACTGTTGTTGATGATGCGGACTTTTATCTTATTGTATCAGAACAAATGCTGGTTATTGTTGGTTTCATCATAAGTTCTTAGGCATATGGTCTGGGTGGATCTAAGGTTAATTAGGAGTGGGTAAGTCACCCTTATAAATTAATTAGAAGTTTTTATCTTTAATTTTTATAATTTTTATAATCACTTTTATCTATTAGCCTCCCTTATAAAATAATATTACACTACAATAATTTATTCAGCATTTCCGATCTCAATTTTCTAATTTCGCCCATGATCATAGTACGTGAAATTTTTTTGTAGACTGAGAGATTCAAATATTGCATAAATATTAAATTTTCCATGTGAGAGGTTGCTAATTTAAAAGTAAGTTAGAATTAGAATTCCTTGTGGATTTTTAAAGGGAAAATTTCTAGTGTGCCCATATAAACTTTTGAAATTGCTAATTTATTCATAAAAATATCATAATATCTAATCTCCTTACTTATTTAACTTTCTTATATAATTACTTTAAAAATTGAATTGATCGATATGTCTTTTAATATTAAATGTAGGTGTTCTTTAATTGTTTTCTTCCTCCCATCCCCCTTCTCTCCCCCTTTTCCTTTTTAAAAATTGCACAAACTCATGGTTATAGCAGTGTTGTAAATAACGGTATGTACTTGTCGGACGGACAAGTTACCATCAAACGATTAATCAGTATGCGGCCGATTAATCGGAATTTTGCGTATAATTTGTGTTTTCATAAAGGTTATGTGCACATATCAGGTGATTTTATGGACTTAACGACCCAATATATAACAGATCACGGCCCAATAAATGGCAGACTAAAAGACCTACAGTTCTTGTAGTCACAAAGAAAACAACTAAACGGGAATAAACGGCTGAATAAATGGAAATAATCGGGAATAAACGACCAATTAATTGGAAAAAACCGCAAACACACCTCCGCGAAGTCTATTCGTGACAGTTTGGTCACCGCCACTAACTAAACGCCCGATTAATCAGTTGTTTAGCCCTTTTTTTACAACACTGGGCTATAGTGTACCAAGTCAAAAATATACTCTTAGAACTAGCTTGCTCAATAGCCATCACTGAAAAATGTTTTGTTTTCTTATGGTGAGCTTCAACAGGAATGAACATATGTTCTTCTGGTGATGGTACAGTCGTGCCATCATTGATATGAGCTGTTTAGTTTAAAATGAACTTCTCATACTGGACAAGTAGTCTAACCTAATTATAAAGCAGGGCCGTTTGGCTCTGCTCAGATTAGATCAAATAGTTTTAGTTTCATCGATGACAACATACCCCTAATATTTTTGTAGGGCTGTGAATGAGATTATATCATAAAATGTTTAGGATGGAATTGAGAAAGCTGGGAAGATCTTAAGAGAAAAGGTGTATCTCATTAGGACGTGAACCAACTGAAAAATTAGTAAATGTGTGCTGCAAGAAACTTGTTTTTCTTTTATTTTTTTGTCAGTATTCTCAAAAAAAAAAAAAAGAGGTCTTTTATTTTTGTGATAATTTGCTGCAGAGAAAGCATTGATATGAACTATCAATTGGTTACTTCACTGGCACAATCACGGGACTCTTGTGATCATATTTTGGCTAAATTTGATATCTAAGCTAGTTATGCGTCGGGTGCATGCACGATTTGTCAGCAGAAAGGCGTATGACAACCGGAAACAACTCCCACTAACACCTGCAATTAGAAAAATAAAATTAATCTAGCTCATCATCTCATTAATTAATTGCACAACAATCTACGTACACATTGCATGCACACTTAGATTTATATATTTATTTTATTTAAAAAAAGATTATGAGAAAAACTTACTATTTGTGTGGAACGACACATAAAAAAAATCTCCGAAATGTGTTACGGACTCGACCTCGAGCGGTACATAGTCCCACCTCGAGTTGCATAATAGACATACGATCAAGAATCAAGGTTGATAAGAAGCTGGTCACCGGCTAATGATGTGTACGATATGTGAAACACTCGCATCATAATGGTAGACAGATAGAGCGCCGTAGGGCTGCTAATGAGCCGGGCCGGCTCATGAAACAATATATGAGTTGGATAGCTCAATATTTTATATTGAGTCGGGCCCTAAGCTTAAAAAAGCCCGAACTCGACTCGACTCAAATTTCTACGTTTGAACAGAGCCGAATCCGAGCCGAGCCGGGCCGGCTCATGAGCCCATCGAATCGAGTCTCCTCCTCTTTCAAGGATGTCTTATATTGTGCTAATCGGTACTGTTCCTTGAGCAAGCTGATGAACTGCTTGTTTTATTTGTTGCTTATAGGAAAACAGATACGGGTGACAGTGTGCCATTTCTTGCAAAAAAAGTTAAGACGTATTGTTTCTGTTCATTTAGTGTAAAAATCATGGTAACCTTGTATTGTTTCTGTTCATTTCTTACAATCATGGATAATTAGCACACAAACTTCTGCCTTCAAGCAAACTGTTTCAGGTTGAACATGCGCCTGTACTCGATCAATGTTTACAGGCTGTTCGATTGTAGTACCGTATTTTAAATGAAACAAAAAATTAACTTTAACATTATAATAAAATAATATTCTGATGAAAATTCTGATTGAGGAATTTAGAAATTAAATGAAATTAGGGGATATTTGTCCGCAATATCATGAGATCATTTTCCTTCAACATCTTAAAATTGTCTCCATTCAATTTTCCGAAAAATTGAAGGTGCATGTAGCACCCTAATTTGAAATTTTTTAATAAAAAAATATCTAAGAAAAGAAGTTGGTTTCTAACGCATAGCATTAACAAATGAGTTTTACACCGAGCTGGGCCCAAATATGGTCTGAGCCAGGCCGAGCCGATCTGAGCCGGGCCTTTTCTTTCAAAATCGAGCCGAGTTGGAACCGGGCCGTTATGCTTCTCTCATTGAGTCCGAGCCGAGTCTGAGTCAAACCAAGCTCATTAGCAGGCCTATATAGAGCCGCGACAGACTCTCCAACAACAAAGGCAAGACCAACCTGAATTTGAAAAAATAGTTTGGTTAGAGAGAGAGAGAGAGAGGTATATAGAACCCTAACATGTCCAAAATGGAAGTAGAGTCCCACGTCAACAATAATACTAATTGCGGATAGTATATCCCCGTTTGTTTATGCTCACAGAAACTCTCTTTTCTTTTTATCATATATGCCATATCTTCTCTACGTACATTTGTTATTAAGTAAGAGAGGGAAAAAAAAATAAAACAAATTAAAATCTGAAAAATATGGCATGTGAATTGAAAGAATTGAGCGTGTGTAACTCATTATTTTCTATTATTTGTTTTCTTTTTGCAAGTGTCTACAATTTTTTTTTTGTTTTTTATTTATCTTTTTTGTGAATTTATTTTTAACAAAATATAAACAAAAACTTTTTATGTAGATAAAAGCGAAGAATTACTTATAAGCATCTATTTTCCAAAATCTATTTTTCTACAAAAAATATTATAATGGTTTTTCTTTTATATGTTAGAGAAATGTTAATGCATACCAGGAATACAATATTTTATTTTGATTCTTTAATACTAACCTTTGTAATAAGATGTTGTATATAATATATTTTCTTGATTTTCTCTGATCTCCAATTGCAAAACATTGAATGATGCTCTGGTCTTTCATTACATAATACCAAAAATACTAATAAAAAGCATATATTTTGATGGAAAAATTTAAAAATATTCTAGCTTATAGATTGGCAGTATGACACATATATATCTAAATTTCATGAAGGCAGCATCACATCTTTTGTATGGAAATGAATTTGGTAATTCATACATCTGTGTTGGGGCTTATCACCAACTTTATGTTTTCATGTATATTTTGAATTTAAAATCTGGAGGCAAGTGTTCATACAACATGTCCATTTTTTTTTCTCTGATTGGAAAAAGAGTCCAAATAATGAGCATGACTATGATATACAATCTAATTCATCCGATACGGATCAGACGGGTAAAATTGCAATGCAATATACATTTTATTAAGGTTTGTGCCATCAAATCAAGGGTGGATCTATGTGTTAAATAGTGGTGGCTTAGCTACTCCTATAAATTAAAAATTACCAGTTTTGCATTTATATTTTTATTATTTTTTATAAGTATTTATACGTTTTAGTCCCCCTATAAAATAAAATCACACTACATTAATAACTTGTTGGATGAGAGCTTTAAAATGTAGCATAAATAAAATTTTCCATGTGAGAGGTTGCAAATTTAAAACTAAGAAGAACTTCTTGTGGGTTTTTAAAATTAAAAGACTTGAACTGACTTGACTCTTATGTTAATATAAAAAAGAATTTGCCTATAAGAAAATATGAAACTAACATAAACTTAATTTTCGAGTATTATTTTATTTTAGAATAAAACACTTAACTTTATATTATCATTTGTGTTTTCTTTGTAGATTTTGTTTTCTCTCTTGCTCCATATATATTTTTGGTAGTCTCTATCAAGTTTTAAAAAAAAAAAAGATATTTTTAACAACCCTACTAATGGATATATGCTATGTATATATGGTGAAAGCCAGAAAGAAAAATCTACAAACAAAACACAAATGAGAATATAAAGTTAAGTGTTTTACTTTTATTTATTATGCAAATTTTGTTATTGTTCGATCATAGTTATGAGTTAGTTAATATTCATAGTTTGATGTTATACGTAAACAAACCGGCATTTTTATTAATACCCAAAAAAAAAGAAATTAATAAATCTGCCCTCAAAGGCAAATTATTTTTAAAAATGTCCTAACCACCCCCCCATGGGGCGGTCCAGTTTCTATAGCAGACCGCCCCCCAACTGGGCGGTCCACTATGCATAGCAGACCGCCCCTCCTCTGGGCGGTCCGCCTTTTTTTTTTTAATTTGTTTTAATGTTTTATAATATGGTATATTTATTTGTTTGAATGTTTTATATTTATTTGTTGTAATGATTTATATGATATATATTTATTATTTGTTGACGATTATATTTTTATAATTTATGATTTTTTTTATATGTTATGTAATAGCCGATTACTTATTTGTTTTTTATATAATTGGTTAATGTTTTATATTTAGTTGTTAATGTTATAAATTTGTTAATGTTTTAATGTTTTTAATGTTTTATATTTATTTGTTGAATGTTAGAAATTGGTTTTTCCGACTGGATAAACAACAAAACTAGGTAATCTAAATGGTAAGTCTACAACATGAAACATAACAGTCCAAACATGAAATATAATAATCCAAACATAAAATACTAGAAATTTATCAAACTAAAAAAAACATAAAAACCCAAACGACGAGGACGAGGGCGACGACCAGAGAGCTCCAACCTATGAGGTGGACGGCGGTCCCTCTATGGTACCACACGCCTCTGGTGAACCTCAGCCTCCTGCATGTCATCGTGTACATTCGCCTGCGCCCATGGGTCCTCCCCCAGGTGAAATGTATGCTCCTTATCCTCCCGCTGTGTACGCAACACTCACGGATCGGCCTTCCAAGTAGAAGGATACGTGGCCGGAGGCGGTGTGCCAAATATAGCAGAGGTAGAGCCATCTGCAGTCTGCGCCCCACTCCCACTGGCCTCGCCGTCGTGGTGTCTGGTTTCCATATATCGCTGTCTGCGGGGGCTAGGTCGCTCATATCCGCCATCATCTCCAGTGAGGTCATCCAATGAGAAGTCAAAGGTGGCGGCAGCTTCATCCTGCATGTAAACAATGTTAGTTTTGCTACATAGAAGTAACGAGTAAATTAATTAAACAATGAAGTTTTGCTACCTCAATAAGCTGCACTGGAACTCCATGCTCGTTGTAGTACGCGTTCCACGCGTTGTTATTCAACACCCATTGGTGGATTGCCCAACCCGAGTCATCATCTGCAGAAATGAAGATAAATTAATAAGAATGGACTTTTTAAGAGACACTTAATAATGATGATGTGTATGACATATTATTACCTGCAGGAGGTGGCGGCATCTCATCAGGGTAGACATCGACTCGAGGCTGCTTTGGATCTGGTGGTGAGGGCTTTATCTCGCGCCAATTGATGTCCTCCCCAGTATTTTGGAGCATACCAATGAGGCGCCCGTCCCAGCCAGAGTCCTCCATGATCGGTGCACTGTGTTGGAGCATTTGACATCCTATTGCTCTCCAACTTTTTCTCGCCATGCACACCAAGCTATGTGCCACTCCTCTAATACCGGTCAAAATCTGCACACAATGTATTTTCATTATTATTATTAGAAGATGAATAAATAAACATTTAATATTTTAAGTATGTCAGTTTCATTTAAATATACCGAACGAGCATGAATCGGGCCAAAAGACAAGTAATCCTAGATCCATCACCGTGAGTCTCCGTCGAAGGGCATCACCATAGTCCCCCTGTAGATAAACCGATGGCATACCCCATCTCTAGTACCAGACTAAATATCGCAATGTCCAAGGTCCGACCGGCATAGAGGGATCAATAGCTGAAGGCGGGGTCCATAAGTGATCCTCCGGTGATGCAGCACACCGGTAATGCTCCAAGAAATGCGTGCTCCAGTCGACTTTGGGCTTGTTGTGTTTAGTGCTGTAATATAAATTAATTAAAGCAGATTATTAGTAACGTGTATGACTGAACAAGTAATAAAATAGACAAACAATACAGTAGTGGGTAGTTACCTGTGCAGCTTGGTGGTCTGCTGCTCGTCCAACTCTGGAAACTCCGGGACATAGGCATCCAAGCCAAACTGACGGGGCACTCGATCAGGATAGTGATACTCAACTATCCAGAAACATATGCACGGCCCCCAATAAAATGAGAGATATATCTGCTCTAATGTCAGCCGGCACAGAAGGTTCCTATCGTAGAACAGACGATAGGGGTACCAGGTGATGCTCGTCTCATGAAGCATCTGGAGCTGACCCCGAACATACGAATTTCCCATGGTCCTCCCCTTGCCCGTGTTCTCGTATGTGTGGGGACTACCCCATATGGCACCGTATGCCAGACGTATCTCGGATTCATCTCCCGTCCATAATAACCCCTCCTGAGCTAGAGGAACAAGCCGACATACCAGTATATGCGACCAGGACCACTGCTGGAGTAGAAGAAGTGGCCCGGCAATCTGCTTGTTCTTCACCTAAATTTTGGACATGTGGTGCACTTCTGGTAAATATTGAAACATAATATTTGTAATAAAAAAATTAAAATATTTGTACAAACTTACCAGACTCATGACACAAGCTCCAGTATAAGTGGGCGAGCACAGCTCCACCCCAGTTCCACTTCAACGGCCGCTCAATGTCCCTCAACAAAGAAAGGAACATAATCAGAACTGCGTCACCGCTGGAATCGACAAACATGATGCTGCCACATAAATCCATGACAAATGCCCTCACATACCTGCAATATAAATTAGTCAACATAAATAACTACAATTATTGTTGAGTCCATAACATATTGTTAATTTGCAACTGTTTGTGATTACCTCAAAACGGCCTCCTCGTCAGCTATATCGGGGGTGATCCTATGCTGGTAGAAGTAAATACGGAGCACCGCAAGTTTAATGCAATACCCAGAATACCGGTACTCCTCCTCCTCTCCTCTCTTCTTCTTCTTCTGCAACGCCATCAGAGCGGCCCCCAGCAGCTTTGGTATCAGCCCCGTCAGGTCTGGATGGTCAAAGACACCACCTATGGGGTCGCCATCTATCCGTAAACCCCATAGGGCGCTGATGTAACCTAGTGTGACTGTCATCTCCCCAAACGGAAGGTGAAATGTATGTGTCTCCGGTCGCCATCTCTCCACTAGACCACAAACGAGAGCCTGGTCAATATTACAGTGAGGCATGGTGGCCAACTGATACAAGCCGAGATGCATGATGCACCACTCCATCAACAGATGAGTGACGTATGGTATCTCGGTGGTGTGATGCCTCACTGTTATCATCGTCTCATCCTGCATTTTACAGTGATTTCAATATAAACGACTGATTATCTGTAATATTAAATAATGCTATTTAAATTAGGAATACAAAACCAACGTACCTCCATAGATGCAAGTGCGACACGGTGCCTGACATGTGGGATCCACATAAGAGGACTAAATGTGTCAGGATGTTGAGCGGGATAATCTCCAACGGGAGCCGCTGCACCAGATGCCTCTGCACTGTAATCATGTGAACTCTCCCCCGTCTCCATAGTATCCCATGTACGTCCCCGTCTAGGTCTGGCCATACTACATTTGAAAACAGAAGATTACTACTTTATAAATCATAATTTATAAACTCTAACTTATAAACCCTAAACCCTAACTTATAAACCCTGAACTTTAACGACTCTAATTTTGGACAATTTTGGACCCTACACCCTAATTTATAAACCCTAAATCCTAATTCATAGTTTCCAATTTATAAACTCCAATTTTGTCAACCCTAAATCCTAATTTACAAACTCTAATTTTGGAAACCCTAATTTTGAACAATTAAATTGCGTCGGGAAAATCAACAACCCGCACACGATAATTAACAATTCAACCCTAATTTATAAACTCCAATTTTGTCAATCCTAAATCCTAATTTACAAACTCTAATTTTGGAAACCCTAATTTTGAACAATTAAATCGCGTCGGGAAAATCAACAACCCGCACACGATAATTAACAATTCAACCCTAATTTATAAACTCCAATTTTGTCAATCCTAAATCCTAATTTATAAACTCTAATTTTGGAAACCCTAATTTTGAACAATTAAATCGCGTCGAGAAAATCAACAACCCGCACACGATAATTAACAATTCAATTTCTATCAATCGTTCCAATGCCAATACAAGATACAAAATATAATCGGATTGTCACCGAGATGGCCGAGATGGCCGAAAATTAGGGTTCGGGCGAGAGAGGGCAAGAGAGAGAGAGGAAGAGAGGGAGAGAGAGGGAGAGAGAGAGAGGCAGAGAGGAGGAGAGAGAGAGGCAGAGAGGAGGAGAGAGAGAGGGAGATCGGAAGAGAGAGAGAGGAAGAGAGGGAGAGAGAGAGAGTTCGGGAGTGAGAGAGAGCAAGGGGGCGGCGGGGTCGGGGTGGGGGTCGGGTTCGGGCGGCGGGCCGGAGCAGAGACAGAGAGCAAGAGAGAGAGAGGGGTATCGGTCCGGGCGGGTCAATTCGGACGGGTCGGGTCCGCCCGTTTAAAAAAAAAAATTCATTAGCGGACCGCCCTAAGTGGGGGCGGTCAGATATGCATAGTGGACCGCCCAGCTGGGGGGCGGTCTGCTGTAGATACTGGACCGCCTCAGGGGGGGCGGTTAGGGCATTTTTAAAAATAATTTGCCATTGATGGCAGATTTATTAATTTCTTTTTTTTTGGGGTATTAATAAAAATGCCGGCGTAAACAGAGGAGGGCCAAAAGATTTCTTAATGCTTTTACAAATATACTTCCAAATATAAATATTTGTAAGCATATAGTTAAATTTCAAATATATTCTGAAGATATTATTTATTGCTTAAAAGGTTGTGATATATATGTCTCCAAAATATTTCTTTATATAAATAATTATTAGAATTTACTTGATATCCTGTCTCATGCTCTGCCTCAGAATCGGTATCCCCTCAGACACCCTACCTAATTGTAGGGCCAAAAGGAATTCAGTGCCTATTGTATATAGGGGGGGTCCATTTTGAGATTCATGTCAGAGTTAATCAACGGTCTAAATTTAATAAAAGGTTATGAGACAATTAAGTAGAATTAGGCCCTAATAAAAGGTTATGTGCCAGAGTTAATGTCACCATATCTTTCAACCATAAACTCTTCTTGTTAATTGTTTTATCATTTTAGTACTGTCCATAATTTGAGATCATAACCCTCCCTAAAACTTTATTGAGTTTTTTATTTATTTTAATGTTATCATTCAATTATTCAATAATAAAACAGAGCCATACTATAATTTAAATCACCCCAATCATTCAAAAATAAAACAAGATTGGGGTGATATATGTAAAAAGATTGTCACCGAGACGATGTCCTGATGGTAGTAATATATGTAAAAATCAAATTCCAGCAAAAGCTACATTGGGACTTCCACTCCAAAAATTTATAAGAAAAAATATGAAATGAAAATTTATAGTTGATTGCTCAGCATTTATTGGACACAAATTTTGGTTTGAAAGTTTGATCATCCAGGGGAAATGAATGGTTGGTTTTGTACAATGTATATTATTTATAGTTTGCCTCTTTGGGTTATTTGATTCAATCTGTATATGCTAAACAGATGAGGGGCTTCTACGGAAACGATTAGTCACATATGGCTCTATATATTGGTACTAAGAACTTCTCCTTACATGTCAGTTCATATGTCATCCATTAATTAGTTCAATCTGAATTCGAAATTTTTTCTTTATTATAAATCGTCGACTTCTCAGAACTCATGGCAAATTCAGCATCAGTAAACTACATCTCGCACACAATTTCAAATTTGACTTCTCACGGATCGGAGCATCTGCCCCTGTATTTTATGAAATCCAAACATTTGAAATTGGAGATTTGTTTACTTGAAATTTGGAAACTACTTAGTTTTGTTTTTCTACAAAAATTGATGATTGCTTCTTAAAGAAACTATATAGAGGGCAAAATTTTCCGAAATTTTACAAAAAAGAATGGTGTGATGTTGATAATAAAAGTTGCGTTGCCAATATCAGCACCAAATTTAAAAAATAGCTGGTATATAGGAATAGATGTTGGGAAATTATGATACAAATATCACCTGCTGTTAATTTTTTCATGTTTTCATCTTTTATTTAGGCTTTTTTGGATTAAAAAAAATATAATTTGCAATAAATCTGTAGTAGTAAATAAAAAATTGATAACATGCAGGAAAAGGATGCCAATAGGAAAAACATATCATCTTCTAAGCCTCTTCCTCTTGCATGTAAATTAGTGAAAAGAAAGGAAATTAACACAGAAGAGTGAATGAAAATATAACAAACATATATGCTGTTTTTTCACACAATATTAGTACTTATAAATGGTTGTATGATCTGTATGAAAAACATGCTGCTTTCTAACACTATAAAATCCAACACAGCTTCGATCACATCACAACTTAGATCTCCTGGACACTAAGACCTGCCAAAACAAACAATAACTTTCACTAATTATAACATCATAATAATTAAAAATTCATGTTATGGTATAAACAATTCATAATTAATAAAGAGAACCAGAATTAAGCTCCAGTATTATACCAAGTTACTAAACCCTTTCTGACAAAATTTCATATCTGAAGGAACAGAACATATAATAAATATTCCTTTTTCATTAAGGATGAATATTTAGTTAATAAGTACAACAAATAATTAACACATGTTTCCTCCAAGTAATTTGAAAATAAGAAAAAACAACACATACAAATTTAATAGAATCAACAAGCAAACTTTTAGAAGGATAAAGTAAAAAAAATTCAAGGCAAACACTGAGGCAACTAATGGTTTTAAACCCGAGCCACAGCCTTATCTAAATAGAATCTACACAAATGGAGAGGAAACAATAACAGCTCGAACCTAAAACCACTACTGCCGCATCTTCTGGTCCATGTATTTCATCTTCATCGGGGACCAAACAAACAGCATTCATTAATGCATTTCAGCATTAAATATCAGTTCACAGTTCCAGCAAGATCAACCCAGTTATACTTCCAACAAGAGAATGATACAAATAAGGAAGCAGACTGATGACATCTATATATATAACAGTTTTAAAAAACAAAGACCAACCTGGGGGCAGGGATTGCTTGAGCTTGTCAGCCTTCTCTGAGTCGAATACACAGAGGGTGTAAAGGTACTTGGCACAACGCACCTTGAACTTGACCACATCTTTGCTTCTTTTGATCTTTACAGACCTTGCATCCTTCCTCCTGGCCGTCAGAAGGAAATCTTTGATCTCATGGATCTGCTTCGGCTGTCCAAAATCATCAGACAAATAATACAATCAGCAAAGTAATCAATCATATTAATTTCAAGGAAACTGACAACGAAATGATAAATTAGATAAAACACTTAAGATGTATGTAGTAGCTACTGAGGTGGATTCATTTCACTGATCTAAAAGAAATTCAAAAAATCATAACATAAAATTTGCAATGTGTAAACTAAGAACAATCTTCTATTAAATTATCTGTACACGAATACAATCTATATGATGGAACATTTTGGTTCAGGTTGTATTGTGAATTCATTCCAATGTCAGGCAACTCAATTACAACTACAGCGAGACTAGACTCGGTAAATAAATTCCAAGGAGAAGGCTTTACCATCTTGTAGTGTTTCTTCAACAAATTCCGCCACCAGTCAACTCAGAAAAACTCTAACGGGAATAACAAAATTAAAAGAGGCGCGATTTCGTTTTATGTTAATTACAAATTTAGAAACTCGGTTCACACAAAATCTCAAAGTTCATTTCCAATAGAACAGCGTACAAAATCAAATTAGAGAACGCCGACTCCACGGAGAATTAATATCACATTAAGGTAACTCAAAATTTGAGTTTGAATTAGTACCGTCCAATCTGCTATGGTATGAATATTAAAGTGACTTGCTGCATTCTATTTTGGGCCGGATTGGCAAACATTTTGATCTGAACTCAAAATTTGAGTTACATAGGATCCGGACTCCTCCACGGAGACCTAAAAAGGAAGAAGATAGTTAAGGAGAAACGGATAAAATATAGTTTCATTAGGCGCTAATGCATTATAAACCCAGACCGTCCTATCAGGCCTAAGTTTGTAGCGTTCTGATGGATGCTCTGGATAGAGAAGACAATTTTTTATGGCATCACGAATGATGTGTTATCATACCTTGTTAGGATTTAGTCAATAATCATCTTTTTGAGTTAGATTTCATGTGATGTATGTCATGCTTATGGGCTCATCTCTAAGTGCCAACCTAGGTTTTTGTTGGTTTGAATGATGTTAGAAGTTGGCATCAGCATGGTTATAATGTTCTGTGGTGTATCAGCATGTTGATCTTAATGCATGGTTTGTATTTTTACATTATGTTAAATGTGAATTTTGGAAATAGATGTTATTAGTTAATAGCGCTGTATGAAGTGTTTGTTTTTATTTGAAAATTTGCTACATTAAACTGATATTCGTGTACTAATTCTTGCAAGCATGTCTTATGTTTGCTTTTGTACCACTAGTGTACTAATTGCTCACAAATAATTGAATGGAGAATTTTATCATTTGCATATTTTGAATGACTCCAAATTGGCATCGTCCATATTCTTTATGTATATGTATCTCATGTTTTATCATTTCTATTTCATGACTTTAAACTAAGACCAGAGCCACTTCTTTGTGTGCCTTTGCACTTGGCATCCAATTCATTCAGGTTAATTTTCATAATTTGGGTAGTTAAAAAAAATCGATAAAATACCTAGAACAAACCCATGTCAATCCATGAGTTCGCATAATTTTACCATGGATATAGATAATCTAAGAGATCAGTCGCATCAAAATATCTGAAATATTACTTGAGTAGAGTCAACTATATTCTATGACAACAATTAACCATCTGAAACCACTGTATACATATATATATCACCATTCCATTATTAAGCACATTGGGTGTCCGATCCGCTAACTGCTACGATTAAAAGATGAAATTTTGGATTTAATCTCAGCCCTCCAATCACATTATATGTCTTAATTTGATTAAATGGATCTGAATAATATGTAGAAGTCTAAATATAGTTGAAAACATACTCGCCACACGTAATGACACACGATACATTGCAATTAAAATTGAGCAGACTCCAAAAATTTAGCGATATATTTTTTCTTTTCCTTATTTCTTATTTTCCTTACTTCTCCTTTGTTTCTATAAAGATCACCTAACGGCAGAATGGATTCCATTCGAGTTTTTCTTTGTTTTCTTATTTCTCCTTCTTTATTTGATTGCCGTGAGAAATTTAGAATATGTTTTTCAATTTCGTGCAATACAAATCACCCCATTTTGTTTCCTTATTTCTCAATTTTGTTTCTATACAGATGGTCCGGAGAAAATCAAGAATTAAGAGTTTGCTTTTCAAATTAACTTGGTAATTCGTACAAAAGTTTGAATCCGACAGAGTTTGCTGCTGCCAATATGCGTGAAAAATGAAAAATTGTGGTTCCAACCTTCAAAAGTTCTTGATTGAAAATCTCGAAATGCAATAAAATAATCTTAAGAAAATGATACAATTTACTATAATTTTATTCATCTTATTTCAACAACAATTTATGTTCTTCTTTATTAAGTTAGTTTTAATAACTAATACTTGTTTGGAATAAATAAATAAGAATATTTTTTTCACCATCAGTGTTGAATGAACAAATAAAACAATTATTTGTTCCTTTTTCGAATTTAGTATACATTTTTCATTTGTGTTGTAACTAATTCTGAAAAAAAAAAATTGGGTATGCTATCTTCTATTGCTATTTATTATTTACCTTTTTGTTCAATTTTAAAGTTCAATCTTATAATATGTCTCCGTTGCAACGCACGAGCACGATACTAGTATATGTATATGTATGTATATATATATATGTATACATATGTATATGTATGTATATATATATGTATATGTATGTATATGTAGAGGTTGGCTATTGTGCTTCCATAAGCATATGCCCACATATGCTTATAACTCATTTTTGCGTTTCCAATGTTCAAATGGTCGATCCGAACCGTGGGCATATTCTCCATATTAATATGTGCTTGGAGACCAAATTTTATATTTTTCTGAATTTTTTTACTATTTATTAAGCCACTTTGAAAATTGCTGATCATATGGTCCAGAATTTTGTTGCACTGTTTTTACTGTTCACCCGGATCAGCAATTTTCAAAGTGGCTTAATAAATAGTAAAAAAATTCAGAAAAATGTAAAATTTGGTCTCCAAGCACATATTAATATGGAGAATATGCCCACGGTTCGGATCGACCATTTGAATATTGGAAACGCAAAAATGAGTCATAAGCATATGTGGGCATATGCTTATGGAAGCACAATAGCCAACCTCATATATATATATATATATATATATATATATATATTCATCAAATGCCCAAAATCAAAGAGACAAAAAGCAATTTAAATTGCAATAAAATACATTGTAAACAAAACCACACAATCTATTTTGAGACAACACATACATTCCTCTAGCAAATTAAGCTTAATTGACCATGCTATCTTTCTCATTGATACCTCTCTCTTCCTCTCGCATTTTCTTTAACTAACTTTACCCTGAGACATGCCTTACAACCAGTTCTAGTAGTCCCGTACTCCCTCTCAGGTGTGTCTGTTCAGCTATCTGACGTGTAGAAAATCCTTCTTACGAGCAAATAAGTCTAACAGATGACAAACCATTTCTTGATTTAGTCCGTGTATTTTTTCGAATACTAAATCCAACATGGCCAGCGTAGGCATTGTAGAAATTGTAGGCCTCATCAGCGGACATAAATTCCCTGCCAACATAAGGTTGCACAGTATCGGATATTGCAGCCTCATCTTCTTCTGATTTTCTTCCACTTTGTTCATTTTTAGGTTCATTATATTCTTCCCCTTCCTCCCCTTGTCCTTCTCCAACTCCTAAATCTTCTTCTATTGCTAATAAATCTTCTTCTTCTTCTATTGCTAATAAATTGTCTCCTTCCGAATTTATGGGATACTCGAGAGCTAGAAATTCCTCAAATCCAATATAAGGATCATCGCCATCCATCTATTTAGTATAAAAAATAAGTCTCTTGATCAACATATTTGAAGGGAACAAATTAAGTTCAATATATAAAAATCATTACCCGAAGTTTTATGGTGCCATGGCTATCCATTCTAGGCGAGTCCAAGGAATGAGCCTACACTACTTGAAGCATCTCCAAGTGACATCTCAGCAGTGAATCAAACTACACAAGTTAAAATGAAAATCAATTTTACAGGTTTAATTATGTTGGAAGAAGTTATAGGTTGTACTTAAGTTTTCTTACACAAGTTATAGGTTTAATTATGCCGAGTCTAGTAATTGTCATAACTGATATTGCTTGAATTGTCAATTTTCTTCTTCAGGCCCTATATTCAATTATCTCCTTCATAGTTCTTTTGTATCTATCGTTTATTATAGAATTTCACTCATAGCTGCTCTATTTGGAATTTTCCATTTTGCCTCTCTTCTAGATATTAAATCAGCAATCTTATAGTATATTGTGTAATCAAGATAAAAAAAAAAACAATTCAAGAGAAGGGAGAGAGAGAGACAGACCTCCTTTTGGAGAGAGATAGTCTCTTCGGTGAGGGAGCGTCAACGAGCACGCGCGCGAGAGAGAGCGACGACGAGATTCCACTACGAGGGAGAAAGGTAGGGGATAGGGCTTAAGTCACAGCACGATTTTTGACGAAATTGAGAGGAGAAATAAGAGACGGAATTAGAAAAATTAACGAACTCTCTCCGTTAATTAATTACCTGATCCAGCGAATCCCACAGCACGACTTTTGACGAAAATTCAAGAGCTCAAATTTTGAATTACGCTCAAACTGGTAATACGCGTCGTACAATAGACTCACTCAAACTATATTATTGTCATGACTCGAATTCGAATCTCTCATATAGATGCCGTGAATACAAATCAACTAGATAATACAATTTTTATAAATTACATACAACAAAACTTCATAACTTCTTCAGTACGAAGTATCATAATTTGAATTACAATATAAATATAAACATTGTATTTTCATGTCTAGTTGTGACCTCATTTGCTTTATCTTATACAAACCCAAAATACTGGAACGGCCACCAGCAAAGAGATCAGCTGGGTTGAGTTATTAGGCTGTCAGTCCATCTGACACTTGCGGCTAACGAGGCCCGTCAGCTAGCAATATTTTGATCTCTTTTCTTTTTTTCTTCTTCTGATGAGGGGATTCTTAAGATTTATATATATTTACCATTTGCAAGTTTACGAGAATTACAAGAATTTGTTTTATTTGCAAAGGTAAAAATGTTTCACAATGTCAGTATTTTTGCGAATACTCGTGCAGCTCATGCAGTACCCACAAAAGCTACAAATTTAAAACGTGCACCAACAAAATATGATATGATGATCATGTACCAAATACAAACTCAAAAGTCAAAACTAGAAATATCCAACAAGACTCGTTTATCAAAAGATAACTTGATGGCAAAGTTCATAAAGATAATTGCACAGAATTAACCAAAGAGAGAATAGCAGTATTCTAACACTCAATTATCTGTCCTGGAGGAGGGATATGATTGCTTGAGCTTACCGGCCTTTTCTGAGTCAAATAGACAGAGAGATAAGAGTTAGAGGTACATGGCACACCTCACCTTAAACTTGATGACTTCTCTGCTTCTCGTTATCTTGACAATTTCACAAACAAAAATAATACAATCAGCACAATAATCAATTACATGAATTAATTTTAGATTTCAAACAAACATGAATAATTTATGCCGGTCTATACTGGAATAACCAACTTAGACCGACCTAATACAATTCAGCTAGGTGGTACATGAGGAACTACACTTGAATTATGGGTACAGTATTTTGTGTGATATATGTGTAAAACACACAATTAATTTGAAATTTATTACAACGATAGAAAAACAAAATCTATCATCGAAAACCACTTCTTAATTTTAGTCATTCTATGGTGTTTTCTACAAAAAAAATATTATTTGAATGTTTTTGTTTCTTTTATATGTTTGAATTTTTTTTAGTCATACTACCAAGAATTTAATGTTTTATTTTGAGCGTCTGACACAAACCTTTGTATTGACATGCTGTTTGTAATATATTTTCTTGATTTTCTCTGATCTCCAGTTACAAAATATTGAAAGATGCTCTGATATTAGATAATACCAAGGAAATGAATAGAAAAGTATCTTTTTTGATGGAACAATTACAAAATATAGCTTATAAATAGGCAGTATCACACATATCTAAATTTCATGAAGGCAATATCACATCTTTAGTATGGAAATGAATTTGGTAATTCATACATTTATGTTGGTACTCATCACCAATTTTATGTTTTCATGAAACTTTTTGTTAATTCAAAATATGGAGGCAAGCGTTCATTCAGTAAGTCCATCTTTTTCTCTAATTGGAAAAGTGTTCAAATGAGCATGACTATTATGATATACAATATAATCCATCCAACACAGATCGAATGCGAAAATTTGATTACAAATTTATGATCATAATGTCTGAGTACACAAAGCATCCCCGACACAAGAGTTCTTCTTAGGATTTTAGTTGAAAATTGAAATAATATGAAGCTTCTGTTCAGCTGTTAAGCTTCTTAAAATAATATAAGAATCAGCTTTTAAATTAAGGCAAATTCTTCTATGCACCTAAGGACCTATTTGTAAAATGAGCATATTTTCATTTTCAAAGTTCAAACAGTCGATCCGACCGTTCAACATTATCTCCATATTAAAATGTACTTGGAGGTCAAATTTTACATTTTTTTTGAATTTTTTTACTATTTATTAAGATGGGTACAAAATTCAATGGTCTGAATTTGACTAGTTTTGTAAAATACTTAATAAATAGTAAAAAAATTGAAAAAAATGTAAAATTTGACCTCCAAGTACATTTTAATATGGAGATAATGTTGAACGGTCGGATCGACTGTTTGAACTTTGAAAATGAAAATATGCTCATTTTACAAATAGGTCCTTAGGTGCATAGAAGCATCCCTCTTAAATTAATTGCCAAGACAATGCTGTCTACATGAGAAGTTGCGATTTGAAACTCAATTGACGAATTATGTGTGGATATTTAAAATTAGAAGATTTTACTGACTTGATTCTTGTCTTATTATAAAAAAAAAAAAAAAAAGAACAGAGAGAGAGAGTTGCCCCTCGGAATCTGCGTTGCACCTCTTGTTTCTATGTCCAATTGCGGTGCAAGTATGGTGTGAGATATCAGCAAACCTGAGATGTACCGACTTATGGTCCCTTCTCAATCTCTGAGACTCTGACAGAGATATGGATGAAGTCCATGGAGAATGTGAGAATGCTTGGAGATCGCTGTTACGTAGAGTGGAGATCCTTCTTCATGTGTGCGTGTTGGCATATTTGGAAAAGAAGAAATGAGACAATATTCTCAGGTCAAACTACCTCCACGCACGTACTGGCAGAACACATCATCCAAGATGGTAGGCTGTGGCTCAAATTCTGCAACACTGGTACACGGCGCTTAATGGGTACCAATTTGCTACCGGATCCGGACTGATGAAATCGAAGAAGAAGTGATGTTTTAATGTGCCAAGATTATACCCTGGCATTGCTGTTCTGTTGTTGTTTGTTTGTTGTTTTTTATATTCTCATACATATATGTTGTTCTATAGTGCAACAGCAAGCAGTTTTATTTCTAGTTTGATCCTAGATTATGTAGAGGTTAGGACTAATGGAGTCTAGATTTGAGATAGGAAGCTGTATGAGAATCTTATACTTGTACTTTTACAATTTATTTTAATACAATTCCAATTGGCAGCTGCTGCCAATTTTTTTTAAAAAAAAAAGAGAGAGAGAGAAAATCAATGTGGCATAACTTTAACAGTCTAATTTTTTTTTCTAATGTAATTTTTAGATGTTTGGTGGTTGTAAGTGATATTTGTATAAATGTTATATAAGTGTTTTCATGCTTTATTTAGTTCTTAGCATATTGTAATATTTATTTTTTGTACTTCAATTCTCTAGGGGGTTGTTCGGCCGCACCATTGGGATTATTTATTTTTTTAATTTAAAGACTTCACGTTTGATTGGGTTGGTTAAAAGAAAACAAAACTTAAGAAAGTAAATGGGGTTAATTAAGAATTTTAATTCATAGATAAAGATATCTTACAAATTCAAATATGGCTTCAAGGTAGGGAAAATGAGGTTAAAGAAGGCAATTTTAATTTGCTTTAAGAAACCCTTGTTTGAAAGTTAGATTAAGAAGCTAAATGAGATTTAAGGAAGGTTGAGAATTATCAAACAAGTACGTACATATTTAATTTATATTTTATTGTTCCTCTGTTAAAATCTCATAACTCTTATTGTTTTGAAATTATGTGTTAATTTGCTAAATAAAATTAACAGAATTTCAAGGCCCAATGTTCTTGTAAGTTTAAAGATAAGTGTTGATGTACTTGTTGTCTAGCAAATTAATTGGACGGACCCAGATAAATCTGAATCTATCAATAATGATTTAAAAAATGACAGGAGGAAAACATTTTTTTTTTTTATCTTTTGTGATTAACAGGCGGAATACACAAACAACTACATTAACTTAAATTTTAAGTTTGGATCCGGAATGTCCGATCAACCAATCCGGTCCAAAATTAAAAATTCACAAAACTCTTTAATATTTCAAAATTTGAACCAATTCGAATCCAAAATAAAAATGCACAAAACTCTTTAATATTTGTGTTAAAATTGATCGAACGATATGGATTCAATATCAAATGAGAGGAGACCGACTTCACGGAGAATTCATATTACATGAGGTAACTCAAAATTTGAGTTTGAATCTTGATCGTCCGAAATAATCTGGCCGAATATTAAAGTGGCCTTGTGTATTCCACTTTGACCAAATTGACTCAAATTCACATCAGACGCTCTTCATCCAAAACTCAAAATTTGAGTTACTTCGGAGGATCCAGACTCCTCCATAGAGAATTAAAAGGAAAAAGATAGTTATGGAGAAGCGGAATCAATGAAGTTTCAGTATGGACTAGTCACTTATCCTCTTGCGCCTAAGCGGAATCAATGAAGTTCCACGGAGAATTAACAAATCTACTGTTTGAGTTTAGATGATGACCGTCCGTTACATACTGAAACCGCAACCAGAAAAGCGATCAGCTGGGTTGAGTTAGCCTGTCAGCCACCTGGCCCTTGCAGCTAACTTAGCCCGTCAGCTAGCAATATTTTGATCTTATTTTTTGGGATTCTTAAGATTTTATATATATTTATCATTTGCAAGTTTACGAGAATCACAAGATTTCATTTTATTCGAAGGTAAAATGTTTAACAGTGTCAGTATCCTCGTGAATATTCATAACAGTGTCAGATATTTTTAGAAGCAATCATTTATGTCAGTTTATCCTGACGATTGGTACTGGCAAGGAACTTATTTTTTATTAAAGAGAAAAATTACTGGACAAGTGGACTTTGCAGGTCATCAAATTGTGGGCTGTACCCACAAAAGGCTATATCATTCTAATTTTGTAGCTATAGCATTCTAATTTTGGGCTGTACCCACAAAAGGCTACAAAAATAAATCGAGCAGCAACAAAAGTTACAAAACTCGTTTCTCAAAAGATAACTTGATTACAAAGTTCATAAATATAATTGCACAGAATTCACCAAAGAGTGAATAACAGTTTTCTAACACGCTTAATTATCCGACATGGGGGAGGGATATGATTGCTTGAGCTTACCGGCCTTCTCTGAGTAAGTACACAGAGAGTTCGAGGTACCTGGCACACCTCACCTTAAACTTGAGGACATCTCTGCTTCTCGACATCTTGACAATTTTACAAACAAAAATAATACAATCAGCACAATAATCAATTACATGAATTTATTTTAGACATCAATCAAATATGAATAATTTAAGTTAGCCTAAACTGGAATAACCAATTTAGACTAACCTAATACAATTCAGCTAGGTGGTGCATGAGGAACTACGCTCTTGAATTATGAGTACAATATTTTGCGTGATATATGTGTAAAACACACAATAAATTATAATTTGAAATTTATTACAACGATAGAAAAAAAAATATACTTCTTTAATTTTAGTCTTTCTGTGGTTTTTTCTACAAAAAAAAATTGAATGTTTTTTTCTTTTATATGTTTAAATTTTTTATGCATACCAAGAATTTAATATTTTATTTTGAGCGTCTGACACAAACCTTTGTAATAACATGATGTTTGCAACATATTTTCTTGATTTTCTCTGATCTCTAATTACAAAATGTTGAAAGATGCTCTGATCTTTCATTAAATAATACCAAGAAATGAATACAAAAGGATCTTTTTTGATGGAACAATTACAAATATTGTAGCTTATAAATAGACAGTTCACACATATCTAAATTTCATGAAGATCGACAATATCACATCTTTTGTATGGCAATGAATTTGGTAATTCATACATCTGTGTCGGTATTCATCACCAATTTTATGTTTTCATGTATATTTTGAATTTAAAATCTGGAGGCAAGCGTTCATGCAATAAGTCCAACTTTTTATCTGATACAAATGAGCACCACTATATATATGATATACGATCTAATCCATCACGGATCGAACGCGATGATATACAATACAATTTATTAAGATTTGTGTCATCAAATAATCCATTTTCAAATAACTCTTATCTTAGAGAAAAAGTTTCTGTACCCAACTTTCTTTATCCATCCAGTTTGTACCCAAATCACATTTTCAAACTGCTTTAACCGTTCGTGGTCCCCTCCGATACTATCTTATTTAATAACTTTTTCAAACTCTCTCCCATTCTCCTCCATCCTCAATCCCCTTCTCTTTCAATTTCTGATTTTTCTCCCCCACAACAAAACAAATTTCAACCTAAACTCGATCTTTTCTCCGATCGGGCAATGGCATCATGGAATCTGCTCGATCCTCCTTTGAGCGACGCGCGAGAAAAAGAACCTGTCGACGGTAGCGACGGCGACGAAGTACTGGACCACTTGGACGATGAAGAAGACAGCGGTGGTGTCACGCTACAGCTTCGTTCCTCTCGGAGCCGATTTAATTCTGATTTTAGACCTCAATTTCCTCGAATATCGAAGTGGTTTTGATTTTAGACCATGACTTCGATTTTCCTTTGATTTCAGCCCTCAAAATCATACAATCGCGATATTGCATCTCAAACTTTGATCCAATTATGATTGATTGATTTTCTCAGATTTAATTTTGATTGATTCAAATTTTTCGAAGGATCTAGGTTTTCAATTTTTTAATTAATTTTTCCTCAATTTTAGGTCCTGATTTTCCACTATTTTGATTTTTGACACCTTGCAATTGTCGATTTGCTGATTTTGTTTTTTTCTTCAAATCGACAATATGTATACTTTCTCAATTTCTCTGTTGATCGCCTCTGTCTCGACCAAATCACGCTTCTCTCGATCAATATTTGAAAATTTTAGTTTACAACATCTATTTAGAGGATTTATCTAATAGATTTATATAATCTATACAATATTTTACAGGATTTATCTCATAGGTTTACAGGATTTATCAATCAGGTTTCAAGGTTCTGTAGAGTATTTTTTTAGGATCTATTTAACATTTTTACACGATATATCAAATATTTTACATGATCTAGGATCTGTAATTCTTTTCTTTATTATACAGGATTTTTTTAACAGTTTTACATGATATATGCAATAGTTTACAAGATATATGCAATATTTATAGGATCTGTTTAACAGTTTTACTGATTTAAATTTTCAGAATTTATCTAATAGGTTTACAAGATCTATACAGTATTTTACATGATCTATCAATCAGGTTTAAAGGTTATGTAGAGTATTTTACAGGATCTATTTAACAGTTTTACATGATATATGCAATAGTTTACATGATTTATGCATTGTTTTTCTTTTCTTTATTTTACAGGATCTGTTTAACAGTTTTACAGGATATATGCAATAGTTTCCAGGATATATGCAACCATTTTCACAGATCTTGTATTATCTGAATGTCTGTTTTTATTTACATTATTCGACATGTAAATTTCGTTGATTTAAAGTCTTCTATATATTATTTTATAAGATATAATTTACACAATTATATTGTTTTTATGACAGATTGTTATTCTGGATTATACAATTTTTTTTATTTACAGTGTTGGATGTACAAAATTACATGATTCCAGTTAGAAATTTAGATGATTTAGATTATTTGTTTTACATTGTTGTACATTGATTTACACTATCGGGTTATTATAATTACATGTTGTTTTCAATGTCATTATCAAGTATTCTATTATTGTGAATGTTTTTTTTTCAAAATATTTATGTTACAGTCTTATATACATTGTTTTACAGGATGTAATATACATAATTACAGTGTTTTTATTACATATTGTTATTCTACATTATAGCATTTGTTATTGTCTCTTACATGATTTATTATTGATGTTTACAGGTTTTATACAATGGATTTTGACTTGAATGAAGATTTGAGAAGTGATATTTCGATGGCTGATGTTGTTGCAGTTGATCAAGTTGCATAAAATAGAGGCATACATGAATGAGATTTGAATGTTATATGTGATAAAGGAGAGGGATCAGGAGAGTTAGAGGTTCATGAATGGGATTTGAATATTGTATGTGATGATGGCGAGCGAGATGGAGAACCAGAAGTAGTGTTAGATATAGTAGGATGATATTTCAAAGGAACGTCTTGTTCTAGTGATGAGACTTCTCTCTCATCCAAATAATGTTCACCAGAGGGTTATGAAGTAGTAACAAATTTTCAAAAGATCTGCAATTCTGTCTATTGTAATATTTGTGTGTTGAATAGTATGTTTTTGTTGAACAGGTATATTTGTGTGTTGAATATTATTGTTTGTGTATGCTAGTGTTTTTGAAAAGTTTTGTTTTGTTGAACAATGTGTTTCTGACCAGTGACATTTTATGTTTGGGAACAGTTATGTTTGTTGAACAATGTGTTTTATAGTATTCATGTTTTATAGTATATGTTAGTTTTATTGTTTGCATCTGTTAGTTTTACAATATTCATGTTTTGTAGTTTGCATCTGCTAGTTTTACAGTATTCATGTTTCATTTCACTTTGCAATATCCATTTTCTGTTTCTGTTTTACAGTATACATATATTTTGTTTACAGTATCCATAGTGTTATTTTACATGATATGATATAGATGCATATATAAATATTAATATTTGAAAAAAAAATTAAAAATTCGAAATTTTAATTTTAAAAAAATATTTGAAAAAATAATAATTTTGCATTATTTCATGTGTTATTTCAAAAGAACTACAAGTTTGAAAAGTGGTCCCGTTTTGAAAACTTCTAGAAGTTGTCCCGTGAAAGTACAGCAAGTGGTCCCGGTGGAAGTACAGGCAGTTTGGCAAGTTGTGCAAGTTGCAAACAGTTAACAACTAACTCGAGACTACTTTCAAGAGTTGCTGGTTGTTAGAATTTTGAATTACCTATTATATATAATTTGCTATTGAGGTATACAGTATGGAATATTGAGTTTTATAGTATTCGCTAGTCAAATGACAGTTAGTTTGCGTAAAAACCAAGTACAAGTCACTGAGTACAATTGGTCGCTTCCCTTATCTTATTGTATCATAAACAAATGCTAGTTACCGGTTTCATCATAAGTTCATAATCAAGTTACGTGGAAATTTTTGTGAGCCGATGGGTCTTAATCAAACCGACTAATTAGATGCAACATAAATATCAAATTAGCATAAAAATAGAATTAAGATAATACTTCCGGTGTGAGAGATTATACATCTAAAACTCAGTTTATAAGACTCTTATCTTATTCTTAAAAAAAAATAAAAATCAAACTACCATAACTGTAAAAGTCTAATTTTTTTTTTTAATGTAACTTTTTCAGATGGTTGGGTGCTGTAAGTGATATAGAAAATTGTAGAAACGTTATGTATAAGTATCGTCATGAGTTATAACGCAAAACCGTGTATGATTCATATTTTTTTAAAGAAAATTCATTGAAACTCTAAATTTGAATTCAAATTAAACTCTAGATCAGAATACTAAAAACACTAAACAAAAAACTATGAAATGAAACACAACACATACCAAAAACACTACATTTATCAATATAAACAACACTTAGAATTACGTACATCACATATTATTAGTTACATAAATAACATTCTAACAAAAAAAAATGATAACATAACAAAAAAAAACCCTAGATCTAAGACTTTAATCATTTTCATGAACGATGCCTAAGAAAAAGTATAATTATATACCTTCGGCTATTCTTCTAGCTTTCGTATTCCATTTTAATGGAAAGGTAATTTCCATTTTCCTTGTAAATTATAAATATTATGCTTGTGAAAATTGTGTAATTTTTTAACCCGGATCACATAAAGATGCCAACGGTGAGCGACAACCAAGGCGACAACCATGGCGACTGGAAACTGGTGAGCCGCCGGAAACCCTTCCCCCAGCAATGGCGACTATCCCAGCCGTCCCTTCCCAAGGCGAGCCGCTACCTTCCCTACTCCAAACCTACGTACGCACAGATGCTTCTCAAGCCCTCTCCTACTGCCATGCCCCTTCCAGTTCGTAACTCTCCTCCTTCCACACAGCCACCCTCACCAACATCCCAAACATCCAGTACCTTTTACATCTCGCCTCATAGCCCGTCCAGACTCCGCTTCCCACCGTCACACACCTTCCCCGAGTGGAAGGGGAGATGTTTTCGATGTTGTCGTACCGGTCACTCTGCCGCTAAATGCCGTAACCCGAAGAGATGTGGAAAATGCTGGTCCTATGGCCATGTTGGCTCAAAGTGCAAGCAGGAAATTGTCTCTCCACCATCAACAATGACCAAACCATTAGCTACCCTACCAGAGATCTTGCCGAGAGAGCCCAGTTTTGATGAACTACTCACCGGCTCTTATCCATATAGATCTCCAGAGATGCCCAAGGAACGTCCAACTCGGTTACATTGCTTCATATCCAGGGATGGTGACTACTTTGCTGAATTGGATCGTCTCAAGCAAGGTGTAGTCATGCACACAGGAGGCTTTCAGGGGGATTTGACAACTGAAAATGTCTGTGATTATGCGTGTCGCACTAACTTGGTCACCAAGGATGAAATCTTTGTCTCTGAACTAAGCGGCCCTCGATTTCTTATCATGCTGCCACAAGGCTTAGACCCAGATACCTTCATTAACAAAACACCACCGGATGCTTGGCAGGAAGGAATTTCATTTCAACCGTGGAACCCGTTTGAAGACGCGACTATCAGTATTCCTGCTTACAAAGTTCTTCTTACTTTGGTAGGCCTCCCACCACCACTCTTCAGGGAGAAATACGTTTCTCAGGCAGTAAGTCACTTCGGGGTTTACTTGGGCTCTCTTGCCCCGGAGAAGCCTTCTTCCCTAGCCTCATGGACGGTGGCTGTTGGAGTTGATGATTTAGCATTGATACCACCGGAGATGGCCCTCCATGTTGGTGGTATAGTGCATCCAGTTCGCATCCTTGTGCTCAAATGGCACAGATCA
This sequence comes from Carex littledalei, assembly GCA_011114355.1. Classification (NCBI taxonomy): domain Eukaryota; kingdom Viridiplantae; phylum Streptophyta; class Magnoliopsida; order Poales; family Cyperaceae; genus Carex; species Carex littledalei. The sequence continues at coordinate 12,004,544 of CM022080.1, read as the reverse complement.
CCTATCTATGGACAGGCTGATATGCCGAAGCATCCCAAAACCTACAGTCGGCCGCAACCTCCACCACCCTCTTCATCATCATCAGATGGTGACTCTCTAGTGGATGACCAAGAACTCATTCCTATGAGCACTAGAGTACTGAGAGACCTCTGTCGAGGCAGAGCAGCGAGCTCTTTGCCGCCGGAGCTTCGCCATTTTGCAGTACCTGACAGCATGGAAATGGATACTACACGTTTGACCACACAGGAGGGGCCTGCGGGAAATCCTACCAAAACCCCCCGAGATTCTTTCCATAACGGGCCACCTTTCCTACATCAGTCATCCGATCTTTTGCGGCAGGAAACGCCTCCGGTGGAACCAACGGGTCAGGAGTTGATGGTTCATACTCATCAAGATACAGCGAATATGGACACCGCTACAGATTTAATCCACAACAGGGATAAGCCTGACCCAAATGTCATATTGGATCCGGTTCATTCACAATCTCCTCATGTTTCAAGAATAGCAACAAGCCATATGCCATACAAGATCCTACACAGGGGTGGCCCATCCAATCATATGGCGGCATCTGGGGAATTGAATACTGATGGCACTGAAATCTCGGCAGATCTTCAGACTGGCGGCGCTGCACCTGCGCAGAATCAGGGTGCAGAATCAGCACTGAATACGAGCAGGATTTTGTCCCGTATTGGGGATCCTTCCTTTTTGGGAGATCGAACAAAGATAGTTAAAGGCCAAGCCCGCAAAGTAACAAATCTTCAACGGCCCAAAGGGAAAAATCAGGCTATTTTATCCATGGGCCCGCAGCAACGAAAATTCAAGTGGACTAGGCCGGCTCCATCTAACAGCTCCCAAGTAACTAAAAGAATCATTTCATCGGCCAGCACCAAGAGGAAAGTTATCTCAGATCCGAGCCAGGCAAGAAGAGCACCAGCAAAAAAAAAGGACAAACAACAGGCCGATATCTCCTTCAACCCTGATGGTTTCTACGAGGTCAAGGTACACTATGACCATATATCCAAGCTTGCTTCGGGTTGTGGCTTCACCAACAAGGATGTTGAAGATGTGATTAAATTAGATAACCAACAAAGAAACATGGAAGCAGTCAAGGCTACTGAAGAAATCCCTGATCTTTCCCGGTTCGAACCGGATTCTAGTGATGAACTCTCCTCAGAGGAGGAAGGGGTTTAGATATTAAGTATCTCCCGATTGATGGTTGCAGCTGTTCAATTCTTCAATGATTAGTAAACTATCAAAGTTCAAAGTCTTGTCTTGGAATTGTAGAGGCTTAGGCCGGTTAGATAAATGTGATGTTGTTAAAAATGCAATTAGGCGTTCAAGGTGCGATGTTTGTATGTTACAAGAAACGAAGTTAAATGATAATAATTTCAATTACTCTGGTGTTGTTCCTTCTTTCTTTCAAAAACAATGTGTGGTGCTACATGCCCAAGGGTCGGCAGGAGGTCTTCTAATTGGATGGAAACACACATATTCTCTGATTAATTCTTGGGTGACACGTCATACTTGCTCAGCATTGCTGCAACAAATCAAATCAGGGGCACTTGTGCTCGTTACTAATGTCTATGGTCCGGCTACAGACACTCTCAAACCATCGTTCATAGAGGAATTAAGGGCACTGTCGGCACTGGTTCAGCATCCCTGGATTTTAGGGGGTGACTTTAATTTAGTGCGCTGGTTAATTGATCGCTCAGGCAGCCAACGGAGCTTTCGATTAATGACACTATTTAATGACCTCATACGGGATTTGCAGCTTGAGGATATACCGCTCTCTAACAGGAGATATACCTGGTGCAATAACAGACCATCGGCAACTCACTCAAAGCTGGACCGATTCCTTATATCCCCGGATATCTCGTTGCAATTTTCAGTGGTTTCCTTGAAGGCGCTAGAGGCTCTGGCTTCGGATCATGCTCCATTACTATTATCCTTCGCTGATGAACAATCTCCAAAGAGATCCTATAAGATAGAGTTATTTTGGTTGACTAACTCTACTGCTGCCGAGATAATTAGATCAACGTGGGAAGCTATTTCAACAACTCAAAGAATGCAGGGGTTACAGAGGTTCACAGCTTTTTGCAAAATTGTTCATGACAAACTTCGATCTTGGCATTGTTCCAATTTCGACGATCTGGAGCAGCAGCTCTCATTTTGCAAACAGACTCTGTTGTTCTTCGATCAAATTGAAGAACACCGGGTCCTTCTTGCATATGAACGGCACTTTCGCATAATGGTTAGGGAGCGCGCTTACAACTTAGCATGCATAGTGGAATCTAGATGGAGACACCGATCTCACTGCAAGTGGCTCCGAGAAGGTGACAAAAATAGTCGCTATTTCCATGCTTTGGCATCGGCTAGACAGCGCCGGAATAGAGTTTCCTTTCTGCAGCATCAAGATCAAACCCTTCTAGCTGATGCACAGATCCGCAATGTATTCAGGGCATCAATGGAAGGCCTTTTAGGTACGGCTACAGAGGTTAGACCATTTAATCCATCAACTTTATATCCATCTAACCCGAACTTGGAATCTCTGCAGTACCCTTTTTCTGTGATAGAAATAGAAACTGGAATACGACAACTGGCAAAGAACAAAGCGTCGGGTCCCGATGGGATCCCGAATGAGTTTCTTCAAGAGCATTGGTTAACTATAAAAGACGAGGTCTGCTCAATGATTCGGAGCTTCTATGATCACTCCTTGGATCTCACTCCTGTTAATCAAGCTAACATTGTGATGATACCCAAACTGGAAAATCCGGTACGTGTCAATGACTTTAGACCTATAAGCATCATGAATTCAATCCCTAAACTCATTTCCAAGTTGCTTGCAAATAGACTTCGGGTTGTACTACCTGATCTGATTTCTTCCAACCAAACGGCGTTTATTAGTGGTAGACAAATCACTGAAAACTTCATCTCAACAAGGGAAATGCTACATCATATATCCCAAAGTGGCAACCCGGCATGTTTCCTTAAACTGGATTTCGCTAAGGCGTTTGACACGGTTAACTGGGAATTTCTAAACCGAATTATGGAGGCTCGTGGTTTTCCTATCCGATGGATCAGATGGATTAATATGCTGTTCAGTACGGCGTCGTCTCGCATTATTATGAATGGGTCTGAATCGGAATTTTTCTTTCACAAGAGGGGCTTACGGCAGGGAGACCCTCTTTCACCCATGTTATTTGATGTAGCTGTTGATGTTCTAACTAGAATGATAGAGGTTCTCAATGACTCAGTTCCTTCACACTTAACTCGCAAGTTGAAGCAACCGGTAATTATTCACCAATATGCGGACGATACGGTTATTATTGCAAATGCAGAGCCTACTACAATCATCTCCTTAAAGATAATGCTTAGACTATTCTCTGCTGTTTCCGGGCTTGAGATTAATTATGCCAAGAGTTCATGGGTACCTTTAAACATCTCTCTCGACCATGTGCCTGTGATTTCGGCTGTGCTAGGTTGTTCCTTGACCGAATTCCCTGTTACTTATTTGGGACTGCCTTTGACCATACACAAGCCCTCAAAGTTGATGTTCATGCCTCTCATAGAAAAATTAGAACATAAGATGGCGGGATGGAAGACTCGATTGATCTCCCGGGGGGGCCGCCTACAGCTAATGAATTCAGTAATGAGCTCAATTCCGATTTATTTTATGTCTGCATTTTTATTACCAATTTGGGTGATTAAACGCATTGACAAAATAAGAAGGGACTTTTTATGGGGGAGGTCAGAAAACCGTAGAGGAATGTCTCTAGTGTCGTGGAACAAGGTCTGCACTCCGAAGGAGTTTGGTGGTATGGGTGCAGCTAACCTTCTAATTCGCAATAGATCTTTGCTTCTGCGATGGTGGTGGAGGTTGTACACAGCTGATGATTCTCTTTGGACCAGAACTATTGCACAGTTATACAATCTAACAACTGGACACATGCACAGAATTTGGAGAAGACAAGGTTCTTTCTTTTGGTTGCACTTGCACAAAATCAGACCTTTCTTTGACTGGTCCGTTAAATGGAATATAACTCAGGGTTCCTCGATCTCGTACTGGTTTGATTCCTGGACTTACCCAACAATGGCCTCTCGGTCTTTACCGAATCCCTCAACAAGGAAATTCTCACTCCAAAAGGCTAAAGAACAAGGGCTATTCCATGGTGAGCTCGGCCAGGGGCAGTCTCATGAGGGCATTGTTTGGTTATGGTCGAATACTGGTCAGTACTCAGCTCACTCATACTACAAGAAGGTTATATCTGCCGGGGAATTGAAATGGGAGTTTGGTTTCATATGGCGGCTACAAATTCCACCAACTGTTCGTGTATTCGGCTTCCTCCTGCTGCAGGGCCGACTCTTAACGCATGATGTAATGCTACGCAGAGGGTTACAGTGCAATTCAAGATGTGAAGTGTGCCAAAACTGTCCTACCGAAACTGCTCTTCATCTCTTCTTTCAGTGCGCTCAAGCTCGCCGTTGCTGGTCTAAAATGAATGAACTAATGGGATTCAAAATTTTTACAGCTGGAGATACGTTGCATGGTACTGTACATAGGTCTTGGCGGGCATGCAGAAATAAGATTTCATTGAAGAAATGGGGTTCCTACTTCTTGGCCATTCTGTGGCTCCTCTGGAAAGCACGAAACCGCAAGATTTTTGATGACTATAGTACAAACCCGGAATGGATAGCACATTATGCGATAAGAGAAGTGCCACTCTGGTTGAAATATTGTTGAGGGGATGATTTTATAATTTCTGCAGTCGCTGTAAACTGATGTAATCGGATGTATTGTAACTGATAGCCACTATCGGTTTTTTCAAAAAAAAAAAAAGAAAAAGTATAATTAATGGAGTAAAAATCGAAAATTAGAAAGAAAAAAATTAATCGGAAACTTCAACTCGAGTTTTGACGATCTTTCCTTTATTTTTTTGCAATTCTAATTGCGTTGACTTTTCCCTGCCTTGGGCTTTGGCCCATGCAGAATCAATATCTCCTCCTCGTGAGCTTTCGGAATTGGTAAAGAACGCTGAAATCGGACACTCGAGCGAAAAGTTATGTCCGGTTGAAGTTTTTTTGTCTCCGGTCGTCTTCTCGGTGAAGATATTGCCTCTCTTGCGTTACCCCTCGCCCTAGTCTCGCATGTTTAGAAGAGATGTCTCTGACAAATACATGTATATGGAAGAAATGTTTTCGAAATGAGAGAAATGACTTAGAAAAAGTAAATTGAGATGCACTATAACATGAAGATACGGATCGATGACGTGAAAAAGTTTGTATTTCTTTCATCACACACGGGTCATACTGTAAAACCGTGTACAACTGTTGGAGCATCCATACACGCAAGTCCAAAAATGCGCTACAACATTTTACATTCACACACGGTTCTTTATTAAAAAACCATGTATGAATGTTGAAGCAAATTTAAATAGTGTTTTTTTTTTCTTTGGACACAGATTTAATGAAATTTTTGAAAAAAAAAAAAAAACATGTACAATGTGTGGTGTATATGTAGCGTTATTGTAGCAGTGTCTTTGTAACTTAACATGTTTTGGAGGAATTATGTGTTAATTTGCTAAATCAAATTAAAAGAATTCGAAGGCTTGATGGCTTTGTAAGTTTAATGATAAGTGTCGTACACTGTTTAAACTCAAAGCAAATTAATTGCATCAATCATTAATTTGACGGACCCAGATCAATCTGAATCTATCAATAATAATTTAAAAATTGACAGGAGGAAGACATTATTTTTTTTTTCTCTTTTGAGATGAACAGGCGGCAAACACAAGCATGCAACTATTCAGTCAGAAATAATAGAATCGTACGGTCTAGGTTGGCCGGGCTATATTGCAGCTTTTATACTTTTAGAAAAAAAATATTTTCTAAAAAATTGGAAAGATGATGAAACTTTTTGGTAACATCGAAGGAACCGGAAAAGATATGAAATTCCTTTGGAAATGCAGTTTCTTAGAGCATGTTCGGATGCCATAGGATTGTGCGGGATGGGATTTTACGGGTTTGGGAACTCACTTTTTAATTTGCGGGAACCCATACTCATGGGTAGGCACAGGAATGATTACGGAAATGTATTAAATGAGTGTTCGGTTGTATCATGGAATTAGTTGTGGGAATTATTGATTTTTTTAGGAAAGAAAATTATTGATATGTTTAGAAAATATATATTTCAATTTAAATATCACCTATTTAAAAACTTGCTGACTCATATATTCATTTTATACCAAAATAATATGTGGGTAATATCATGATGCTCTTCTAATTTTAATTTTTTAATTAGTGACAAATAATCAAATAATCTTTTATTGTGTAATAATAATTATTTTATATAGATCAAGTATAGACTAATTAATGTTTAGGCATTTTTCATGGTGAAAATTTAGCATGTTATTATTTAATGTACATTTTGTAATGTGTTTTCATATTATTTATAATTTTTATGCAAATAGCATGTGTTTTTTTTTCTACTTAGATAATCAAACTTTCATAACAAGCATGTTGCAAAACAATGAGTAACAGCGTGCCAACTCACAAATTTAAATTTAATTTTTTTGTGTAATTTGTAAAAATAAAATAAAAATTCAATTGTCTGGATCCGTCCCGATCAGTTTAGTCCCACTTGGATTTTATAAATAAAGTTGGTCTCTTTATATATTTACCTGTGTTTTCTGCATAAATATCCGCAATTGTGTTACGAAGTTCAAGCATATCTTCTGCTTCTATTTTTAGGGCCTGTTCGTTTGTCATGGGATTGTGCGGGGTGGGATTTGACGGGTTCGGGAACTCAATTTTTTATTTGTGGGAACCCATACTCATAAATATGCACGGGAATAATTATGGGAATTTACTGAATGAGTGTTCGGTTGTATCGTGGGAATAGTTGTGGGGAATCCTATTTTCTTTCTAAAACACTTGATATCAATAAAATAATTATTAATTAACTTAAATTAAATCAATTAAACAATAACATAACAATATTTATCAATAATTATTCATTTTGCTTAATTTTCTAAAATTATACAATTATTTTTATCAGTCAAATTATAATAATGCAATTAAATAAAATAGATTAAATAATAGTAATATGTAATAGATGAAACATTTCTAATATAATTATTATTAAAATAGATACAAATAAAATAAGAAAATATTTATAAATAAATAAAAATTTAAGAAAAAAATTGTATACAAAATAATTAGACTAATATACTGAAAAAATATTGTAATTTTTAAGAAAAAAAAGTTGATGTGACCAATAACTTGATCTAACCTGTTGAATTGCTTAAGAGCCAAGTATATTTGATATTTGATATTTCTGTTTTTTATTTAACTACGTGGCATCTTTCTCTTAATCACGGCGCCAAGCAAAAAGTTCTAGAGATTTTATTTGAATTCCTGTCCGGATTCACACTTGTGCATTGTCCCACAATTGATATCAAATAAAAGAGATCTCTTTATATAGTACAAAGTGAGATTAGAGATAATGGAGATAATGGAGATAATAAATGAAACGGTGTGGTTGGAATTTTGGACCCCTACGTGAGTTAAAGTAACAGAACTTAGAGAGAGAATTTGGGAAGAAAAAAATGCTCTCTGAGGCCTGGGTTTTTGGGCCTCAAATTTTGCACTAAAATTGAATCCGTTGGGAATTTCCCATGGAACGATTTGGGAAAAAAAAAGGCCTGCCGAACAGCCACATGAGTAGAATTTCCCATCCAGCCGAAACTCATAAAATTCCCACTTTAAACTTGACTGCCGAACAGGGCCTTAAGGAATGTATATTTCCCTTAACACGGGCACTGCTAGGTTGGTGAATCATCACCTTAGCATTAGGGTATGCTACCCGTTTAGTAATTGTTCCTCCCACCAGGATCAAAGATACTACCATGTCATTATAAAGTTGTTTAGAGAGAAGAAAAAATAAAGCCACTGACAGTGGATAGAGAGAGGAGATAGAGATTGGGAATAAATTTATTTGATCCGAGTGTGGGTTTGTTTTTTTCAAATAATTACACTGCCAATGGAGAAATAGAAATAACCCATAGGAATTCTTTGGGCTCAAATTAGGCCTGCCGAACAGCTATTGGGAATACAATCCTATTTTGGTCAAAAACCATATAATTCTCATCAAACCCAAGACTGCTGAACAGGCCCTTGGTGTGTCACATTTATGAGGTTCCACTGTTGATTATCAAGGAATTATACCAAATATACATTATTTAGCGAATTCTCAAAAGAACAACATATTTGATATGTTCCTTTTCTTGTCATCAAAAAAATTTCGTCATCTTTATGATTTGATTAAAAAAAAGTTTCTAAAAGCTAAAAAAATGCTATATTTGTATCAAAGTCATTAATCAATAAGCGGGTCAGATAGATTTTTTAAATTTAGAAATAAACAAAATTCTTCAAACGAAAAGAAGCACCAATTGGTGTGATTTTAGAAAAAACAGCTCCTTGGAATCAATGCTTCGATGGAAGAAAAAACAGTGCTTTGTCCGCCGAATCATTAGTTCGGTGGAGCAATGTTTGATTTTGTATTTGTAGCGGGTCAAAATAGAAAAAAAAAAAAAAAAAACGGTCCACCAAACTATTGATACAGGGGATACCTTCACTGTTGTCTTTGTTTTTTTTTTTTTTTTGTAAATTTAAAAAAACAATGCTCCTTTCATTTGAACATATTTTGTTTAATTCTATTTAAAAAAAATATCGGTCAGATATCCTAAAGTAACTTAAATTTTAAGTTTGAATCCGTAACGTCTGATTAAAATTTAAACCAATCCGATCTAAATTAAAAATCACAAAACTATTTAATATTCACAAAATCTGAACGATCTATATTCATACTTTTTTTAAAAAAAATAGCTTATTAGGTCCGTTTTATTGTTTGAAACTATAAATTACAAATTATAGCAGTTTCTCGGACCGATTTATGTTGTCTGAACAAGATATTTTTCCTAGTAGACAATTCTTCATCACCTACTATCCAAAAGTTAACAGTCCAACCTTATTAGATTCTCATAACAAAAATTAAACCACATAAATCCACAGTCATTCAAAAAGCTTAAATCTTAAATCAATGTGCATCCATAAAAAGTAACATAACTATTACTAAAACAAGTATAGAAAGTGGCAAACAGAAAGATCTGAATCAAATTCAAATACCCACAAGACCAGAACAAATTAAGAGGAATTAGTCTTAATTCCTTCCAATCAAATGAATTTCATTTGAGAATTGCAAGTAAATTGGGCCTTTTATTTTAAATTGAACGGTCAAAATTAATCTTGATTTGCATCTGTCTATATCTGTTTGTTTTGATTATGGTATGTCAGTCTTGATTTGGACTGTCCGATTTGAAATAAACGGTCTGGATCTCATTAGGATAGGCCAATGAAATCAATACTATTGGAGAGGAACCAAACATGGTTAAGTTTCCCAATAGTAAATGCTGGGTCATGTCTCCTGGACAAGTGCTTTCTTTTTCAAAAGGTGATCCCTCGTTCAATGATTAATGACTAATATGGTCAAATTTTGTTTAGAAGTGGAGTAACATTAAATCAGAAATTAAGCAAAAAGAAAATTTGAATTGACCACACATAACATGACCAATTTTGTTAGTAAAACTATATATTGTACATAAGCCTTCTAAAGATTTGGTTCTTCAATTTTTTTTTCTTTTACTCAACATATAAAATTATCGACAGCCAAAATTCTAATCAAAAGCTATATCAATACAAAAATGATGCTTTTCCAATGCAAAATAACTTATCCACCTTACAGCAACCATACTATTAAACTCTATTAACATCTTATTTATGAGAATCAGTCTTTAGTCGAGTGGCAAAAACAATGCTCTCCGTGTGAAATTTCGCAGATTCGAAACCCAGAACGAGCAATCTAATCCTTTATTGATATTAATTAGTTGAGTGGCGTGACTTCTAACCTTTACTCAAAAAACATCTTACTTATCATTTTTTTATCTTTGTTGGCCAACTTTTATTTACTTCCATTTTGTTAGGTTTTCAATTGTAAATAGTTTTTTAAGTAGGGTATTTATCGTCCTCTTCATCTTAAATATAAATAAAGAAAATTAAAATCAACTTTACATTCTCTCAACATTGATTTTCTAAATCTTAAAATTATTTTATTTTAAAATTTTAATATATAACACAATTCCATAAAATGAGACTTGAAATTCTAAAATTAATTGTAGGCCGAGACCACCTTGCAAGGCGTGTCGGCGTCGGCGTGTCCTGTGCAAAATAAATTCAAAGAAAATATGTCCAATGACCGCATGACCTTGCAAGTGTCAGACCTCTACAATCTCCTCCTGTACAATGTTTGGTAAAAATTCTTGCATGCAAGATAATTCGGCATGACATTCATAATTTTTAAGAGCAATTATGTTTAGAAAATGTGAAATCGAAAATTTATATCATACGCATGTTTATCTTCTGACACAAAAAAGCTTAAAAATGTGAAAAAAATTATGGGACGTCAACATTTGATATTGAAGAAAAAAGTTGTTTGAATTTGAAACATGTAACCTTTTATATAAAAGTAATTATATTTGTCACGAGACCAAAACTGATAATATTGATTAAAAGAAGCAAAGAAGACTATTCAACATATGTTTTTTTATGCGTCATTGCACGGAAAAATCAAACATAAGCAAATAGACTTAAAATAAATAAATAAAATATACTTGAAATTTAATTCCAAAAATTACATCAAAGAGTTTTCATTTCCACAAACCAATATATATTTTGTAAAAGGAGGGTTGCAATGTCTCATTGTTTCTGTATCCCAATCATGTCCACATCTTTCTCAGCATTTTCAAAATTCAAACAGTAGATCTGAGCCACTCAACATGATCTCCATATTAAAATATACTTAGAGACCAATATATTTATTTTTTCGATTTGTTTTATTATTCTTTAGATAGATACAAAATTATAGTTTTTTAGAAGATTATGAACCATTCAAAAATATTGATTTTGTAGCTATCTAAAAAAAGTAAAATAATTTCCAAAAATGTATGAAATTTGATCTCCAACCATATTTTAATATAGATATCAAGTTGAGCTATTCAGATTGATTGTTTGGAAACTTCGTATGTTCTCTCTTTTCGAATTGCATTATGAAACTTCGTATGTTCTCTCTTTGTCCATTTTTATTTTTATTTATTATGCAGATTATGATATTGTTCGATCATAATTTTTTGTTTTATAAAAAAGTGGAGATCTAGCCTACTAACTTATATTTAATGTTCATAAAAAGTTTCCAACTCACGACTACCCATACGATGGATGGGTGTTGGTTCTTGATTATAATTTGTTGTTGACATTTAAAAAAAAAAGTAGATGAAAATTTTTATGGGCATAATTACATCAATTAATATGTTTTGGAGAAAAACAACTTAAAATTTTGATTGATAAAATTTTATAACTCTTTCGTTTTGGAATTATGTGTTAAGTTGCTAAATAAAATTAAAAGAATTTCAAGGCTCAAATGGTTTTGTAAGTTTAAAGATAAGTATGGATACACTGTTTAAACTCCTAGCAAATTAATTGCACCAATCATTAATTAGACGGACCCAAAGATAGAAATCTGAATCTATCAATAATTATTATAAAATTGACAGGAGGAAAACATTATTTTTTTTTTTTTTGGAGATGAACAAGTGGAAAACACAAGTAAACTATTCGGTCAGAAATAATAGAATCGATCGTACGGTCTTCGTTGGACTCACTATATTGGCAGCTTTTTAATTTTAAAAAAGAAGAAGAATTAAATACATTTTAAAGAACCGGAAAGATGATAATTTTTTTTTTATGGAACGGAAAAAAGCACACCAAATATCTATTTTTTTTGGGTCCGTTCGGCAACATGTGGAATAGTGAAAAAATAGATGAAAAAGAGAATTTGGAATAGGCTTCTATTTTCCGGTCGTGTTTAGTTGATGACGGAACAGTGAAAGAATATTGAAAAATAAGCCAATTCCATCTCCATAGAATAGATAATTGGCTCGTAACGGAATAGAGGAGATACCATATAGTGTAAAAAATAAGAATTTGATTGCAAAAGTTCAAATTCAATTTCACTTTTCCCAAATCCACAATTTCACTCAATTCTATTCTGATTCGGCAGAAATAACATATTTCATGCAGTTCCTTAACGTGTTACAGTTGGGATTTAAGAATTCATGCAATTCAACACTTCAAATATGTGGTTTCACAATTAATTATTAAGCAACCACATCAAATATTGTACGGTTCCTTAATAAATTTTCAAAGGAACCGCAGAGTTGAAGTGGTTCCTTCCCTCATTTTTTTCTGTATAAATATTTATTTTTCTAAAAATACAAAAGGCTGCTATATTTTGTACCAAAACTATCAATCAATAAACGACTGTTCAATCCAAAAAAGGTAACATAATTATTGCTAAGACGAGCGCAGCAAGTGGCAAAGAGAAAGATCTGAATCAAATTAATCTTGATTTGCATCCAATCAATGAATTTCACTTGTGTATTAAAAGTGGATTGGGCCTTTGATTTGCATCTATCTATATCTCTTTGTTTTAATTATGGTATGTAATAAACGGTCCGGATCTCATTATAATAGGTCAATGAAATCCGTACTATTGAAGAGGATCCAAACCTAGTTTAAGTTATCAATAGTAAATGCTTTGTCATGTCCCCTTAACAAGGGCTTCCTTTTTGAAAAGGTGATCCTTCGTTCAATGAGTAATGACTAATGTGACTCCAATCTTGCTTTGAATTGACTACACATTACATGATTAAGTTTGTTCACCTGACTAAAACATGTTAGTCTTTAAGACCCCATTTGATAATATCTTTCTTTAGCCTCTTTGATCCTGATTTAATTTTCTTAATCGCTTAATCATTTCAAATATCGGTTCTTTAGTAAGAATTAAGGTCACCTTCTTTAGCCTCATTTTGTCTAAAATCTTAGTTCCATGCTCGGGTCTTAAGGATCAGCTCCAAAAGAGAGTACAAAGAGAGGGAAAAGGAGCAAAAGTGAACTGAGGCATGACCATATCTGTCCGTAGCCGGTTACTAGCTCCAGAATCTTCAAATTTGGAGAAAAACAGAGGTGAATTGTAGTCAAAATATTAAAAAAAAAACTCGGGGATTGTATAACTTACAAATCGGAGCATAGGCGGAGTGAAATCGCTGGTTGTTTCACCTCTCTTTCGTTCCTTCTTTTTCCATTAATCAAAGAATTCTGGAGCACGTCGTAAGACACCTCTATATCTGAATGAAGTCTCTTTAATTAGTCTCAACTTACGGATTATAAGTCTTTTTTTTTTTAGGAAAGGATTATAAGTCTTTTTAAGACAACCAAACATGTGCTTAACGGAGATTAAAGTTTAGTTCCTCAATTTTTTTTCTTTTTTTTTCTTCAATGTAAGTGTGAATCTTGTAAAAGTATCGTATGTCATTTATCGAAGAAAAATTTAAATTCTATTAATTTAAAATAAAATGATTGACAGCCGAAATTATAATCACAAGCTGCAAAAAAGGTGCTTCTAAAATACAAAATTACTTCTTCACTTCATAGCAACTAAACTATTGAACTCTTCTTTGTTAGTCAACCTTTTTTTCGTTCCATTTTGTTATACTATCGATTGAATAGTTTTTTGTTCATATTTAAGTAGCATGTTTATTATCTCAATAAACACCTGAGTCAGATGGCTAGTATCCAAATTGTTTTTTTAAATCTTAAAATTATTTCATTATTTCATTATATATATAACACAAAGTTCAAATGCTCCGAATTGAATATCATAAACAACATGTTCTTTAAAATGAGACGTGAGATTCTAAAATTGATTGTAGGCCGAGACCACCTTAATTATTGTCACTACTCGGGCCCAAAAAGGCGTGTCGGCGTGTCCTGTGTAAAATAAAGTCAAAGAAAACCTATCCATGAACTCACGACTCGGGCCCAAAAAGACGTGTCGGCGTGTCCTGTGTAAAATAAAGTCAAAGAAAATCTATCCATGAACTCATGACACAAACTCGCAAGGGTGTCAGACATCTACAATATCTCGTACGATGTTGGTACAATTATTGCATGCAAGATATAATTCGACATGACATTCATAGCTTTTTTTTTTTTTTTTTCATAAGAGCAATTCCAACGGAGTAACGTGAAATTGAAAATTTGTATGATACGCATGGTTATCTTCTGACACGAACAAATTAAGGTAAAGAAAATGTTAAAAAAAAAAATTATGTGACATCAATACTATATTTCTATAAGCTTGTGTATATAACTTGAAAAAATTGTATAAGCTTGAAAGGAAATTTAGAAAAGAAAATGTAAAAAACAAATATGTGACATCAATACTATATTTGTATAAGCTAATGTGAATAAGTTGATAAAATTTGTATAAGCTTGAATGGAAATTTAGAAAATTATATATTAATATATCTCTCTGGAAGTAAAACTAAGTGGTAATTTGTTTCGGACAAATTGGAAATATTTTGATGAGCTTAACTCCAAATCAGATTGATTTCAAATAACGAATTCAAATTGTTAAACTGATCTTATAAATTTACTTCACGAGTTGATTAATTTATATGCAAAATTTATAAAATTTCGAATTAATTTAGTATGAAATCAAGCGGTCAAAAAGAGAAGATTTATAAGTTTATTTTAATGCATTTATTTTTTTTATTAATTTTTTTATATCTTGATTTATATAGTACATTAATTTGAAAATTTATATACAAGAGTTTGTTTTATTCGTTATGATAAAAATATTTAAAAGTGTCAATAATAGTGATACTTTCAGAAATAATAATTTTTGCCGGCTTACTCTGATGATCAAGCAAATTATTTTCGATTAATTAAAGAGAAAAACTACTGGACAAGTGGACTTAATTTGCAGCTCATCAAATTCTCCAATTAGCTTGCAAGTGGAAATTTTATTTATATATACTAATTTGTTCCAACTACCAAATCTCATAACAGCACCCGTCCGTTCAATGCAAATGTTAGTAATTTATGAAGAGGAGGACTCAAATGTCTTTTTTTAATTTTCTGATAACAAAAATTTTTAAATTTATTTGTCAAAATTAAACAGTTAGATTATATGTGATTTATATTATTTTCTCTACATGTACATAAAAAATTATAACTTTTCAATTTCCGTTTTATATAAATCAATAAGTAGAAAATTAATAAACATCGAGAGTTTATCCACATCGGTGTATTTTTGTAAGCACTTGATGCTAATCAAAACAATATGAGAATGTTATATTCTTTTACGTGTACATAGAGAAAATGATATATATCATATTTAACAGTTTTATTTTAATATTTAAGTTTTAAATTTGATGTTATTATAGTTCTAAAAATAAAAGCATGATTGAGATACAAAAAATGAAGGCATTTGAACCCTCCTCATTTATGAATTTGATAACGAAGTTTATAAATATAATTGCTCAAAAAGGCCAAAGAAAGAATAACAGTATTCTAATAGTTTCTTCCTTCGTTTGTTCGCTGCTCCTAAGACATGGCATGTTGCCTTTTCTTGCTGCGATCAAGAGCTCTGATATCACTTTTGCAAAACACACAATTACGTGTGTACATTATTTTGTGTGTTATATTTGTAAAACACACAATTAAAAACATCTGCATCTCTGATACTATAATAGTTTCTAATTTGACGTGACAGTTTTTAATCTAGTTTTAGAGATATGGGAGAGTTTCTTATTTAGAAACTATGCAGTAAAGTTTCTTATTAAGAAACTGGTTATAAACTTCATGCTGATTAAATGATTGGTTCAAATTATTTCTGCTTTTTAATTTGTTACTGACGTGACTTAATAGAAATTCTAAAATTAATTTCAAGAATGTGAGAGTTGTAAACTTTAGAAACCTTAATTTCTAAAAAGAAGTTAACAGTTATTTAAAAACTCATTTGAGTTGCTGGACTGTAGATGCTCTAACTATAATTTGAAATGTTTTATTATGAGCGTCTGACACAAATCTTTGTAATCAAATATTGTTTGTAATATATTTTCTTGATTTTCTCTGATCTCCAATTACAAAATATTGAAAGATGCTCTGATCTTTCATTAGATGATACCAATAAATGAATACAAAAGCATCTTTTTTTTATGGAACAATTACAAAATATTGTAGCTTATAAATAGGCAGTAATATATATCACCCATATTTAAATTTCATGAAGACAATGTCACATCTTTTGTATGAAAATGAATTTGGTAATTCATACATCTGTGTTGATACTCGTCACCAATTTTATGTTTTCATATATATATTTTTTTAATATAAAACCTGAAGGCAAACGATCATGCAACTATTTTCTTTTTTTTGTTTTGTGATACATGCGGACTCTACCTTATTATATCAGAAACGAATGCTAGTTACTGGTTTCATCATTAAATTCATAATCATTAATCAAGGTACATGAAATTTTTTGTGAGCCGATGGGTATTTACCAAACCCACAAAGAGATTCAAATGTAGCATAAAATTAATAGGGCTAAGATCAGGACAGATTATATAAAATTTCCATATATATACCTGAATATAGATCAATTTTACCGTACTCGTAACATTTTAATATAAATTATATAAAAAGTTACGTATAACTATATAAATTTTAAAAATAAATGGAGGTCAATCTGTTGGAACTTTAGTTCTAAAAACTCAAAATTCCCTCTTCAATAAATTTGCTTAAAATCTCCATTTGTGATATTTGAAATTTATAGGGTTAAATTACATATATATTTCTTTAATTAATGGTGAGTTATTTTTTCTAATGACCACTTAATATTTTGTTAATGAATTTTGCTGTTACACCTCTTCATGGCACCTTTATATGCCATTGTACGTTTTTTTTTATTTAATAAATTATCATTAACCAATATTAAATCTCTTGATTGAATCTATATAACTACAAAGATCTCTTTCTGTTTGATATGGGATAATACTCATCCCTTTCTTATTTTGATACTCATCATCTGATATACTCCCACGGAAAGCCCCTTTGAATTTCCATTTCCATTTTACTCCGATTAAATCAATTCCGATCAACTGCTGGATATTGTGGAGTTATCGTCAGTTGCTTCCATGGCGTGCCTAAGGAGCAACAATCCCGGATTATCTTGGTTGCGGTTCCATCTTGCACGATGAGACGGAATACGCTTAAGGACAGTGCTTCGCACGATCCGGGTAACTCTATTTCAATTTGATTTATTTTAATTAATTTATAACTATCCGAATATTCTGAAAATTTATCCCAACACAATCGACATCCATACCTTGAACCTCAATTCAACTCTGGCTAAGATAAGGAACCATATCACCTGCCTCCTGTGAGTAGGAAATTTCTGCCCGGCCCTAAAGTCATTGACACGTGGATCCGGAGTGAGTTTTGACATTTAAATATTGAATATAGTTTTGCCTCAAAACTCACTCCAGACCCACGTGTCAGAGGGGTCGGAATTTCCTACCCCAAAGAGGTAGGAGATTCGGTTCCCTAAGATAATGCTCCAGAATAAGAGATTGTAATTGGAGATCAGAGAAATTATTTTTTCAAAATTTAGAGAAGCAGTTGCCCCTATGTATACACTGAATCTGCCCTTGTGTTAAAATATGGCAGATACTCACGTAACAATTGTAATGTTACTTGCAGAAATGTGACACAATTTCTAATTTAGTAATATTTTGGAGAATACCTCATAATTATTTGCAATTACTTATAAGTATCAATTTTACGGTTGCAAAAATATGTCAGCATAGAATCACTACTCATTATCAATTCACATCGCCATAATTAACTTATATTTTTAATTGATATTCTATAAAAATGATTGTGTTTGAAGGTTTCTAAGACAAGCCATGCATGTCATCAAATATATTCAATCCTTCACCCAACTAGTAGTTATTATTAAATTTAATCCTACAACTATAAATTATTTAACTCTTTACCAATCATTAATTATTGTAAACTTTAACCGTACGGTTAAAAATTATTTAACATTTTACTAATCAATGTGTAGGATATGTCTAATTCAATCTACGAAATGAATAATTTTATTATGTGATCATATATTCAAAATTCTATATATTTTTTTGATGTTGCGTTATATTTGATAGCATTGATAGTATTTGTCTCAATTTAAAAACTAAAATTTTAATGCAATATATATTTTTATTTTTTAAGTAAATGTTGGAGGTCAAACTACCCAACTATTTAATATCCAAAAATAATTTTTTCATCTAGATTTCGAACCGGTGACCTCTTACACAGTGAGCATTGTCTTTACCAATGGACTAAAGGTTGGTTCTCAATACATACACTTTTATTTATGATTTAAAGTTTAATGAATAGTTTTATCTTCTACTAAAATAAATCAAAATTTAAAATTTTATGTCCAGATAATATGAAGCATAGATAAATTTGTGCGCAGAAATTGTGAATACTAATACTTAAAATTCAGGGGCGAAAGTAAGTTGAGGGAAATGAGTGCTAAGCATCTCTTATAAATTCAAATTTTTTCAGTTTTGTCTTTTAAAAATTTAATTTTCACAAAATAAATTATACTATTAGCTCCCCTTCCCTCCCCTCTCCTTTCCTCTCCTTTATCTGAATTTTATGATTCCGCCCTTTCTAAAATTTTCCTCCCTAGGCCTAAAACCAATTGTGCACACCTAAATGAATTTTTTTATATAAATTGTAGAGCTACCATTTTAGAGTATTAACACCTGTTCTCCGACAGGTCGAACCCAAAAGGCGAAGAACCAACATGTGGCTTCCTTCCACTTAAAAAAAAAAAAAAAAAAAAAAAAACATGTGGCTTCCTGTTTCAACAACCCGACACAGCACGACATGGTTGGTGTCCGACACAGTAGATCCATATACAAATAATACCCCGACAAGTGGGTCCGGAGGATCACATGCAGGAAAAAGACGAAGGAGGACTCACTGCCGGAGTGACGAAGCCAGCAACACTCACACAGTGAGACAAGAGCGGACCACATAGCCTGAGAGCCTTCATCCACCGCTATCAAATAAATCTAATCAAATCTGTGATCTGTGCTACATCAGTGCTTCTGTACCAGCTTTTTGTTCTTATTTGGCCCCATCATGCGCCTCTCCAAATTCATATCATCAATTCATGATATCCGCCGCCTATCGGGTAACGGGTTTCGGGCTAATAAATCCTAACATTTTAACCCGCTTTCAAATGCTTGGTTTTTTGGTGATGAAGAAGATTGATAATGTTTAATATTTTGTCTACTAAGACTTGCACTGAAAATTTCTATTAAAGATATTTTTATTCTTGCTACTATTAAAGCTTTTTTAATGTTAGTTTAGTTTTTGAATGATGAAGAAGATTTATAAGTCTTTATTAGTAGCCTTTTTATCAAAAAAAAACTTATAAATCTTTAATATTTTGTCTACAAAGACTTAAACTGAAATTTGCTATTTAAAAAAAATCTTCCAGTTTCTATATATATATCTTTAGACCAATTTTTTTTTTTTCAATTTTCTTTTAATTTGTAATTTTTTTATTTTCTATTAATGTTATTTAATGTTAGTTTGAATAAAATTGCAGAAGTGGAATCCAATTTCGTTAGATAATCCAGCGGAATCGCAATTCCAGCTCCAATTCCGCTGGATAATTCAACGGAATTGCAATTCAATTCTGCTGAAATATCCAACAAAAGTGTTATTTCTAAAAATTGGTTGAAAATCATCTTATTTTATTTTATTTATTTATTTTATATGTTATTTATAAAAATTTCGGGTCCATGCACATTATCAACTTAATCAACATTTCACAGATCATTAATTGTTCGTTTGTTGTGTCATGTAGCATTGGATTTAATTTGGTAACGGACATTCTACTTCAATTAATTAATGAACCTTCACATTTCAAATCCAACCTGGATATATGCTATCCAACCCAATAATACATCCCTCATAGTCTCATATCTTTCTCTCTCTCTTCCCCTTTCAAAGCAACCTTTCATAGCAGCTTTAGAAATGGCATCTATGGCAAATACACTATTCTTCCTTCTCTCTCTATCTCTAGCACCTTTAATCCTCTCACATTCTCTCCAAAACCACCCTTCTCACCCAACTCCTCTCATCCAATCCACATGCAATGCTACCGCCTACTACGAGTTTTGCATCGCCTCCCTCGCCTCCGACCCCGCGGGATCCACCGCCTCTGATGTTAGGTAATATTTAGCAAGCAATTAGCTTATAATATCATTCTTATTTCATTAATTCCTAGCTCCTTATGGGATGAGAATATAAACACCCAATCTGGCAGATATATAATGCACATGATATATGTAAACACATAAATATACGTATACTAATACTACAATGTATAAAAAGGTAAGTAATTAAGAACAAAAAAAATATTATGTAGAGGAAGATAAAAGCACTTAAGCTAAAGCTTTTTGAACTTAGCTAGATTTCATGAACCTAGCTAGTAATTCATAATCACTAAATTGTAGGATAAGTATATAAACACTCAATCTGGCAAGTGGCAAATATATATAGTGCACAAGATATATGTAAACTTATATCAAGAGGCACTTGAGCTAAAACATTTTGAACCTAGCTAGATCTCATGAACCTCAAAACTATTATGTGCAAAACAAAAATGTTTTAATTAGTTAGCTAGTAATTTATAATCACTACATTGTAGGTCTCTCTCGGTTGTAGCGATCAACATCGCCATGACCAACGCGACCAACACTTCCTCCATCGCCTCATCATTGGCCCAAAAAGCAACCGACCCCTCGTTGCGGGCTCTACTCCGGACTTGTGCGGCCAAGTATGTCGCAGCACAGGATGCGTTGCAGTCGGCAATGCAGTCAATTAATGAGGAAATGTATGACTACGCATTTGTCCATGTGAGTGCTGCCGCAGAGTATCCGAGTGTTTGTCGCGCGTTGTTCAAGCAAGTGCCGAGGCTGACGTACCCGCCTGAGTTGCAAAGGAGAGAGGAGGGTTTGGAGATGCTTTGCAAAATTGCATTGGATATGATTTCACTACTTGGTTGAAATTTTTTGGTGCATATGTTTTCAGGGATATATATATATATATATATCTAATTATCTATATGTCTGTGCTAAGAATTAATTATACACAATGGAGTATATAATTAGCAAGTGCTTGATGCATTTATATGTCTAAGTTTGATTTATATGGTGACCATATATTAATTGCATGTTTAATTGAATTCTCCCCACTTCTCCAGTGAGACTGTAAGGATTGTGGGGTAAGTTTGTAACTGTGTGTAAGGATAGGAAGAGAGAAATGAACAATAATAAATTATATATTAATTAATTTATTATATAAGGATTTGTGGTGCTCGAGATTAATTGGTACATTTTGAGAGCGTCCTGTTCTTAATTAATTAGAACTATAAATTAATGCACTATTATATTGTCGTAATAAATATCTTGCTTCAATCATGCATACTTGCCAATTTCAATCTATTATTTTTGTAAGTATTAAATGTATTTTCACTTTTCACAATATTAGAGTGCATCAATATTTTCTTATAATAGAATTTCTTTCATCGGCATGCATCCTAAGGGCCCGTTCGGCAACGCCACTGTTGCCGTGGGAAAAAAAAATTGACTCTTGAGTGAATTTTTTTTTCCCACAGCAACAGTAAAATTTAGTTCAACTTTTTCTTAATCCCACACCCACACCCATTCCCTCAAGGCCACCGAACAGGCCCTAAGTGTGCATCAGTCCTTTTTTTTCAACCTATAAATACTTAGTATTGGGTATTTTTTTCTTTCGTCTTTCTTTTTTGAGTAAAGATTGGAGATCAAGCCACCCAACTATTTAATACCTTTGTTATTACAACAAATGATTTCTCCTATCCGGGTTTCGAACCCATGACCTCTCACATAGAGGCCATGTGTTTTTGCCACTAGACCAAAGACTAGTTTTTTTTCTTTCGCTTTTCTATCACAATGTTAGATCGCATCAGTTTTTTTTTTTTTTTAAGAAAGAAAAAGCTCTAATTTTTTATAATAAAATTTCTTTCATCAAACATGCATAAGATCTAGTGTATCAATCTTTTCTTCATCCTATTCTTTCTGCAAGTATTAGGTATGTTTTAATTTCTCACATTGTTAAAGTGCATCAGTCTTTTTTTTCATTAAAAAAACTCCGCTTTTTATAATATTTTTTTCTTATGAACATACATCTTTAGTTTTTTTTTTTAGGGTAAGGTGAGAATTGCCATCTTACAATTTCATTGATAAAGAAGGTTTTTTACAATGCGCCTCCTGTAAGGCTCCTATTTGCTGTTAATACATCTTTAGTTAAGAAGGCATCAAGTCATCAATCCTCTATAATTAATTAACCTTTTTCTTTTCCTCGTTCCTTTTCCTACTTTGAATGAGAATATCAAGAAGTAACTTTCTCCTGCATTTCATGAAAGTAAAACTAGGGACCATTAATTGCGCCTCTTTTAATAAAGAAAGTGGTTATCTCTTTATTAGTGCCAAAGTTAATCTAAAGATATTCCAGATGACAGGTGTTATGTATCGATCGTCAGATTCCTTTAATTAATTTGTTAGGCATGTGAACTAGGTTAGCAATATTTGTTTGGATCATTCTGTTTCAACAATGAATATATAATTAGAGTAGAACTAGGGTGCTCTCGAGTTCACCAAGCCCTTGGTGAACTCAAGTCCAAAACTCATCGGATCGGCTTCAAACGACGAATCTGACCGTTGAAACCCGTCTATCTTACGAGTGATGCGTCTACATGCAAAAATTTTCAATTTTGAAATTAATTTTGCATAGAGTCAAGTGGTCAAAATTAGAAGGTTAATAAATTAATTTTAATGCATTCATTTTTTGACGTTTTTTGACCACTTGACTCTATGCAAAATTAATTTCAAAATTTAAAATTTTTGCATGTAGACGCATCACTCGTAAGGTAAACGGGTTTCAACGGTCGGATTCGTCGTTTGAAGCCGATCCGATTAGTTTTGGACTTGAGTTTTCACCAAGGGCTTGGTGAACTCGAGAGCACCCTAGTTCTACTCATATAATTAGTTTATCCGTTCGTTTTATTTTTTGCATATAATTAATTTGGTCCATTTATGTACTCCCTGCTCTCATTAATTTAAGAAATATTGGAATTATCTCTCTTTTGGTTAATTTAATTAGCTTCATCTATGCCTGTAGAAATGAACACTAGACTCCTCTTCGCGGTGAGTACCTCTTCCATTTCACTGAGGTCTGAGGGTGGGCCTCACCCTTTATTTGGATCCGGATTTTCTAAAGTAATTCAAAATTTGAGTTTGCATCCGAACTATCTAGTTAGAATTGGAGTTAATAAGAATCCTTTCTCTTAGCCCTTTCTCTTAGCCCTTTCTCCCCCAGCCACCACTCCCAACCCTTTCCGCCGCACTGGACTGCAATGCCGTCGCCCTCCTCTAACCCAGCTTAGAAATCTCCTTCCTCCCTCCCATCCCATAATGGAGACTGACTTTCCAATTCCAAATCAGTCTCTCACACACTACTGCTTCATGTCCTCAATGGTGGGTCATGAAAACTTAGTGCAAGACCTTGCCTCTACAGTCTTGCTCTACTCCACTGTTCCGGTGCCATGCTTGAATCGAAATCAGCTCAAGAGAATACTAGTGGAGCTCTATGGAGGCCGCCGCGACTTGTGGAGAGTCAGGCTAGTCCCCAGAGGCTTTCTCATTTACATCCCTCCTGGCCTGTACCACGATGAATTTCACCTGGATTCGCACTATTGGGAGCGGCATAACCTGCTTCCCCAACCATGGCAGGCCCTTAACGGGTCTCATACACTTCCCCCCCTACACACTGTCAACATTACTATCCTGGATTTCCCAATCCACCTCTGGCACCCATTCTATATTCGACAGGCAGTGACGGGGTTGGGTTTTGTAAGGAGCATACATCGGGACTGCACCTCTGGAGATGACTCCACCGCAGTCAGACTGTTGATTGACACCCCTGATCCCGGTCTTATCCCATTCCAGCTGGTGGTTGGTCATCAGGGCCAGTGGACTAATTGCCAGGTTTTGATGGAGGGGCGATTAGACTCGCATCTAGATCTCCCCCTATCTCCGCCCCCTCTCCCCCCAAGCTCTGAGGACGAGGAGGAGGAGAACAACCAGCAAGGCCTACTTGCCAATGCCGATCAATTTGGACACCTTTACATTCCCCCTTGGCGAAGAAGAATCTTGAACATTCAGATGCCTGCTGATGATCCTTCGTCCAAGGGAGCTCCGGCCGCCTCTTCGGGTGTCAGCCAGTATTGGCCCACGGCTCTCCAAAATGAACCAGGTGCAGGGCACTTTCGTTCAAACCTGGTGGGGGTACGCAGCACTGGTCAGCTCAGGGCATCAGTTGCTATACGGCACTATGCGACAAAAGCACAGAATTTCCACAGTCACCGAATTTCCCAAATGGCCCCCCACCAACCAAAAGGCGCCACATGTCCCCCTCCCTCAAATATGGATTCTAAAGGAACTGAATCCTATTTTGTCCCTTCCCATTTCACTCAGCAAACAATACAACCGTCACCTGATCCCCAAAAACCTCTCCCCCACTACAAAACAATCCTGGGAACCTTCTGTCTCCTATGGTACGCCCATGCTCAATCCACGTGCCCCCTTCCCATTGCAAAGACAAAACAGGGGTATCCCTCATCGGTGACCGCATCCGTCTTGGGACCTATTTCCACCTCTCTACTCCCACCTCTATTCCATCTATCCCAATCTCTCCCTCTCCAATCACTCATACCGAATCCTCTCTCTCACTCCTCTGCTCCCTCAACTCCAAAAATCACACAATATTCTACCCACCCGCCACCTTCTCCAATGGCAGATCTCACTGAAGAAGATGAAGCCTTAATACAACGCTTTATCGGGCTGCATACTGAAGATAAACAGGGTCCAGCCATTCGAGTCCCAGTCGGAGCAACCACTAGCACCGATTGGTCTCTGAGCCTCCTCTCTCAAGTTATCTCCGATCGAACAGCTATTGAACCCCAATTGCAAATGGCTATGATGAAAGCGTGGGACGCTGATCCGAATACAAAAGTTAGCTCTGTGGCAAAGAACACTTTCCTTTTCGAGTTTGCTGACTCAACTGATTTCCAGCGCGCTCTGCATGGTGGCCCCTGGACTTTTAAAGGTGATTTAGTCGCCTTCAGATCAGTGAAGTCGCATGAGGAATTACAATCACCTGACTTCAAGCGAGCCCAGCTATGGGTGCAGTTTTTCAACGTTCCCCTCAATGCCTTCTCTGAAGAGGGTCTCCTCATATTGGGGAATGAAGTCGGCATCCCTGTCTCAAGGCCGGTGGAGGGGTTTGTAGGTGGTAAACGTTTTCACAAGATCAAAGTAAGTATTGACCTTCTTAAACCCCTGAAAGATAAAGTCAAGGTGACTCATCCTCTTCTGGGAGAAGTTCTTGCGCACTGTGTGTTTGAAAAGGTTAATCGAATCTGCTTGTTTTGCGGGCACCTGGGTCACGAATTATCCTCTTGCCCAGACCATATCAGACTCTCTACTATAATGCAAAACTCAGAGAATGAGGCCAGATTCGCGGGCCATCAGCTCCTCTCCCCAACTAGAGGGCCATGGATAACTAATGCCACTCTCGTCCCCAGAGCCCAATTAGCTGAGCCCAGACCAAGATTAAAAAGGCCTTTTGACCTAACTTCCACCCAACAGCAACCTCCCAACCCAAACCTAAGGCAGCACGGCCCAGATCCCTCTATCTCCTCTTCTCTGGTGCATTTAAACTACTCTGGCGCTGTTTTAGAGAGGGAAACAGCGCAGGCACCTTCTTCATCCTCTCAAGAACCTCCCAAAAAGCCGAAGTCAGTGGGGCATATACCGCTGACAAGGGATTTATGAGTATTTTGGCTTGGAACTGTCGAGGCAGTGGAGGCTCGACGGTTTCAACGCTCAACAGATACCTCCAGTGTACGGACGCAAAGTTTGCTTTCATTTCAGAATCACGATGTGGTCTCACAAAGGCAAGTCGGCGAATCCAGGAATTGGTGCTTAAGAACTCAATAATAGTCCCCTCCCAAGGCAAATCCGGGGGTTTATGGCTCCTGTGGGACGATGCCTATGACGTATATCCAATCCGAAAGAATTCTAATCTGATTGCAGCACGAGTCAGGGGCAAAGGACCCCAATCGGACTGGATTATCATATCTATTTACGGTGACCCGGCTAGAACCACAAATCCGGTCATTTGGGAACAAATAGATGCAATTATTGAGGAAGAGGATCTGCCGGTGTTGGTAATTGGCGACTTCAACTCTATTGTCTCCATGGAGGAGAAGTGGGGTGGGTCCGATGTTTTTAAATCTGGTAATATGGCGTTCCGAAATTGGGTTAATGAATCGGGTCTGATTGACCTGGGGCACAGGGGACCCGCCTACACATGGTCTAACAAGAAGCAAGGGCACCGAAACATCAGTCAGAGGTTAGATAGAGCGCTGGGAAATCTAAATTGGACGATGCATTACCCCAACTCAGCTGTATACCACCTTCCGCGTTTCAACAGCGACCACCTACCAATTTTGTTGAGACCCACACCCGTTAAGAAGAACCCAAAACCCCCTTTTCGGTGTGAGAATTAGTGGTGTCTCAAACCTGACTTCAAAGCTGTGTGTGAGAAGGCAGCACAGATCCATAGTATGTCGTGGGAGGGTATGCAGTCTCGCTTCAGATCCGAGTCAAAAGCTTGGGTGAAGAAGTCCAAAACCCCCAATCAAATGCTAAAGGAAGTGGAAGAGAAAATGTTGGAATTAAATGCGGAGCAGCCTAATCGGGTCTCTAGAGAAGAAGAAAACAGATTGCAATTGGAGCATGAAAGGTGTCTTCTGATGAGGGAATCTTACTGGCACCAGAGGTCTAGAATCAGGTGGGCGGTCTTGGGGGATCGTAACACCTCCTTCTTCCATGCCTCTACTGTGACGAGAAGAAGAAGAAACAATATCGGGTCCTTATTCGTACCGGGTACGGGTTGGGTAACTACTGAAGGAGAAATTAGAAGCCTTTTGTCTCCCATTTCAAATCTATTTATGCTAAAGGGATGACGGCCCCTATCTGTTCTGTATACAGTACGGCCCTGCTGGAGAGTCTCCCCAAAGTTCCGACTTTTATTGGGCCTTTTCTGGAGTCAATTCCTTCTGATTTGGAGATACATAAAATTGCTATGTCTCTTGGGCCACATAAGGCAGCTGGGCCTGATGGTTTTAATGCCCATATTCTGCAACAATACTGGGATGTTTTCGGGCCTTTAGTCTCTGCTGAAGTGCGCAAGTTCTTCTTAACTGGGGAGATGCCACCCAATGTAGCAAAGTCCAACCTAATACTAATTCCCAAGGTCAAAGACCCCTGCCAGGTTGGGGACTATCGTCCCATATCAGTGTGTAACGTAATTTACAAGGTTATTTCCAAGATCCTTACAACCCGCCTAAAACCCTACATTGCGGGATGTATATCTAGCTCCCAATCCGCCTTCATACCGGGCCGAGAAATATCCGAGAACGTGATCCTAATTAGAGAGGTCTTGCACTCTTTTAAATCCTCTTCTTACCCAAACCCGGATTTTTGCTTGAAGGTAGACCTATCCAAAGCCTTCGATCGCATGGATTGGGACTACCTCGAGTCTATTCTACCTCTCTACGGAATTCCTTCACAAATGAGAAGTTGGATAATGGCATGTGTGAGATCCTCGGAATTCTCTATAATCCTAAATGGTGCTAGCAGTGGGGGTTCTTTTAAACCTAGTTGTGGACTTAGACAAGGATGCTCCCTCTCTCCATATCTCTTCATCCTCGGCATGGATCTGTTATCTAGGAGCTTGGAAAACATGGTGCAAGTAGGCTTAATCCAAGGGGTTAAGATGGCCCCCTCCTGCAAACCTATTACCAATATACTTTATGCCGATGACCTTCTTTTGCTGGGAAAGGCCCAACAGCAGGAGGCATACCTAGTCAGGCAAGCTCTCCAAGCTTTCTCTGCAGTTTCGGGCCAACGAATTGGGCCGGCTAAAAGTTCAATTTGGTTTAGCACCATCACTGGAGATGCAGGAAGGGAGGAAATTGCGAACTGTTTTGAGGTGAAACAGGAGGCCATCTCCTTATCCTACCTTGGAGCCCCAATTGCGACCTCAGCCCAGGCCTTTGATTTTCTGATAGAGGCAGTTTCCTCAAGATTGAACTCCTGGAAGAGTAAGTTGTTGTCTCAGGCGGGGAGAATTGTCCTGATCAAATCGGTCCTGCAAGCGATTCCGATCTACTTTATGGCAACCACTATGATCCCAGCCAAGGTCATAAACAAGCTGAATTCTTTGACCAGGAAGTTCTTTTGGGGGAAAGTTGATAAGCAGAGGTATCTGGCCTTGTTGGCGTGGGACAAGATCACTGCACCAGTCAGTTTAGGGGGTCTTGGATTGAGAGATCTATCCATTATGAACAAAGCAATGTTGATGAAGATGCTATGGAAACTGGCAATGGGATCTGACACGTTATGGGCTGAGCAACTCAGAGCAAAATACTTACCCAGGAGTCAGCTTTGGCACAGCAAAAGAGGGACTAGATGTACCGTATTCTGGAGGGGGCTGTTGGCTATGAGAGAGCATCTCCAAACTATGGTATCATGGCAGCTTGGGGACGGCTCCACCTGTAAAATTTTCTCACAACCTTGGTTCCCCCAAGCTTTATCGCACTCCCCTCAATCTCAGGAAGACAAGGTGGCAACAGTGAACTCTCTGGTGGATGAGGTGTCAGGTCAGTGGCGTGTAGATGTGATAGCCGGAAGGTTTGGATACGCATCTGCGATGGCGATAATTTCAAACATAAGGCCACCAGTAATGGGAAGCGGGACTGACAGGCTCATCTTTACACTCTCCTCTAATGGCTTGTATTCAGTAAAGAAGGCTTATGCCTCTTTATACACCAAACTAAATAGCCAGACAACTGGGGGGCTGGGGGTAAATAACCAAAGTCTGACAAGGTTGTGGAAGCATATTTGGCATGCGGGACAGATGCCTCCTCGCTTGCGAGTCTTTTTGTGGAAATTGGCACACAGCGCAATCCCTTTGGGGAAGATCATGACAGCTAGATTGCGGAGGGGTGATCCTATGTGCCAAACGTGTGGCCAAGGAGAGGAGGATGCCATTCACTTGGCGATGTTATGCCCGTTTGCTAGATCCGCTTGGCTTGGTGGGAGTCTGGCGATAAGGACGGATCGCTTTGGTCCAACCATTCAAAGTGCTCTGATTGAACTGATGGAGATGGTACCAGAGTCCTTGTGGCAGGAAGTGGGGCTGACGATTTGGGCTATTTGGCGAAGCAGGAACAACCTAGTTTTTCAAGGAAGGCAGCCATCCTTTGAAGGATTCTGCTCACTGGTCACGCAAGTCAGAACAGAAATCGTAATGGCCTTCCCAACTGGTAAAGCTCTCTCCCAGGCTGGAAATTCGGTTCAAAATGCTCCAATTGAAATGCAATCAGTAACCTGCTTTTCAGACGGGTCTTGGGTGTTTGGTTGGTTAGGAGGAGCGGGGATCATAATCTTCAATCAAGGCAGATTAATGGCCTACAGATCATCTCGAATCATAGCCTGTTGCCCCTTTCAAGCCGAGGCCATCGCACTCCAACAAGGAGTTCATTATGCAATCCAAAATGGGATCTCTGAGTGCACTTTCCTCACAGACTGTAAGTCTCTCGCAGAGGCAATTATGGATCTTCACCCACCCACTGAAGTTGATTGGAGGGCTCACAAAGAAGTATTTGATGTTTGGAGGAAATTGAAGTGCAACCCCGGGTTTAATTGTGTTCATGTGGCTAGGGAAGAGAATATGCTGGCAGATGAGCTGGCAAAGAGAGGAAGAGTCACTGGAGAAGACTACACGGGTTTTTCTTTTCCAATGTTTAATCCTTTGATCTAGTTTGTGTCTTTCTTAGAGGATTTAGTTTTTTAGCTGGGATCGGTAAACAAGGGTGTCTTTCATTCCTTATCCAGTAGCCAGTTGGGGCATTATGGCCTTTGTATCGTTTTTACTCTCTTTGTACTGTGATGGCCTAAGGGCATGAAGTAATCAAAAAAATAAAAAAATTTAAGAAATATTGAGCTGGAATCAGTTGTGAAATGAATCATTTTAGTGGGATGTTTTTAAATATTTGAGAAATAATTTTTGCTGTCAGTAGATTTGTCTTCGGATCGTCTACGTACGATTTCGAGTACAACACGTGTAAACCTTATTTTATTAAATGCAAAATTTTGAGTTATTAAAGTTCCTAAAAATAGAGGTATGATGGAGGCATAAAAAATAGAGGCATTTGAACCCTTCTCTTTTAATAAACAGTGAAATTTTTTTGGATCATTAAAAATAACGATTTTAAAACTGGTTTAATAAATAGTAAACAAATTTCAAAAAATGTAAAATTTGGTCTCCAAGCACATTTTAATATAGATTGAATGTTGAACGGTTTGGATCGACCGTTTGGACTTTAAAAATGTAAAAACTAAAGCGTTTGTTCCACGGTATAGAAACAAACATTATGATATTAGCCAATCTCTCTCTGTATATACCGTGGAACAAACGCTTTAGAGAGAGGGGGTTGGCTTCGCACCTACTAGGCTATTAAGTTGCACCAATTCAAATACACCATAAATTTTGACTCATAATTTGTACGGCCTAATTAACATATTAATTTTGGTCCAAATAATTTGAACTATATGACATTTCCAACGGATGGGACATGCCTTGCAATGGGCCAGAGACGGAAAATGCCTTCGACAATTATTAGCAACCTAATAAATAGAGCCACACTCCAAGTACATTAATATTTTATGAGAGAAAATTCAATAATTACTATTAACAAGGATAAGTAAGACATTTTTACTTTGTCTCTAAGTCTGTTCCCTATATTAATTAGTAAGAAAATATTTATTAATAAATACGAATTGTAATAATTTATTTTATATACTTGTCTATTGATTTTACAAACATTCAACAATCTAGCATAATCATTTAATGAAATGAATATTAATTGTCCAAAAATATATGAAGTCCTGAAGTACTTTTATAAATATAACTCTATGAGTGTTGACTTTCTACAATTAATTACTTTACAAATTTTTAGCGAAAAGAGAATGAAATTTTATGAATCATTATTTACTATCTTTTGTTGGAGACGACTGCAGAAGCGTTTTAAGGAGTAATTTCGTCGAACACTTTGCGGACATACATCTATATCCGATCAAATTGAAAACTATAAATGACACATAAGAAACTAACACAACAAGCAATCAAGTACAATAAAATAAAATAAAAAGACAATATTTTACATAAAAATCCTTACAAAAGAAAACCACGGAAGCACGACACAAAATCACTATATCAAGAAGTCTTACAATACAAAAAGATTAACAAACCATCAACTCTCTCTTACAATTTGATATACTAATATATAATATTATCAAGTGTATTTGAATTGATTGTAATAAGAGAGTAAAATCCTAGAAAAAAACTTGAGACAAGAAGCTTCTATTCTTTTGGGCTCAAGAGATAGCAGCTCATGGTTTTGCTTATTTAACCAAATAAGAGATAGTGGCGGTCTCTTTCATTTTACCGTCACAAGCAATATGGGCTTCGGCCCATTTCATTTGTCTTCGCCGATATAACATCCTTAAAAGTATCAATCTCTTACCATTTTTACTTGGAAAAGTTTCAAAGTTACTGTTTTGGTCCTTGTAGTTCTCAATTTGTATCAAATTTCTCTTATTATTGACATTGGATTTAAAAATAGATGTAAATTGGTCCTATCTTTGTTTGTTTGATTGTAATGAAAGTCAATGTTGGTAATTTTTTTGATATACAGTGGCGTCTTCGTTAAAATCATCACCCACATCATATATAAATAAATATGACAAGAATATTAATGTCATCATCTAGATTATCAAGTATTGGTAATACAAACATTAACATATATAAGCATTCATGTCATCTTAGAATTACATCATTCATTCATTTTTAACATATATATTTAAATTGTATGACTGATTTGATATAAACTAATGATGAGGGTTCAAATGGCTCCATTTTTCGTGCTTTCATTTTTAAAAACTTTAATAACTCAAAATTTAATACTTAAAAGTCAAAATAAAACCGTTGAATATGATCTATATCATTTTATCTATGGACGTGTAAAAAATTATGACATTTCAACTTTGTTTTGGTTGCCATCAAAAGCTTTTGAAAACGTATTATTGTGAATAATTTCTAGACATTGATTTTTCAACTTATTGATTCACAAAAAAAAACCGAAATGTGATAATTTTGTATAAGCACGTAGAGAAAATAACATAGATCACATTTAACGGTTTTATTTTAATATTTTTTATTTAAATTTTTAGTTATTAACGTTTCAAAAATAGAGGCATTTGAATCCTCCTCATAAACTAATACCTTTGGCAACTAAAATAATTTAAATGTTTAATGATCAAAATAGCAACGTGGTGATACTTTATGGATCATTTGTGTAATCTAATTTTTTTTTTTTCTATTTCTCATCTAATTTACACGATTATGTTGATTTGTGTCCTCTCTTTTAATCAAAATATCTGCAATATTAACAATGTTATACTGATAATATTATTTGTGTTTTCTTTTCACATAAAAATTAGTCGTAAAATCATAGACCTAGTATGGATGGTGTCATGATAATAGATCAATATATTTATATATTAATATGAAGAGATACATGTTTAATTTTTTAGGGTAATTATAATTTCCCCATCTCCAATCCCTCGATCTGTCCCCCAAGAGAACAGCCCATCATTTAACGGTCCAATCTTCCTTCTCTAACGACCAATCTAATTAATAGTCTACCAATCTCTCTCTCCTCCAAGGGATCTATTTCTCCGATCAGAATAAAAAAAAAAGAGGGAACAAAGCGACAGATCTGAAGACATCAATGACGGCGGCAGCTGTGACATCCTCCATCTCTCACGCTCCTATCACTAAAACCTTAGCTCCCGCTCCCAAAACGTCGGGATCTGCATCGATGGACGGCAGAGATGCAGTGGTGCTAGCGAGTTCGCAGGCAAGGCGGTATCTACTCCGTCCATCTGAAGCCTCTTCTCTCTATAGACTTCGAAACTTATATTTTTAAGAAGGAGAAGGTCACTCTTGCTGGACACGATGAGGTTTTGTTTTTAGCTCTCTTTTGCCTTGTTGTGGAAAATCATGCTCACGGAGATGAAGCAGTGGCTCCGTTTGCACTTGCTGATAAGAGGAGAATGGGATGTCAGAAGCATAGAGAGAATGTTACAAAGGGACCCTCCATTTTTTCACTTTTAACAAATTATAAAAGAGCGGGTAGTTTAGGTGTCTTTATGTTCTAAATTAGGTGACTTTATGTTTCTTCATATTTCAAGTAGTTTGCATATGTAACACTTTAGGGTTGAACTATGCAAGCATAGATATATTTTGATTTGCTTGTATTATGATTTTAAAACGTGTAAAAATTAGAGGTGTATGAATTAATACTTGATATCTTAGGTATGAATGCTTTAATGTGTATAAATGAATACTTGATATCTTAGGTATGGATACTTCAACGTATATGTATGAATACTTGATATCTTATGTATGGATACTTCAATGTATGAATGAACACTTGATATCTTATGCATGAATACTTCAACGTGTATGAATAAACACTTGATATCTTATGTATGAATACTTCAATGAAGTATGTTTTGTTTATTTTAAATATTATTTTTGTTCTTTTGTTTGTAACATTTCAATTACACGATATGTAAAATTTGATAGATTATTTTTTTCGATAGTGAAACATGTGGCAACTATTTTTTATTTCCAAAAAATAAAATTGAACTAGAAAGCAATAAAGCAAATGTTCAATACTATTCGGCTGCTCTTGTGAAATTAATCGAGGTATGCACATATGCTTGTAATACTCTTGATACATGAACTATTTACACTTACACGACGAGGATGAATACTTGCTCGATGAATTATGAATATTTGCTCGATGAGGTATGAATACTTGCATGATGAGGTATGAATACTTGTGCAACGAACAACTCGAAAGTATGTCATCATGAATCTCATTTGAAAGAGAAAATTGTGTAGAAGACGTTGGTGGTTTTAGATTTGCAAAATTCCTCACAGATCGTCAGAAATATTGGTTAGATTGAACGGAGAAAAAAAAAACCACCTCTAAAAACGTGTCAAAGATGTGTGAGTGATGTGTCTAGTTTTTTTTTTTTTAAATAGTTGATATCTTAGGTGTGAATACTTGATGTATTATAGGTGAATACTTGATTTATTATATGTGAATACTTCCGCGCGCCAGTTGTAAAATCTTTCAAATATTAGGCGGTCTCCAAATAGTAAGTGGTCCCCCCAAGTAGTTAGTAGTTACTCAAGTAGTTGTTGACTGATGGATGAAATGGGGGATGGATCTCGGAGGATAACTAGGCTCTCCCAATTTTTTAATAAGAGTTTGTTAACCCGGCATTTTTTTAAAATTATTTATTATCAAAATTAAACATGTGTCTCTTCATACTAATATATAAATATATTGAAGATGTGTGCGCTATAAAAATCGTGCGTATTTATTTTAATTTTTGTGCACACAGATCTGAAAGCAAATCGATCTTGCAGCTCACAAAAGTAGATCGTACCTACTCCGTTCTCGTATGTTATTAGTTATTACGCACAATGATATACATTTTCGTCCATTGAAAAATTCACAGATACTTACAAGTCTGCAATCAAATCAGTAGAGCACGGAGTACATGGAACTATAAGGACACCTCCAGTTAAGAAAACTGGAGATGATCACTCGCGGAATGGCGGGGTAAAGATTTTAACAAAGTAGGTTTAGCTTCATGCAGCGCACTAACCATATAAAGCGCTGTTTTGATTCTATAGTACGTGCGCTTCATGAAGCCAATACAGATCTGTTAATATGTTTACCCTGACTGGCGGTACTTGGACTTTCTCTCTCTCTTCCCGCCACAAAATCCCGCAAAATTTCACTCTCTCCTCAAACCATCCACTCGAAACCCTATTTTGTGCTCTCGAAAGATCGAAACTAAGTTGAAGATCGAGGAAAAAGGAGAAAAATTTAACAAATCGGGCAGAGAAGGCGTACCACTATGAAAGGAGGAACGGTTCAGATCAACTGGCACGACACTCAGCCAGTGCTAACCCTAGATTTCCACCCCAAATCAGGAATTCTCGCCACTGGAGGCAATGATCACGATATTAAGGTCTCCCTTACCTCTATTTTAGTATCATTTTTAAGAGCAATTTAGGTGTTCTATCTAGGTAGAGCTGGGCAAAGGTGTGTATTATTTTGGAAATTAGTAAAATCAATAAATGTGTTGTTTGCATCTGGTATCAATTTCAGATTTGGATTATAGAATCAGATAAATCAGAGAAGAACCTTCCAACTGCTTCGTACCAGAATAGTCTCTCATACCACAGTTCTGCTGTTAATGCCCTTCGCTTCTCACCTTCAGGTCGGGATTATTTTATTATTGTGCTATTATGCTGGTTGGTAGGAAAGAAATAGATGGTGGGTCCAAATTTGTATGAACAGCTAGAAAGTAATTTATGAAAAATCAGGGGCATTTTCCTAACATTTTATCATCTTAATGTCGGACCCTTAACTTTAAAAGGTGGTTTTGTTGCAAATAGCCCCAGACAGTTAGGAATGTTATTTACAAGCATGAGGCATTGCTTGTTATTTGCATAGATTGGGGTCTTAGGTGTAATTTTGCGAAACTACTCTACTATCCTTTTTGGTTAGAAGTACTGTACCTATATTTTACTACTGCTTGTTGAGTCAAAAAGTTCAATTAAATGCAAGATGCACCCAAGCTATTAGTAACACAAAATTGGTGTGGTATAAACCAGTACCATAGCTGACTGCAACTGTCCAAACCTGAGATTGCAAGTATACCACTAATAAGAACAATACCATAATTTTTTTTGTTTTGTTTTTGCATAGAGCAAAATGTTCTTTTTTTAATATTTGTCTTACTATTCATTCAGGAGAATACCTTGCATCAGGCGCTGATGGTACGTATTCTTCGTATAATTCTTGTTATTTTTCTTCTTTTTTGAAATTAATAGAAGGGGCAATGGCATGTTTACCCTTGCAAGAATTGATGATTTTTCTTCTCCTTTTTTGAAATTAATATAAGCGGCAATGACATGTTTACCCTTGCAAATACCTAAGAAGTACTTAGTTTTGCAGGGTCATATGTGATATTTGAAAAATTTCATGGGCTAGAATTGATGATTTTTCAGAAAGGATATGCTTGTTTACTTGTTTATTTTGTTGAGTATCCAGGAGGTGAATTAATATTATGGAAGCTACAATCAACAACTGACGGCCAATCCGCCTGGAAAATGCACAAGTCTTTACTGTATGGCCACTGTAATACCACATACCTAATAACATTTTTTTATGTTCTTTATAAAAGTTCTTTAATTTTTTTTTTTTGAATTAGATTTCATCGAAAGGATGTTCTTGACCTCCAGTGGTCTCCTGACGGATCATTCCTTGTTTCCGGATCAATCGATAACTCTTGCATTATCTGGGACATTAATAAAGGTAGTTTTCTTTTAAATTAAGAAAATAATGAGTTCTTACATTGGTAAACACAGATTTAGGGAATTCTTGTCGTGGATTACTCAAATAATAGGTTCATGAACCTTGTTATAGTCACAATTCACAAAACATTACTTGCAAAGGTGATTTTCAAATTTTAAAGGGGAAAAACATTCTATTTTGTTTGTGAAGTACACTGATGAAGAGATTTTTACAATAAAGGGATTATTCAAATAGTGTCATATAAATGTGAGGTCAATGATGAAAAGATATTATCACAAACTACATAGTAGAAAGGATGTTAAAATTATTTATTCTAATCTACCGAATTAAAAGTTTGATTGATGAAACTTTATTTTTAAAACATACTTCAGGTGCAGTCCATCAAATATTGGATGCACATCTGCACTATGTTCAAGGAGTTGCATGGGACCCACTGGCCCAGTATGTGGCCTCGATTAGTTCGGACCGCACATGCCGGATATATGCGAATAAGCCCCAACAAAAATCCAAAGGCTTCGATAAATTGAATTTCGTGTGTCAACACGTACTCTCCAAGGCAGAAACTTTGAATGCTGATGAATCTAAGGTTTGCTTTGTTTGTTTTGGTTCTTTAGGAAATTTTTATGTATACCCCTGGAAAATCATAGAGAATTTTTACATTCCTAATTCATGGGAAATATAAGCTCTATGTGCTTCCTGACTAATTTGTTGGAGAGGGGGTGAAAAGAGGTGTTGGTTTATTTCCCCTTCTCATATTTTCTGAATATTTCAGAAAGTACCTAAATTTCTTGACATATTTGCGCCCGCTGTGCTCTTTACTAGTGAGGAATGAGTCTTTATGGGCAATTTTTTCTTTATTGGGTCAGGCAGGTAAAACTCACATGTTTCATGATGAGACATTGCCGTCTTTCTTTAGGAGACTTGCGTGGTCACCTGACGGCTCCTTTCTACTTGTTCCTGCAGGTATTTTATTTTATGATATTATTTCTCAAGTGGTTATTTATAAAAATCTTCTTTTAGTCATATTTTGGAATTTTCAAAATTTTGCTGACGTGTTTACTTTCCAGGTATATGTCGGTACTCTTCAGCACCTGAAGTTGTTAATACAGCCTATATATTGTCTAGGCGTGATCTCTCCAAGTATTTCCTCATACTCTTCTTTAATTAATTTATGTGTTTTTTTTCTTTTTCTTTTTGTTAAAAGATTTGGAAGTTTTTACCGTAGCTATGTTCTTTTGCTACAGTAATGTAACTAGGTTATCAAAGACTAGGGATGTCAATTTCCGACCCTACATAAATGGGTTGACCTGACCCAATGGTTAAATGAGTCAATATGGGTTAGAGTTTTTGACCCAACTTGACATATTTTATTGTGTTTTGTTGGATTTAGTTTGAAATATAGTACTAAGTAAGGTTTGTTATACACTAATTATGATTAATTATATATTAATTGAGAACAAGTTGCATAAATAAATTAAAAATAATTAATAAATAAGTAATCAAGTTAGATGGGTCGGGTCAGTTGGAACTAATAAAATAATGCTGACCCGACCCGACCCATTGACACCCCTAATCACATAGACTCCGAACATGACAAATATAACTTAGGTTTTCTTTATTGCAAGGTAACGTAACTCTTTTGCTTTGGATAGGCCTGCCATTCAGCTTCCCGGTGCCAGCAAAGCAATTGTAGCCATCCGTTTCTGCCCAATTATTTTTACTCTACGTGGTTCTAACTCTGGTAAAACATTTTTTGTCACTTATTTACTCATCCTATTATTTTTCTTTTTGTATGGAAATTAACCTAACAATGATACTCTAATGAATGTGCAGCAGCTACTTTCTTCAAGCTTCCATATAGGATAATATTTGCTGTGGCTACACTGAACTCTTTATATATCTATGATACTGAAAGCATGGCTCCAATTGTAGTGTATGCCGGCTTACATTATGCTGCTATAACAGATATTGCATGGTAAAATTCTGTATATTACTCTAATTATTGCACTGAACAAAATCCATGCAAAATTGAAAAATTAAGGCCTAATCCAAAAACCAATTTGCCAATTTTGACAAGAACAAGTCATCCCACACCCTTAGAGTAAGATTAAGTGCGTACTAATTCTACATGTGAAAATCTGATAAGTTTGGATTGGAGATATTTCGTGATCCAGTATTCAATATGTACAAATTGACAATTTATCACAATAACTTGTTTGAAAATTTTGTATTTATGTTAGGTCGATGGATGCCAAGTATCTTGCATTGTCGTCAAGAGATGGTTATTGCACAATAATCGAGTTTCAGAATGATGAATTTGGCCAACCTCATATCCTCTCAGGTATCTTGCAACCATTTTTTTTTTAGTTTACTTTTCTTTTATCTTTTTATCTTATTCCTTTGTTATAAATTATTTCTTATTGTAGAAGAGAAGAACAGGGAAGAAATCATGACAGATCCCATGAAGATAGACAACACTGACGGAGTTAAAATCATGACAGATCCCATGAAGATAGACAACACTGACGGAGGTAAATTAGAGAGAGAAAATGTGAATGATAAAAAGGTAGTAGTAAAGACAAGTGATAATAAGCCAGCAAAGAAGAGAATTACACCAGTTGCCATCAACTAGCACGATCTAACTACTAGTTAATTACTTTTTACTTGTTAGCTAGTTACTTCAGTTAGTTGCCAGCAATTTTCATTGTATGAAAAATGGGAGTAATGAGAGGGTTCTAATTTGTGATGGATTAAATGCAATAGCAGTATGTATAACTATAGATTTCTAAAAGCAATATAATTTGCTTAGTCATGATCGTTAGATTATAGTCAAGAACTGGTAACCCTTGATATTGCAATGAGCAAATATTTGAGACGAGAATAATAGTATATGCAAGTCGAGCCTGTTAAAAAGAACAGTTTTAGGCTTTTAGCATTAAAAGAACAGCATGTGATGGTACCTAGAGATACAAAGGCAATCAAAGCCATCTTTAAATTCACCCCATTCAATAGATGAAATTTACCCCTCTTATTTATTTCATTAAAAGCCAATAAATGAACTCTTAAATTTTATAGAAACAATCAAACAATGCAAGCACACCCTTACTTAAAAGTCCCATATATCCAATGCAATGCCAGTATTAGTATCAAACCACTCAGCTTCAATCAAGTCCTTCGTTTACTGTTCGACCCACCATCGGTACGAGGTAGCTTCAACCTAATACCGGCATTAGACGTACCACCGACTTTCTCATCCTCCTTCAACACTTCTTGGTACTTCAGATCCTCATCAACTGATAATACTTCCACCTTTTCACCGTGTGGGCCCGGGACGACAGCCTCAGTAACATGTATAGGATCTTGCACATTGACAATCTCAGCCTTTTGAACTTCCTTCTTTTTCTTCTTGATGCACCAAAATATCAGGGCTGCAAGAGCAGCCAGCAGGAGTAAACCGCCACATGTTACCACTACAATTATGATCACCGGGTGATAGGGGCTTGGAGGGGGTGGCGCTACATGAGGAGGCGGTGGTATGACCGGTGGTAAAGGGTGAGGTGGCGGGCGGAATGGTGATGGCGGTGGGGGGTTAAAGCGAGGTGGAGGTGGTGGTGAGAAGTGAGGTGGCGGCGGAGGTGAGAAACGAGGTGGTGGCGGAGGTGCAGAGCGAGGAGGAGGTGGTGCAGTGCGAGGAGGTGGCGGTGCAGAGCGAGGAGGAGGTGGTGCAGTGCGAGGAGGTGGTGGTGCAGAGCGAGGTGGAGGTGGTGCAGTGCGAGGAGGTGGTGGTGCTCGAAATGGTTGAGGTGGTTGCGGTTGAGGTGGTCGCGGTTGAGGTGGTCTCGGACGGGGAAATGGCGGGGGAAAGAATGGAGGTAAGTAAGCCATCGTGCTGTTAGTAGCTACAGAGAGCAAATGAGAGTTTGTGTTGTTTTGCTAGCGAGTGATGAATGTGCAATGCTTGCTATGGTTTTTGTAGTATGATCTTGGCGTATTTTATAGACTTATATTCCCTTTCAGTCACAGTACTTTACTCTTAAGAGAGACAGAGAGGCGCGGTAGGTTAGCTTATGCATGCTTGGCTCCTGTGCTAAGGCAATAGAGAAGAAAGAATGCTTCCAAACATTATATTGCTTAAAATGAAGGTAATTAATTTTTATTGGATAACCTTTAATTTACCATGCACCCTCCTCCCTCAATGCCTCAATCCAACTAGTGAAAGAAAAATGTGACACGATGTGATGTATATGAAACCCTTGTAGATTCTTTACTGAAGTTAGACTTCATGTACATGCATTTGGCTTATTATCATTAATTGTCCTTAAATGAAAGTGTTTATAAAGAAATAAACTTATGTTATAGATGAAGATCATACAGGTCACAAGTGAAAGTCTATTACTTAAAACCTGGTTATTTAAGACCCTTAGCAAAGTGTTTGAAAATAATATAAATTTTGGTGGGGTGAAGATAAACAAATTCAACACAAATTCTGCAATTTCTCTATTCAAACTATTTTTGTCTCTCTTACACATACAAAATAACATTACATCTATATATAGATTTTAGATAACTTTTAAGTTTCCCAACAACACACTAAATGACCATTACACTCACTTTTTCCTAAGCACTATCTAGAATTCCGAATTTCAGATTTTTAAGTCCCAGACTCTCTTCATAAATTATTATGTTGACCATACATAATATTAATAATTAATTAAGTTTATAATTGTGAAAAGGTGAGCTGTAGAGGCGCCAGCTAGAAGATTCTGCCAAGATGGATATGCGCCTAAAATGAGAAGATAGCAATCTTGCACATTTAATTCTTTCCCGTGTATACTTACATTCCTAAAATAAGAGAAACTTGGGAGACAATCATGTGTTCTATAAAGGATAGTCTCATCTCTTGTAAACGATTAACATTGAAAAGAAATAAAATAAGGGAGGGAGGTTTGGGGAGTCTGGTGTTATACTGGGATCTGTTATGAATTTGTGACATGGTATCAGAGCCTTCACGATGACTTCTTCTCCTTCGCCAAAGAAGTCTAGCGACACCATGACTCCTTCGCCAAAGAGATCTAGTGACTCAACTGAAGCAACTACGCTGCTTGAGCGGCTTGCTCAGATTCTCTCGCAATCGCTGCCTCTCAAGACAGAGCAACCATCTCGCTCAGGGACGACCGATGACCGAACTCCACCCATCTCGGTGAAACTAACCGGGCATAATTACGGCTTATGGGCGCAGGTAGTTGAGATGCATCTTGCAGGCAAGGAGAAATTAGGATACATCAACGGCACTTTACTGGCTCCACCGACAACTGATGAAGGCTATGCAAAATGGTTTGCCGAAGATTCAACTGTCAAAGCCTGGCTTATTGGGTCCATGGACTCTACCCTAATAGGTAATTTTATACGTTTCCCTTGTGCCAGAGATGTTTGGAAAGCAGTTGCTGTAGCTTATTTTGATGGAAAAGATAAGACCCAAGTGTATAACCTTAGGAGACAAGTAACTCGACTCAAACAGTCGGGTAGACCACTTGAAGAATATTTCAATAACCTACAGTTTTTTTGGCAAGAAATCGATTTTAGGCGTCCCAATCCTATGGAATGTCCAAAAGATATAGAGAAACATAACTCTCTAGTGCAGGAAGAAAGGGTGTATAACTTTCTTGACGGTCTTGATGACCGTCTGGATAGTATACGGGCCGAAGTGCTCCGTATAGAGCCATTTCCATCCATTGAGGAGGCTTTTGCCAGGGTGAGACAAGAGGATGTGCGACAAAATTATCATCTCGAAAAAGGGGAGAACAACACACCCATGGCAATGGTAGCAAAGGAGAACGAGGCAACCCTGATACCGACGAGAACTGGGCAAATGAAGCCCCGGCCACCACCTGGCGGATGTACACACTGCGGGGGGGCCAAGCATACCAAAGAGACCTGTTTCAAGTTACACGGGTATCCCGACTGGTGGAAGGACCCGAAGAAGAAGAAACAGCAAGGCAACGATGCAGGCAGAGCCACCATCGCATCAGGTAGTGAAGTTTCGTTGGTCCCTTTGGTAAACAGTGAGAAAGCCTCATCTATAGAAGGTAATTTTTTCTATAAATCTGATAAAAGGGCTGGAGTTAATTCTCAGAACTGGACCGAATGTATAGCTGAAAAAACAAACAGGCCGGGTCACTTGGTTTCCGCTGCCACAATACACACAGGGCCTGTTTCTGAAAAATCTGGACCAGATCAGAACTTGGTCAGTAAAGGTTTTGTTTTTTCTACAAGTAGATCATCCAGCGAAGCATGGATAATTGATTCTGGCGCTTCC
The DNA here is from genome assembly GCA_011114355.1 of Carex littledalei. Taxonomy (NCBI): domain Eukaryota; kingdom Viridiplantae; phylum Streptophyta; class Magnoliopsida; order Poales; family Cyperaceae; genus Carex; species Carex littledalei. The sequence continues at coordinate 11,961,486 of CM022080.1, read as the reverse complement.
GATCACATGACCTTCTGTAAGAATGATATTACAGAAAACATAGAACCTAGAAAACGGGAAATTGTAAATGCAAATGGTAAAAGTAGTCCAGTAACTGGTGCTGGAACTGTGCACATATCCCCTTCAATGACATTATCGAACACCCTTCTAGTTCCTTCATTGACGACAAAATTGTTATCTGTTGGACAAATCTGTGAAGAGCGTAACTGCGCTGTACTAATGTATCCAAAATTTTGTCTTTTTCAGGATATCCTCACGAAGGAGATTATTGGGCGTGGTTCTAAAAGAGGAGGGTTGTATCACTTGGAAGACATAAATGAGGGCAGTGCACTTAGTACTTCTAGTTTGTTTTCAAATTGTAAGAATAAAGTGTTGATTTGGCACAAACGATTGGGTCATCCATCATTTGGTTATATGAAAAATTTGTTTCCTGAGTTATTTGTGAATTGTGGTAATCATAAATTTGAATGTGAAATCTGTATCAAGGCAAAGAGCCATCGGGTATCTTACCCAAGAAGTCTAAATAAGTGTAGTAGTCCGTTTGACTTGGTTCACTCCGATGTCTGGGGTCCGGCACCAATTACCTCAAAAACCCAGCATAGGTGGTTTGTGTTATTCATTGACGATTGCACTCGTATGACTTGGCTTTATCTGCTCAAACATAAAGATGAAGTAATTGATGTGTTCCAAAGCTTCTATAGAATGATATACACACAATTTGGCAAGAAAGTAAAAATGGTCAGAAGTGATAATGGGGGAGAATTTGTAAATAAGACCCTAAAGGCGTTTTTCAACAGTGAAGGGGTTGTTCATGAGACATCTTGCGTCGGGACTCCACAACAAAATGGAGTGGCTGAGCGAAAAAACCGACATGTACTAGAAACTGCAAGAGCTCTACTTCTCGAATACAATGTTCCCAAACAGTTCTGGGACGATGCAGTTATGGCAGCAGTCTATTTGATTAATAGAATGCCATCCACGGTATTAAAGTTTCAAACTCCTCTACAAAATCTCTCATCATTTTTTCCAATTCCCTCAACCTTAACCTTACCTCCAAGAATTTTTGGATGCATTGCGTATGTCCACATTTCAAAAACACAACGAACCAAACTAGATCCGTGTGCCGAAAAATGCATTTTTTTAGGGTATGGGTTACAAAAAAAGGGTTACAGGTGCTACAACCCTACATCAGGAAAGGTATTTGTGACAATGGATGTCACATTTCTTGAAGAAGAAGGCTTCTATCAAAAAACCAAACACCATTTTCAGGAGGAGAATTGTGAGGAAAATGGTTTTATGAATCCGTTCTGTGTAAATGAGAGTCCAGTAGATGAGTCTGTTAACCCTGAATCTTCTGTGCAACCCTCTGAACCATATGCTGGACCTGCTGAACAGCCCCCCGAACAGACACACGGCTCGGGTGCATCTCCACGCGGCCCGTGTGCATCCCCACACGACCCGGGTACATCTCCACGCGACCCGGGTGCATCTCCACACGGCCCGAATACACAACCTAACTTGGGCCCATGTTATCAGCCTAGTGCAGACCCAACGGAATTTCAGCGCAGGTTTAATCCAGAGAAAGTTTACTTAAGGAGGAAACCGCAAAATATAACCACTGAAAACAGATTTCACGTTCTAGCAAATGAAGATGAAGAGAATGTGATACAACTCTCTTCTCAACCACAAAGCCCGGCTCCAGAGGATATCCAAGAGGTAACTGATCAATCACGGCAAGTCACGGACTAATAATTGAAAGGGGGATCAATCATTCAACCACTGCAACCACAGTAAAAACAAAGGGAGATTCAATCATTCAACCAGCAACCACAGCAAAAACAAAGGGATTCAAAGAATTGATATCAAAGAAGAGATATCAAAGACCACACGCCTATTAAACGAAAGCTTTTAATGCTGACACCGGTGAATAAGGATAAAGGAGTTCTGACTTCTGAGAGCTAATACGACTAAGGTACGTTACTTAATTTCACAGTAATATGCATCATTCCCAATTGGTTACGTTATCTTAATTTCTCTTAATATGTTTTTCTAAAATTTTTGGTGTACATATGGTAATTATACAGTGTAGCATAGATTCACTTCTAGAAAAATTTGATTTTTTTATACAGTGTAGCTTAATTTCTCTTATGGTAATTATACAGTGTAGCTTAATTTCTCTTATTTCATCGATCATCAAACAGACACTAGAGGCATGCAATATATATTTGTTTCATATCTCAAGACAAATTTGATTTTTTTTATAAGAACTGTAAACATAATTACTAGACACATAATTTTATCTTTTAAATTAGAAAATAAAAGTGAATTTATTTGATAACAATTTTTCACTCTATTCAGAATAAGTAATATTTATAGGATATTCTATATATAATTATCACTTTTGAAAAAATTGGCTTTCCAAATTCTTTATCAAAAGTAATTTGTTTTTGTTCTTCTCAATGTTATGAAGCAAAGGGCGATTCAACCACAGCAAAAAATCATGTAAGTATTTTACTATATTTCTTCTTTGCTATTGATTTTGTTAATTATTAATTTCTCGTTAATTAATACTTAATATAGATATGGCGGGTAGAGGCAAAGATACAAGTAAACAAGACATTGGCTGGGAACATTTCGTATCAATCGATGATAAAATGAAAAAAGTAAAATGTAAATGGTGCGGTAAAGTATTTTTGGGTGGAATTTTCAGAGGTAAACAACATTTGGTCGGTGTAAGAGGTAACGTAACGGCATGTACTGTAGTTCCGTTAGATATTAGAAAGGAATTTAACCTACATATACGGGGGAAAAATGTAGAAAAACAAAGGGCAAGGGCATGAGAAGAATTAGTAGTAGATGAAATGACAAGAGTTACTGAAGGTAGTACGGATGAGGATGACTCGGATCCAGAACTTCAGAGAGCGATGAGAGAAAGTCGTCGAGAGTTTGAAATGAATGAACAATCACGGCATAAGGGTGATGGGTCCTCTAGACAGAGAGTCGAGATGGGGTGCTCTGCTTCCATGCGTGCACCAGAAGTTAGTGGACGCAATAAAAGGCTGAGCCATGTAGGACTTGGGCCGTCTCATACGCAACCAACAGTTGATAGTTTTTTGTACTCGAAACAAACTAGTACACAACCAAAAATAACTAAAGCCGTGTTGAAAGGCATAAAAGAGTCCAAAAAATTTATAGGTCGAGCCTGGACGAAATGGTTTGTGCATGATCATATCCCAGCTCATGCCGCAAATAGTATTTATTTTAAAGCGGCAATTAAGGCCACTCAAGAAGCGGGAACTGGTATCCAACCACCAACTGCAAAAGAAATTTACAATAAGTATCTACCGATGGAGATTGATGAGATCAAAACTGTGATACAATCCTTTCACCATCACTGGGATAGAACTGGTTGTACCATCATGTGTGATGGATGGACGACACAGAATCGAAGAAACATTATTAATTTTTTGGTTTATTGTACCCAATGAACGATATTTATAAAATCTGTGGATGCTATGACAAAATTCAAAGATGCGCATTATATATGCGGATTGATGTCAGAGGTCATTGAAGAAGTTGGTGCAACTCGCGTTGTCCAAGTGGTGTCCGATAATGGCGCGAATTTTAAAGCCGCAGGGAGACTTATAATGGATCAATACAAGCACATATTTTGGACACCATGTGCTGCCCACTGTATTGATCTCATGCTTGAAGATATCGGCAAGGATGATGGAATAGGTGCGATAGTAAACAAGGCACAAGATTTTACTAATTTTATATATAATCAACAGTGGGCACTTAACTTGATGCATGAGACTACTCATAATCGGGAGTTGCTCCGGCCCGGTATCACATGCTTTGCAACTCAATTTATTACATTGTAGAGAATATATAGTTTTAAAGATGCACATTTGCATATGTGTCTCAAGCTGAGTTGGATGAAAGAGTTAGATTACTGAGAACAAAAAAAGACAAAGATGGTGCTGAATATGTACGAGATATGTTGCTTGATCAAGAGTACTGGATTTCCGTTAGTGGGACAATTCAACTATTCGAGCCATTAACTAAAGTGCTACGAATGGTCAATAGTGACAACAAAGCAAAAATGGAGTTTTTATATGAAGTAATTGATCGAGCAAAAGAGCAAATTAAAAGAAATTTGAGAGCCAGAGGAGCCAGAGGGTACAAAAAGTGGTGGAAGATAATAGATAATAGATGGGAAAAGCCCCTTCATCGAGATATACATGCGGCATGTACAAATATTTATTTAAACAACAATCTATATTAAATTTTTAATGTTATTTTTCTATTAAATGAAGTAACTAATGTTATTACTTTTATAGGATACTTCCTCAATCCAGTATTCCAGTTTTCCGAAATAATCCAAGATGACATTGAAGTTATGATTGGTTTAAATAATATTATTGAAAGATTACAACCTAATATGTTATTACAGATAAAGGCGGAAAAAGAGGTAAAAATTTATATTGTAATTGTTGTACATTATTCTAAATTTTAATTGTTGTACACTTGTACATTATTCAAAATTTTATATTTCTAATATTTTTTTATTATGGATTGAATAAAATTTGTAGGCAGATAGGTTTCGCCAAAGATTGAGATCATTTTCTACTGGTAAGATAGTAACTGCAGCACAATATTGTTCTCCGGCTGAGTGGTGGAACATTTACGGAAGAGTAGAATGTCCAACTTTGGCACCTATTGCCATTCGTATTTTGAGCCAAACAGTTTCTTCCTCACATTGTGAGAGAAATTGGACCACATTTGATATAATACACACAAAAAGAAGAAATAAATTGGAAATGGATCGGCTAATGCATCTTGTATTTTGCCATTATAACATGCGTCTTCGTGAAAGACAATTGAGAAGAACACAAGATGACGAGTCCAATCAGATAATTGATCTTGATCAAATATTCCACGAAGATGACCCCCTTCAACCTTGGATCAGGTGATAATTTTATTTTATGAGACTAAAATTTAAAAAATAAATAAGCAATTAAATTTTAATCATTGTTTTAATATCAGATAAAAGACGCTGTCCTTGATGACAGGGATAACTCGTGGCTAAATGAGGAGACCGCCAATGATGAACATAATGGCAGCAACAATGATAGTGAAAGCAATGGTTCAAGAAGTAATGATGGCAGCAGTGATTCAGGAGATGCCGTCCCTAATACATATGCAGAAAGTCAATATGAAGATTATGAACCTGATAATCAGCATAGAGAACAACCACGGGCCGGGCTCTACCTCAGGAATTCAACTAAGGAAAAGGCGATTTAAAAATATTAATGAACTAACAAGACGTCAAAATGTTAGTTCTTATGATGAGATGTCGAGTATGTCAGGGTTTAGTGGGGGGTATAATCAGCCACCATATGCATATGGATATGAAGATGTTAACAATCCTTCATTTGGGTCTACAATGTCTTCTTTTTTTGGTTCGGGGCAACAATACCCTCATTTCTATCATAATACAGACGATAATGAAGTGATCCAGCCAGCACGACATAGTTTCTGGGAGTGAAAGAGTGTGTTTTTAGTTGTAATGCTTGTATTATATTGTATTAGTAGATTATTTGATTGTAATAATTTTTCTAAATTTTTTTATCAATTTTTTTCTATTTTTTTAGTGTAAAACAAGCTTCTACGAAAAAAGTCCGATTTTCCGATCCAATTTGTCCGATCCCGACCGATTTTTCCGATCCGGATCGGGATCGCTCGGTGCCGATCCCGATCCCGATACCGATTTTTCCTTCTATGGATTTTATCACTGTAGGTTTGAGGAATTGTGTTGATTGCATAAAGGAAAAATTAAAATTCGGGGTTGCCTTTGAATGTGATGAGGTCGAGTCCATTTGGGATGTTAGGCATGGGGAAAGTGAGACGCAATATTTGGTCAAGTACAAGAATCTGGCACATGTTCACAAGTGTTGGATACCAGAAAGTATAATTCGTTCGGGAGGTGCCTGAACTTGTGCATACAAATAGATTCACTAGCTTCTTAGTTGAGGCCACGGAGTTCTGGGGCCAACAGATGGTCATTTGCTATTTCAAGTTCTCTTGTCACATCCTGATGCTATCCAGGGCTTTCAAGCTATAAAGCATATCAACTGGGAAGGTGTTATTGGTTGACCAATGTGATAATGTGAATATGTCAACCCACCTAAAGCAAATCAAACTCTTTCTGCTGATTTAATATGCTTATACTAAATACCCATCTAAAGGATGATCCTTCACAGTACGTGAAATTGCTTTCTGTCCTTGAACCAGCAAAGAGAAGCCATCATGCATGCTCTGATACCACTTTGTTAGAAAATAATATAAATTTTGGTGGAGTGAATGGCGACTCAACACAAATTCTGTAATTTATCTACGAGTCTATTCAAACTATAATTCTGTCTCTCTTACACATACAAAGTGACACTACATCTATATATAGAGTATAGACTTAAGATAACCTTCAAGCTTTCCATTAACATACTAAATGACAATTACATTCACTTTTTTATAAGCATTAATTATGTAGAATTCCGAATTTTAGACTTAAGTCCCAAGAGACATTTAGAAGAGCCAAAAAACTTCTAGGACTCTTGATAAATTATTATGTTGACTATACATATTCTAATAATTAAGTTTACAATTTAACATAAAATACATTTACATTTTTCTCCGTGTTGTATTTTCTTTGGAACAAAAAGCATACAGGAAGAAAGATTGAATATATAGGAAAAAACCAAAGAGTTAATTGCTTGTACTGTAATTGAAGGATATCTAAGAGATATTCCAACTAGAACTAACCTAGGTTAAAAAAAAATCATTGAGAAATGGGAGTGAACAGAACAGAGTTAACTGGACTAATAGTGCTTCTGAATTACTTGCTTAAAATTAATTAATAGGGAAAGTTTTTGGAGCATGCAAAAGGATATATAGTTAATAACTTGTAGATTGTATATATGGAACTTCAAATATGTGTACTAATCTTTTAATTCTGGATTACTTGCTTAAAATTAATAGGGAAAAGGTCTTGGAGCATGTTTAATTAGATTCACACCTTTCAATAGAAAAAATTTACACCTCTTATTAATGTCAATAAAAGCCAATGAATGGACTCTTAAATTAAATAGAAACAATCAAACAATTCAACCACACCCTTATTCAAAAGTCCCATATATCCAATGCAAGGTCAATATTAGTATGAAACCCCTCAGCTTCAATCAAGTCCTCCGTTTACTGTTCGAACCGCCATCGGTCCGAGGTAGCTTCCACCGGATACTGGTATTAGACGTACCACCAACTTTTTCATCCTCCTTCAACACTTCTTGGTACTTAAGATCCTCATCAACTGATATGACTTCCACCTTTTCACCATGTGGGCCCGGGACGACAGCCTCAGTAACATGTATATGATCTTGTACATTGACAATCTCAGCCTTTTGCACTTGCTTCTTTTTCTTCTTGATGCACCAAAATATTAGGGCTGCAAGGGCAGCCAGCAGGAGTAAACCGCCACATGTTACCACTACAATTATGATCACCGGGTGATAGGGGCTTGGAGGGGGTGGCGCTACATGAGGAGGCGGTGGTATGACCGGTGGTAAAGGGTGAGGTGGCGGGTGGAATGGTGATGGCGGTGGGGGGTTAAAGAGAGGTGGAGGTGGTGGTGAGAAGCGAGGTGGCGGCGGAGGTGAGAACCGAGGTGGTGGCGGAGGTGCAGAGCGAGGAGGAGGTGGTGCAGTGCGAGGAGGTGGTGGTGCAGAGCGAGGTGGAGGTGGTGCAGTGCGAGGAGGTGGCGGTGCTCGAAATGGTTGAGGTGGTTGCGGTTGAGGTGGTCGCGGTTGAGGTGGTCTCGGACGGGGAAATGGCGGGGGAAAGAATGGAGGTAAGTAAGCCATTGTGCTGTGTTTTAGTAGCTAGAGAGAGCAAATGAGGCTTCGTGTTGTTTTGCTAGTGACTGATGAATGTGCAATGTTTGCTATGGTTTTTGTAGTATAACCTTGGCGTAATTTTATACTTATATTCCCTTTCAGTTATAGTACTTTACTCTTAAGAGAGACAGAGAGTCGGTAGGTCTTTGCTTATGCTTGGCTCCTATGCTAAGGCAGTACAAGAAAGAATGCTTCCAAACATTATATTGCTTGAGATGAAGCTAATTTGTATTAGTGTAACCTTTAATCCACCACTCTCCTCCCTCAAGGCCTCAATCCAGCTAGTGAAAAAATAAGTAACGTAACGTAACATGACTAATACGTTATGATTTGATCATGTCACATTACTTCAAATAATTAGAATGTGTTTTTTTTTGCATGTGATGTGATTAAAATAGTAGATGGCAATCACGTCATGTGTGGTCCTTGTGATGTGACCGATCACGTTTAACTATTTTTTTAATTTCAAGTTAATTCATTAAAAAAATTCTAAAAATTATGAAAAATTGCAAAAAAAATTATAATAAAAAAATCATTGTAAAAAAATTATAATAAATAATAATGTTGAAAGCTTATCACCTGTGACGTGAACATGTCAATTTGTATGATGTGTCGTGCCGTGTTTCTTTGTTAAATCCAATGACACAGATAGATAAACATATATTTTATTCGTAAAATGTGGGGGAACTTTAATCCAAAAGTTTGTTATGTTTGTACATCATTAGCTCTTTAAAAACTTGCTATGTTTGGATGGAGTAAGATCTTTGATTTAAAGATTTCCATCTTTTTCTATTTGTGAAAACCTTTTTCTATTTAGATGAAGAGCTTTAATCCAAGGCTTCACACATCATACACAAAATCTTTCCAAAAATTTGCTCCAAGACAACATTTTAATTAGTATAAAAGTACTAGAATCGAATTCAGTCGTTTTATTAATCACATTTAATATGAAAAAATTAAGTTATATATTCATTTTCTATTTTTTTGTAACAAATCTAGTAAAGTATAGATTGTAATTATTGAGAATTAAATATATACATGTGGTGTCTATTGGTGCTCAGTCTCTATTCTCTTCAATATTGATTCCTAAATAAGTTAAGTTCCTAATTTTTGTAAATTATAATCTGTGAAATCAATATAATGAAATGTCTACAATTTTATTCGTGTATTTGTAGCATCATTTAACTGTTCATTTTTTTTAATGTAAACAAAAGCTTTACTCCAACGATTTGTACATCTTTATTATATGATATCCTTTACATGTATGTATATATTAATTTGGAAGAAATGACCTGGCTATTTATTTCATCATTAATCAAATAATGTGGTTTGATATTGCAGTTATTAATTATCTCAAAGGATAGCAGTGTTTAAGGATTATAACACTAATCTTTTGGTTCCCAACTTACCCACAATATGTTTGACAACGATTGGAATTAGTGAATTAATCCTAGATTAACTATGAATGTTTATCAAAATAGAAATGAAATGTTCATGATTTAGCGTTTGGTTTTTAAGACATAAAGGAAACCTCAGGGAGCTAATTAGAGTGTGTATATATTGACCCCATGGTACCTGATTGCATGCATGGATCAGTCAGTCAAAAGTATTTCGGACTCATTAAAAATTATGTTGTAAAAAACAGTCGTTTAGGCCGATTAATTGGCTGAATAGTCGTTGGCGGCGATCAAACTGTCACGGATTTTTCCGACTAATCAGTCGATTATTCCCGATTAATCATTTAACGGTACTCTGTCCATCCGACAAACGCATACCGTTATTAACAACACTATTAAAAATATAGAAGATATGTTGTAAAATTCGTACAAATTTAAATTGAACGTCTCGAATCTAATCTAATTCTGTCAGGTAGGGGCAAATTTACTTGGAAGGTACGTATGGAGATCAATTAACCCTCATTTTTTTTGTATTTATAGATGATTTTATGTATAATTTAGAGTAAAATGTCATGGTACTGTAAAATTGACGCTCATTCTCTGCAAATAAAATTATACGATTGACCTCCATATATGTTTGACTCTTATAACTCAAAAGTCTGACTCCGCCCCTGCTATCAGTACCTCTCGACATCCAAACTCGCGTAATTAGGAGTTACAATTGATGATGAGTACTCATAGAGAGTTAGAGACTGGGTTTTTAATGGTCCCGATTGATCTTGGACCAACAAGGATGAGTATTCTTTAAATTAAAGGATGCAGGGTATTCGTTTTTTTTTTCTAATTTTGTATTTAAAAATATATATTATTTAAAGGTGAAATTATTTTAAGCAAAACATAAAAATTTCTGGCCCATCTGATCAATATCAGAAGGATGTGCCGTGCGCTATGAGAAAGTTTGTTTGAATTCTCTCTTGTCATAAATTATCTGAGCCATCCGATCTGATCAGATGGACCGGAAATAACAGGCAAAAGCAAAGAAAATGCAACGCAAAGGTAAGCCGTAAGCAGCAGGGCAGCCGCACAAACATGCCTAGATGAATCCGTAGAGGTTAATTTGGGTTCGATGCCCATCGGACTCAAAGTGAGTTCGATGGGTTCAATGACCGTCCGATTTGCTTTCAGATTTGCACCCGCAACTTTAGCATATGTTTTAAAATTCGTGTGCACGAATCTTAAAGCAAATCGGACGGTCCAGAAACCCATCAAACCCAAATTTGAGTCCGATGGACATCGGACCCAACCTGCTCTTGAATCCGTAACCTCTGTGGTAACTCAAATTATGTTTTTGTATCCCAACCGTCCAATCAGAATCCTGCTAATCCGGTCCAGGGTGGAATGCACCTGGCCTCTTTAATATCGTGTAACAACAGATCGGACGGTTCCGATCTTGATCAAATGGACCGATCTGGGCCACTGATTATTGATCAGAACGCAATTCTTGGTAGAATCCAACGGTCCAGACATAACCTAAGGGGATGTGGCTCCCAGTGCTTTCTCCAGTCTTGACAATTGGACTTCTTATGCCAATTTTTAATCCAGCGTGATAATTTTATGAATCCAAGGCTCATCGGACGTGTTCAACTTTCAATGTTTTGGGCTCAAATATGAACATGTTGCATCAAGATGGACATTTTAACACCATATATGGGCCGGCCAAGAAATTAGATATGGGCCTTATACATGCCTTATGTGTATGTATAAAGCCTATTTGTTCTTAAACGATAAATGCATTTTCTAGATCAACCATGGGCCATGTTTTCAAAAAGGTCTAATCTATTGAAATCCTTTTGATGGAAATCTACCTGGATAATGTTAGGAAATATAGTTTGGGATGCTATGATATATATTGGAGTGAGGCTATAGTGCTATGCATAGCACGGATGGAGTCTGTGCTACGGCCAAAAATTTGACTTTTTAAAATTCTAATGGTCGATCCAACCGTTCAATGTGATAACCATATGAATATGTACTTGCAAACTAAATTTTATATTTTTTCGAATTTTTTTACTATTTTTTTAGATAGGTAGAATTTTGATGGTCCAGAATTTTCAGAAAACACTGATTTTTCTACCTATCTAAAAAAATTGTAAAAAAATTCGAAAAAATATAAAATTTAGTTTACAAGTACATATTCATATGGTTATCACATTGAACGGTTGGATCGACCGTTAGAATTTTAAAAAGTCAAATTTTTGGCCGTAGCACGGACCCCATCCGTGCTATGCATAGCACCATAGGCTCACTCTATATATTGACTGGTTTATCCAATAAATCATTTTAGATTTTTTTTATAAAATAATTAATGGAATATTAAAATAGCAATAGAAGATGTCAAAATGAGACCCTTATTGTTTTATTCAAGATCTATATTGTCTTTTGTGAGAAATGTTGATAAAAAATCATTCCTTTTAAACTCGGTGGGTAATTCTTGCAAGTATTTTCTATTGATGTCCTAAGTAGAATTCAAATATTAAGACAATTTTCCTAAGCAAATTTAAATTAATATTTTGACATGATTATGACCTCATTCGGAAGTCGGGTGTGTCGCTGAGACCAATAAAGGCTTGAGTTTTTCTGGGTAGCGTGTCATTTTTTCTTTTCAAACATTGTATTGTTCTCTTTCTTTTATATAATGGAAGGGCATTATGCCTCTTTATCAAAAAAAAAAAAAATTATGACCTCATTCTCTTAAAATATGGTAAATTCATGCTTTGGAGTGTGAAGGAACTCAAAAATGACATCTTGGATTTTAAAATAATACCCAAATTTGTTGGAGTGTTATCATCTAACGAACCTTTGTCATATTACTAAATAATAATATATTTTTTTAAATCAGTGGTTGGGAAAATAGCTACTAGATAACAAATATTTTTTTAAATCAGCGGTTGGGAAATAGCTACTAAATAAAAAATAATTTTTTAAAATATTTTATTGATTGCTTCCTGCTTATATTTTATTAGAAAATATTTTCATCGAATGTGATTAATTGGCCCATCTTAAAAGAAAAGAAATTGGAGTGGAGCTATCAGCATATCCCCGACATTTTTATTAATATCCAAAGTTTAATACAAATTATTAATTATACCCAGACTCCCATCAATTATCGAAATATACCCAAGCCGGCCATTTTCTGGCCGGCTATGTTCCCTCCCTAAGCCGGCCAGAAAATGGCCGGCTTAGTACTTTTTTTTTTTTTTTTAAAACCCCAAAAACTCTATAAAAGAGCATCCAGAGGCAGTCGCCTTCACACATCCCGAGGCAGTCTCCTTCAGGTAATAATTTTTTTTTTTTTTTATTATTTTTATTATTATTTTTATTTTTTATTTTTTTATTATTATGTTTTATTTTATAGATTAATTAATTGTTTTCTATTTACTTAATTGTTTACTATTTACTTAATTGTATACTATTTACTTAATTGTTTACTATTTAGTTAATTGTTTACTATTTAGTTAATTGTTTACTATTTAGTTAATTGTATACTATTTACTTAATTGTATACTATTTAGTTAATTGTTTACTATTTAGTTAATTGTTTACTATTTACTTAATTGTTTACTATTTACTTAATTGTTGACCATTTACTTAATTGTTTACTATTTACTTAATTGTTTACTATTTACTTAATTGTTGACCATTTACTTAATTGTTTACTATTTAGTTAATTGTTTACTATTTAGTTAATTATTTACTATTTACTTAATTGTTTACTATTTACTTAATTGTTGACCATTTACTTAATTGTTTACCATTTACTTAATTGTTTACTATTTACTTAATTGTTTACTATTTAGTTAATTGTTTACTATTTACTTAATTGTTTAATATTTACTTAATTGTTGACCATTTACTTAATAGTTTACCATTTACTTAATAGTTTACCATTTAACCAATTGTTGACCATTTACTTAATTGTTGACCATTTACTTAATTGTTCACCATTTACTTAATTGTTCACCATTTACTTAATTGTTCACCATTTACTTAATTGTTCACCAGTCAATTGTTTACTATTTAGTTACCTGACAATTGTTTACCATTTAGTAACCTGACAATTGTTTACCATTTTCTAAAATGTAGTTTATTTACCATGGCCTTTATTTCATTACACTATGGTGGGAAGATGCTTAATAGTGCACAAGGGGCGTATTACAACAAAGATGCAGCTCATTCATTGATGATTCCAGATGACATCTCACTTTTGGACCTGAAATCCATAGTTTACACACACACCGGTTACAACCCAGAAAGGTGTGACCTAGAATTGGCAACCCGATATTGCCATCCCTCCAGCGGAAAATTTATGGTTGCGAAACTGGTAGATGAGACTACGTGGAGAGGCATGTTTGGTCATTTGAGGTCCCAGGGTAATTATCTAATAGAAATATTTGCTAGAAGAGTTCCGGTAGAGCCCGGGGTTGGAAGTTCGGGCTCTGGATCAGCGGCACCACATTATAGCCCACAACCAGAAACCTACAGACGTGACTCCACCTTACTCCTCAACGAACCTGACCCAGAACCCTACAACTACGTCACTCCACCAGCACCTCAACGAAGACACTCAGTTGCATCCCCGCCTAGACACAATCGAGGCAGACCAAGACACTCAGTTTCAACCCCACCTAGATCCGTAAATGTGGCTGATTTACCGTTACCTCCAGTATCACCTTACCCCAGACCTGCACCAGTAGACGATGCAACATGCTCGGACTTTGAAGACATTAATGAAATACCGGAGGACGATCTGGGGAGCGGGGATGAATTTGAGGGAGAAATGTGGGGGGATTCAGATCACTTGGAAGGTTGCGATGGAGACGGGCCGGTTCAAACAGCTGAAAGGCATACTTATGAGGGGGGGCCGCTTAGTGGCCGGACTGATACGCACCCGTTCCCAGACCTCAATGATGTTTCTGAGTTTAGAGAAGCAGATATTGGTTATTATGGGCAACGGATTAAGTACAAAGGTGAGTTGTGTGCAGACCTATATTTTAAAACCAAAGAAGACCTAATGAAGAAGGTCAGAGAGCACCATATAACTAAGAATCAGGAGTTCAGATCTTGGAAAAGTGACAGGGATCGGGTTACTCTGTTGTGCAAGGACAAGAATTGCCGTTACGAGCTTAGGGCAAAGCCGACGGGATGTGGAGACGCATGGGTTATAACTAAGCAAGATAGGCCTCACACATGTAGGACTGAGAGTACGAGGGTCGACCACGAATGTCTGACGGCAGCACTCATTGCCGATGTCATTGAGAACGCCATTAAAAAGGACCCGTGTATGAGCATCCAGACGGTGGCAGACATTGTTTTGTCTGTGTATGACAAGGTGACACCTAAATACAACCGACTGTGGAGGGGCCGTGAGCTGGCAATAGCCCGGCAATTTGGGAGTTGGGAGATTTCATACAGCTTGCTGAGACCACTGTTGCTTGCAATTTGCCACAACAATCCCAACTCGATCCACTAATTTCTGACCAGCCCGGTACAGAATAAGGAAACAGGACTAATCATGCCAGGTGTTGCCCAGTTCAGAGCCGTAGCCTGGGCGTTTGGTCCATGCATTGCGGCGTTCCAGTACCTGAGACCAGTTATCAGCATCGATGCCTGCTTCTTGTCTGGGCGATACGAGGGGAGGCTTTTGATAGCTTGCGGCTACGATGCCGAGAACCAATTGTTGCCTATTGCATTTGCAATTGTACGTCAGGAGGATACTGAGAATTGGGGTTTTTTCTTACAGTGGTTGAGGAATGAAGTGCTCGGCCCGTGTAAATTTGTATGTGTCATATCGGACCAGCACAAGGGGATCAAAGCTGCATTGACAGCTGAATACGGATGGCCTCCCGAGCTCTTTGTGCACAGGTATTGTATGCAGCATGTTGCTGACAACTTAGTCACGAACTGTGGAGGAGACAGATGGTACGGATGGAGGTTCAGGGAAGGAGCAAAGAGGAAGAAGCCGAGAAGATTACAAGAGATGTTCCAAGATTTTGCTCATGTATGTCTAACTTATAACATTTCGTTTAATTATCTTATAAGAATTTTATGAAAATGAAATAACACCCATTTGTTTTTGTGCAGCAAAATCCGAAGTGCAATGCATATTTAAAGAGAGTGGGCAAAGTACGTCCTAATGATGTGATGGAGCCGTCCAATTATGAGAAAATTTTCCAAACCTGTGACGGAGGATACCGGTTTGGTATCATGACAACAAACGGCTCCGAGTCGCTCAACAATGTCTTCCGAACGAGTCGTAGATTGCCTGTTTGTGCCATTGTGGAGGATACGTTCTACACGTGCAACAGATGGTTTGTTCAGTGGCGTCAGCGAGCAATGGAATTACAAGACAATGGACAGGTTCTGTCTGACCGGGTTTTGCAGAAGATCAGAAAACGTTGGGAGAAAGCTGGAAAAATGCGGGTGGTGCGTTACACGCAGGGCCAAGGTCAGTACCAAGTTTCATCCCCAAATGAGTACGTTCCTTGCACCCGTAGCGACATGGGCAACATGGAACCCACTCACAGGGAGTTCATGTATATTGTGACGCGCGGTCCCGACAGACAAATGGAATGCACTTGCAGAGGTATCCAATTAACTTCTATTCCGTGCGCTCATGTCTTAGCTGTTTGCCGTGACCGAAACTGGCAAGAGGACGACTTTGTTGCAGACTGGTATAAAACACCCTATCTTGTGAGTACTTGGAGCCATGTGTTCAATCCAATTGGCAATATGGGAGACTGGCCTCCTAATCCTGGAGACAGAATCCTTCCGAGTAGTGGTTGGATTAGGAAGGGGAGGCGAAAACACACCCGTCATGTAATGACGATGGATGAAATGGAAGGTAGACGAAAGGGGCATCATCCTTGCCGTTCCACTTCCGATAGGCAACGAAGAGGTATGTAACATTCATCCAAAATTATTTTTCTTTTCAATTTATACCAACTTACTAAGTAACACATGCAAATGCAGAGGCAAGAATCGCAGCAAATACGGCAGAAAATGAGCGAGTAATGGCGTCGGGAAGTGGGTCCGGAGGGTCACGGCGTAGCACAGCTACAAGCCGTTTAGATGCAGCTGATATGTATGCCGAAGCAATGGGAGAGGCGGTTGCCATGGGAGGAGAGGCGGTTGGGGTGCAAGGGGAGCCATCTGCCCAACCGAGGAGGTCCACTACTAGACGCACAACAAGGGCATCTACAAGCCAAGCAGGGCCATCTGGAGCCCAGGCCGGCCCATCTACAAGCCAAGCCGGGCCATCTGGAACCCAAGCCGGGCCATCTACTGAGCAACCAGAGCCACCTGCTAGGCCACCTCGTAGGTCATCTTTCGCAAGTGGTTTACTTCGGGGATTACCTTTTAGACGTAGCAATAATAGGTGATTTGTATGCATGTTGTAAAAAATGTGTGGACTCTATTTGCAATTTGTGTGTACTTTATTATTTTATACGAAACTTAGAAATGAAATATTTGACTTTAATAGAAATCACCTAAAACAAAAATAATGCGGTTTTAAAAAAAAAAAAAAAAAAAAAAAAAAAGGTACCAAGCCGGCCATTTTCTGGCCGGCTTAGGGAGGAAACATAGCCGGCCAGAAAATGGCCGGCTTGGGTATATTTCGATAATTGATGGGAGTCTGGGTATAATTAATAATTTGTATTAAACTTTGGATATTAATAAAAATGTCGGAGCATATCCTCTCACCTACTTTTATTTTCCTTTCAATTTAAAAAAATTAGTGGAGACTCGAAAAGTTGAATTCGGATTCAGTATGGTACCACAGAGAATGAGATCCGACTTATCTATTTTACTTTGATCCGAATTAAATAAACTCCGTACACCTAAGGCTGCACTTCAGAAGAGATGAAGATATGGTCATTAAGAAAAGAAAAAGGGATAGGGGGTGAAAAACCATAAAATCGGATCTGATCGAAGTCATTTCTCTACTTTAGAAGAGAAAAATCGAAAAGAAAGAGGAAAATCAAAGAGGAAGTGGAGGAGAAATTCGCCCGACATTTTTATTAATATCCAAAGTTTAATACAAATTATTAATTATACCCAGAATCCCATCTGATTTCGAAATATACCCAAGCCGGCCATTTTCTGGCCGGCTATGTTCCCTCCCTAAGCCGGCCATAAAATGGCCGGCTATGTACCTTTTTTTTTTTTTTTTTCGAGAAACACTATGAAGATCAAAATATTGAAATCTAACTCTGAAAATTTGAAATTTTTGTTTAAATTATTTGTTATATTACTTCTTTGATGTATAATTAGCATATTTATACTAAAATACGATAGATTAATTGAAATTATGTTGAATAATACTAAATTATGTTAAATTACGTTAAATTACATTAAATTACGTTAAAATACGCTATATTAATTGAAATACGCTATATTATTTTTTATGTTGTGCTACTATTTTAATGTTGTAATATTTTCTGTTTAGCATTATCATGATAATTTATTTTGATCTGTAAAATATAAAAATAGTACCATAAAAGCACACATACACAAGAACCGAAATATAGGATAATCCAAATATACCAAACATAAATAGTATATGAAATAAAATAGTACAAAACTAGTAAAAATACAACTAAAACGGAGAGGGGGAATATCGCTGAGGCGGTACTCCGGCGTTCGCCCGGCGCCAGCGCGGCCAGGCTCTCTCTCTCGGCCTCCCCCTAGCATCGGCAGACCTGAGTATCTGGTCGGCACTATCCCATATGGCATCGCCCGTGGAGACTGTCGGTACTGGCGGAGGTGTAGCGAAGGTAGATGCGGCAAACCCAGTCCCAAAGTCAGGCTGAGTATGAGACCCGCTACCACTAGCCTCTCCATCATGCGGCATCTCTGTGCCATATCGGGGCCATGCCGGTGCCGACATGAAACTGTCATCGAATACCCCGAAGTCCTGGAGACTGCACGAGAGGGACTCGTACTCAGAAGTATCGGTCTCCGCAGGTGGTGGCTGTGGTGGCATCTCTGCTGGACCTGCAATCATACACATAAATTATTAAATTTGATCTGAATGAAAATTTTTATTAAAACCTGACAGATACTGAAGTATGACATACATGAGGCTGCACCGGACGTCCATGCTCGTCGTACCATGCCGTCCACCCAATGTCGGACAATACCCAACGATGGTAGTCCCACTCTGGATGTGAATCGGGGGAAGATGGCATATCATCAAGCAGAACCGGGGTCGGATCGGGCTCCTGCGGATCTATCTCACGCCAGTTGATGTTCTCTCTGGCGTCTCGCAGCATACCGATGATCTTTCCATCGTGCCCGGCATCCTCAACCACATTCGCATTCTTCTTGAGTGTGCGGTACCCAAGCCGTCTCCAGTTCTTCCTTCCTAGCATGCGGATCCCATGCCCGCACTCCTTGATCGCGGCCAAAAGCTGAAAAATATTTGACATGTCAGATCAAACCTTGATGTACTACTAAGTTAGACCAAAACTATGTGGTTTTAGGTGCTTTACCTGGCGAGCCCATGCACGACCGTTGGGATGGTAACCGTCATCCGTTTTGATCCTGTCGCGAAGATGGGCACCGTAATCACCCTGCAGATAGACACTCGCCATGCAGACCTGCGTGTACCATACATCGTACCTCAACTGGGGATCCCCCTGGGTCTGCAGAAGCACATCTGGCTCGTGATAGAAGTCTATATACTGAGGATCCTGGGCCGTCCTGTAGTATGGATCGAAATGAGTGCTCCAGTCCTTATCCAGTCGCCCTCGGTGGGTAACGCTGTAAGGAAGACGTTAGTTGCAATAAAAAGCTATCAAGTAATATGATGTATTTAACAATAAATACAATAGACTACGACTTACCTGTGCAGGTCTCTGTGCGTGGAACTCGGCAAAGATGGGTCTATGGGAATCAACGCCACTCGACCAAACTGGCGGAGCACCCGATCTGGGTAGTGGTGCTCCACTGTCCAGAAATGTATGAGTGGACCTCGATAGAACCACATCTCCCGCTCCTGCTCGTCAGTCACACTGCCCGGCAAGAGGAACTCCTCGTACAACTGATCGTACGGCGTCCACTCAATAAGAGGCTCAGGCAAACTCCGAAGCTCTGACCGGACTAGCCTGATCCCAACGGTAGCACCGTGGGTCCGATCCTGGTAGTGGTGGAAACCGTGCCACTTCTTGGCGTATGCGGGGCAGTGAAACACACCTGACTCTCCCCAATCCGGCACCTCATTGGGGATAGGACGGCCCACCGGTAGCCGTGACCACGACCAGTGCTGAAGCAGGAGTACCGGCCCGTACATCTGCTTCGCCGTCGGCTTCATTTTCAAGAACATTACACGTCAGTGTATTTTGATGGATTGATTGATTAAATAGTTTACACTAAAATAAGAGTTGGTGACTTACCTCACTACTACGACACAGGTGGTAGTACAGATACGCTAGGACAGCTCCACCCCAGTTGTACGACGACGGCCGCTCAATGTTCATCAGCAACGGGAGATACATCATCGGCATCTGATCACCGCTGGAATCAGGAAACATGACAGAACCAAAAAGGTCCATCACGTAGCCCCGTGTATATCTGCAATACAAAACATATAAAAATTCTAATAGAATCATCGTATTATAAATTAATTAGTAGATATTAATAAAAATTTACCTCTGAATCTCCAGCTCGGTGGAATCTGCCGAGAGACCCGCGATGAAGTGCTGCCGTAACCTCGTCATCCGCAAATGGAACTTCGACCTCCCATGTTCCCCAATGATATAGGAAGGATCAGCTCCCAATAACTCCTCGACATAACCTGCGAATGTGGTGCTGTCAGAGACGCCGCCGACGGGTGTGCCACGGATAGACAAACCCCAGAGAGCACTCACATCCTGGAGAGTCACTGTCATCTCTCCGAATGGCATGTGAAACGTGTGCGTCTCGGGACGCCATCGCTCCACCAGTCCAGCGATGAGAGATGCATTGATGATGCTCTTCTCTGTCCGCACGATGTCCACAACCTGGTAGAGACCCAGGTTGACGAGGTACGGCTCCATCACCTCGTAGTACCTCATGTGAACGCACCTCAACTTCACATCTAGAAGATCCGTGTCCTGCGTTGAAAAATGTAATCCGCATGGTGACAACATAATAAAATTTAAATCCAACAAATTTAATAAAAATATAAAAAAAGGAACGTACCTCACGAGAAGCCAGTGAGACTCGGTGCTCGCTGTGGGGAATCCACAGGAGAGGACTGATGTGCTCCGTGCTGCTAGTACTGATCGGCTCGTCCACTACTGGACGCTGGGTAGGCCGTGCTCTAGGCATCCTGATATCTAAAATAACCTAAATTCGGTGAAATACCCTAAATATTGATCAAACGTGCTAATTTCGGTGAAATTACGCTTAATACACTAAATTGCGCTTAATTAGCCTAATTATGGTAAAAAAGACCAAAATACCCTAAAAATTGGTCAAACGTGCTAATTTCGGTAAAATTACGCTTAATCAGCATAACTATGGTAAAAAAGGCCAAAATACCCTAAAAATTGATCAAACGTGCTAATTTCGGTAAAATTACGCTTAATCAGCATAACTATGGTAAAAAAGGCCAAAATACCCTAAAAATTGGTCATATGTGCTAATTACACTAAATTGCGCTTAATTAGCCTAATTATGGTAAAAAAGACCAAAATACCCTAAAAATTGGTCATCTGTGCTAATTACACTAAATTGCGCTTAATTAGCCTAATTATGGTAAAAAAGACCAAAATACCCTAAATATTGGTCAAACGTGCTAATTTCGGTAAAATTCCGCTTAATCAGCATAATTATGGTAAAAAAGGCCAAAATACCCTAAATATTGGTCAATTATGCTAATTACACTAAATATTGGTTAACTTAGCTAATTACACTAAATTACAACAACATAATCTAAATTATAACACCTAAAACCTAAATCCTAAACCCTAAAATAAATAAATTAAAAATTAAATTAGATAAAAAAAAAATTACCTTAAAGAAGAGAGAATTCGGTTGAAGATGGGATAATTGTGAGAGGAGAGAGAGAAAAAGGGTATATAAAGGGTGAAATGCGGGGAAAAAAAAAAAAAGGTACATAGCCGGTCATTTTCTGGCCGGCTTAGGGAGGGAACATAGCCGGCCAGAAAATGGCCGGCTTGGGTATATTTCGATATTGAGTTGAGGTCTGAGTATAATTAATAATTTGTATTAAACTTTGGATATTAATAAAAATGTCGGGAAATTCGCTGTACAAATTCTTTCAGATTCGTCACCCCCAAGGCTCCAATTTCAAATGTAAACAGAGTATCCAGTAGAGTGCACAAGCGAATCTTTTAGAATGATTTTCTAATTAGTGAATTCGAATTGTTCTTTTAACTTTACACAAATTTCAAAGTGCAAATAATATTCTCTGTACTAATCTGAATTTCAAATAAATCTCAAACCGTAATATAATGAGACTCACCATAAAGTACTACCGAAAATATTAGTCCATCTAAGATAACCTTTTTTTCAATTTGAAGCTCCTTATTTGACAACGCACTGGATGACGTATGCTTAAATAAAAAAATGCAACTGTCCAACTTTCCGGATGTAGATTAACGGATTGTACCCACTTCGACCCGAGAAGGGAAGGACATGTAGCGTACGGACTACGGAGCCCGTTACTTACCTCCACGTGTCAAAGAGAAGCACTTTCCACGCATACCCCACGACCCACGAGGCCATGGACCGAATCTTTAGTATTTTGTGGTAGTAATTTAAACCTGCACTTGGCGTACTGGAGGCGAGCTATAGTTCATGTAAATATAGCCTAGCAGACTGCACAAGTTCTGAGCAAAGTCTGTGCGCCGTATTAGTCCGAGTTCATTTACTTTTAAATATGACATTGACCAAGTCTAACCAATTTATATATATTAATATTTGTATAATTTTAATATTTGCCGAGGGTCGGATTTTGTCCAAACGGTTTTGGATAAAGTTTCATTCAAAATCTAATCTAAACCGTCCTATATGTATCAAAATTCGTATAAATATTTAGATTCAAATAGCCATTTAAATTTATTAAATTTTAAATATATTTGCACGAATCTCAATACAAATCGAATAGTTAAACTTGACTTTGAATGAGACTTTGTCCAAAGTCCTTTGGACAAAACCCAATCTCATTTGTAAATAATTGAAAACAAAAAATAGAGGGAAATAAATAACAAGTCTAAATATATATAAATTAGTTGAAACTTGAAAGAGATATAAATGTCGTAAGATATATGTCACACTCCCAATTCGGAGGTGCAACAATTCTACTGCATCTATTTACCATTCAATATACGTAACATATAGCATGGATCTTTTTATGCATTGTCAATAGCATCCTGATGAAGCCAAAACATATAGTGAAAATCAAAATAGCATTGCCAATACATTTTCTTCATTACCAAAACATATAGTAAAAAGCCAAAACATCTTTTTATGCATTGTCAAAACATATAGTGAAAAGTCAAAACATCTTTTTATGCATTTCCAATATCTTTTTTTCTGAAAAATAGCAAAAAGCGAATGCAAAGTAGCTATTTTTCTGATTTATTTACCGCAAACGTATTTTTAGGTCTTTTTGGCAAGTTTTTAAGAAAGTTGCGTATTTATGCCAAAAACAGAGCAAAAGTGTCATATTTAGGCGATTTCTAGAGATAACACCAAAACAGGGCATCATATGGAGCATGCAACACCTCACACGAAGTGCGCAGCATGCGAAATGGCGAAGTTCACATAAAATCAGCTAAGTCAGGAAGCCGTGCGGCCTCTCCTATACCGCATGCGGCATACTCTGATCAAATCTCCACCGTTGATGCAATTTTCGATATAATTTTTCCTGATGGACGCAATTGCTTCAGCGGCAAGCTTTCATAACTATTTTTGGCTTCATCTGAGCAAACTTGAAATGCACTCCAAGTTTGCACTACCTCTACTACTCCATCTCTCATTTAGAAAGGCTATAAATACCTCTCTTGTAAGAGGATTTTAATGTGCGTGTTTAATTATGTTAAGTTCATAGAATAGAGATTAGCAATCCTCATTGCTAGGTTAGGTTAGAGAGTTATTTAGAGAGAGAAGAGTAGCTATCGGAAGCCAAGCAGGAGAAGAAAAAGTCATCTAAGGAGACAGATATTCATCCATCTTCAATTGAGTTGTAATTTATGTTCTCTTTATTTTATTCTTTTTATTTTTCCATGACCATTGCAAATTAGTCTAATTACTTAAAAGAAGATTATAAATATTACCATGTATTAACTTTCTATTATATCTATTTTGTATCAGAACTGAATTTTTAGATATTCATTTTGAAGTATCTCATTGTACACATAATTTGTTTCAATATAATAGATTTTCAAATAATCTATTTATCGTATTTAACCTTAGATTCAATTAATTATCTTGCTTGTCTGTTCAGATAATACTATTTGCTCGTTAAATGTTACCTATTTTTATTGAAAAACACATTTAAGCATTTCATATCTTATTTTCAGTCATTAATTGCATATATGTATTTTGCATAGTGTTACAATATAAGAGTGAGGTTATATGCATATTACATTGCAGTCCGTGCTATGGATTTATGTATTTGTTTTTGAAGTCCAAATTATTTATCAAAACCGCTCAATATAATTTACATATGAAAATGTACTTACGGACCAAATTTTACATTTGTTTAATTTTTTTTACTATTTTCTGAAATAGATAAAACATCACTAAAATTTCAAGATTCTAAACCACTTTTAAAGTAGTGATTTTCTACCTATATAAAAAAAAATATAAAATATAAAATTGGTTTCATTACATCTTCACATTAAAAATCATATTTAACAGTTCAAATCAGCATAAATAGACCCGTAATATGTATACTACTATACTCTCACTCCACATATATTTATATTTTTATCTTTTTCCTAAAAAAATATTTTATCTTTAATGTGTAGTTTATAATCCAATTAAATAAAAAAATTAGAAGTGGTAACTAACTGAACAAAACTATTTTTAAATACACCGCCCAACAAAAAATATTCGCCGTCGGATCGGATCCCACCTCCCACAAACCGACCCATCTTCTTTCTCCTCCAACAACTCAACATACTTCACGAATCACGGATTCCCCAAATCTCTCTTCCGATCATCGATCAATCGCATCCCCTTTTGCGGCTTTGCCTTCAAGAATCGAAATCAAATCTGAAGATACACAGTCAGCGACGATCAAACCAGAAGCAAGAATCGGCGTAACTCGGACATACATAAGGTAGGGTTCTTTTGGCCGGTTGGTTTGGTTTGGAAAAACCGTCCAAGAATCGGACTATACGCTGCCAATAGGTAGATTTTTTTTCCAAATTATGGTAGCAATGCAACAATGGTGTGATTGAGTATTGCTTGCTAATGCTATATGGTACAAGGTGTTAGGTTTAAGTGAGGTACTTCAGGAATAATAGAATAGGGGGGGCCTTGGCCCCTGCCGGCCACCCCTTCGCTCCATCACGCATGTCAACTATCAATTTTAACCGCTCAACCTCGGCCCGACTCACACCGAGAGGTGTGAATAGCCCCCGGGCCTTCAGTGGGGCCCACCACCGGAAATGGTGGGTTTCCGGACCGCCTCCCTTTGACTCACCTGTTATCGCTTACTTCATAGTTTCCATCCTAGTGCTAACTGCATGCGTCGTTTACTTGTCTGTGTTTCGGTACTGGGCCTGGTGGGTCCCAGCTCCAGTGCCGATTCCTCATTTAGAAAGCACCAAAGGCAGCACTAAGGTGTGCAATGTGTTTGATGGAATGTGGGTCCCGGATGAATTGTACCCGTTATACAACAGTTCTAACTGCCCGTTTGCTGAAAGGGGCTTCAATTGTTTAGCTAACGGGAGACAAGACACCAATTACTTGAAATGGAGATGGAAACCTAAGGACTGTGAATTGCCGAGATTTAATGCGCTAAGAGCACTGGAAAAACTTAGAAACAAGCGGGTTGTCTTTGTGGGAGATTCGATGAGTCGTACACAGTGGGAGTCGTTTATATGCATGCTCATGACGGGCGTGCGGGACCCAAAAAGCGTGTATGAAGTAAATGGGAGCCAGATCTCAAAGACAATCCGGTTTTTGGGGGTTCAGTTTGAGGAGTACAATTTGAGTGTTGAATTTTTTCGATCGGTTTTTTTGGTGCAACAAGGTTTGGCGCCTCGGCATGGGCCGAAACGGGTCCGAGCTGCATTAAAGCTTGACCGGTTGGATGAGATTAGCCGCAAATGGGTCGACTCCGATTTGCTTGTGTTTAATTCAGGCCATTGGTGGACTCCAAGTAAACTTTTCGACCTGTAAGTTCTTTTTCATTTTATTTTAAATCAAAATACTATATAATGTTTTTCGAGTCTATTTGGCCTCGTCTTCCAAATACTATAGATTTAACTGCAAGTTGGTACAACCCAAAGATGAGGTTTTATTAGCATATAAAAGGCGACAGTAGCAAAACTTTTTATTCTTTAATTTCATTATTTACGAGAGAAGATGGTTTCCATTCAACAGGGGCTGCTATTTCCAGGCGGGCGGGTCCCTCAGGCTAGGCATGTCGATAATTTCAGCGTTTGAAATGGCATTGCAAACATGGGCCTCCTGGGTTGAGAGGTCGGTTAACACTAACAGGACCCATGTTTTCTTTCGCACCTTCGAGCCGTCCCATTGGAGGTTAGTTTCCTTAAAAAAATGGTGAATTTATGTATAGTTTATCCCTGTAAATTGAGTAAATTTCTTCATATCCCTACAAAAAGTTGTAAGTTAAGGCATAATATCATTTCTAGTAAGAACATTTCCGGTCATGATATATGCTAAAGATGCACAGAGTATCCCTCATAATTATTTATTTGTAGATAATCAAGCTAAAAATTTTAGTTAATTTTGGCATTGTAAGAAACTAGAACAGATTTAGAGTGTTTTAGGGGTCACTTTATGTTGTTTTGGAGGGGATGCTATTGTTGTTTCTCGCCTCCAGCGGCATGTGCGGTATTTTAATGTCTTGTAGGTTACATGTGAAAAGAACCTTTCTTGAAATTGAAAACATCTAACAGGTGCTAATCAGCACTGTGTTACAATCAAATGGGCACACTTTTAAAAAAATCCTAACAGGGTGTGCTCCAGAAGAGGGGAGATGAGGGGTGACCTGACCTGACCTGTTTACTTGCTCTACAACATTAAATTTTGAGGGGGAGAGGAGGTAAACTCTTTACGCTGGCCCCTCTCCCCTCCCTCTCCTCCCTTTCCCTCCCCTTCTCCAGAACACAGCCTAAGACATATGAGGTTTTGATTGCAAGTAGGAAAAATGTGAGGTGGCACTTGCAATATCTGTAAAGACTCAATGTTAGTTGACAAAATAGTGCCAGTAATAACAAAAAAATTGACAAAATTGCACTAAAATAGAGGTGTAAATTATAACAGCGGTGCTAACCAAAAGGAGTGTAAGGTGACTACAGAGCCATCGTTAGAAGCAAAGGGCACAGATAAAAGCGAGTTTGGTGACGTCATAGCAGGCGTGGTTTCCTCGATGCGTGTACCTGTTACCGTATTAAATGTTACTTCCATGGGTGCGTTTCGAAGTGATGCGCACATTGGCACTTACAGCCATCCCTTGACTATTCTTGACTGCAGCCACTGGTGCTTGCCAGGTGTACCTGATGCCTGGAATGAGATTGTCTTTTCATACCTCCTCACTGACGGTGAGCTCCAGCCCATCTCTGTATATCTCTAACTTTATTAGGTTTGGTTATATCCCAAGAGCAGGGTTCAACATGATCTCCATATTAAAATATACTTCGTGACAAAATTTTATATTTTTTTTGGAAATTTTTTACTATTTTTTTAGATAGGTACGAAATCACTGTTTTTGGATGGTCCAGAATTTTCTGAAAAACAGTGATTTTGTATCTATCTAAAAAAATAGTAAAATATTTCCAAAAAATATAAAATTTGGTCTCAAAGCACATTTTATTATGGAGATCATGTTGAGCGGTTTGGATAGACTGTTTGGACTTTGAAAACAAAAAGACATGAGGCATTTGAACCCTCGTATCCAAAATACTCTTGGACCACTTTTTTTTTGGGCCCAAGTAGTTCTGGTGTTGGTGGGCTGAACCAAGCTGGAGACCCTTAGGTCGGTACGGGTTGTTATGTGGGTCTGTTTGAGTGTGGTCAACTCTATTTAATAGTCTATTTTCTATTGATTTGTAGAAACTGTACTGCGGTATCTAGGTTCGTAAGAAAAAAAAACAGACTAGTATTAAACAGTAGTAGCAAAACAGGAGTGAGGTTATGGTACTATGCATAGCACATATTGGTTCGTACTATGAATCAAAATCTTCCTTTTTAAAGTCCAAACAGTTGATTGGGATCGTTCAACATGATCACCATATGAAAATATCCTTGCATGTCACTACTTTTGAATGGTCGAGAATTTTTATATCAAGTGATTTTCTACCTATCTAAAAGAATAGTTAAAAGATTCTAAAAAATGTAAAATTTGATCTACAGGTTTATTTTCATATGGAGATTATGTTGAACAGTTCAGATGGACCGTTTGAACTTCAAAATTAGAGATATTGATCCATAGTACGGACCAATATACGCTATGCATAGTACCATAGTCTCACTCATAAAACAGCATCTGACAATGGATTTAACATTGAACTTTTATCTAAAAAAAGGAATTGAAGTTTGCCGTAGGTCCATAATAAATAATTAAACTGATACATGTTGCCAAGTTGTTTTGGGTCTATGACCTGGTCCTAAGTCCGATGTCGGGCCAGGGCACCTTGGTCTGGTAAAATTTGACATGCAAGTGCCTAACAACTTTCTGAAAATGTAAAGCCTAAACAGACAAGATTCAAGCACCAGAAAGTGAAGTTTACCAATTGTAATTTTGGTACACTTTGGTTAGGGATTGTACCACATCATGCAAAAGAACTTGCCAGTACTGGATTTGTATGCTAAAATGTTACCCTGTCACATCTGACCATTTAAAATTATGAACTCTTTTAACTTCTTCATATCTATTTCATTTCTCATGTGCTCACATAAACTAGGTTGTTCTTTTCAGATAAAGGTACGATGAACCAGTTCTGATATTTTTATATTTCTTTTCATATCCACAGGTTGGAAAACTCTGCAAAATTAAAGAGCATGGTTTGTGGGGGATGGCATTTTTTTTGTCTTTTTCTTAAATTTTCAAATATTATTCTTTGATTTTTCACCTGGCAGTCATTTAAACTGATGATCTGCTGCAAAAAACAATGCCCTCATTATACCTCTCACTTTCTTA
The DNA here is from genome assembly GCA_011114355.1 of Carex littledalei. NCBI lineage: Eukaryota > Viridiplantae > Streptophyta > Magnoliopsida > Poales > Cyperaceae > Carex > Carex littledalei. The sequence goes on along the minus strand of CM022080.1, from coordinate 11,932,729 downwards.
TTTGTAAAGCATATACGTAGATTATGTACCAATTGTAGTTTCCATCACACTTTCCTTTTTGTTACTTCTATTTTTTTTCAGAGGAAAGGTGAGAATCTGATTTTAGTTTTCGCCTTGACATGTACAAAAATGAGGAAGGGTTTGATCTGTATATGATACTTCTCATGCTGTCTCATGTAAAACTTTTTGTGTATGAACATTGATTTGAGTTCAAATAGATGGAGAGTTGTTTTAATAATGTTTTTTCTTACCAGACTGGTTTTTACATTAAATGGCACATGGTTAGGTTGTGTACGGATGTAGTATTCCTACAATTGAATTATTATACATTAAAATCTTGTACAGGTACAAAAATCTCAATCTTTTTTGGGTAATTTTTGGTACAAAGGGAAACCATCACTGTCTGTAAATATGTCTGAACTAACGGTTGTAAAACAAAAAATTGATGGATAATAATAGTAGTTATGTTCCACTTGACATTTAAAAGAGTGGTGTCAATTTGGTACTAACAAAGAAATATTATTATATTTTTTTGTCTGCTTTTGACTCTGTGGAAGTTTATAGCAGTAAAAATAGAAGATTTACTTTTGAGCGAGGCTACGGTAATATGCATATTACACAGGCCTTCAATATGGATTTATATTTTCGAGTTTAAAATCTAAATAGTTGAATTGAACGGTAAAACATAATCTTCATAATATGAAAATGTATTTGTAGATTAAATTATATATATATTTTTTAATTTGTCTAGACTGTCCAAAAACAATATTTTTTTATCTATCTAAAAAATTATAAAAAAGTTATAAATAATGTAAAATTTGATCAGCAAGTATATTTTTGATATGAAAATCACTGAGATATAAACTGTAGTATGCATGTTACCATAGCCTCGCTCGTTACCTTTTGGGAAAAATTTGGGTCAGATATGTTGCATCTTTATGCATTTTGATATGACTAATGTACGCTAATAACTTTTGTTGATGGCACGGTAAAAGATGAAGCATCTAGTGCGCCAGAACAAAGTAGCACTACAGGTAACTAGGTAAAGGTCATACTGACAAGAAGTCAGTATAATAATAATAATATGTTTATGTCAGCTAAATTTTAAAAATGATAGGTAGGGGAGTTAGGGGTCACAGAATGTTTAAATTCATAGCGTCATGCATGTGGCAAGGGAACAAACTTTTTGGATCTTGTGTATCATAGACAGATGTCACAGATCATTTGCATGTTAACACTTCTGTAGCATTTGCATGTACAATTAATTGTTAAATAATTTATAATAAAAAGGCTTGCATGAAATGAAAACCCCCCACTTTCTAGTTGTACATACTATCCACTATTTTTTTTTATATATATAGTTAAATAAAAGCACATGTTGGGCATGCTCAACACAAGAGGAAATGGACGTTCATATTAGATGATTAATTAAAATTAATGGGTAATATACCATTAACATATTTTAATAAATATTTTTTTTGGGTTGTGGAATATGTAAGAAAGATACCAATACTAGATATATTGCAATGAAGTCCAGAGATGCTTGCCTCAAATATTTATTCTTAACATTTATGAAAACAGATATGTAACATTAAATTAATTGCCACATAAGATTTAACTCAGAGAACAGCAAATTGGCTATTGCCACCTAGGATGCCTGACATTTAACACACGTGGGTCTCACTATCACTGCCATAATTCCCTTAAAAATTTACCATTTAAAAAATATAAACTAAACATTAATTTACAACTTTCCTTCAAAATTTTTATTTTTTTAAAAGCAATACAAAAAAAAGTTTATAATCTTTTCAATGAAGAGACAAAAGGGGGGCCAGATCCAAGGAGGAGGTATGAGGTCATACCAGTGGGATGTGGTGCATAATTGGTGCTGCGCATTGGCAGTCCTGAATTCAATGCACTTATAGATAATATTTTCTATTCCATCTTTCTTCATTTCTTCTTCATTTATCATATTATTTTATATCTCTCTATGTTTCAGAATTCAGATTCACTACCTTCACTGGCACAGATCTTAATATTATTATCATGCATTTGATCTGGTGCATGACAACCATGGTTTCCTGTGACTCCCACCAAACTAATTTATTCCCTTATTAAAATAACAGTAAAAAATATAATACCACCTAGTTGCCTTTATTTCCTCTTATTATTTTAGTTAGAGAAGCTCATTGGTTGCCTCTCTTACATGGGCGGCGGAACCAGTACTGTTACTGATTGGTGGGGCCTGGATATCAGATACATATTTAAGAATCGATTTGGATTTATATAGTTGGAACTTGGGAGCAAAAATTACATGGGGCCTATATTAGATTTGATATTGGTCTTTTCTAATTTTTTTTGCTTTTTGTGTGTTGTTCCATCTGTTAGTTGTATACGGCATGTTAAATTGTTAATACATTGGTAAGTAGCGAAAGAATTTAGGTACCATACTCCCATACTTTGCTTGCCCGGTACCGAACCAACATCATAACAACATGACTGGTACCGTGCCGTAAACAAATGCAGCAACTCCATACTTTGTCAATTTGTTTAAGATCGGTATGGAAGCCTGTTATTTTTCTCAAACAAAAAAAGAGAACTCCTCACTTTTGGCAATATTTTTAAACTTATAACCTAAGAACTGCTTACAACCCTGCTTTTATTCTATGAACAAATATCATATACATATTCTCCGTGTAACATTATCGTACCAATCATTATATCATTCGGTCTTGATCGAGTAAATATTTTAATTTCAGAAGCATGAGATGAGAATCAAAATTCTTTTATATCTCATTTCCAGTGAGAGTACTAGAGAATTTCAACATGAGATTTCCTACATGAGAAGCAATGCGCCGAGCCAATACTTCAGCATCTAGACTCGGCGTAGTTCTCTCATTGAATAATTGTATAACAACATTGAGATTAAATACACTGCAAGGTGCACCAATAACCAAATAATTAACACTATAAATAAATAACAACTCTATTTATATTTGAGGTTGCAACTTTCACAAAATTATTTGTAAATAAACTTTTTTATATATACAAATTCAACCGTTGGCGGTAATTCTCCGCCAATTCTAAAAAAAAAATGCACAAAATTAGTTCATTTTAATAATTAGGGTTTTAGTTGGTCATACGACTACAAAGATTGATATCAAAATTAAGCAACAACAATTAATACTGAAAAGTGAAAAGAAATTAAGACCCTGGACAGCTTTTTTAGCTTGTTTGCACAGAAATCAGTTTGGGCCATCGATCTGCAACTGCAAAATAAATAAATAGCTCTTCTCTGTGAGAAACAATATCAACAGGAAAAACATTGATTACAATTTATGTGCCGTCTGAACATGTTTCTTGTAAGTATGTAATATATATATATATAGAGTGGCTAATATCAAACTATTTATTAAGCCACTTTGAAAATCTGCTTGGAGACCAAATTGCTGATCCAGGTAAACAGTAAAAACAGTGCAATCAAATTCTGGATCATGTGATCAGAAATTTTCAAAGTGGCTTAATAAATAGTAAAAAAATTCCAAAAAATGTAAAATTGGTTTCCAAGCAGATTTTAATATAAAGATCACATCTAACAGCTCGGATCGACCGTTTGGACTTTGAAAATTCGAAACTGACTTGGTTGCACGAGGGGTTTGGTGCAAACGTTTTGATATTAGCCACTCTCTCTCTCTCTCTCTCTATATATATATATATATATATATATATGCTTGAAAAACATGATTCATACATTCAAAGTTTCAAACTAATATCAAAGAGATTTTGACTAGCTAAAATTGAGCTAATGAGCTCTGATAGAATCATACATATACAGTTGCAACAAATGGATGTGCCCCTAACTTAATTAAGCATCATAACTAATTTCTTGCACAAATTAATATTTTCTTCTGATCTCTGATTCAGTAACCTTGCATCAAATAATTAGAAAAGAGATCCAGTAGTGCATTCCAAGCTTCACATAGCTAGCCTGCATTTGATAGCAAAAGCCTTCTTAAATTTTGGATTGCACACAAAATAATTCAATTTGATAAGTTAACAATAAATCAGTGGCCAAGGAGATTTAGATAATTAATTCATTATTTTAGATAAGAGGAACCTAAAGCATATATTTAACATGAGATGACATCATCAATACATTTAATTGCAACACTGAATAGTTTGTCAACTCTGTGTTAAAAAAATGCTCTTACAGGGAGAATCTCATACTTTACTTATCATTAATTGCACAAATATTTAAAGTTCCATATACACAATCTACAGATTATAAGTGTGTGTGTGTGTGTGTGTGTATCTATGTATCCTCTTGCATGCTCCAAAGAGCTTTTCCTTATTAATTTTAAGCAAGTAATCCAGAAGCAAAATTAGTACACATATATATATTTGAAGTTCCATATATACAATATATAAATTATTAACTAAACATCCTCTTGCATGCTTCATGAGCATTTCCCTATTAATTTTAATTAAGCAAGTAACCCAGAAGCAATATTAGTATAGTTAACTCTGTTGCACTCCCCATTTTTCAATCTGTTTTTTTTTTTTTTTTTTTTAACCTAGCTAGGCTAGTTCTAGTTAGGAATATCTCATAGATCCTTCCAATAATGTAGTACAGTTAACTCTTTGGCTTTTTCCTATATATTCTTCCACTATTATGAAATAACTTTAGTTCTTCCTGAAAAATAGAATAGATGGTGTATAATGGATGTATACTATTGTGTATGGCCCAGTGCTCTTTACCCTTAAAATTGCTTTTTGGGATTAACTTAAACAAATCAGGTTAAGCTGGTCTGGTTTGTGGCTCCTTAGTGGAGATTTTAATAGTATAAGAACTCGGGATGACAAATTGGGACAAAACTTTAATATCAGATTGAGTAGAAATTAAATTTAATGATTTTGTACATGACTCTCAACTAGTAGAATACAAGTTACAATCTAGACATTATACTTGGAATAATGGGACTCATTTTGCTTTATTGGATAGATTTTTTGGGTCTGTTGAGTGGGATAACACTTATGAATTCTTCTTTGTTAAATATCTTTCTCAGTTTGGTTCTGATCATTGCCCTTTGCTCTTGAATACTAACCATAAAGTCTCTGTTTCTAAGAAACATTTTAGATTTAATCCTCTTTGGTTGGCTGATCCTGAATTTTGTCAATTGATGATTAAGTGGTGGAATGAATTTCCTCTATATGGTGAGATTGGTCTGAGTTGGCACAGAAAAATAAAATTCATCACCCAGAAAATGGAGGGATGGTATAAAAATCATGAGGGGAAAAAAAAGAACAAAAAAACACACCCTAGAAAAATTAAATAATTTAGAACTCTTACAGGAAGTAAGAGACCTCACTGATGAGGAATGCCTCCAATGGCAACAATGTCAACTCACACTCAATCAAATCTATGATGAGGAAGAACTATATTGGAAAGAACAATCCAAATAAAAGTGGTTGATTGAAGGGGACTTAAATACTCGATATTTTCATAAATGTGCTACTAACCGATTTAAAAAACAATCTATTTTACATATGGACATTCAAGGGCAAATGATTGATCAAATCTCAGTGATTGAAAACCATATAGTTGATTACTATAAAAATATTTTAGGAGTTAGTGGTCTTAAGGGGGCAACTTTACAACCTGATTTTTGGAATGACCATGATAAAGTCACTCCTCTTGAAAATTCTTTCTTAGTTGCACCTTTTTCTGAAGATGAAATTAAACATGCTGTCTTTTCCTTAGACCAATCCGGTGCCCGTGAACCTGATGGTATTGCTTTTGGCTTTTACTAGCACTTTTGGGATTTAGTTAAACCTAATCTTTGTTCTTTAGTTAGTGCCTTTGTATATAATAAAGTCTCATTAGCATTCCTTAACCAAGCTGTGGTCTGCCTTATTCCTAAAGAAAAGGAAGTGACTAGTATTAAACAATATCGGCCGATAAGTTTAGTTAATTGTAGTATGAAAATCATCTCAAAACTGCTCACTATACGACTTGATTCTGTTATGGATAGACTTGTAGATAACACCCAAGATGCCTTTGTTCGAGGTCGATATATTTTAGATAATGTCATTTTAAGTCATGAATTGTTGCATTATTGTAAACACAACAACGAAGAGGGTGTAGTGATTAAAATTGATCTCCATAAAGCTTACGACAAAGTAAATTGGCACTTTGTGAAAGAAGTTTTAATTACTAGAGGTTTTGACGATAAATGGGTCTCTTGGATATGCAGCTATTATACAGTAGCACTACTTGTATCAATGTCAATGGTGTTCTCTCTCCTTATTTTTCTTGTCAGCAAGGGGTCTGACAGGGAGACCCTCTGTCCCCCTTCCTATTCTTGTTAGTTGGTGATGTGTTGTGTAGGATGTTTAATAAGGGCAGGTCAGCTCGTCTTCTTCAAGGTCTTGGACCTCGTTTGGCTAATGGCCATAGTATCACTAATTGCCATTACGCTGACGATACTATCTTATTTTTGAAGGCCTCCCCTATTAATATTGACTATGCTCTTTGGACTATGTTCTGTTTTGAAGCTTTATTAGGTACCAAAATTAATTAAAAAAAACTAAATTAATTCCTCTACAGATCACACTTACTAATGGGGTTGTTCTTGCAGATGTATTTGGGTGTAAAGTTTCTAAACTCCCTTTGAAATATTTGGGGGTTGATGAACCAAAATGGTATCATTACTTTTAGTATAAATTAATATACCTTTTAACACTAATTTCTACTTACAGATCACAAGCGCATGATCCTACCGTGTAGTATAATTGGGGTATCGATCCACATGGATAGTGTATTAGTTATCTAACTTTTTGCTAGTCTAGGTACTTGAGGGGTTTTGAAATAGATTTGAAAACAAGTTAAAAATAGTTTTTAATAGTAAAAAGGTAGGGTTCAATACCCTCAAGGTTTATGCGGTGACACTAATTGTGCTAAGATTTGGGTTAAACAATTAAATAGAGATTCTCTAGGGTTAAGGTTTTCTCCTTCTAAATTATGCAAAAATATATATTTCTGACGTCTCTCTACCCCGCATGCGGCCTGTCACGCCGTATGTGGCATAGATTGTCCCACAGCTACCCTGCATGCGTCACTGTCACTACCCCGCAGGGCGTGCTCGATTTCTGTGTATGTGATTTGAAAGGTTTTCCGATCTCGCGATCAGCTTTTGGCAACAGTTCAGAGTATTATAAGTATGCAATTATCTTTCTCACACAAACACAATTGTTCATATCCTATTCTACCCCTCAATTAATTATCCCAAAGGCCCTACATAAATTAAGTATCTACTAATAAAACCTAAATTTTCAATCTATGCTATCCTGCCAAGGGAGCCCACTGGGTTCTAACCATAGTCTTTGAATCACTGCCATGAATCGTTAGCCTAGGCACTAGTACTTACATGTTTGTCCCTCATATAAGGACGTAATGACTATAGCTTAGGCGTTAGTACTTACATGTTTGTCCCTCACACAAGGACGCAACGACTTAGATTACTTTGGCATATAGTAGACATAAATATGTATGCAAGACCTTAATAAAAAGGAATTTAAATAATAAAGCAAATACAAATCAACATACACAAAACATAAATATATATTAAAACATAACAAAGAATTCGATTACAAACCCTCACCCTAGAAATGAGGAGTTTAGTTCATCATGGCCATGGAAAAATAAAATGAATAAAATAAAGAGAACATAGACTACAACACAATTGAAGATTGAAGAACTCTTGCCTCCTTAGATGACACATTCTCTTGCTCAGCTTCCGATGACTACTCTCCTCTCTCTAACTAACTCTCTAACCTAACCTAGCATGAGGATGCTAATCGATTCTATGAACTTAACACAATTAAACACGCACATCAAATTCTATTACAAGAGGAGCTTTTATAGCCTTCCTAAATGAGAGGTGGAGTAGTGGGAGTAGTGGAGAAGGTGGAGACTTTGAGTGCACTCCAAGTTTGCATAGAAGGAGCCAAAAATAGCAAGCCAAACTTGGCTCTGAAGCAATCACGCCCTTCTAGAAGAATTCTGCCGAAATTAGCATCAACGGTGGAGATTTGATCAGAATCTGAGCAGTCCACGGATCGTGCGGCATAGAGTGACCCCGCACGACCTCCTGACTTAGCGAATTTTCTATAATTTCGCCATTTCGCATGTTGTGCACTTCGTGTGAGGTGTTGCATGCTTCCAGCGGTGCCCTGATTTGGTGCCAACTTCAGAAATCGCCTAAATTCGACACATCTGCTCCATTTTTGACCTAAATACGTAACTTTCTCCAAAACCTGCCAAAATAGCCTAAAAACACGTTTGCAGTAAATAAATTGGGAAAATGGCTACTTCACATTCGCTTTTGGCCATTTTTCGCAATAAAAGATATGAATTTTCGCTATATGTTTTGACCCGATCAGGGGTTCCTTTAAGCGATAAGAAACTGACTACTGCTGATTGGAGTTGTATTGTTGATAAAGTCTCTAAAAAGTTGCAGGGCTGAGTAGGTAACTTGCTTTATATCAGGGGTCGGCTAACATTGGTAAACTCTGTCTTAACTGCAGTTCCTTTATACATGTTATCTCTTTATAAAATGCCTGTGAATGTTAGAAAATAGATTGATCGGGTTACACGTCGATTCTTATGGCAAGATAATGTTGGACCTCGTAAAAAGTTTTCTTTGGTCAATTGGGAATTAGTGTGTTATCCCAAAAATTATGGTGGGTTAGGGGTTAAAGACTTACATCTCATGAACCTGTCCTTACTTGTTAAATGGTGGTGGAAGTGGTCCAACCCTAACTATTCGGGTCTTTGGAAATAGTTGTTGCAAATTAAGTATGATTCTCACACACCACTTGCACACATGTCACACTTTTGGAGAGAAGTTTATAAGTTGCAATTCATAGGTCACATGAGCTGTGCTTTTCAGATTGGAAATGGCCAAACAGTTCGGTTTTGGCTTTATACTTGGCACTCAGATTGCCCTTTATCCACAACATACCCTCAGCTTTTTGATATCTTCACTAATCCATCTATTTGTGTACAAGAGGTTATTGCATCAAGAGGGTCCATGTTGAGGTTTCGAAGGAACCTACATGGCATCCTTCTATGTGAATGGCATGAAATTGTTGCCATTATTAACTCATGCTCCTTAACTAATACTCCAGATTACCCAAAATGGAAATGGGATTCCAAATTATAGTTTACTACATCCTCTCTTTACAGCTTCGTATCTTTTAGAGGGGTTCAAATTCCATTTGCAGCCTTGTGGTGGCATGTTCCTGTGCCTTTGAAAATAAGAATATTTATGTGGTTGTTATTTCAAAATAAAATCCTTACTAAAACTGTGTTGACCAAAAGAAGGTGGCAATGGGATACACACTGCCACTTTTGTAATAATGCAGAGGAGTCAGCTTTACACTTATTTCTTAAATGCCCTTACATTGCCCATATTTGGTTCTGGATGGGCAAATTTCAAAAAATTTATGGGGATTGGACCTCTTTAGAGAGTATTCAACAGTTGGCTATGTCTTTGCCTCTCCAAAAAAGAGAGGCTATGTTATTGGTTGTAAATGTCATTTGCTGGTGTATATGGAAAACAAGAAATTCTATCTGTTTTGATAATAAAATTGTGCCTACAGTTAGACACATGCTTATGCTAATTTGTTTTTTGTTGGATTATTGGTCAGGACATAAAAAGAGACTTGTGAAGCATTTTGCACAATCTTGGATTCCAGAGGATCTGGATATGGTGCCACTCCAATCTCTTTCCCCTTTGCCAGCTCTTGAGATGCATATTGGTCCCTATTTTCCATTGGTACCAGTCCTGCTTGCCACCTGAGGAACCCTACTGGTACCTCTGTTTCATTGGTACCAGTCATTTGCTTGTTGGCTGGTTCCTCTTGGCTGATTGCTTACTCTCTGTAATAATTGGAGTGTTCCCATAAACATGTTGGCGCATTTGTTAGTGTCTTTTTTCTATTTTCAGTTGGATCAATGACACTTACTTTGGTTCATCTGCTGGTGCTGTTTCACTGGCTTACTGTTTGTTTTTTTTTTTTGGTTTTAGGTGTGGATGTACTTGTGTTTTGCCTAGGGTCAATGATGTGTTTAATAAATGCGGCTGAAACTTTGATACTGTTTCTTGATGGATCAGTCTTGGAGTTCAGTATCTGGTTAAGGATGTCGGGTGTGTTGCTGAGACCTATACAGGCTGTGGGTTTTCTTGGGTAGTTTTACTATTTTGTTGTTTTTGCTTTAGTACTTGTACGGTTACTTTTCTTTAATGGAAGGGCATTTATGCCTATTTTTCAAAAAAAAAAAAATGTAAATGCAGTCTACGGCAAAAATATGATTTCCAACAGAAATTTAACTAAACACCCCCCCCTACCCCAAAAAAAAAAAAACAAGGACAGTACAACTTTACATGATAATCACCTTGGAACTAAAAGTGAGAAAGATTATAAAATAATTAGACCAAATTAAAAGCATCATATGTGATCAATGTATCCATAAAAAAGCAAAGATAAAACTCCACAAACACAGTAAACATGCATGAAATTACAGAGAGAAAGATAGAGATGATCCAAACGGATAGCATGTACGTTTTTTTTTTTTTTTTTTTTTGAGGAAAGGATAGCATGTACGTAGCAACACAGTTTATCTTGGGGAACGCTCAAAACAAAATTCCAGCCTAGGCTTCATAACTCCTCGCACAAAATACATGGCGCCCAACAAAATATAATAAAAAACTATAATATATAAAAATTATTTATATAGCTAGCTAGACAATGTAACATCACACAAATTTCAAAGCAATCATGCGCCTACGTGACCTGGTAACCGTTATCATCATGCCTTGGCCTCTCATAGTCAACCGTATTGTAACAAACTAGTGTCACATGTTACCATTGGCGCCACATCACAACACTACTACCAATTTTATGTAAACACATCCTCTCCATTTTTCTCTGGAATGGACAGAGAACTAAATTAAACACGTGAGATTATATTTTGTAGAGTAAATTTTTGTTCAATATGATAATTAATCTTTTAATGATAAATATAATTTATGTTTAAGTCAGATGTGAATGTCTCCATCCAGGATATACAGAAAGAGAAGAAATGATATATAAGCTTTAGATATTTATTTACCTCATAGAAGGTAAGACCTAACTGCTAGGAGAAAAGGAGCAATGATGAAATTCCCCCTATACTATACGCCTCTAAAATTATATCATTTAATTGCGCACATCAAAGAAAATTCTCCAACATTTCAAAATCAAACCAATTGATTACCTCTCAAGATGAATCAACAGCTTAATTCATTTTCTCACTACACACCATGGCTGCTTGACGCACCAAACCCGCTTCCAAACCCTAATTGAGGCCCCAGGGAGGAGGAGGAAGAAGAAGGTGAAGAACCATGAATAATTTTCCAGTCGACGGGCCCCACATGAACTCCCCCAATTAAACCGAATTGTGGCGGTGCAGGTACGGGCAAAGGTAGTGCAACCGACACCTGCGGCCCACCCCCACCAGCCTGTAGTTCCTGCACTTGCCTTTTCAAAAACTTGATATACCGAATTGCCTCATCTAGCATTGAAGCTGTGTCCATCTTGGTACCACCCGGTACGAGCCTCTGCAAGATCCGTATCCGCTCACTGATTCTCTCTCTCCTGTGACGCGCTGCAATGCTCTGTGGGTCGTCACTGATGCGCACATTTCGTCTTTTCGGCTTCTTAATAGTAGCAGGGTCGATGTCAACAGGTTGCATTGCAGCAATTCGGTACATCATCTCCTTCATGGCACCTAGGGTTTCTTCTTCCTCCTGCTCATCGAATTCTTGCTGATCGGTTTGTTCGGTGTTAGAACCTGCAGCATGGTCTCTTTGAGGAGGGATAGAGAGGCTAGAGGAATGGATGCTGTTGATTTGTAGAGGCTGGTTGTAGGGATGGTGGGGATCATGGTGCATATGCTGTTGATGGATAAAAGGATCCAACGGTGGGGATTGATTGAAGAAGAGGTGATGTGAGGCGGTGCCCATGCTCATGCTCATGCTCATGTCAAGGTTATCCCAAGAGCTACTACTACTGGTGTTTTTATCCATTATATCTTGTGTAGAGAGATGGGCAAAGCCAAGTGCAGTGTGGGGTTTAATAAGTTTGCTTTGTACAAGGAATGGAAGAGAGAAAATGGGAGGAGATGGATAGGCTCAGGTTGTAGGCTTTCCGAGACAGAGAGAGAGAGAGAGAGAGAGAGAGAGGGGATGGAGGATTGGAAGTGTGACTTTATATAAAACCAGATTAAATTGAGAAGGGAAAGTTAATAAGGTGTAAGAGAATATAGTGGTCGATCTCCAGTTCGTACGTACCTGTGAGGATCTTATATTGTCAAACAGCTACGATATTCTCTGTGGTGATTTCATTTATACAGCAAATAAGGCGAATGAGGGACCGTAGATTGGCAGTGGATCAAATTTGTTCTGATGTCATGTCAGAACCGTTCCAACAATATCAATATTTGTGTGGATAATTTTAAGATTTGTGCGAATAAAGTACGCACAAATTTTGATACGGATTGGACGGCTCTGACGGAACATCAGAGCGGAGGGTTCTCAACAAACATTGGATCCAAATTGGTCTTCATTCAGTTTAAACCGTTTGATTTGTGTCGAGATTCATACAAATAAATTTAAATTTGTACTAACCGCATGTGCAAATCTCGAGGAGAATCAGACGGCTTAGGTCAGACATCGAACGGATTTTCGATCCGGTGTCTATTGAAATCCTCTCTCAGATTTAAGATGAGTTATTTTAATGAACTTGAACTGCGCTCCACATGTATAAATATATATAAGTTATTATTCCAACGAAAAATATTCTAATTTTGTAATAATGTTATAAGACACCGGATATAATCACTATATAATAAAGATGACTAATGAGAAAAATTTAGATTATATTCCAAAAAAAGAGAGGAGAGGAAAGATGATGAAAGAGATAAAGAGAGGAAACTACCCCAAAGTCAACGAATTCTCGATATCTCTGTCGTTGTAACTTATATTAAGCACACCTTGTATTATTTAATATTTATATATCAGTTCAGCAATAACATATTTTATGAAATTATCTTATGTCGTCTAGGAAAAAATATTTTTATACCTCTCTATCTTCGGGAAATTATCAAAATGGCTAGTGCTTATTTCATTAACGAAACACACATAATGTATGCATTCCCATCCCTTTGGTTGTTGCAGGCACTGTATTAATTGTAAATTAAAAAATAATTAGTAATATGTTAAATCAAATAGTTAGTAAGAGTAAAGTTACGGTACTATATATGCATAACACATTTTAGTCTGTTGTATGAATTTATATCTCTATTTTAAAGTTCAAACAATCGATTCAAATTATTTATCATATCTCTATATGAAAATGTGCTCGGATGCCAAAATTTACATTTATTAGTTTTTTTATTTTTTTATAGGTGGAAAATTACTGTTTTGAATGATCTAGAATCATTAGATCAAGTGATTTTGTATATATAAAAAAATATAAAAACATTATAGCTGTTTTCATTATATCTGTTTTTTTTTACTTTTTTTTATTGGTAGAATACCACTGTTTTTTTATGGTCCAAAATTTTCAAATCAAATAATTTTCTACATATCTAAAAAATAGTAAAATAATCTAAAAAAAATGTAAAATTTGTTTTGCAAGTACATTTCCATATATAGATTATGTTGAACGGTTTCGATCAATTGTTTGGACTTTAAAAATAGATAGATGAGTTCATAGTGCATGTCGCTGTGTAATATACATATTATCATTGTCTCACTAAAAAAATCATAAACAAAATTTGGGATTAATTTAAAAAGGTCGAAATTTAAAATCTCGATCGATCCACACTTTTTTTTTTCAGCCTATGCCTACTTTTATAAAAAAAAAAATGGACTTTTTTTTAACGGATCGGCACTTAATATTCTTTTAGAGATTTAATTAACTTTTTTCTCATCTTAAAATAAAATGATCATGTAAGTTAGAGCCGTAGAATTGTATATTCTTCAAATCTACATTCAAGTTCCTGAGAAGTGTGTTAGTTTTGTACGGCACCTCTTTTTTATACGGCAAGGAAAGACCCATATCATGATTCTCTCCATTTGTTGAAAGACTGTTAGTGGATCTAACAATTGTCAAAGAAGGCTGTGATTGGATGCATGTAAGATAAGGTTAGAGCATAGATTTGCTGGTTCAGTAAAAAAAGAGACTTTATTACACTTTGAGTTTGGTGCAAGATGTACCCATAGGTGTATCTACTATATTTATTATTCATTTAAATATTTGGGAGTATTGATTGTTTCTGATGTTTGGTTGGTCATGAACTCATGATATGATTAAAAAATGTTATATAAATAAACAACTTCATGTCCTTCCTATGGAGGCTTGTTTTGGTGCATGCTCAAAATATTCCCCATGACAAACATATAGAACATAATTTATTTGGATTTCTTATGTATGTATCTATTCTCTTCACTAAGATAAAATCATATGAATGTTATATATGTAAAAATTGTCACAAGTTGATTTTAAATATACAAACTGATGTGGTATATTATATATTGAATCTTTTTATAGTTATTATAATGTACTTATAAGTTCAGTTGGTAGTCACTAAATTACATCATATAATTCACCAACAAATGTAAAATTAACAATCTTTATTTGTCCCTCCATTTATGCTCTATCATGTTACCTTTTTTTGTTTTCTTCTTCCAACATGTGAATACGAACAAGAACAGAACTAGAAAATTGAGATTGAGGGGTTGAATAAATTACTATAGTGTAATTTTATTTTATAAGGATGACTAAAAAGTATAAGTAGTAATAAAAAATAAAAAATATAAAAGACAAAACTACTAATTTTTAGAGTACAACTAGGGTGTTCTTAAGCTCACCAAGTCCCTTTGTGAGCTTAATTCAAAAACCTATTAAATTGGCTTCAAACGATGCATCCAAACCGTTGGAACCGATCTACTTCACGAGTGATGCATTTACATGTCAAATTTATAAATTTTCGAACTAATTTAGTATAAAGTCGTGCGGTAAAAAAAAATGGTTTATAAGTTAATTTTAATGTGTTCATTTTTCATCATTTTTTGACTGCTTGACTTTATACTAAATTAGTTCAAAAATTTAAAAACTTGACATGTAAACTCATCACTCGTGAAGTAGATCGGTTTCAACAATTTGGATGCGTCGCTTCAAACCAATTTGATGGGTTTTTGAGTTAAGCTCACAAAGAGGCTTGGTGAGCTTAAGAACACCCTAGTTCTACTCTAATTTTTAATTTATAGAGGTGACTTAGTCACTCTTAATCAATACTTAGATCCACCACTGCATATGAAGAGGTTAGGTAGAAGAAAAAAGAAAAAAAACTAAACAACAAATAAATATGGAAGATACTAAAATGTGTATAATGAAGAAAACAATAAATGTAAAAGTAGATTTTATAATTGATTATTCGTATAAAAAGTACAACAAATTTATTAACTACTTTAAAAAATATATATACATCATAATTTATTTTAAATCAATATATAGCATCATAATTAAAAACAAAAAACAACTTACCTAGTACTAAAATTCAATAATGAAGAGGGAGGGAGAAGAGTAGCAAGAAATGGGAGATGGATACCAGCAAAACAGCAAAATGATATCTAATGGCACAGCTGTGTTTCCTCGTGAAACAATGCAGGCTTTCTCACATTCCTAGAACACCTCACTCGCTCTTCTCTCTCCTCTCTCTCTCTCTCTCTCTCTCACTCGGTTAGTCAGTTTCTACTTTCTAGTTTCTACTCTCTACCAAGTCCAATTTACCAGTTACACCTCTTAAATTAATAATACCTCGTCAACACCTTCAAAAGTTTATTATTTTCTTTCAAGACACCCTTCTTGGATCGTGTACAAATCGAGAATCAGGTAGGAACTATTAATTAACTACTTAATTAACTTTTAAATAATAAACTCAAGCAATATATAGAACGTGATCTTTTTGTTATCATGTTATCATTAATTTATAACAATATAATTAATGTTGGATCATTAAATATCCAATGCTCGTTGTACTTTGCAAGATTTAGAACTCGATCTCTATGAGTAATAATGACATCACTGACCGTCCATACTAGACACCTTAATTTAAATATTTCAATTTTTTTTATTTTAATGAGGGTGAATTGCAAATTAATCCCTCCTTTGCAATGCAAATATGAAGGGAGCCACATATACTATAACAGAGGGGACTTGTCACAATTTAAAATAATTATAAATTATGCTTGTAAAATTATATTTATTAAAAACACTCAAAATGAAAAATATATTATAAAATATAATTTTAATAAAAATATTATACCAATATATACTTCATCTTAATTTTTTTAAACTATCTATTCTTATTATTATTATTTTTGCTCTATCTATTCCACATCCTAACTATATATGGACTTACTTATATATAGCTGATTATATACACACATTGTGAGTCCGGCTAATATGCTTTTGTAAATACTTCGATCGAAATGCTTAGGGTCAAATTTTAAAATTTACATTCGAAACGTCGAATTAAGTAGCTCAATAATTTGGTTATATATTAAACTTGTAGATATCAATTTTTATTATTTTTAGAATTTTCTTTTACTATTTTTTATGATTTTTAAAAGATGGTCTTTTTAGACATACCAACAATGCATCAATATGCGTACAAATCTTCATTTTTTGACGCTTGATTTGATACTAAGTGAATTCAAAATAAAAAAAATATATGTAAATGAAGCTCTCTAGAATGAAATCGGTTTGAACGGTTTAGATTTTTTATTTGAAGCTGGTCAGATGGATTTTGAATTAAATATATATGAGTTGAAATACTACTAAAAACATATTCGCCAGACTCTACACATTATATTCATATTTCAGAAATCTATTTATAATAACAATTCTAGTTATGGCAACACCCTCACGTGAAGACTCGCCACACATTTTATAATATAATTTTGTCAACATATATCCTCATCATATAATTTTGGAATAAAT
This sequence comes from Carex littledalei, assembly GCA_011114355.1. Classification (NCBI taxonomy): domain Eukaryota; kingdom Viridiplantae; phylum Streptophyta; class Magnoliopsida; order Poales; family Cyperaceae; genus Carex; species Carex littledalei. The sequence continues at coordinate 11,915,617 of CM022080.1, read as the reverse complement.
TATCATTTTCCAACATAATAATTAATACAGGTTGTTAACGAATTTCGGGTGACCTGTACATGCAGTAATTCAGTCGGCCGGTTATAATTTAAATTTAAATTAAACCAATGACCAGGGGCATTAAAATTATCATAATCTTCAAAATCAATGAAAAAAAATATAGATTGGGCATTAAAATTATCATAATCTTCAAAACCAATGACCAGGGTCCAATGCCCATCGGACTCAAAGTGAGTTCATGAGTTCAATGATCGTCCGACCTGCTTTAAGATTCGCGCCCGCAACTTTCTCGTATGCTTTAAAATTCATGCGCATGAATCTTAAAAAGTGGATCGGACGGTCCCGAAACCTATCAGATCCAAGCAGCTCTCCTGTGTTTAGTGCTTATTTATCACAATCCAAATCTATTAAATTTCTTACCAAATAAGTCAAAACTTAATTATAAATATTGTTTTTCATATTGCCCGTGGGTTAATCGAATATATAACTGAAATAAGTTCTAGGTTATAATATTTTTTTTCTTGCATTAAACATGGAACAAATATCCAATAATACATTTTAAAATGTTAAGTTGTAGGATGACTAATTAAGGTTATTAATTAATGTGTGACAATCATGTCTAACATCATTAATCCTAGGCACGTTCCTTACACATGTTAAAAACGTTAAACATTAAATATATGCTAATCACAACATAAATTAGGTAAATATCAATTATTTGTTTTGACTTTTTTGTCTCATAAGAAAGCTACCATTTATTAAGGAGAGAGCACTGTGATGTGAAAACCCTTCAAAGAAAAACTTGAAGCATTTGAATTGAGCAACCCAATCCCACATGAGGAAAAGTATTTTACCATAAAATCAATACAAGACAAATAAATTATGGGCTTTTAAACTAGCAATCCTTTTATTTTTCCAATAAAGAACTCACGTTTTGCCATTCATATATGTATGGTATCTATCATTTTAACAACCTCGTATACTTTTGGGGGAATTTCATGTATACCCCTCAAAAACTTCAAAATTATTTCATTCCCCCCTCTAAAGTTCATAATATCATATTTTTACCCTTTCTAAATTTCAAAAACTCACAAATTTACCCATTTTATTGCATTATTAATCAAAATTCATTTTAAATTTATAAAGTACCCATTTTACTCTTTATTAAAAAATAAAAAATATATATGTACCATGTTTAAGAAAAGAGGAGGGATCAAGTTACAACAAAGTTACAACAACCATTTTTTTAATTTTCAAACTCCAAATCGTCGATCCAAACCGTTCAACATGATTATCTAAATAAAATGTGCTTGCAGATCAAATTTACCCATTATTTACCTTTTCTGTTAAAACTCATTTTACCCTCTATTAAAAAAAGAAAAGAAAATATGTAGCCTATTTAAGAAATTAGTCTTCTAATTTGTCGGATTTCGAGATCAAATGGTTAATTTGTCTACTTCTGACATATATATATACAGTGACATTTACGTATACGTTTTTGCATGCGTCATAAGTAGAGAAATGAACCACTTACCCCTGGAAATCGACCAATTTAAAAGGGTACATATTTTTCTTAAGAGGAGAGATCAAGTTACAACGAATTTGAGTTACAACAACCATTTTTTTCATTTTCAAAGTTCAAATCGTCGATCCAAACCGTTCAACATGATTATCTAAATAAAATGTGCTTGCAGATCAAATTTTACATTTTTTTGAATTTTTTTACTATTTATTAAGTATTTTACAAAAAATAGTCATATTCAAACCATTGAATTTTGTACCCATCTTAATAAATAGTAAAAAAAATTCAAAAAAATGTAAAATTTGATCTGCAAGCACATTTTATTTAGATAATCATGTTGAACGGTTTGGATCGCCGTTGACAATGTATATTTTGATAATATTAACAATGCATTTGTATTTTTTTTTTTTTTTCAAAAGTAGATTATTTTATAACTACAAATTATCTTTTACCATATTAAAATTATTAAATTAATATGTTGTCAATAAACGATGTATAGTTGTGTAATAAAATCATTACAAAAAAATACACAAGCCTGGGCGCTGCTGCCACATACTTACGCATTTACTATAGAATTGAGATCCTTTGAGAATGAATATTTTTAAAAATACTAACAACATATTTTTAAATTAAATTTTTTTTTTCTAAAATAGATTTTTTTAAAAAATGCAAAATATCTTTTACAATTATTAAATTAATATATTGTCAATAAAACTCGACTTTTTTACTATATATATACATCAATTAAAAAAATGCATAGTTCTTTAATTAAAGCACTACGAAAAATGCACATGCCTGAGCGCTACTGCCACATACTCACATGTGGTGTATCCATGTATCCTTTTATGTACACACACGAATGTGCACGTACATAATTGTGCACAGCTCCATACCATGCTTGGAAGTAGTACATCAAGTCTGGATCTTCTCCAGTCCAAACTGAGCTGGAGGATTAATCCATATGTGAAAACATGCATTCTACAATCTATAGCAATATTGTCATTTTACATTTTTCCGTTTGTAAATTAGGCATTTTAACTGTAATTTTTTTCTTTAGATTTTTCTATAGCATTGTTATTTTTCAATATAGGCATTTTAACTGTTACAAAAATCAGGAATATATTAACACAGCATTTTAGCGTTCTAATGTTTATGAGCAGGGTTTAAAGTCTATCGCGAATATTCTGGTCGGTACACTACAAAAGACTGGCACTTTTTGTGAGGATAAAAAATGACTTTTCGCGACGGAGTACCGTCATAACTGTGTTTTTTCTATTCGCGACGGTACTTTTCGCGACGGAGAACCGTCATAAATGCGCTTTTTTCCTCGCGATAAGTGCCTACTTTGTTGTTGTGGTATAGCGATACTCTAAAAAATAACGATTTATGTAGGCTTATCCTCAGCAATAGTCAATTTTTAACTTCGCAAATAGTGACATATTCTTATATAGTACCCAATGGATATTGAATCAAATTTGCTCTGATGTTCGATCAAAACCGTACGATTCGTGCATAAAATTAAAATTATAAACCGTCAATGAATCTAATTAATGAAATGCACGAACTCGATACGAATCAAACGGTCTAGATCAAACATCAAACCGAATTTGATCCAATGCCCATCGGATCCCCTTGGCAACCTTTAATGTTATTCAACTTTATCCTTTGTTGCAAGTTACATTTATTACATTTTTGTGAATAAAATTAATGATGAGAAAGTTTTGGACATCTCTCTTTCTCTTTCTTTCTTTCTCTATGTAGGATCCAAAAATATAGAGAGCGTCTGAACTATGGAAAAGGAAAACATAATTGGACCTTAATTTGGTGTAATTATTGATATGTGGCAGCATTTCAAGGTACAGATGAGGAGAGATGCGTAGCTACAGTTTCATTTTGACTGAGATGGGACAAACATGCTTTGAGGTTATAAATGACACATTTCGCTTTTCACATGGATAAATTTCCTTTTTATTTTCACTGACATGTTGTACTTGTGTTCATAAAACAAAAAAAATGAACCAGCGTTATTGTAAACTTGTAACTGCATGCTTTTCTCTTTGTCACGCAACATTTTTAGAAGGTGCAGTAAAAAAAATACATTTCACTGTTTAAAAGTCTACAGCTGAACAGAAACTTTTTTTTTACAATAAATGTTTAGTCTGTAATTAACTTCTCAAGAAATAATATGAAGAATATTAAATTTTCCATGAAGCACATTTTATATTTTTCTTACTTACTCCACACTACATTCAATTAAAATTCAATAAGTTATATATCTGGCCACTTTTTGCCTCCTAAACTTGAACACAGATGGGTCCTTGATGGATTTTCTTTTTGCAAATAAAACACCTAAAAATTTGAATAGTATTGTTTACACTTTATACTATACATAGACAGTCATAAATCTTTGTTATAATACATTCAAAAATTAAAGAGTTGGAACCTAGGAAACAACTCCAATACTTAGGCGTCACATGCAAATGTAGAATGCAAATATTGTGCCCATGAAACCCCAACATTAATTCATTGCTTTTTAGATGGAGCAACAAGACAAACAATGCAATGAGTGAAGGATATGATTTATTTATTTTCTTTCTTACTATTTTTCTATTGCAAGATGCCAAGTTGTTTCAATTGGTATACCCCACAGCCCACACGTCTTCTCTTGATTTATCAATAATGTAAACGATTTAAATAGAATGGATCTTTTTTCATTAAAGAGAAGATGTATACATCAGCCATTTCTCTTCTCCCATCCTCCTCCTTAAAAGTGGATCCCCATCTAATAATACTTATTCACACGCAGTAAAAATAACTTTTCATGTCGCTTAACAATTAATAATGGTGAACATGCATTAGCTAGATTGTAATTAATCTCATTTTTGAAACCATATTTATATTTAAAGAAAACATTTTACATTTTAAAAGAAAACTATTTCAAGTGTTTTCTTCTTTACTCTTTTCAATTAGGAACCTTGCATAATGCATATGAAATTCATTTCTAATATAGAACACAATGTCGCGAATGTTGTTGTCATGATATATAACGACTAATGTGTTTGCTAGCTAGCTAGCGAGTGATGGAGTTCTAAAATAGGAATTTCCAATGGAATCTTTTCTTTCGTTTATTATGCAATATCGCCCTTCGTCGCTGTGGCATATAATTTTTTTTTTTTTGTGATGAATTGGCAGAGGCTGCCAAGAAAATTTATTGAATTTAAGGCATATAAATTATTAGTATACTCAAACTGCAAACTTATTTGCATTACCAAAAATCCATTTTTTGAACAAGGGTTAATTTTCTGTCTAGATGTTTCTTCTTTTGATTAAAGTAAGCTTTACTAAAACTTTAGATCTTCCATGAATTAAGATGCATGGTACAATTTCTAAATTTTTTGATGCAACTTAATTTAATTGTTGCAAAAAAAATGACCAAATTAAATATTCAAGGGCGCCACGATTAGACAAATTAAAACATATCCCCATGATATCAAATTTTGGCTCTTCTAATTTTGTTTTCTTCCCTTAACTTTTGAATGGAGAATTGAATTCATCATTACCTTTTTAGGCCTTGGTTTTTAGGCTTCATCTTATTATTTTTCCTTCCATGGAGAAGTTATAATTTCCTTGATCCACCATTGGAGATGGCTTGCACTACATGCTGTGAAATACTTATTCATATATTCTCTTACAATTTTTTATGAACTCAATTCCATTGGTGATGAAGAATAGAAAGTCAAACTAAAAGTCTATATATATGTTGTTTAATTTAATTAATTGACATATTTATTGGACGTTTACCATATTCGACTTTAATTAGTTTCAAGTATATTGTGACTAATCAAGAAAAGAAAATTTCAAAATTAACCATCAGAGGGTGTAGCGATTTCTTTCCCTTTCTTTTGCTCCAAACAATGGACAACTCTTTTTAGAATTTCATTTCCTGAATGGTACAAAAATAACCAATATTCCTAACTGACATATATTGTTCATCCTTTGGTTGATCTCTAATAATTACATCATAGGCAGTATAACTTATGAGAGACTTGTTTTCACGTTTACGGAACTAATCGATAGATTTACTTTTCAAGTATTGTCTCAACCTGAAAGTGAAAGATTGTCCTTTTGAAACTTTGTGATGGATCAATCAACACAAGATCATATTGACATTTAAGAAAATTCAAGGCTAGCATGTAGCCAGCTAGATGTCTTCATGGTGGTCCCATTATGTGTCGAAAAGGTAACCAACTTATTCGAGATGGAAACGCAATGTCGAGTTAAAAAGCATCTATATAATCACATCACTGTCAGAATGTAGTAATCGCACTTTCATGTCGTTAATTTGTCTTGTTTTCCGATCTCGATCTCGATCTGAATTTCTTGTTAGTTGTCAGGCTTGATTGTGCAATCTATAATGAAGACAAATGGACTTTGATTTATGTACTGATATACATAAGCTAAAACCAACAACTAGCTGCTAATTTGTGGTTTTGAAAAGAACCGTATTCACCATAATTGCAAGTCCTTTTCAACATCTATAAGTGAGATATAAATCAATACGTTTGTACATTACTGTTTGCTTCATGGAAGTAAAAGAGAATTATGCAGTTATGATGGGATAACTTGCCAAAAATGGAAGAAGTCTAGTCTGTGAATGGTCCATACTCTACCTGAGAGGCTGAGAGACTAGAGGCCTGAGGGGATAACCCTAGATATAGATGCATTCCTTTCATTCAAAGTACCAACCCATTATTATCCTAGATCCTTCACCAATAACCAACCACCCCAATCAACTAACCCTAGTTCTCTCTCTTGCCTGATTGAACAAATTACTTTTCCGTCAATTTGATTTCAATGTAACTTGACATTTTTTTTTTCCTACAAGTTGGTATATATTTTGCAATATTTTTGTAACTTTGATAAGTTTAATACATGACCATGGTGCTGATTAATACTACAAATAGCATGCATGTTTAAGCTTGCATATATGTTTTTTTAATCCATAACAAGGGGTGCAAGAGATCGATCCTGTCAGTTCTATACATGGAGAAGGAGTGCGCGGTCTGATAGGCTCTTCATCCATCTACTGTCAGGATTATTTAGACTTTTGCAGTAATGGGTTTAATGGAAATGGATCTGTTAATCATAATTCAATTTTGGAAATCAGACGGCTAGGAGGCCATCGAATGTTCTGCTTCAATTTATATAATAAAAGAAATGGAAAATAGTGTACTCAGAAAGTATCATTACTATATATAGAGAACAAAACTCAGTCATTCAGTATATATAATAAAAGAATAGTACCAATGTTGAATTGAACTAATATGTAGGAGATTAAGATGTCAAGTAATTACCATATATTACTCAAGAAAATAAAATAGGAATGTTTGATCTCTCAAAAATTATATTAGTTCTATATATGCTTCATATTTATAACTAATATTAGACTCCTCTTATATATACATATAATATGTTGCAATTTGCAAATACATTTAATTTGAAGGAGCTATATATGATCCTTGTCTAGCTAGTCTCTGAGTATAGCTTCCTCTGGAGCCTATGTATTATCCAAAGTATAGAGTTCACCAATCACCAAGCTTGGTACTAGATGCCCCCATGATTACAAGGTTTTATTGCATTTTTGCATACTAGGATGTCCCCAGCTCGCACCAAAGGTGATGGTAGCTTATAGTTTTCCTGTTTTCATATATTATTTAATCGACATTACAACTTTTAACAAATAAATCATGACAAAAAGATATGATGGCTATAAAACATCTTTAGTTTGCGTCTTCACTTTCATTCATTGAATTTTAGATTTAATTAATGTATGTGGTACATTAATAAAGTATAGTGTGGTAGCTTTTTTTCTGTTGATATTTTTTTTAATCTTTTGTTAGCTTTGTATATTAATGATTGCTAATCACAAGTTAATTACTGGAGGCATCCAATGCCGATGTCGCCCCCGTTGTGGTATGTGATTTTCCAACTTATTAACATTGCAGATTTTATGAGTTAAATGACCAACTTATACTGTTGAATATTTAATATCTCACATTTATACTTCTATGCACAAAATTATTATTTCATTTTTATTGTTGTTTACTTGTTTTATCAAAGATCAAAACATTTGAAACGTCAACCACCGATATGTTGTATTTGAGTTCTAGCTCTCGGAAATTCTACAAAATTTGAATCCGAAATAGGATGACTATTTAATGATTTGAATTTGGTTAATTGGTGGTATTTGATGCCACCAAAAGGTGGTGACACTGATCCCTCTCCTTATTTAAAGTACTCAGTTGCAGCCATATATAAAAAATATATATATAACCAAATCACCCATTTTAAGGTATGTTCAAGTCATGGTGCAACATGTGTTTACACAGATTTTTACAGCGGAAAGGCACAGTATTTTATTTTTATCTTTTCTCTTTCTATATCATGCACTCTCTTTATAGTTCTCGATTTAATAATTGTGTCAAGAACCAAGTATGAGAGAGAAGAAAGAGAGAGAGAGAGGTGAAAAAGAGATGCGCAGGCTCCTATCGCTGTGTGTAATTGAGTTCTCCACTTTCTATTACGACCTTTGCTGGTAAAGGAAAGGCATGATTTGGATTGACCAAGTTAAGTCTCACCATATTAAATCTTACCACATGAGAGAAAATAGAAAAGAGATTGAAGCAAAGAGAAAACACAAAAGCACACTGCTTTGATTGTGATGGGGAAGGGGAAAGGAATGCATCAATGGCACTGAATCAAATGCTCTCTCATCTCTCCTTTTTAGTGCCCAATGATATAACTTGGAATTTCCATGTGGGTAGCTTTCAGTCTTTCCTTGTGGGAAAGGTGAATCAACTATGCAAAATTGCTTATATGACCCTGCTAACTTAACTTTTTTTTGTGCATGCTTATATGTAGTGTGGTGCAAGTACTAAAGCCTTTTCATGATGGTCTCTGAATCTGATGATGCAACGTATATAGGATAATTCCATATAACATAAGAATCTGAATTTTTTTTTTTAAGTAAACAAATAAAGAAAAGATAATGAAAACATTGTTTTTGCTAACTTTGCATATCAAAGCCAGTCAATGGTAAGATATACATAACTATGAGATTTTTTTATTTATTTAGAAAAAAACAAATCCATTTAAACGAAACAAGCATCTTCAATACGGGATTTCTGAAAACAGCTCCACCATAGCACTACTACAGTGGAGGGTGGAAGCATGACATGAACCCATGAACCTTAAACCTAAACTCTCCACCCTCCACCTATATATTTTTCATAATTCCCGCACCGAAGGTGCTTGTTTCATTTAAATCCATTTGTTTATTTGTAAATAAATAAATAAATCTAACTATGATGCTTGCAATTTTTTTTAAGAATATTACTATGATGCTTCTAAAAGTTAAACCAACTAAAGATTTGTGGATGCACACAGACACACACAGACACGCACGCCACATGCTATGCGTATATGTACACTAAGTGAAATCCATGGTTCTGAAACTCGGAATCGGAATCGGAATCGGGTTCTTGACCGTGAAATCGGAATCTGATGAATCGGCCGGAATCGGCCGAGTTGACTCGGAAACTCGGATTTTTTTGGCTGAAGCTTGTTTTGTAGCCAAAAAGTAGGAAAAAATTGGTAAAAAAAATAATTTGTAGAAAAACTATGTTAACACAAAATATTACACTCAAATAATCCAGTTTACAGTTATTTCTTTCTGCATAATTTGGTTACCATCTGATCATGATTAAAAAATATAATGAAAATGAAGGCTGACTGAGACATACACTTGCATTAATCATGGAATCAGTGGTGAAAATCACTTGTTTTATTGTACATTTATTGTTTGAAACAATTTGGCAGTGGAAAGATCTATGCAAATCGTACCTAGTGGAAGCAAGGTGGTACCACAATGGATATGCACCAACATTGGAGGAATACCTTGAGAACGCATGGTTCTCCAGTTCAGGCCACATAGCGCTTTCCAATGCCTACTGTATAAACGATTATGTTACTGCTAAAGATCTAGAGCAGATCTCAACTGGTTATCCTGATATTTTTCGAACTCAGTCAAACTCAGCCAAACTCGGTCAAACTCAGTCTGACTCAGCCTGACTCGGTCTGACTCGGCCTGACTCGGCCTGAATCGGTCTAACTCGGCCGAGTCAAACACTGTTCAACCGAGTTTTGCTGAAAAACTCGCATGGGCGTGAGACTCGGGTGAAAATTGGATCGGACACGGCCGATACCGAGTTGACTCGGAATCGGCCGATTTTCCAAACCATGGTGAAATCCACCAAAATTAATAACAAAGGCAAGATGACTATATATGTTATAATTTCAGAACTTTGCCAAGATGAATCTAGTGCATGTTTGGTAATTTCTGGTGGTCATAACAATTAATGCATGTGCATGCGAATGCTGCAGTGCTCAAATTAGTTGAAACATTTGGGTTTATTGCAAACGCTGCAACAAGGTACTCCTATGGTTGGTGAAAATTAAATATGTATGAACTATAAAGTAAAATTAAACTATAATTTATCAATATATATATATATATATATATATATATATATAGAGTACAGCTAACGCGCTTCCTCTAGTATATCAACAATATGCTTCCGACCTCTAAAATCTATCGAATCAGCTTCAAACGACAAATCCAAACGTTCAAACCAATGTCCTTAACGAGAGCTTCGTTTCCATATAAAATTTTTAATTTTCGAACTTATTTACTATCAAGTCAAGTGGTAAAAAAAATGAGCAAAATAGGGCATTAAAATGCGCACAAAATCCTTCATATTTTGACTACTTGACTTGATGGTAAATAAATTCGAAAATTAAATTTTTTTTATATGGAAACAAAGCTCTCGTTAAAGACATTGGTTTGAACTGTTTGGATTTGTCGTTTGAAGCCGATTCGATAGATTTTGAAGGCCGGAAGCATATTGTTGATATACTAGAGGAAAGGCGTTAGCCGTACTCTATATATATATATATATATATATATATAGTTGGGCTATGATACATTGCAATGTATAGACCTCTTATACATTGGACTATAAATCGTTGATATTGACTTCAAAACAACTGATCCAAACCGTTCAATTTGATATCCATATTAAAATGTATTTGGAGACCAAATTTTATATTTTTTGGAAATTATTTGCTATTTTTTTAGAATTTGTGAAAATCACTGTTTTTGTATGGTCCAAAAATTTCTGAAAAACAGCGATTTTCAAAAATTCTAAAAAAATAGTAAAAAATTTCCAAAAAATATAAAATTTGGTCTCCAAGCACATTTTGATATGTAGAACATGTTGAGCCCTTTAGATCGACTATTTGAACTTCGAATCTAGCGATTGCAGTCCATTATACAAAAGGGCATATACATTACAATGCACCATAGCCCAACTCTCTCTCTCTCTCTCTATATATATATATATATATATTATGAGCTTTCCAATGTACTTTGCTAATATGCATGCACATGCATAAGGAGCAAATTCATTCCACTTGAACCCAAAAATTGCAAATTATTCTCTTACATTTGGATCACCAATAATGGAGAATTTACTATTGTTTCATTTTATTAGCAACCCATAAAAATATGTTGTTGTAATTAATATATTGTTGTGAATGTAATTAATTAATGACATGATGTCATGTAATTAATTTCAGTACAAGGACAAGAGAATAGGGACTGGAACCGGGACAGAAGCTCTTTTCCTGATCAGTGAGAAGTTAAACAGTTGTAGCTACTAATTTGTAGCCAACCGTACAACAAGTACAACAACTATACTGTGTGAAATAAATAGTGGACATAGAGCTGCCATTTCTGCTTAGAGCTCCTGTCAAAAACTTAAATTTAGGTTGTAAGGCTCAAATTGTAGTACCTCACTGCTATCAGTCTTTAATGTTTACTATTTGCTTACTATTTAGCGGCGTAGGTTGCACACTTTGATTAGTCATTGTTAATAAATGGACCACTGGTAACTGATGATCAGTGATCAGTGCTTGTTCCTTTTTATTTGGGTGTTGTTTCTTGTTTGGAAAACATTGAATCTGAACTATGCATGGCAAAATTGACTAACCAAGAATGAGTGTTTTTAAGTTGGAAATATATAAAAAAATAGAGGCCATATATTTCCAAGTAGATACAATTCTGAAGTGTTTCAGTATCTAACTCAAAACTATATACAATTATGGGACGGGCCTGGTTGATAACAAGACCTTTTTAAAGGTAAAAAATTTATTTATTTTCTAGTTTGTTGGATAAGTTATTTCATTGAATGGAAAGGCCTTATCATGCTTTTGGGCTGTGATTTAAAAATAGAAATACTAATTTTGTCTCCGCATAAGCCCAGTCTGATATTACTTCTGCTTGGCCAGGCCCATAGATCTTACAAAAATTTATAAAAAAAAATATTGAGAAAGTGTACAAGGCGAGATAAACAAAATTTAGAGAAGAGGAATTCTTTGGAGTCCGAATCAGATAGGTGGTTTTTTTTTTTTAAATAGAATTACTTTAAATCAATTTAACGGAACAAGCCTTTGCTGGGGCAAATTTCGAAATCTAGCCTCCACCGATCCCTAGAATCGGTGGAGCAAAAAAAACCCCATCTACACCGGTCCTAGGGACCGGTGGAGCATGTTTTGCACCTGCCACACCACACTACACGCAAGACTACACGAAATACCCCTGCACCGATCCTGGGGATCGGTGGAGCTTCAAAAATGCCTCCACCGGTCCTGTGGATCGGTGTAGGTAGGTTTAGGGTTAAAACGAGGCAGCCGCACCATTCTTCTCCTCTCTTCTTCTCTTCCCAGCCTCCATTCTTCTCTCTTCTTTCTTCTTTCTTTTATTATTTCGTTTTTCTCAAATTCAATAGAGGAGTTGCCATATGAACAGATCGCCACCACCATTGTACTCAGCATCATCTTCTGATTATTATTGTAGGTTTTTTTTAACTCGTAAGTTTATATTTAGTGTTGTAAAATTGAAAAATATTTGGAGTTAATTTGGTGTTTGAATTTTGTTCAGCAAAATGTCACTGCTATTGATCAATGTGTATTACGGTGGTAACATCCAGAACACTCAAACCGGTGTTGGTTATGACATAGGAGCTGCATATACCTTTACCGTATCTGATTCTACCAGTTTTGCTATTATAAGACGGCAAACATACGTTGGACTTGAATTGCTTCCAAGTCGAGTCAAATTGACAATCAGGGTACGTATGAACACAGCACAACCCGGATCGTACCATTTCTCACTATTTCGGATAGAAAATGAGGAAACTTGGGATGTCATTAAACAAAATATAGCTCAAGTAGTTGGATTTAGGGTTATAGAATTGGTAGCTGAGGCACACCAGGGTAGAAACCAAATCGGTTATGATCCGTGTCCAGATAGTTTGCCTGGAGGTAGTAACACACCGTCGGTTCAGACCGGCTTTCATCCTGACTCGGGCAGTGTACCTGTACCCACCTACACACCTCCGGTTCAGGCTGGTGATGACTCTTGTGAGCAATCAGATCAAGACACAGAATCTGATACAAGTTCTTTTGATGATGACGATTCGGCTGAAGCATGGGACGCAGATATGGACGAATATGAGGCTGAAATGAACGCCCGAGAAATATTGAAGGATTGGCACGAGTCGATCCCATTCCTCAATCGAGGACCTAAGCATCCATGTTCATCATTCAACGATGAATTGCCAATGCCATACAAGGATCGTGCATTTTTTGCGAACCCCCCCAGGTTAGATGAAAAATTTGCTGAAGGTCAAATGTTTGAATCCAAAGCCAAACTAAAATCAGAACTTGCTGATTTTCACCTACCCCGAAACACAGAGTTGGAAGTGCTAAACAGCAACAAAACTAAGTATAGAGTTAAATGTAAATCTTCTAAATGCCAATGGAAATTGTATGCAGTTGTAGTACCAACAGGTGCATGGACAATTTCCACCAACCCGTTTATCCACACATGTTTTGGAAGTGCTGAAAGGTTGGATAGTCATCAAATGACTGCCAGAGTAATTGCTGATATTATTAAACCGGCTTTGAAAGATGATCTGGAGTTAAGCATTAAAGCGGTCAAGCATATGGTTAAAGTTAAATTTGGGTCAGTAGTGCCCTCGTATAACAAGTTGTGGAGAGGTAGGGAACTTGCAATTGCCGACCTGTTTGGGAGCTGGGAGAAGTCTTACGAGATGCTGCCATCGTTGTTGGGTGCCATCAAAGCATCTAATCCAGGTACACAGTACCTAATAGAACATGAACCATCAGACATGTTTAATACCAATATTTTCAACCGGGTTGCATGGGCATTTGGGCCATGCATTGAAGCATGGCCTCATCTTCGACCCGTTATCAGTGTTGATGCCGGGTTCTTATCCGGAAGATACAAGGGTCTGGTCGTTTCAATGGATTTGGAAATAAACGGAATTGGCCATTGGTTGATGGCCCATTATAAGGCCAGATCCGGATAAGGAAAAAATAAATAAGGGTAGGAGAAAACACAAGCGAAGAATAATGACTATGGACAAAATGGAGGCCCCTGCCACGAGGCGGAATGCTCGACAACATAATCAAGAGTCAACTACAGCAAGACATTCGGGTATAACAATTTAAAAATTCAAAATACAATTCGTTTGCCATTTTATTTGAACTAAGTTGTACTCATTTTGTAACAGGTGCATCGACTCGATAAACTCGTAGGATTTAGGGATTTCTAAGTTTACAAATTATATTTTATCATGTTATGACATGCATTAATGTATCTTATTTAGACATTTTTATTGTATTCTAAGAATTTATGTTGACATTTTTATATGCATGTCATTTTTATTGTATTCTAAGAATTTATGTTGTATTCTAAGAATTTATGTTGACATTTTTATTGTATTCTAAGAATTTATCTTTGACATTTTTATTGTATTCTAAATTATGCTTCAGTGGTACATACATGAATTTCAAATATGATTCAAATAAGCATAATTTAAACAACACATTTAGCCATGCTACAAAAATTCAAATAAACATAATTTAAAGGATAATTAAACTTAGTCCAATTAAAGTTACAATAGTCCATTTAACATTACAGATAGCATACATATAATAACGGATCCAATCTAACATTAACCTAAGAATTAATGGATCCAATCTAATTACTCTTCAGGTACCTCTGCAAAAAAATTAAATTAAAATGTATCATGCATTAATCAATAAATAATGGATCCAATCAAAAAATTAAAATGTATCATGCTTAACAGAGACACTTACTCAGTCGAGAGATGCACCCCTCTGGGGCAGAAATTCGGAAATCAAGCTCCACCGGTCCTAGGGATCGGTGGAGGCATAAATGAGGATTTTCTGTGGCGAGGGTATCCTCAGGTGCAAAACATGCTCCACCGGTCCTAGGGACCGGTGTAGATGGGGTTTTTTTTGCTCCACCGATTCTAGGGATCGGTGGAGGCTAGATTTCGAAATTTGCTCCAGCAATGGCTTGTTCCGTTAAATTGATTTAAAGTAATTCTATTTAAAAAAAAAACCCAGATAGGTAATTCACTGTTTGAGTTTTAATCATAACCGTCTGATTAGAATCTGGATTAATTCGGTCCTAATATGTAATGCACAGAGTTCCTTTAAAATTCGTGCTAGTATATAACACTCGATCCAAACTTAAAAATGAAGTACCTTACGTGATATGGATTCTCCCGACCCTAGCTCCTCTCTGCCTCTGCTCCTCTCTCTACAGTACAACACGGCGAGGTACATGACTATATAATATTATTTGAGGTTTGTTCATCCAAAAAAAATTGAAGATGTGCTCCAGGTGGAGATCGGATCCTATGAAATAACACAAATTTTGAATTTGATCCAGATTGTCTGATCAAAATTCAGATCAATTCGATTTGAGTGGAATACATAGGGTCCTTTAATATTCGTGCCAAAACATATTAAACTGTCTGGATCAAAACTCAAAATTTGAGTTACTTTAGGTGAATTCCTCCACGTGGGCCTCGAACACATGACCGTATAGGATCCATATCCTCCCCGGTACCGTAAAAGATTCCCTTCACTTTACGGTTTGAGATTAACTCCCAGCCGGTTTGGGATTCGGGCTGACAGAGGAGGCAATATTATTGGGCTTTGAGATTCGTGCCAAGTTAAAAAGAACGGTCCAGATCAAGTAATTGTAAAAGATTCCCTATTACGGTACCGGGAGTGATGTGAATTCTGACCGTATAGTTTATACACGGGGGCCATTTACCAAATTTTTCCTTGTAGGTAGAAAAGCACTTCATTTATAAATTTTAAATACACTGGGATGGTGGAACCCCATTGATTGTTCCTACCTTCCATATTTCTAGGCCAAATTGTTTTTGACTTGACCTACGTAACTTTTATGGAGTCCCTTTTTCTTTTGTATAAAATTAATATTTACAGTAGCTGCAAATCTGCAATCAACATTGGTTACATTGCACACACTTTTGACCATGTCTGGAACTCATGATTTTAATTTGGCAACCAGTTCTAAGATTGGTTACAAATCTGCATTGATTTTTTGGAATCACAGGATTTTGTTATTCTAAATCCATCTATTCATCTATTTGAAGATTCGTGCATAAAAAAAAGTGTTGTTGAAATTCGTACATTCTAAAAAAATAAAGGGGTAGATTTGGTCCTGCGATTCTTTTAAAATCACAGCAGATTTATTTCCCTGAGATTAGGTCAATCTTATTCTTATCTCCATTAAAAAATTGGGCCCCAACGATCAGTTGGGCGTGTTCTGTTTCATGGGAAAGTCAAGTACAGAGCCTTTTCGCACTGATTAACATTAATTTACACCCCACGTGCCAATTAAGAATTATTTCTTCTTGCCAAATAATGATTAACTACAAAAGCAACAAACCATCTGTTCTCTTTGCAAACCACCAAAACATTTATTAATGGAAAACTTTATTCTTATTTCATTTATTTGAGGTACAATGACAACCAGAATGAATTTGAAGCTGGGGCAATGCAAGAATTCGATAATTGCCGTATAAAAGATATTTAATTTATTGATTCGGTTGGCAATTTTACAATATTGTTCTTTATGGTATGTGTATAATTAATTTGAACTTAATTCTTTTAACGATTTTTTAATATGACAATATGTATTTTGTCAAGAATAGAAGTGTAACCAACGGACCGCCTCACCCTCTCATGAAAAAAGAAAGAAAAAAAACATATTGCGCAATTTATTAATTATTTTTAGGAATCATTAATTATTTGAAAGTATATTATTTAAACTATAGTTATGTTTTAGCTTCACTTATAAAAATATTTACTGAAGAAAAATAAATAAATAAAATAATTTCTAAATTTTTTTTTCAAATTTGAAGACAAATAAACATTTTCTTTTAAAACATTAAACTAGTGTAAATATTTTTCTTAATTAATGAAATTTGTTGATTGGCTATTGACCGACCAACCCTTTCGGATTAAATTTCATGTAAAACTCGTGAGAATTTCCGTAAAATAAAGTAAAACTTAAAATCATTTCAAAAAGTTACATAAGTACTACAAATTAACATACGTTTAGATAAAACAAAAAAAAAAGTAAGAATACATGAATCCTTCAATCAAGATAAATAAGTAAAGAAAAGTAAATCGAACGGTCAATATCAGGAAACTTCATATGATTAAGAAACTTCAAAAATCAATCCTTTCAGATTCAAATCTGGTCCGTTCATTATATATATTGATACTATTTTAAAAAGCTTTGTGTACTACAAATTTGGATCGAATTAGTTTGAATTCTGATTGAATTGTCCGGATTCAAACTCAAACATTGAGATAATACAGAGAATCTGGACTCGAAACCGGAAGAAATACCAATTAATAAGTCGGCAATGCATGTGCATAATTGGACCATTTTTGGATAACTCCTAGGATTTCGAATAGAGGGTTGTCACAGCACTGTCGGTGTAGACACATGCTTATATTTTGTAAATAGAGTATCAATGTAGAGTAGAACTAGGGTGCTCCTAAGCTCACCAAGCCCTTCCGTGAGCGCGACTTTAAAATCTATCGAATTGACTTCAAACGACATTTTCAAACCGTTAGATCTTCAATCTATATTAAAATGTGCTTGGAGACCAAATTTTACATTTTTTGGAATTTTTTTACTATTTATTAAGATGGTTTGAAAATCGCTGTTTTTATTAAAATTCTGCACCATTGGAAAACAGCGATTTTCAAACCATCTTAATAAATAGTAAAAAAATTCCAAAAAATGTAAAATTTGGTCTCCAAGCACATTTTAATATAGATTGAAGATCTAACGGTTTGGAAATGTCGTTTGAAGTCAATTCGATAGGTTTTAGAGTCGCGCTCACGAAGGGCTTGGTGAGCTTAGGAGCACCCTAGTTATAGAGTATCAATGTAAGCATGTTTGACAAGATAGAATCGTAGAATCTTGTAATTATAACATTTTTTCTTATTAATGAAAATGACCGAAATTTTTAGTTACCACAGTAAAAAATAAAAATTAAATTATTACTACCGACCCAAGCTATTTTCAATTCTACCACCCACATGGATTCAGTCGCTCACCAAATTAGGTTGGTGCGCGGACTGGATTAGCGCACCAATTGGTGCTCTAACTGGGTTAGCGCATCAAAATTGGTGCAAAATTAGTGCTCAAACGGAGTGAAACGTATCGAAGAGCAGTAAAAATTTCAGAACAGTTGGTGCTCTAAACCAGTTAGAGCATCAGTTGGTGCGCTAACCTAGTCTGCGTTGGTGGTAGGATTGGAAAAATCTCAGCAAGAGTGGTATTTATTTAATTTTAATTTTATGCTGTGGTAACTAAAAAATTTCGGTGAAATTTTCATGAGACTTTTAGCGGCTTAGTTCTCCAACCTTAAAAAAAAAAAAGAATCTGGACTCGAAGGGGCCATGGCCCCACTTCCCCTCATTTGCTACGAGACTATGACCAGAGTGGCATAATTAAGATATGTTTTGTTTTACAAAAGCCCAAAAATTTCGCACTAAAATAGGCCCAGCTAAACTTTCATGCTAAAATAGGCCCAGCGCAATTAAAATCTACGGATTTGATCCGAAATTTGTAATGATCACTTGACAATTTTGATAACGGATTCTCAAAAAATGTAAATAAAATTAAAAATAATTCATAAGTATGTTATTAGATGTGTAGATAGCTAAGCAATTAAATTTCATGTATTCAAGTATATTTGATGATTCATCAAAAACCGTTATTTCACACAGTTGAAATTTTAAATCACTTGATATACAATAAAACATATATACATCAAATCTCATCATTTTTATAGACATATGTAACACACAAAAAATACATCATAATTATAATGTGAATTTCAAATTTGAACTTTATTATCAATTGATTCGCTCTAACTAATTACCTTCGTACTATTTATTCTTGGAGAACTATATATTTTGTTTCACCAGAGAGTATATATATATGGTATATACAACCCACCAAGTATATACCCCACAGATCATTATAAAAGCACCAAAAAAGAAAAAAAAATAATCCTAACTGCTTCAAGTCTTTTTGCCAGGATCTGGCTTACCCCAGTTCAAGAGCATGGCTTCCCAATCGCAGTACTTGTCATGACACAATTTCAATCTCGAATCGTTTATTTTTTGTTTCCAGTGTCGGTCAGAGAAATTTGCCTTCTCGGCTTGTCGCCGGTCCCACTCCAACCCGGCCTTTTGTCTTGTTTGCAACGCACAAAAGCTCTGTAAATCCCGTGGCATCTTATCGTGCACCTTCCACCATTTCGCATGTGCCACGTCGCTCGCAAAATGGCGCATGCATGGCACATTCCAGTTGCAATCATAGTCTCTATAACAAAGCCATGGTTTTAGCCCAAGATAATGGAGCACGTAAAGCACGGGTGGTTCCGCCCCAAAAAGCCGTGTCTTCTTCACCTTGACTTCCTCTTTATCCCCTACCCAAAAATGCTTCAAGAAATTCATTTGCTTAGGTATTCTATGCCACCATGTAAAGATCTCATTCAAGTAGCCTTGATCGCCTCCATTGTATGAGTGTATGTCATCTATGTTCTCCATTAGTAGGTTGAATGTGCAGTTGCATGGTTCTATGACCATTACACCAGAATTAAACAAACTCGCATTATTCTGGGTTGCGCTAATCTCCGGCATGGCAAATAGAAAGTCGATATTTCGCAAAATCAACAAATCTGCATCTATGAAAATAATTTTGTCATAGTCAGTAAGTTGCCATAGACGAAACTTGCTATAATTCCACTCATTGTAAGCATTTTGATTAGCCTTCGGGTTCCGGATCCGTTCAATCGTCCGAACCTTCCACCCGGCAGATTGTAGCCCGGCCCGTTGCTCGGAAGAAATCGAGGAGTCGACCAGGATGACTAGGTCACGTGTTGACCCAGCCTGGCGGATGCTCTGTGCCACTGCAATTGCTCCGCACACATATGCATCAGCAGAGTGTAGGATTGTGGCATACGCCTCACGATGCCGATCAACCGAGTATAATCGCGCTGTGATGTTTCGAATTGTCAATAAGATTTCATTTAGGAGTAGTAATTTTTTTAAGTGTTACTTTATGATATTAAAAGAATTTTTCCTTCATATATTCAATAGAAAATAAACATTTATTACCGCAAAAAAAGAGATGACAGAATTCTTCATAACACAATAATTAATCAGAAAATAATATATAAATAATCAAGATTCTTTTAGTTGAGGCACTATATTGGAAAATCATTTTTTTTTGTGGTAATGGTAAATGAGTCATTCAATTCACCTGAAAATTCTACCATGGAAATTTTAAGTGTGTGGTCCTTGTAAGTCTTCTGATCTATAGCAATAAATTAAGTAGATTAAGTAAATCACTAAAATTGCTTATAGATCACCTTTTGCACTGAATGGAACTGCAAGCTCGCACGACCCGATTGGCAGTCGCAACTTCTCTTTTAGCAACCTCACATCAGGTTCATACAACCAAACATTTTCCTCTCGTTTCACCATGTGCTTGCACCCGAACAGGTTCGGCATCGGAAAGCAATCGGTGATGAACAACACATGCACAGGTGAGTTCTTCCTTGCCGAGGCGACTGCCAGCTTGGCAGCTGACAACTGTAGATGCAACCTTGCCACATCTCTTGACCAATTACTTTTTGATCTGTTACATGGCAGCTTTACTGCTACTATGTCAAATTTTAACCCTGTACAAAATTTAAGGTAGCATTTATGTCATTGTTGAGAGATGGGATTGCACTTGCATGCATCATTACTCCAGTTTATGTACTAGCCAGCATTAACCCACTTACTTTTGTTTTTCTTTTTCTGGAAAAAAAACAAGTGCATAGTACCACATGTTTCATTTTATTAAAACAACCTCATTTTTGCACAAATCAGATTTCAACCAGCATTAAACCCCCCTTATTAATTACCACACTGTATACTACTAAACACCCTAAGAAAAAACTAACCAAACAGTGACAGCATTAATTATTTCTGGCAATTAATAAACTTCAATGCTGTAGGAAAAAATTGGTCTAATGATGTTAATTTTATGGATATAGTTTTCTTAAATGTTTTCCAAATTAGTATGATATTTATACCATGCCCCCTAAAGTTTGATAATTTGTTGTTGGGCCTACAAGGAAATATTAGATATTTCTCCTTTTGAGTAAATTAATATTGAGCTGCATTATTTATTAGAATATCCTATATATTACCCAACAAGGAAAATGGTACTAGCCAATTTACAGCATATCAAGATAAGAAAATCTCGATTTTTTTTTTTTGCGAATCCAGAACTGATATTTATAAGTGTATAAGATATATACCCGGATCAAATTTTGGATCGGGTAGAGTGGGGCATGACGGTATCTCTTCTTCCTCCTCTTCATCAATCCATTCTGGGTACAATTTCTCCCATGTAACACTACTCTCTGCATGTTCCAGTGCTACAACTGAGATTTTGGAATCAGGAAGAGTTTGTTGCCACGAGTCGAACTCACTCATATTGAAGTTCAATAAACCAATCGTAAAATTTCCTGGATTTTCAGTTGCGAGATTTTCAACCGCTTTTGAGATATTATCCCAATTGATACTGACAGATGATTCATATGGGGGATCTAATTTGTCGGAGTCGTATATCCATCTCACATCCAAAAACCTACATTCGTACAATTCCCAAATTTATGGTCATAAGTTTCTCATAGTACAGCAAGATATAAATGTTAAAAAAATGTTCCATATAATCTATCAGAAAAGTAACATACTTAAATTAAACAAAATAAAGTAAAAGAAACTACATAATTATTTACCGATGACTAGGAAGAGGTGAATGTTCATGATACTGTCGTGGCCCATGTACAAATGTGAAAAAAGCACCACCAATGATGGAAAACAGCAAGAGTTTTAAATAACCAAATTTACAGTTTGGACTTCTTTCGGATATGAAAATGTTGATCTTTTCGACTTCACGTAAAACCTTGATTTTTGGGGTCGGTCTTTTTGCTGCTTCATCACTACAATAGAGAGCAAAATGCTGGCATCAAGATTAGTGTGGATGAAAAATCGATGAAATAAATGTTAATAAAGTCAGAATCTGATGCTAATTCAAATTAAATAAAATATAAATTTCCAGAGCTCTAACAGTCAACTAATATCATTAGTAGCATTTACTGAGAGACTATATAATATGTGGTTGAAATTCTTGTTCCAAATCTAGCTATACCATTTTGATTTAGACACACCACAAAAAGATACAGATTCACTAGTCAGGAAAACAACAGCTTAAATGAGCCAAAATAAAATGAAAAGAAATATGCATGCATGTACAAAAAGAACAACATCACTGTGCAAAAAGAACGACAGCAAATTGTTATCATAAACAGTGACATATGTTACTATTACAAAACAATTGGTAATTATTTTTTTCTAATATCTGAACCAGCCATCAATAACACCAGATTGAATGAGAAATGAGGTCAACAAAAATAATAAAGTTATGTAAGGCCATTGTTAGAGACAGCTTGTATAATCTTGATAGTTAAAAGGCAAACCAATAGAATTTATGATTGTCTTGTTTCTTTGACAATGATATGTGTCACACACATCATAAAATCCATTGTTTGAAATTGATAGCTAACCAAATTACTCATCACAATTAATAATACTTAATACACAATTAATATAAGTTGAATTTTGTGAAAGTTTCATTTTGAAATTCTCCTTGAATAGTTACATATATTTGTTCATATGTCCAAATATGTCCCTTTAATGGTTAAGTACACAATAAAACAATATGCAAAAATAAGTATGTCCAGCAGTACCATATCCCCACTTAATGGATAAGTACAAGCTTAATAAAAGGAACAATTAAATGAAGTAGGGTTCCATTCAACAACTAATTTGCCCCATTTAACTACAATTTTCTACTAAGTAATAAGTATTGCAAATTCAAGTTTGGTCTTAAATTATCAAGTTCTAAAAATTGTGAAACAAAATTGCACACATCTGTTGGATGAAACAAACAGTACAACCCACCAGGCCACCACCTGAAAAAAGAAACCTTTTGCAGATAACCCCACTAAATTTTAAGAAATTATAAACTGACCCCACATCCAAACTTACACAATCATAAAAATATAGAGAATTTAAATGTGAATTAGTGAGGATACGAGGTTTGTTTGCATGGAAATAAATTATATAATTAAAGAGAAAAAGGAGAGAAAACTTACAAAATACAACCATTTCTATGGCGCGTCTCTGTGGCCCCTGGTGACAACCCCATCACAGCCGTTGATCTCAGGCACACTGCGTCTGATTCAAACCCAAGATAAATTTCCATTACAATTTTATAAATAAGCAAACATGTATGAATTGTGCATAAGGTAAAGAGTTTGTACTAAAGCTATGTAGTGTGAAGAAGAAAGAAGAAGGAGAGAGCGACAGCTCAAAAGGTGAAGATATAACATGCAAAGAAGCGTGAATAAAAAAATGGAGACAAAAAAAGGAGAGAGAAGGGGGGGGGGGGGGGGGGGGGGGGGAGTGGGTAAAGGGACCCCCCATTTGGGTCGGTTATAGTTACATACGCGTGTTAATTAATAACTATATTAAAAAAAACTAGGAAATAATTAAAAATTACAGAGGCATGGAGACCAAGTCAAGGTCTTTGACTAGAGGTCAATGATATCCGTGCAAAAAGACACTACAATTTAAACTTTTGCAAAAAACGAGAGATGAAAAACAGGTTCTAGAATTTGTCGAATTGAAACAAAATATGATGCAACAGATCTATAGAACCGTTTTAACTTAAAAAAACACCTTTCTTTAATAAAAACTAAAGAAAAATATCAATATTTCAAGGGAATTAGAGAGCACTTAAGCTACAAAATTGTGCGAGAAATTGAAAAGTACCAAGTAATTCGAATTGTCAGGAATAGACCATTCAAATAAGGTACAGGTACAATTCTATATCAACATGTAACTGCTTACAAGATAAAAGCAAATTGAGAGAAACTGAGGTATAAAGGAAGAAAACAGAGCAATACCCAAGTAATTGGAATTGTATAGGTATAGGTACAATTCTTAAAAACATGTATGCGCTTACAAGATAAAAGAAAAAACACCCATTGAGAGAAATTGAGGTATAAAGGAAGAAAACAGAGCAATACCCAAATGTAGAAAACAGAGCACCTTGAAACAATAATATGCTGATATGAGGAAAGAAAAAAAAAGGAGGAGAAGAAGAAGAAATACCCAAATGTCAGAGATAGGTGGCAGTGCCTTGGGAAGTGAGAGAGGAAGGGAAGGATAGAAGAGAGAGAGAGAGGAGAGAATTTATTGAGGGAGAACAAAGCTGGAAATTGAACTTATTCTCAAATTCCCACATGAATTACTTGCTGTGTTTGTGACTCTGTGTTGTGTGTGTGTGGGTGTGTTGGGGTGGCGTGGGCTTTTAAGGTGTGGCTTAGTGACATCTGATACATATCCTTTGATGGGTCCAATGATGCTAAAATGTGTGCAAATATATTTGGAAAATAGATAGCCTGTCTAAAGACTCAAACTAGTCGGTGCATTGCTACTTGAAAGAGAAATTTATGTGTATTGCAAAATGCCAAAATGGTTTCAACATTTTCAGAAATAAAGAATAAAATTTTAAGTCATATTTTAACACTACATCTTATTGAAAATGCAAGTACATTAATTTAATAAGTTTTTTTTTTATAATTTAGCATGAAATTGTGACCAATTTTCAGAAGAATGCACCCAAATTTTGTTTTGTCAATACAAATCTTTCTTTTAGGTATAAATTGCAAAAAAAATAAAAAAAATAATAGGTGACAAGGATTTTTCTTTTCCCTTATTTATTTTATTTACTCTTCAAAATGTGTGCACAAATATTTGGAAAACAGATAGCCTATCTAAACTAGTCGGCGCATTAATACCAAAGTGCATTGCAAAATGCCAAAATGGTTTCAACATTTTCAGAAATAAAATAGAAAATTTTAAGTCAGATTTCAACACTACATCTTATTGAAATGCAAGTACAGTGATTTAATAAGTTTTTTTAATATTTTTGTTAAAAAAAATGTAGCATGAAATTGTGAGCTCTTCACAATAATAAACTTTATTTTGGGGGAAAAATTACAAAAAATTAGAAAACTTAAAATTAAATAATGCAATTTTCTTTTGGGTATAAATTCCAAAAAAATTAAGGTGACAAGGATTTCTCTTTACCGTTTTATTTTTATTATATTAATTTCCCCCTTATATTTTTTTGTTTTGCTCTCCAATATGTTGGAAGTAGTATCCAGTAGTGTATGATTTAGTTTTCCATTAGTGGGAAGAAAAGCTCCTTAATTTATCCGACATTTTTCGAATCATGCACCTTATCATTACATGTTATTATAAGCTTTTGCAAAAGCAAATGGTCCAAAGTACACTTAGGAATATACTTTATTCTAATTAACATTGATAATTTAATTAGATAATAATTATATTTTTGTTTTCTCTCACCTATTATTAGAATATAATTTATTCTATTAGCACTGACAATTTTAAGAGAATAAAAATATATTCAATTTCTCTCACCTATTGTAATAAAAGTAAGGCTAAAATGCACTATTAGTTTTGTGCTATAATTATGTTCTACATCCTTATCTTCATTTTTAAAGTCCGAACAATCGATCCGAACTGCTCACCATGATCTTCGTATTAAAATGTGCTTGGAGACTAATTTTATATTTTTTAGATTTTTTTTAAATAAGTACAAAATCATTGTTTTCAGATGATTCTATACCATCCAAAAAAGTGATTTTGTACCTATCTAAAAAGTAGTAAAAAATTCAAAAAAAAAATATAAATTTGGCCTTCAATCACATTTTAATATGGAGATTATGCTGAGTGGTTCAGATCAACTATTCGGATTTTGAAAATGGAGATAAGAATGTGAAGTGTGATTGGAGCACAAAACCAATAGTGCATTTTAACTCTGCTCTTGTTATAATATCCAATTGTTTTTATATTTATCTAGATAGTTTTGTACTGTCATATGTTACTTTTAGTTGAGTGTACTCAATTTTCTTTTACAATGATTTCTAATTAGTGATCTGAGATATATGATACATATAGTTATCAATTCAATTTGTCTTATTCCTATCTATAAAAAAAATTACTGGTATTGATTAAATTGACTGATTTGCAACTTCCAACGGTTATACTTTATTCCGTTACTTTTTTTGAAAAGATAATTAAGTCTTCTAAATTCTAATACATCATGTAAAGTTCAGCAAAATGAAAAGTTGATATCAATGTTTTTCAAACTATAATAATGACAAACATAATGGTGAACCAGATCTACCAATTTTATATTTCCATCTCATTTTTTGCATTGTGCACTCCAAGTCCAATATGTTATTGTCATAGTTAATATTTTTTATGACTCTTGAACAAAATTTAGTTATTTCAGTTAAAAGTTTTTGTACAAGGTTCTATCTATTTAAATGTGGTTTCTTTTTTTTGAATGAAGGGCAGAGGCTGCCTTAATTTATTGAATTGAAGGGGACTGTTACAACAGAGCACCAGTAAAGGGGTTCTCAGCAATATATACAGAACAACCCGACCCCTATACTCTTACCAAATTACAACATTACATGAAATAGCATCTAACAGTGGGAAAACCACAATCTACCCAATTCCACCGCTCTAGCAGCTGTTACCTCAGGGGGTGCTCGGACATCTCGAAAGATGATATTATTTCTCTGCAACCAGATGTGCCAGCACGTACTGATAAAGAAAACTGACCCCAAGTGATGAGTCTTTTTACCTCTAGAGGATAGCAACCGCCATGATTTATTCCATGTCCCTTGGATATCAGTGTCTATTTAAATGTGGTTTCATTGAGTAATATCTGAAAGTACCATTGGTAACTTCATGATTTTTCATAGCAATTTCCCTGTAAGCTATTGTGTAGCGGGTCCTAATAGATAATAAATAGTAAATTAGAAATTTTAGATGATCTCACATCCAATTTTGTAATTTGCCAGGTTTTGATCTGAATTATGCATTGAGGTTTTTTTCCCATCATTTTGGAAACAGAACATTACATCTCCTTTTTTTTTTTAAAACAAAAAAACTAACTACAGAAAATTGTTGCATATCCTACTTTTTTATACAGTACCGTCCATATTAAATGGCCTGTGATTTTCTTTAGAACATGTCGATCAACAAAAAAAAAAAAAATCTGTAAACATATTTTTTTTTAATTATCTTAAGTTTTATATTTCTTTAAAGATTTCTGATAGAAATATAAATTTTAGTTAGCAATTTACTTAGACCATTAACATTATTTAACTAAAATAAAATGGTGATATCATTTTGTTGTATTAACTTGGATGTAGACTGACCACCTATATCAGTTGCATTAAGTGTATGAATTAATATCTATTATTGAAACTCCTCTAAATTGCAAATGTTTGTGTTTGAGTTTGACAGATAACATTCATCTTAACACCTATTATAACTTCTTACATAATGAGTGGCATGACCGTTATTTTTCAAACTTTATAAAAGGGAGGATAGAGCTGGCTGCTGCTGGGAAATTTTTTATCTATAGAAATTATTAAATACAGATGTACGGAAACAGAAAGAGTGTCTTGTTTCCAACAAATATAGAAAGATCTGACTCAATGAGTCAGATCCAAATTTATGGATCGGTCTCAATGGTCCAGATCCATCAATATTGATCAGAGTCAAAATAATAATGATTTACGTAGGGTTTTGGCTTAGGTTTTGCATATTTTCTCACACTTATGTTTACTTTATTAGAGAAAAAGGCTACTGTCACCCTTCTTTATGTTTTATTACAGAAAACAGGTTTTGAGACTATTTTACACCAAATGGAGCTAGAATCGGGTCAATCGGATCAGCGACGCTCATCGACTAAGTCTCTGTTACGGTCCGTATTGCCTAATACGGACCAGGCCTAGCACAGACCAGGAGATAGCGCTGGGAGCACTAAACCCTAACCGTCAAGGTCCTAATACGGACCGTATTGCCCAATACGGTCCGTATCCGAAGACGTCCCTTGGAGAATAACTGCCGACAGCTGTTTCCAGATCAGTTTCTTAGCCCCTACTCAACCTCTACACGTACCTACACTCCTATATAAGGCCCCTGGGCAGAAGGAATAATCATTTTTGTAATTAGGGTTATATTTGATTAAAGAGAGAAGAGAGGAGTGCTTGTAACTATGCCGTTCCGCGGCTAAGTTCCTTTTCTTAGGGCTAGGCAGTAAACATTGTTACTCTTGATGTTTGATATATATATTTCTGTTGATTATGGTTTCTTGTTGTTGTACTAAAATGCTTTTGTGATTTACTATCTCTTCATCTAACTTCAATGATCTAGTTTGAGTCCGTTAGGGTAGTGACAGTGCTTTAATGGTAAGAGAAACTATTTGTATGAATTAGCCTCGTTGAGATCTATTAGGTTTATGTGAAGAAAACCTTAGCGGGGAAACCATAAACCAGACCAACAAAACGGGTACCAAATTCCATCACATGCGTAAAGTAAATCACAGTGATCTGTGTAGTAATTTGGGGTATTTGAGAGATCAGACATTTGCGTAAGGAAAATCACAATGTCCTATGTAGAATCTCGGTGAAAGATCTGTCATTCTTGCGTAACATAAATCGCAGTGACCTATGTGGTGTATTTCATTAAACAACAACAGGAAATCAGACGCAACATTAATATATTGTCAAGGCGGATTGAGTGGCAATGGTGTGCCGAAACCCTAGGAATTCTCATCTCTATCTTTATTTTAATTACTTTTAATTGCTTCCTAATTTACATTGATCAAAACAACATCTCTCAATTTTCATATTTCGTCTAGCCTTTTGAAAGATTGTGATTCGATCGCTCAAAGCATTGAACCAATATTCCCTGTGGATCGACCTCGAATATACTACTCGATAGGATTGTGCGCTTGCAGTCCGAACCGATAGCATTTACGAGTTTATAAATATAAAAGAAACATTGCTCTCTTTTGAGTAATCAAATATATATATAGAGGTTGGCTAATATCAAAACGTTTGTTCCTAGGCCGCGGAACAAACGTTTCGGTTTTTACATTTTCAAAATCCAAATAGTCGATCCAAACCGTTCAACATTCAATCTGTATTAAAATGTGTTTGGAGACCAAATTTTACAATTTTTGGAATTATTTTACTATTTATTAAGTTAATTTTAAAATCGCTGATTTCAATGATCCAGAAATTTTTCACTGTTTATTAAAATCAGTAATTTTAAAAAGGGCTTAATAAATAGTAAAAAAATTCAAAAAAATGTAAAATTTTGTCTCCAAGTACATTATAATATAGAGATCACATCTATCGGTTTGGATCGACCATTTGAACTTTGAAAATCAGAAACTAATTGGTTGCATCACTGTTCCGGAACAAACGTTTTGATATTAGTTAACCTCTCTATATATATTGATGGATCTGGACCATTGAGACCGATCCATAAATTTGGATCTGACTCATTGAGTCAGATCTTTCTATATTTGTTGGAAACGAGACATTCTTTCTGTTTCTGTACATCTGTATTTAATAATTTCTATAGATAAAAAATTTCCCTGCTGTTTGATGCATTTAGAAAATAAAAAAGAGAAACAGAAAGAGAAAAACATACAACCATTAACCAGAAAATAAAAAACTGAATTATGTAAAAATTCGTGAAAGATATAGAAAAAAAAAAATGTTTCAATTTCTTTTGTG
Organism: Carex littledalei; assembly: GCA_011114355.1. NCBI lineage: Eukaryota > Viridiplantae > Streptophyta > Magnoliopsida > Poales > Cyperaceae > Carex > Carex littledalei. The sequence goes on along the minus strand of CM022080.1, from coordinate 11,885,755 downwards.
TTATTATTGTAAATAAATTTGAGTTTTTTTTTATTTGGGTTGCTATTTTATATCTTTAATTAGTATGTATGATGTAGAGAATTACTCTTATAATTCAATCAAGTGGAATTTTTTTTTCTAAAGTATTGTGGTATTGAACTCTATATTTTTAAACGTTTTATTATTATAATCAAGTGATTTTAATACTTCATAGTTTATAGTAAATATTTTTTTATGAAGTAATTTTCTAAGTAGGATAATTTGTTAATGTACGTATATTCATAATTTCATAGATATGCTTCAATTTCTACTATTAATCAATTTGTATCTTAAATTATAGTGGGAGCTGGAATCACCGAGATTTTTATTAATATCCAAAGTTTAATAGAAATTAATATTTATGCTCAGAATTCTGGGTTTTCGCCAAAAATGCCAAAGCCAGCCAGTTCACTTTTTTTTTTTTTTTTAGAGACACTATGAAGAACAAAATAAAGAAATCTAACACTGAAAATTTGAATTTTTTGTTTAAATTATTTGTTAGATTACTTCTTTCGATTTATAATTAGCTTATTTATACTAAAATACACAATATTACTTGAAATTATGTTGAATTACACTAAATTATTTTGCTCTTTATAGTGTTAGATTACATTATTTTGCTCTTCATAGTGTCTAAAAAAAAAGTAAGCCGGCCATTTTATGACCGGCTTGGACATTTTTGATGAAAATCCAGAATTCTGAGCAAAAATATTTATTTCTATTAAACTTTGGATATTAATAAAAATCTCGGCTGGAATCATGGAGACATGGACTCAGTGCAGTGGTATACTGGTACGACATCGCAGAGATACAAATTTAAATTTTAAAATAATATTAAAAAATGTTAGAGTGTACTAGAATCATATTATAATAAAAAATATAGTGCTAGCTGGAAGAATGTACAACCGACAAGACTTTTCAAATCGTTATTTGATTTCTTCATCTCTGAATTATTTTTATTTATAATTGACTTAATTTCTAACATAAAGTCAAGCTGACCGATTAATTGCTAGCACTCAATTTCAAAATCTTCGAATTTGGAAGTATATAGAAAGCAGTGAGGCTATGGTGCTATGCATAGCACGGATGGCTAGTGTACTACGGCTCAATATGGTATTTTTAAAATTCTAACGGTCGATCCGAACCGTTCAATGTGATATTCATATGAATATGTACTTGCAAACTAAATTTTATATTTTTTTGAACTTTTTTACTATTTTTTAGATAGGTAGAAAAATCAGTGTTTTCTATTAAACAACTATCTTTTAGTTTAGTGGTAATTAAAAGGCAACGTCCTCTGAGTAGAAAGTTATGAGTTCGAAATTCGGATAGAGAGTTCATAAAAATTAAATAAAAGTTAGATTTATTGAGAGTTGAATGTAAAAATCATATAATTTAGATTTATTGCAATATCAAATTATTGGATATGTACGTGTACAGCTCCTTATAATTGAGAATTGAATGTAAAAATCATACAATTTTGAGTGAGGCTAAGGTAATATGCATATTACGGACTCCGTGCTATGGATTTATATTTCTATTGAGGAGTGCTCAAATTCCCATTGTTTCAGTGTTATAATCATGCCCCACGTTCTTATTTTCATTTTCAAAATATAAACAGGTTATTCGAACTGCTAATATGATCTCCATATTAAAATGTGCTTGGAGATCAAATTTTATATTTTTTTATAATTGTTTACTATTTTTTTAAATGGGTACAAAATCACTATTTTTCAGAAGATTTTTAACCAACCAAAAACAATAATTTTGTACCTATCTAATAATAGTAAAAAGCTTCCAAAAAAAAAAGTTGGTTTCCAAACACATTTTAATATGAATATCATGTTGAGTTGTTCGAATTGACTATTTGGGCTATGAAATAGAGATAAGAATAGAGCTATGAAACAGAGATAAGAATACAGAACATGATTGGAGCATTAAATCTCTTGGGGGGGGGGGGGGGGGGGGGGGGGGGGGGGGGGGGGGGGGGGGGGGGGGGGGGGGGGGGGGGTTGGAATAGCCAATTCAAACAGTTGAAACATTATCACAAAATGTACTTGGAGACTAAATTTTATATTTTATAGTCTTTGTGATATTTCTTTTAAATAAGTAGAAAATCACTATATCTAAAAATTCATCATCCAAAAGTGATTATCTACTTATTTAAAAAAATTATATATTTTTTAAATATAAAATATGGTCTCTAAATATATTTTTTATATGGAATTCATATTTTAACCGGTTCAAATTTAGAACTTTGAAAATATAGCTAGATCCATAGCACGGATCAATCAATCCGTAATATGCATATATGTACCATATAATTTTCTATAATATTAAGATACTTGTAATTTTAGAATAAGACAAACTTTACACAATTATTTACATTAGTGCATAATTTTTATAAATCAAATCAAAAAGAGAAATATTCAGTAGAATCTTGAGCCTGTGTGGATATATTGTCCTGACACAATCTGATTTTGGAACTGAAACTTCTAAATATTTTCTCTATGTTTTAGAAAAAAAGGGAATAATATTAACTTTTGAAGTAAAAAGGGGTCTTAAAAAAGAGATGATTATCCATGACTTATCCATCAACGACCGTATGTCACATCGTCCATTAATGTCTATGTATTCTATATTAAATATGCATATGTACAAAATTAAATTATACATGATTCAGATTTAATATAAATAAAATTATTATTACTCGGTGGGTATTTACCCACTTTTATAAGAAAAAAGTATTATTTACATATGTAGCGTGTATCTATAGGTGTGGACAAGACGGAATTATACTTGACCTCCAACAATCAAAATTCAAAACCATTACTCTGAACAAAAATTAGGCAGGGTGACTAACATTTGTTGACTAGAATTTTTTTTGACAAAGAAATCTAGAGGTCTAGCTTTTATATTTCATTAATCAAGACATGAGAAGTGTCGACTTTACATAAGTATTTGTTGACGAGTATAATGAGATATAGTCTAATTAATTGTTAGAAGTTAGGGAGATTGCTTTATAGTAAAAAAAAAAATCAATGTAAATTTAGGTGCAATGTCTAGTGGAATCCCGCATGCAGTTCAGATTAGAAATTAAATTAAATTTGTGCTGTGTCAAGTTGTGTCTTAATTGAAAAAAAATGGTCAGGACACGTGAGTTATGTTTGATTATGTATAACTATTTTTTTAAATTTTAAGTTTAAGAAAAAATAAAAAAAAATGAAAAAGTTGTAAATAAATATTATATAAAATGTTGTCACATGACCACATATCATATTGTGATTAGACAGGTTCGCATATTGTGTTATTTTGTGTTGTGCTATTTTTTTTTCCAAAGATGGTCATGATACACGAATGAACATGGCACATGACCGGCATGCATGCTCTATCATGATATGTAGTGACTAGTGACGGAGCCACATGTAATGAATGGGGTAAATTGACTCCAATTTATTTTTAAATTCCATGATTTGACTATATATTTTAGAAAAAAATACTATAAATACTGTAAATTGATCCCAATATTTTTGCTAAATTAACTCCTTGATCTCTATAATTCGAAAATTTGCCTCCGCATCTGGTGCCATGACGTGTCTGATGATGACGTGATATTTTTACACCATTTAGTTTAGGTATTCTTTAACTTTGTATAGTGTTGTAAAAGTAATATTTTAGACACTATTGAAGCTGCAAATGTTTGTAGAGATTGTTTATTGTAGGAAAAAAATAACGGATTAAGTTCAATCAAATCATAACAGAAATTATTGAAGAGTCTCAATAAATTTTGTGCGTCCAATATTGCAAATTATTTCATATCAGATGTCACCAGTGATTCAACAAAATTCAGACAGTGTGCATGGGCAAATAATGCTGGGTTAGATCAGATGTGGTAAATCTACTTAGAAATTAATGATCTAGATTTAATATTTGGGACCAACTAATTAATTTAGTACATCTCAAGTGGAGCCGAACTGAAAAGTAATACCATTCTATTTTAGGGTTTTTTTTTGCCTAAATTGTTAACTTCATCTAAGTTTTTTTTTTTTTTTTGAGGGAATCTTACTTCATCTATGTACATCATCGAGGTATACATTATCAACCAAAATAGTAAAGCTTTCACAGTGTTTTTATTTACTGATTTCATTCTGGGCCTTTGATTGGCTCAAAAAGAGAATACTTCTAAATATTTTTTAAGTCAAATACCTGGAAAAGCTTCAAATCCTTTGCACCATTCATTTTATTACAAATAAGGGAAAGTCTTCATGTACTTTTAGCCACTGGTAAAATGGTTTTTTCTTTCATGGGTTATGTTAGCCTTGCTCAGATATATATTAGCATTTAACACAGAGAACTTTGCAATACATCCCTCAGAAAATTATCCTTGATGCAAAGGATTGTTCTTTGAACTTTGAAGAACATATCAAAAGTTTTATTTTGCATAGGATTTAAATGCAATTTTAGCAATAAAACAGACATGTGTAGTATTGACCGTACCGATTTTATTTGTCTATAGCATTTTTAAAAAAAATTATACATGTGGCATCAAATTAAGACCATAACGGTGACATAAACGTTGTTATCGTTAAAGTTGTTGAACTGATGTGAAATGTTAATCATAACAACGTTCCACACTTGTCTAAGAATTTTAAATGGGTAAAATGTCGTTATTGTTAACATTTCAACCAGGGATGGAAATTTTCCTAATTTGACACCACATGTTTAATATTTTTTAAATGCTAAAGATAAAAAAACCAATCGGTTCACCGTACAATCATATTAAATTGTGAAGTTTATAGCAACTTTCTAACTTATTATTTTTTAGTAAGGCTTAAATACTATGGATATACAACATAAGGCCTTCCGTGTTACAGCCTAAAAAATCTATCATATAAATTTCAAAGTTCGATCTAAGTAGCTCAGTAAATTAGTTATATAATGAACTTGTAGAATACCAATTTTTACTATTTGTAGAATTTAATTACTATTTTTTATGATTTATGAAAAATTACAAAAAAATTGCCTAAAATATTTACAATTTTTCTTTTATTTTTAAGTTATTTTTTTGCCATATTTCATAAATCATAAAAAATTGTAAAATAATTCCAAAAATTGTAAAAATTGGTATTCTACAAGTTCATTATATAACCAATTTACTAATCTACTTAGATTGAAGTTTGAAGTTTATACGACAGATTTTTTATGCCGTAGCACAGAAGCCTTGCTCATTTTTTTTTATGAGGCCAGGAGATCTAGCAGGGGTTAGGACATCTCCAGTTATGTATGGAATGGATGAGACTGATATTTTTCAATCAGTAGGATCTATTTATAGAAAAAGACATACCAAGTGTCAAAAGCTCCCACATGTCAGAGGTAAGGAAATTTCTAGACAGTCTTCTCTTTGCATTTTGCAAGAAGGCTGATTCGAATCCATAACCTCCATGATACAAGGAGAGATACTCTGCTACTGCGCTAGACCCACCTTTCCCCTCAATATTTATAAATGGGCTATTAAACAATTCTTTTCTATATAAACGGATAGAGATCGCAGATATAGAAAAAAAAATTGAGACAGGGATGTGCAAGTTGATCTTGTCATGATCAATGAAATTTGGCAGTCGACCTCTCTATATTTTTTTTTTCAAAAAGTTTGAAGTTATTTCATCAGGGAGGAGGGAAGTTAGGTAGGTTTATCTTATGAATTGAAAAATTATATATATTATTTTTATTTAGATCTTGCATTATTTTCAAATGTAATCATATTATTAATTTTAATTATTCAGTCTCCTAATTTCAAATGTAATCATATTATTAATTTTAATTATTAACCGATCCGGTGGTCCAGAAATTTTTACTGTTTTTACTGTTCACAGTGGATCAGCGATTTTCAAAGTGGCTTAATAAATAGTAAAAAAATTCCAAAAAATGTAAAATTTAGTCTCCAAGCACATTTCAATATTTAGAACATGTTGAACGATTCGGATCGGTTGTTTGAATTTTCAAAATGAAAATATGACATGAAGTAAAACATTGTTTTACTTTACAACTCACCATAGTATATATATATATATATATATACTTACATATTACGTATAATTAACCGTAAATCAAGAGACTTAAATTATCACCGACGATTGATTCGATTCACTATTTAGTTGCAACTCTTTTATGAACAATGAGTTGATTAATATCAAACAGTAAAAAAAAAAAACTATAATAAGAGGATTGAAAATGAAGGCATTGTCATATATAGTAACCTTTTACTACATTACAAACTGTCTTATATCAAGAGAATGAAATCACAATGATAAACACTGTATGGATAAAGAATTTGTCCTTTTTATTAATGAAAAAAACTATTCCTTAATTAAAAATCATTAAAAGGACTAGATTGAAAAGACATCAGAAAAGAAATAATAAGAAATAAAAAGCATGATGTATGTGTAAAATGATTGTTGTGGATCATTTAGACACACCTGGCACTTATAAAAAATATAAATATAATGGGTTTTGAATTTTTTTCTAAAATAACTTAATATTTTATTTTTCCAAAAATAGGATTAGACAGAAAAAAACATGTCTGGTTGGAATTCACAGGGTAGTTTTAAGAACTAGGGTGTTCTTAAGCTCACCAAGCTCCTTTGTGAGCTTAATTCAAAACCTGTTGAATTGGCTTCAAACAATGCATTTAAACCGTTGAAATCGATCTACTTGACGAGTGATGTGTTTATGTATCAAATTTATAAATTTTCAAACTAATTTAGTATAAAGTCAAGCGGTAAAAAAAAAATAGTTTATAAGTTAATTTTAATGTGTTCATTTTTTATCATTTTTTGACCGCTTAACTTTATATTAAATTAGTTTGAAATTTTATAAATTTGACATGTAAACTCATCACTCGTGAAGTAGATCGGTTTCAATGGTTTGGATGCGTCGCTTGAAGCCAATCCGATGAGTTTTTGAGTTAAGCTCACAAAGAGACTTGGTGAGCTTAAGAACACCCTTCTACTCTAGTTTTAACATAAATGAACAGCTTTAATATCTGTATTAATTTGTAACAGACGGTCCGGATTTAAACTTAATTTTTTGAGTTACCTTAGAGAATCTGAATTTCATATACAAGTCCATTAATGTCAGTTTAGATAAAAATTAAGAAAATATTTGGACACATCGGCACATATAACTATAAGCAGAAACTATAAAAAGAAATTAAATTAAGATGGCAGCAATGTGAAATGATTTATAAGCCAGGCTAGTTTAGAAACATCAATCTAAAAAAAAACACCAAATGCATGTACAATGAAATTGATTTACCTCATTTACTGTGGCAATTTCACAGTACTTCATTAACTTATACTATATAATAATAGTAGTAAGAAATTCAGGAAATAATACAAAATATGTTGCAAAAATTACCAATAATTGTTGCAATGATGGATGGAGCTTGACTAGAACACTTTAACTAACAATATCTTATCTGCCCACGGGCAATTCTGGCGCAAAAAAAAAAAATCTTATCGTACAAATTATTTTATGTTGCAATTATGGCGCCAAAAAAAAATATATATATATATATCTTCTCGTACAAATTATCGTACAAATTATTTTATGTTGCAATTATGGCGCCAAAAAAAAATACCTTATCGTACAAATTATTTTATGTGTTGCTTGAAAACAACACAGTCAATCAGCTTACGTTACCCACGCATCAATTGTTTCCAATTTTGGAATGGGGATTTGCATCGAATCAAATTTTATATGATATTTGATCAGAATCGTTCAATCTATATAAAGATGCACGCAAACAACTTTAGAATTTGGTCAAATCAGATGTACACGAATCTTGATGCGAATCGAACGGCTTCGATTGCCTTCCAATTTTCACTATTAAAGTTTTGTTTCGAATGATCTTTACAGTAATTGATTTTCATAGGTTTTTGTAGGGAATTTGTATCATATTTCACTAGAAAAGTTTCAGTGCATATATAAATGGTATTGATTCGATATTTGTTATTTCATTAAAAAGTTTCTCAAAAGAAATACATCAATAAATTAGGATGTAAATTTAACTAATAGTTCAAATTGTAAGTTATTATTTGACTTTAAAAAAAATTGAAGTCCAAAATTCCAAATCTCAGTGCACACAATATAATGATAAACTATTCTATATTTCTTGGAATACTATATTTTCTAATGTCATATACATTCATATATTTTCAAAATTCCAAATTATTAATCACATTTTTGTAGCACAATATCTAGTACAAGTTCCTTATGCATGACATTATTCCCACAATTTCAACTTGAATTGGTATATAATATAAAACCAGCAATAGAGCTTCTAAGTTATATCAGAAATTTGCTTCTATATTTTGCCTAAGCAACTTATTGTTGCTTAGCAAGTGCGCATCCCCTATTATGTAAAAGTTGGTAACATTTTATTGTAAATCATCCAATTGTGGCAAAGTTAAAATGACATCTTAATTTACTAAGTAGAAATTTTTCTATTAATTTGATATGAACTATTTCTTTCTAAAAAAATGATATGAACTGTTTAACTTAATTTAATTGAACTGACAACCTACAAAACTATGTCATCCGCTACCATAATTTTTGTAATGACCACAATGCATGGGACTAAAATATAAAATGCAAAATGTGTGTCAGTTTGAGAATTTGAACGCAAGTTTTTACAACTATAAAATAAAATTCTAATTACTAAGCTACAACCACACATTTAACATTTTATGAGAAAAGTTGAATTATATAAATATTTTTAAAAATTATAAAGTGTACATAATGATAGGACCATGTACCAAAGGCTCTCACGGATCACTCATGGGCTAAGAATGGACCGGGATTATGACCCTCCCCCAAGGCCAATCCGGGATCAAACAAACAAAGTCCATAGTCCGATGATGACTAAGGCCCGGCAAGGCCCAACAAGGCCTCGCTCGATAAGGCCTCGCCCAACAAGGTCTCGCCCAATACAAGCCCAGCTCAGACTCGGGTTACGGTCACTGTCCTCGTGGTCGTACATGACAGGTGTGGTTTAGTGACCGCTGTCTATGCGAGCGTCACAGCTCCTATGCGATCTCCCCTAACCGCTCTGACAACGCGGAATGATGGTTAGGGAACGGCCTATTTAAGGCAAAAGCCCCATTAAATAGGGGCTCGACTTTTGCCCTGTAAGCGAGATATCATACATGTTAGAGTCCGAATATCTCATTTCCTTCCCACTTCGGGAACCGACAATCCACCTTTCTAATCTCAGCCCGTTTCCTTGAGACGGGACGAGCCCAAATCCAGATACTTTCACATATGGCCTACTCTCTCCGAGATAAGACATATCAACTAGAAATTCATGGATAACGGCTAAGGAACGATCGGCCATTTCCGCCCGTAACTGTTGGTTTGTGACTTCCGCCTGAGCAACTTTTTCCTTCTCGGTGGATAGTTCCCGCGACATTTCGGCATTTACCCCCACTAGTTGAACAACTCTTTCTTCTAATTTCGTATATTTCCCTTCAAGCTCCTCCAGGATCTCGGCACTAGTCTTGGCACACTTAGCTTGCTCCTCAACTTCCCAAGTTTTTTCATCCAGAAGTCCCTTCAACCTCTCGACTTCCTTGTTGCGAAGCTCGAGTTCCATCTTTGCCTAGGACAACTCGTTTAACTTTTGCTTGTACTTTTTCTTGATGCCACTATGCTTACCTAATGGTCCCTCTCCACCTTCTCCCAAGTATAGGAATCCCGCGCCGCCTCAGCATAAACCCTCCAAACCGCCTCACACAAGGGACGCTATAAATACACCAAAGTCCGCATCTGTAAAAGAAACAACGATATTACATCTTTTCTCGATAAATATTCTGAACATGAACCCGACACCAGAAAGTTGCACCCAGGAAGAATAATCCCGAGATGGATCAATCGAGCTGAGATAAGAAGCATCTTTCCCGATATGAAGCTTTCCTCCTCGATCACATCACCTCGGACGATCCCGACAAAATGGCTACAGGGAAGCCCTTATTGTCTGATTTTTCACGCATATTTTTGAAGACCGCAAGAAGTTGAAGTAGGCAACTCGTTTTGCTGCAAAACATCCCCCTATCGAGGACAGTGAATTATTTGCATGGGATCTGTGCCCTCATTGCGAAACTTGCGACAAAGGCACCCAGATATTCCATTGCGATAGCTGTGAGGAATCTTTCCACCCTCACTATGTTTCGAGACGTGCCCCTCGGAACACATACGATCCCATTTCAAGTTTAAAATGTGCCCGCGTTGCCTCGCCAACCAGCACATCACAGGACGATACTAGCTCAAAACCCAACTGAGAAGTATATAAGAACCCGTATTACCTCTGACAACAAGTCTCGGCAAATGGGATACTTCAACTACAGTTTCTTTCAAGTGCAACAAGTAGTATTTTTTGTAAGAACTTTATGGTCATACTAAGATAATGTTTTAATCAATCAAACTTGTTATTTCTATATCTTTATTTTAATCAGAAATTCAACAAGACTATATTCTCTATTATTATCTCGATTTCTGATTAATAAAATAACATGCCCGAGAAGATCAACCCTCGGTGCATTGAAATGTGCACCATTAATTTCCGGGGACCACTTATTAAATATGACAGTTGGGAAATGAACATTTATGAAAAGGATGGGACCCATGAACACAAATACTGATGTCAAACATCACACTATATTTACGAATACCTTTCACAGAAGAAAGAAGGTCCAAATCTTTCCCGTTTCCTTGAGACGGAACGAGCCCAAATTCAGATACTCTCACATATGACCTATTCTCTCTGAGATAGGACGTATCACAGAATAAAACTACTAATTTATATTTATGAGATAATTTTACCATCCCTCACAGTCCTCAATTCGCCCCTACTAAATCATATAAACTTAGCATTGTTCTCATTTAAAATAAAATAAAATAGAGCAAACCACATATAATTATATGGATAAGATAGCTGAAACAACAATACAGCATGTCACTGGTCCCATAGAGATGTGGCAATTTGTAGCCTCTCCTGTGAACAGTGGCCTATAATTTATAAACCTGATCTTCTGTGGTATTAAATTTGTAGACCAAAATTGAAACGAACCTTTCAGGTGTACGGTACACTTCACCACCACCTTTTTTCTTCTTCTTTTTCTGAAGGATAAGCATATAACATCAAAATAAGTTCAGCTCTCTCTCCCAAAGAAAATATTTGTATAAAAACAATTAAGTTAAGAGTTATTGATTTTTGGTCCTCGTAATGGTTCAACCATGTTCCCCTACTAATAAATAAGAAAAAGAATATTTATCACACACAATTACCTTTGTTAATTTGTTTAATGAATATGTTCCCCCTACTGCACAGAGCATATTATTAATTTTTGGTTGGTGGCTTGATAATATTATATGAGGAATTAAAACCTGTGAAGTATTTTGATTAGATAATTTTAACTGTAATATATAAAATTTTCTCGTTATAATAGTTAATTAGTTTTGTAACTTTACCATTTAATTATGGATATCTCATAGGTCATGACTCATGAATATGCCTCATGTCCTTCATGTCTTATTGTGTCTCACATATTTGATCTCCATTTTTAAAGTCTAATCAGTCGGTCCGAACCGTTCGACATGATGTCTATATTAAAAATATGCTTGGAGACCAAATTTTATAATTTTTGGAACTTTTTTACTATTATTTTACGTAGGTACAAATTTTTTTTTTTTTTATGGTCCGGATACAATGATTTTGTACCCATCTAAAAAAAATAGTACAAAATTTCTAAAATACATAAATTTTGGTTTCGAAACACATTTTTATATGGAAATCATGTTGAGCAGTTCAAATCGACTGTTTGAACTTTTAAAATAAAGATAAAGAATGTGAGCTAGGTACGATAAAGCATGAAAGACATTATGTAATTTAACCCTCTCATGTTATTAAGATTATGAAAAATAGGTATTTAAATTTAGTTTGTCTTATCTAACATGAATGAACTAATCTATCACCACCGATATCTTATATGAACATTAACTGATCTGGAGCATCCATAAAAATTTAATCTAAAATCATATAATCTTAAATACAAGTTTAAATTTCTATACTAATCTGAGAACTACATCTCGTATATATAGTTAGTTATATTATTCCGTGCACAATGTCATTAATTTAAATCCAATATATTATGGAAATATAAAAAAAATTAGTCTTGAGCAGGAACAAAAGCGGATAGAGGACAACGGATGCTAAGCTACATAAATTGAAAACTCCTTTTGTTCTTTAAAAATTTTAATTTTTACAAAAAGAAAATATATACTATAAACTTTCTCATAAAATAAAATTATATAACATTTATTTATCCAACTCCTTATCTTAATTTTCTAATTCCACATGATCTTGGGACCTTAGCTCACACAAAAGGAATTCTCTACTTTTCTTATTATTCTTGTTATTCATGATTGATCAATCAATGATTTATACGTGTTCCTAAACCTAGTACCTCCTATTGGGCCTATATTTGTTAACTTCTATAGAAACAGAGAGATGAGAGAACTTGTATTTTTTCTGATTTTTTCTTATGTCTTTTTTAAAGCATATACATATACAGGGGTATATATACCTTCTTTTCTATTTTACCGTTGACATTCCAACGGTTCATTTCTAACTATTCTAAATTACAATTTTACCCTTCTCTTTATTTTACAATTTAACCCTTCTAATTTATTTTATTCTTCAACACTCCCCCTCAAGCTAGGATTATAAATGTCAATTAATCATAGCTTGCTTGTTATTTCTTCAAATATTCTCAGAATTAGTCCCTTAGTGAAGATATTGGCTAATTGGTCTTGACTCTTCACATAAGTGGTTTCAATCTCCTTTGCTTGTACTTTCTCTCTTATGAAATGACAATCAATTTCAATATGCTTTGTTCTTTCATGAAATACGGCATTTGAAGCAATGTGTCTTGCCGCATTGTTATCACAAAACATCTTCATTGGCTTGTCAATTTTGAAGTTCAACTCTTCAAGCAATTGTTTAATCCACGTGAGTTCACTTGCGGTGGATGCCATGGCATAATATTCCGCTTCCGCACTTGATCGTGCCACGACATTTTGCTTCTTGCTTTTCTATGTAACTAAGTTTCCGCCTACAAATGTGCAATAGCCGGTTGTTGATTTTCTATCAAAGCTCCCGGCCCAATCTGCACCGGAATAGCCACACACATTATTAGATTTATTATTTTTCATCAATACACCATTTCCAGGTGATTTCTTTAAGTATCTTAAAATCCTATCAATTGCATCCAAATGAGGTTTTCTTGGTGCGTGTATGAATTTGCTAATTTGGCTTACCGCAAATGATATATCCGGCTTTGTTACCGTTAGATAAATTAGCTTACCTACAAGCCGTTGGAATTGGTTGATATCTTCCAACGGTTCCCCTTCTTCGGAATTCAACTTACAATTGCTATCAATTGGTGTTGAGGCCGGTTTGGATTCCAATTTTCCCATTTTTTTTAGAAGGTCAATGGTATATTTTCTTTGTGAAATAAATAAACCCTTGATAGAATGAGCTATTTCAATTCCTTTATTTTAAATTTTTCTTTTAAGTGTTTTTTAACATTGTCAATTTTTTCATAATTATTTCCAGTAATGATTATGTCATCAATATAAACAAGGACAATTGTTGGATCATTATTTTCATGTTTTGAAAAAAGTGATGTATCGGATTGGCTTACTTTAAAACCGAGAAAAATTAAATATTGAGAGAGTTTTCCATACCATGCCCTTGGCGATTGTTTTAGTCCATAAATTGACTTATTTATCCTATAAGCAAGGTTAGTATTTTTTTTCTTTTATATGATCCGGTGGTAGAGTCATATAAACATCTTCTTCAAGTGTTCCTTGAAGAAATACATTTTTAACATCCATTTGACATAAGTTCCACCCATTATTTACCGCTATTGAAAGCAAAATTCTTATGGTATTCATCTTTGCTACCGGAGCAAAGGTCTCTTGGTAATCAAATACCATATGTTTGGGTATACCCTTTGGCAACTAGCCGGGCCTTATACCGTTCTATGGATCCATCACTTTGATATTTTATTTTATAAACCCATTTGCATCCAACGAGTTTTTTATTTTTTGGTAATGGTACGATGGTCCATGTATTATTTTTTTCTAAGGCTTGAAGTTCTTCTTCCATAGCCTTATACCACACCGGTTGGTTAATGGCTTCCTCAAAATTTTTTGGTTCTTCTATTTTAGAAATTGAACTAAGAAATGCACGGTGGGATTTTGAAATATTTTTATATGAAATAAAATTTTCAATAGGATATTGAACCTTATCTGTTACGAAATCTCGCAACCTTGTTGATGGTTGTCTATGACGAGTTGACCTTCTCCTAGGTTCTTCTTCAATATTTTCATCTTCTTCCTCTCCGGCTCCATTTTGAGAGGTGTGATCATTTTCTTCCTCTTCTTCGTCATTTCCTACAATTCTTTGCTCAATAATTTGATTAGTGGACATAGGAATGACAAAGTCATTTGTACTAATTTGATTATCAATCTTATCTTTATTTTTAAAATATGGCTCATTTTTAAAAAATGTTACATCTCTAGAAATATAAAAAAAATTTACTTATAGGATCATAGCATTAATAACTCTTTTTTTGAGATGAATATCCTAAAAAAATAGCTTTCATAGAAGTATGATCTAATTTATCTCTTTTATTTTGGTGTACAAAACATGTACATCCAAAAACTCTTAGCAACACTTGTCAACCTATTTATTAAAACAACACTTGGCAACCTATTTATTAAATAAGTTGCGGTGAGAACGGCATCCGACCAATAGATTTTTGAAACATTGGTTTGAAACATAAGTGCCCTTGTCATTTCAAGTAAATGACGATTTTTTTCTTTCGGAAATTCCGTTTTGTTGTGGAGTATAAACACAAGTTGTTTGATGTATGATTCCCTTTTGTTTTAAGAAGTTTGAGAAATTTTGATTCACAAATTCCGTTCCATTATCGGTTCTAAGAATTTTAATCCTAACATTGTATTGATTTTCAACTAAATTTGAAAATTCTTGAAAATAAGAAAAAACCTCACTTTTATTTTTTAACAAATATAAGTGTGTTAGTCGTGAAAAATCATCTATAAATGTAACAAAAAATTTGAAATCATTATAAGAGTTTACGGGAGTGGGTCCCCAAACATCGGAATGAATAAGTTCAAATATATGATTACTCTTTGTATTTGAGCTTACAAAAGAGAGTCTTGTATGCTTGGCTAATTTGCATACTTCACAAGTACTACAATCTAAATTAGAAAAATAAAAAATACATTTTAAAGTTCTATCGGAAGGATGCCCAATTCTCTTATGCCATAAGTATCCCATGTCTTACACTTGGGTATTGAAATTGTATATTCGGCTATACAAAAAATATAATCCATTTTTTAAAACACCTTCACCAATCATCCTCTTGGATATTAAATCCTAAAAAATTACATTTTGAGGTGAAAAAATAATTTCACAATTAATTCGTTTGAAAGTTTACCCATAGACAATAAATTAGCGGTGCAATTCTTTACATGCATGACATTTTTAATTTCTTTTGAGAAAACAATAATTGAGCCATACCCACAAATTTCAATTTTTTTCTCCATTTGCAACATAGACAAATTCTCTACCTTTTCCTCTTTTATAATTTTGCAATAAATCTTTATTTCCGGTCATGTGGTCGGTTGCACCGGAATCTAAAATCCAATCAAGATTATTTTGGGAGTATTTCTGATTTAAATTTCCTAAATATGTGCATTTTTCTGATTTTGTTTCACTGTTTTCGGTTTCAGATTTGTTTGGACCTTTTTTCACCCGTTTTGGTATCACATATTTGAATTTATTTGGGCTTGGATCTCTAAATAAATTATTTAAATAAACGGAACCTGAACTGGGCTTGTTTAGAAGCCCACTTAAATGAGAGAATAAAGCGCCTAATTCAGATCTGCTTGGAGCACTCCCAGCTGCGGATCCAGTTGAGAAGAGTGGCGGACCCGTTAAAGGCTGAGGCAGACCCATTAAGTGCTGAGGAGCAACAGAGAGGTGTGGCGGACTCGTTAATGATGCGGACCCGATAGTATAAGAGAGCGGAGTGGAGCCTGTTGGGTTGGGAGCGGACCCGCTAAATGGAAGAAGGGCGGACCCGTTAAGGGCTGAGATGGACCTAATTTTTACGCTGTCTTATGTTAGTAAGTAATAATCTAGAAGTCAATAATACGATAATTTAATTATATAAAGCTTTGTTCATGAATTGAATGATTAATAAAATATCATTTTGTTTCCTTGAGTATTATTGAATTTATGAATCATTTCGAGTTAATAACTGGAATTGTGAAACTTCATAATATAGATGATAATACTCTAAAAAGTCACTGACCGAGGTAATTAGCAGGAACACTAATTATCGCTACAAGGTTAGTATGTGGATTAAATGATGGTCAAGTTTTACAGACCATAGACACAGAGTTGTCATTTTAATCACATAGATACATGTTCTAGGAACATGGTATTTGACAGACCCCGAATGAAACATTATACGGAATTGTGTTCGTGTCATTAATGCTTTCATTCAGTGTTAAGTTCTACAGTATGAGGTATTCATCTTTCCTAACTAAGAGATGTGTATGTGTGATTGTTACCTAACGCTATCTGTAAAAAGTAGCTATAACGGTAGCTCTTCGGTATACATAACTTAGCTGAGGTAGTGATGGTCTACCAAAAGTACTATTGTCCCTCGTATTTATTATACGAGTTATAGTGTCACTGGGCCCCTTGATAGAGTAAGAATATCTGCTAGCAGTATGAATACAAGAGTAATCATATTTGATAATCTGCTCAAGATCAAGAAAAGATTAATTTGTAAGGATGACACAAACCTACCTTGAAATTAATCTGACAGCTATGAGACAAAAGAATTAACACGAGTAAAATAGTTTACTAGATCGTGATATTGTACTGTACAACATCATCTGTGTAATTGGATGGTCATGATGTGTTTTGCCAGATGCCTCTCATGATTATAGAAGTTAAAACGGTTTTAATTCTATTTACCAACATAACACAGATCCTATATGGTCACACCTATAGGAGTTAATCGGAGAATCTTATTGATTGATTATAAATTAATTATGATCAATAATAAGATGGTTTATAATTAATTATACTTGATATAATTATATTATAAATGTCATGTAAAAATGACAAGCAAAAACATTGGTTAATTTATAAACGTGTATGACACGTTGTATAAAAGTTAACCGGTTAATTTATAAACGTGTAGGACACATTGTATAAATTACCGAAATCAATAACCGCAAGAAATGTAATTATTCAGAATAATTATACAGATATTAATTGTGTTCGGGGCTAGGGCATTCTGGTCTTTTCAGATTCGTCCTTATCTGCATGACACGTCACCGATCATATTGATACCTCGCATATTTAGTCTATTTTAGGCCTGTTTTAGTACCAGATTCGTGCCCTAATTCACCAGAATCATGTGCATTTTATCGATATATCTTTAGAATTTGGTACTGCTGAGTGTTTGATTGTTTTCTGCAGGTTTGGAGCAAAACACACGAAGAAACAGCGATTCAGATGATGAGGTACGACCCTTACCAGGCTTGGTACGGGTCTCACCAGACTTGGCCATTTTTCAGCTCATCACGCCTGGTACGGCCAGGCCGTACCAATTTGGTACGGGCCGTACATAAAGGCGACCTGACAGATTCAAATTTTGGCAGAGGCTATTTAAAGCGGGGAACTCTCCAATTTCGAGAGACATTCCATTCCAGATCTATTTGAGAGCACAGTAAGAGAGAGAAAGAGAGCTAAGGAGCTAGGAGCAAGAAGGAAGGAAGAGGAAAGAGGCGAAACTCGACGGATCTAGCTTCCTCCTCTCGATCCCTTCGATCCATGGCTTTCTCTATCCCTTTTATTGTATTTTTAGATCAGATCATGTGCTGGGAGTAGTTATTTTAGTTTCTAGGGTTTAGAGATGGATTCTTGATTTGTTTTGACTTTCTTTGACTTGTATCTTGTATGAACTTTTTTGATTGATTGATTGTGATTTTCTTTGCCATCTCTTGCTTTGATTGCTGTGATTGTGTATGATGAATCTCTAGGTTTAGATCGAACCTATCAAGGTCATGTGATCATCTCAATCTCTCAACCAAATCAATTGTTTAGGGTAGACTTGTTCGAATTGAAGCCGAGAGGTTGAATTCTCCTCTAATCGACAGATTAGAGGGTGCCTTAGGTCTCCAATCAACCAGCTAGGGTAGATCTGTACCAACACATGAGAATTGAGGTGTAGAAATCCCTAAAAGGCAATCAATTGCATTCCAACCTAGATCTTGATCCAACACACGACGGTTGAGGCTTAGGAACCTTAGGTATGGTCAATTGAACCTTTCTAAAGAGTTTAGCACGAGGTACCAGCAAGGAATGCATCAACTCGAACTGGTAAGCTCTGTTCTGGCAAGCCAGTACGGGTCTTACCAGAGTGGTGCGGCCTTGCCTTACCAAGTGGAGTACGGCCTGGCCGTACCAAATTGGTACGGGCCGTACCACTAGAGGCAGATCACAGATGAAGTCTGAAACCCTGGAAACGCCTTTTATCCATAACCAAAACACAATTTACATTTCTTCTAGCATTTTATTACATTGTTTGAATTGCTTGAATTGACCTTTTTAGGAACTTAAATACCAAACCAAAACCTTCTCACTTCTAGTTTTTAATCGAGTTTGGTAGATTCTAACCTAGTAATTGCCCGTCCCTGTGGATCGATACCCGATTATACTACTCGATAGGGGTTGTGCACTTGCAACCCTTACTCGTGAAGTGTAAACGCGGTTTTAAAAGGTACGCCCTCAAGCGTACCGAAACTTGCGTTGCGCTAACCAGCGAACACATATCCACATGACATGTCATCAATCCTATCCACATAAGCACATCTGCTGCAAGCAGCTTACAAGTACCTCCCTAACCCTATAAATAGAGGGGTAGGGGTAGAGAATTCATAAGTTTAAAAAGTCTGAGTTCGATTCGAATCGGTTCGATTATCGTTCTCTTTCTCATTTTCTCTCCCAAATAGTGTTGCGGTTTAAACAAAAGTTATACGTAACAGTTACGTATTATCTTTCGAGTTGTTGAATAGTGTTTGCGGGATTTCGGTGAATAGTGTTTTCCCGAAAGTCGCGGTATTTCTATTTTGCTTATTAGTAAAATCAGAATAACTGCCGGTCGGAAATTCTGCTATTTTGTCTTTTTCCCGTGAATAGTGTTTTTGCGCAATACCGCGGTTTACGGTATTTATGGCAAAAGAAATAAACCGCTCTCTGGTTAGTCCTGGTGGATAACCTATAGAGGCACCATATGTTTGGTGCTCCGAGAGAAGTCATTCCTCCGAAAGAAGTCATTGCTCAGATCCGGTCTTCTCGCTCGGTCTGCATTCCAATTGTAATTTGGAAACAAGGTATAAATGTTATATAAATTTATTTACTTGGTAAATAGATTTAAGTTTTAGAAATCAATTACGGTAATATATCATTAAAGGATTAAAAGAACGATACCATCTTTTAATCCTTGGCTTGAGTTAGACGTAGAAATTTTTGTTCTACGGTCTTTCCGCAGCTTGAGCCTAAAAGTTAATCAACGGGTTTTAACAGTCAAAACCCAACATCTTCTTCCTGAGACAGAGCCGCCCCAGCAAATTTCTCCCCCTTAGGGTTTTTCCCTTTTCCCCCCTTTCCACCATTGCCCCACCATTTCGGCCTTAATTCGGGATGGAGAAACCAACACTTATTCTTCTCATGTCCCTCTTTCCTGCAATGTTCACATTTTTCGGTGGTTCCCTTTTTTTTTCCGAATTTTGACCGAAATTTGGGAAATTCGATCTTTTAGCTGCAACGAAGCCATGGTTCTCGCGTCCCTCGTCAATGGTGACTTGTGAACTGCTCATGGCTTCTTTTCTGCTTTCTTCTTGTTGGATCATGTTTTTTATTTGAGAATAGGAATGGAAAGGGATTGTATTCATGATCTGAGCCCGTACAGCCTCATAACTCGGGTTTAATCCCGCAAGAAGCTTGAATATATCATATTCTTCTTCTCGTTTTCAAATTACGGCCAGATCAGCGGTTTACGGCTGATACGAGCGAAGCTCGTCTTTTTTCTTTTGAAGAGCACCGAGGTACTCTACATACTTTCTCTCGCCTTGTTTTTCTTGCTGAATTTCTTGTTTGAGTTGGTAAATACGAGAGTAATTATTTTCTTGACCATACATGGCTTTGACGGCTTCCCATAGCTCAAAAGCCGTGTAGGGAAGAAGGAATAGCTCTGAGATGGACGGCTCCATAGAATTCATGAGCCGCGTTATGATCTTGTCGTTTTGAGTTCTCCATTTTCTCATTGCTTTTTTTTCTGCTTCGGTCAGCGACAGCAGATTTGTGACTTCGGGCACTTTATTGGTGAGCTTGGAAGCATTATTGGAACCCTCGTGAGTCATTCTTCTTCTTTTTTTTATCTCAGGAGCTTAGAGCTCTGATACCATGTTAACTTCTATAGAAACAGAGAGATGAGAGAACTTGTATTTTTTTTTATTTTTTCTTATGTCTTTTTTAAAGCATATACATATACAGGGGTATATATACCTTCCTTTCTATTTTACCGTTGACATTCCAATGGTTCATTTCTAACTATTCTAAATTACAATTTTACTCTTCTCTTTATTTTACAATTTAACCCTTCTAATTTATTTTATTCTTCAACAATATTGAATACTGATAGAGTCGGGTGTCCTAGAGCAAACATTTTGTTTGTAATTCTTGTTCATATGATTGGTTGATGATAGTCAATTTGTTACCTTAAGTTGCATTAATTGTGGTTTATCTAATTGTTAGATTGTATAGCAACCAAGGAATAAAAGTAATGAACTTTAAAGTATCTCTGGTCAAAGTAATTAGCAAGGAACACTAACTACACCTAAGACTAGTGTGATGATTAAACATTTGATCCAGCTATCACAGATCAAAGCGGTAGCGTACCGGTTTAATATCACAGATGCATATAATAGTTATATGTCGTCAAATTTGACCATACATGAACATCATCTGGATTTTGTGTTATGTCATTGATTGTTCATGTGGTGTTGTTGTCTTATGTCTGAGACATTTGATTTTCTTGCCTAAGGTATGCACATCAGTGGTTGGTGTTAATCGCTCACCGTAACAGGGAGCCATAAAAACATCTTCTCTATGTATAGAACTTATGTTGAGAAGTTCACATATGTTAATAGGACGAATATCCCTTATTCGCATCCTGGTGAATGCTGAGTAAGCTATGATGTCTCTAGGCCCCCTTGATAGAGTTATATTATATGTGCACACCATGATTGAATAGTTCAATCATGGATTATAATATACTACTCACAGATTAAGAAACATAATTGATGATACAGCGGAAATGACAATATCCTATCTCGCGTTCATCATTAGACAATCATGAGATATTAGAACAACACGGGCAGTGTAATCAGGCACTGTCTACATTGGATCAGTGATACTGTCGGGTTACATATCGTCTGTATAATTGGGTAATCAAGATGTGTTGCTAGACGCTAATCTTGATCAACTAGAAAAGAGTTTTCTAGTTGCCAACATAATACAGATCCAAGCAGGTCACACCTACAAGGTCCCTCATCGAGATGTCATACGGGTTTATGACACCGTGCTAAGATGTTGGAAACAACATGCATAGCGAATCAAATAATGTAGGATATTATATTGATCAACACTATAAGAGATATGAGGAATAGTCAAATCAATTTGGTACCTGGTTGTACAAATGATGATTTGATTATATGAGGGTATATGTTTAATTGGATTAAACATATATTAAAGTTTATTAATCTTGCTAGTTTGGTTAATTAGATTATACCAAAGGATAAAGGATTAGTAGATGAGTGCGTGGATATGTAGTATGCGCGATTTGGACTTACGGTTCAAAAGATACGGCTATTTGAATAGAGATTTGACCATGGTCAAACGTGATCAAACGGTTTGACCAAAAGAGAGTTGAATTGAGCTGTTGACCTGGTCAACAATATGAGAGGGATGTTTTTTTTTTGTCATTCATAATCCCGTAGGCAGTTTACAAATCTTCCAGACTATACCAGTCCCTTCCTTTTACATATTTGAACCACTCGACTGTACTCATTCTAAATAAAGAATCCCCAATTACCAGTAAATACGTATCAATATTGGAAACACAATACAACTGAGTTACATTCAAAAAAAGAAAAAAGGCCACTTATGCAAAATCAGAGGCGCCCAGCTGTAACTGAGGGAAGGTAGGGTAGGTATGACCTGTGTAACAAAGTCCGAAAATTCTTTCCATTTTAGCCAGTTGATCTGCATTCACATTTTGCTCTCTCGGAATGTAAGTCAGTTGCATATGAGGATTCTCTTTTAGTCTTCTCCAGACCTGGAATGCATCTGCAAAACCTCTCCAATCCAAATCAGTTGGAGGTTGAAGGGTTGTTGCTTAGAGAGGAAGTAACATTTGGAATGAAAGATGGATGGACCAATGGTCCAATGGACCATTAATATATGATATTACTAATATGTCATTATATTGTGTCTTCTCGTTTTGATATTATATGATGGCATTGTGGTAAATGTGAAAGTCTATATATATGTGTCATCCCTCCACTTTTATTCAAACCAATCCATTTCACATGTTTAAAAAGTAGATCTAGATCTAGATCTCCCTCTCATTCTCTCTTCCTCTCATCTCCTCCATTGGCCAAGCTAAGGCAAGGAGCAAGCAATGATGCACCCCAAGCTAAAGTCGCCCCTCTTCATGCTGTGCCACCACCGAGCACCGCCGTCCCCGCTACCGGCGTCGCTGCTCCGGCCATCAACCCCGTTGCCGCCGTGTGCCGTCCGCAACCCAAGCCCCGCCACGTCGAGCCCGCCGCCGCCGTGTGGGCACCACCGGCCGCTGCCTCTCTTCGTGCTCCTCCTTCTTCGAAGGGGCTCGATCTTTCTCTCTCGCTTCACTTCTTCTTCAAGATTGATCTAGATCTTCTAGATCTTGATCTCTTCGTATCTCCTTCTTGCAAGTTGAGATTCAAATTTGATAGAAGGTCGCGAGATCGTGTTGATTAGCTCAACAAGATCTATTCAAAGTGTTTGAAGTAGTGAGCTAGTTTTTGGATTCGCAAGGGTGAGAAGATTCGAACAACTAGCATTGATCTCCTCTCATTCTCGATCAATACCTTGGTGTGTGAAGTTTGCGGTTTTCTGTTTTGAAAACTGTGACAAGGGAGACTAAAGCGCAGGCAACCGTTTCACGCTCCACTAGTTTGGAGAGGTATGACTATAACACTCTACTAGATCATGTGTGTGACATCATCCATAAACTGCGTGTGATTGATTGCTTGTAAATGGTAAGATCATCTCTATATCGCTAGTAATTTTTTTGAAATATACATACTAGCCTAGAGCCTTTCCCTACAAATACCACATTCCATAGTGCACAACTTTTCTTTTTTCTTTTTGTATCATTCGGACTCAAACCTTGTGAGCACTGAGCAGCGACCCTTCACCATAATTCCGGGCACTTTGTGACAGGTGTAGTGTGTAGAGTGAGTACTAATAGGGGTTTGCTTTAAGATATGTGCAAATTTAATTTAAATAGTTCGGATCTAATATAGATACAGTGAGGTACCTCACCTGGTCTGAATTTCTGTGGCGGAGGGAAAAAGAGAGAATGGGATCAATTGATCTCTATGTTTTTAAGATTTTTTGTATGTAGGTATGATTTTTTATATAATTTAGAGTAAAATGACTTAGCTTGTCAAATTGATTTTCATTCTCCGTAGAATTTTTTTTATTTGACTTCTATATTTCGAAAGTCTAACTCTGCCTTGCTAAAATTCTAATGTGTAATTGACACGGTTTAACTGTGGGTTATATATGTTCTACGTATCATACCGTAATAAAAAGTATGAAATTTAAGTGTTGATTATATATATCGTACATGTCATAGCGTAGCAAAAAGTATGAAAATTGAGTACAAATGTACAATGCTTATAATTAAGAATACAGTACGTACGTATCAATACCACTACAAGAATCCCCAGTAAAGGCAACGGGAGAAATTGGCTTGTTGCAACGGCTTACGCTTGCTAAAAGCCCGAAAAACTCCATTAGCAAGCGCTACGCTTGCAAATCCTCCCGTTGCTTTAAGCCCCAATGCAAATACTCATTTTCAGACTTTTTGCAAGGGTTACGCTTGCTAATACATTTTGCTTTACTATTCGCAAGGGCTGCCGTTGCAAAAAGTACGCTTGCTAATACTTTGGTTTTTGGCGCCCAACTGGGTATTAGCAAGGAGATGTAGTGTAGGCCCCACTGAGTATTAGCAAGGAGATGTAGTGTAGGCCCCACTTAGTATTAGCAAGGAGATGTAGTGTAGGCCCCACTGAGTATTAGCAAGGAGATGTAGTGTAGGCCCCACTTAGTATTAGCAAGGAGATGTAGTGGTGGCCCCACTCGGCATTAGCAAGGATATCAGTTGTGGGACCCACTTACTATTTGCAAGGTTGTCCCATAGGGTATTTGCAAGGATAGCACACGGGTTATTAGCAAGGTTAGCGTGAGTGGACCCCACATTATTATTTGCAAGTCACGTCAGCGTGGGTCCCACCTTATTTTTAGCAAGGATAGCGATAGTGGGTCCCATCCGTTTTTTTGCAAGGGTATGTGCTGTGGGTCCCACCTGATTATTTGCATGCTCTATAATTTCATCATATTCCTGTTGATAATCCGACAAAAATAATTACAATTAATACCAGTATATCAGCAACCCCATTTCTAAAATCTTCCCATTACCTATCGGGCACCAACCCGGTAATATGATACATTTTCCAATGAAAGAAATAACAATAACATAACACCTTGAAATTTAATAAGAAAGCTTGAAATTAGCATTATAATATTACAGCCACACTATAATATCAGAAACCAA
Source organism: Carex littledalei (assembly GCA_011114355.1). Lineage (NCBI taxonomy): Eukaryota > Viridiplantae > Streptophyta > Magnoliopsida > Poales > Cyperaceae > Carex > Carex littledalei. The sequence continues at coordinate 11,860,619 of CM022080.1, read as the reverse complement.
CTGTATTATAACATTACAGCCACACTATAATATGCAACAATAATTTACAAAAAGAAACATAACTACATAACCCTTTCTCAAAATATAATCACCACCCATCAACAAAAATTTACAAAAAAGAAACATAACCTGTGGTGTTAATGTGTAAATCCAAAAATCTATAATTATCCATTAAAGGTTGGCAATACCCCAAACCATTAATGCCGGTTGTTGTTCGAGATGTCATCTGCAAACCAATCGGTCGTTGACGCTTCGGCCCCTAAAAGGTTGGCCACCTCTTGTCCATAATTTGCCTTCAGTAGTGCTTGGAATCCCCCCTCTTGATTTGATGATGGCAGCACATATGGTGGACCCTACATATACCACATTCCCAAAGCAAGCAAGTTACCACATATACCACATCACCAATTCCAATTCCAAAGAAAATAAACCAGCATATATATGTTTTGAAACTAAACCACATATACCACATCACCAAGTCCAAAGAAAATAAACCAGCACCACTATGTTGGAACTCCCGCAAAAACTAATTTTGGCAAAAATCACTAAAAATAACTAAAAAGTTATTTTGGCCAGAATCCACCCTCGATGAAATTGATTTTGCACCATACTCATTGTATTCACTCAAATCACTAAAAATAAAGGAATAAAAGAGAGTTTGCACAGTACTACATATCAGTTCTTGTCGTTGCTGAAATATTTGAACTCGATGGTTCTGTCTTACCTAATTGTGTTTATATATTGCGTATATAAATAAGTACTAATAAATCTCCTTACTTGAGAGTGGGCAAACTGCATTAGTGGGGCTCCTTCCTGAGATTGAGGTAGAGAGGTGGGATCCTGACACTAGTCAATATTCAAGCGCACTGTTATCATTTGGATAGCACAACATCTGATCGTAGAGAAATAATTAAAAGGATTGAGTTGTTAAGTTCAAAGATTTCACCTGGAGAGTTTGCATATTCCCCATAACCCCCTCATGAGCACTGTTAACCTGTGCCTGTGTTAAATATACACAAGAAAGGTTAGCACTGCTAACCTGACGCCCATCTTGTAACCGTTCAAATTATTCTATTGTTAAACGGATACACTAAACATGTTTGTGGGAAGTATGTAAATAAGTTAAAACAGCAGGCAATTGGTTGGGCTCTCAAGAACCTATTGAAAATGTTGCCGGCTTTGTTCCATTTGTGTGAAATACATAACCGATAGGATAGATTTACCTTTTTCTATTAGGTCTAGAGGTAAAACCTTTTCTATCAGGTTAAACCTTAGGCTTACACAGTCCCCTCTTAATTAAGCTTACACAGTCCATATTTTTATCATGCTTACACAGTCCTCTATTGAACAAGTTGTGGTAAAGAGATTGGCAAGAAAAAGGATATTTGAAGAATAGTTAAAAGGAAATAAAAGTAAACTATCAATTGATCATCCTTTCGCATTCTAAGCATATGAATGGAACTATAACAGCCGAAGGACAAACTGGCATGTCGAAAGGACCAAAGAAATACAAGTTGTAATAAAGGCAGTGAGTGGAAGTATAACATTGAAGACTCTTGCATAGTCGGACTAACCTGTACAGCTGGATTTTGCTGTCCAACCAGACTGAATAATTTGGTGAAGAGCATGTTGTATCTTTCTTGCTCTCTTTTCCTCTCTTGCCTTTCCTCGGCCAGTCGCATATCACGTTCGTTTAACATTCCGACTAGGACATCATCGGTGAAGATCCGTTTGCTTCCAATATTTGTGACATCAGAAAGGTCGGATTGTGCAGGGGTGACCCGTCCTCGTCCAGTTGTTTTGGGCAACTTCGGGTCCAGGACGCATCCAAAGCCTCTAACCCGGCCATGGTAGCTACCGCCAACCGCTGACATAAACAGGTCAGCCTCATCCACGTCAGCATGGTCCTCGTGAGCCGTCATACCCGTAACATCTGTCTATTATATGCAATAGTCGAGAAATATATATTATTGCTAAATTTTTGTTTCCAAATTGTAATGTTTGTTTTTTCCAAACTGGTATTGTACAGTTATTGGTACTCACTTGATAGTAATGTTATTAGAACCGGACCGGACATCGACACGGTAGAACTACGGGTCACTAGTTCACTGGTCGAACCAGTGGGTGAATCAGTTCAACTGCTGGTTTTTTAACAAATTTACAACTTATAACCTGAAATACTAACAAGTTATTAATTTTTCGTCTAAGTCTGAATGAATGCCACATTTTACATAATAAACATTCTTACTTCAAAATACTGCATGAAGGTCCATAAATTACAATAAGATGTACCAGTACATATCAATGACATAAGAGAATACCAAAATACCAATTCAAAGTAAAAAAAGCAAGTGAATTGTTGCAAATATTCTCACACACCTCAAGGCAGCCACATCAAAAATAAAAGTTTGACATTTCAAATTAGTCACTACCAAGTTAAAAAAAAACATTTCAAATTACTAAGAAAATTAACCATCAATAAAGTTTAAAAACTAAAAGTTACGATTCTTAGAATTCTCCCCTTCCCTTCTTTTAATTGATCTGAGCGAATATTAATTAAAAGCTCAAACCATACTTTATTAATCATAATTGCGCTTACCTAGCTTGGGAGTTTTTTTTTTGGAAACTTGGAAGCGACTTCCAAGGTTATATTATAAAGATAAATACCTAGCTTGGGAGTTGGAAATAGTAAACTAATTAAGTGCCCCACTGTAAAATACGACAACCATTCAATAACATACAGACAACATACAACTTTGAATTAAGTGCCCCACCGCTTGGTTTGTCACAACTCACAAGTGAGAGATTGCAAGGTACAATATTATCCAATCTTCTAATTTCATTTTTTTAGAGCATACAACTTTGAAATTTGCATCAATGCTCTCTGTGTACAACAAGCTCAGTACATTCTCACTTGGCTTTTGTTTGATTCATATTATTAGTTTAACTTCAGGTTGCATATGTTCATTATTTTTAGGTAATCAGAATCTGTAGTTTGAGAAAGAATAATTAGATAGATTTTCATGTTTTAACTCCAACATAATAGTGGGGAAAATGAATAATAAAAAAACTGAAACTAGTTGGTTTTGCTTCATTACTGTCAGTCCTGCTGTAGTGCTGTGTCTTTACCCCTAGAAGCTAACTTAGCAATATTTAGTGTCAAAATTTAACTTGTATATTGCTTCCCTAAAAGATGATGAGAAGCAAGATTTGAAATAAACAAGCAATATAGCAATCGATAATATAAAAGAGATTTATATTATTGTATATATTAGTTTTTAGAATAAGACAAATCTGATCTAAATGCTTAAATTTTTTTTTTTAACATCGATTTTTAACAGGACCAATAAGAGATAGGAACTTCTCCTTAGCCGTTACCAGCTTCTACTCTCCTCTATTATCTCAGTGAGATTCCAATATCTATTACTGCATTTAGATAAATGCCCTTTGGAATGCTTAGAAAATGATAAATTAGGATCATGAACAGCAAAACTAGGGATTTCTTAGAAGTGTTCTGCGTACTGCTGTTGGATTGACTCCCCAATTCTACCATTCTAGCACAGAGGACAATGGGAATTAAATTTAAATTATATTCTTAGAATCCAGGATGAATATACTTGACCATTATTTGCAATATTTGTTCACTGTAGGCTAAGGGTTTGAGAAAGATGCGAAAATGACCCTAATAATTATGAATTTTCTCAAAAGGGCAAACTTGTCTTAGTGTTTGATAGATGAAACTCTTTGGTAAGTTTAGGATCCTAATGCTGTCATGTTGCTTATAGAATTTTCTTATATTCAATTCTCCAAATATTAATTCTAGGCTTCATGCACTTAAGGCTCTTGGGGACAAGACTCTGGAGCTCAGGTTTTTGCTGCAACAAGGTTTCTCGAGTTCAATAGATTTTGCCCAAGGTATGCTCTTATCTTCTCAAAAGATTTGGATTGAAATTAAAACCCATTAAAACTTAGTCCTATGTTTTTTAAATATTTCCAATATAGATCAATTTGTGTACCGAGTCCGTTGAAATCAATCCTTCTCTATCCAATTAATAACAAGGGACTGGTTCAAATTGTTCTTTTTTTGTCCTTCATAGTGGTACAAGATATTAAGATATAAAAATGCATAGGAAACTTAATGAATCAAATAGGAAATTAGGAATTAAATCCAAACTATATTCTTAGAATCCAAGCTAAATATATACTTGGCCATTATTCTTTGAGCAAGGAGACCCTCACATTAATCATCCACTTGGACATTGCTAAATCAAACTTTTATTTTTCTTCCTTTATTTGCAAAGCACTATTCATGACTGGTACTGGTAAGCAACAAAGGTACATAGTTAATTGATTTAAAATTGGATGGTGTTTGCCCAATTGACCTGGTCGATTGAGACCTCTGCCATGCAAGCTTGTATTTCTGATAATCACATTAGATTGTTAATATTTGTATGAAATTTTCTAAGGTGATCATCCAATCTTCAATTTGACCTTTGTTTCAGAGGTTCTTCAATGGACCAGGTCAAGTCAGAGGAACAAGGATATATTTGTCAAATACTAGTTAAAATAATTAAACAACAACTTAAATAGATAAAAGGAGAAATTAGAAATATTATGCTTATCATGGAGGTGATGTCGAAAAAAAACTTACAAATACTTTTTCTGCTTTCTCAGTGGTAAATTTCAAGGAGGTGGTGTCGAAGTCTATGGGTTCCAGCGAGACAGTACCCTCATCATTATCATTGAGTTCAGATGCACTCTCCACGAATTCGTTGTATTTGGCCAGCACCGGTGATTTCCCGTCTGCAGTTCTACTGTGAAGATGGACGTAGAGCTCCCTCATAGTTGGCACTCCTCCCTTTTTCAGAGTTTTCTCCACAAGAAAAAACAGTAATAAATTAGTGCTCACGACTACAGTAATGACTACATTTTACAGTGATTTAAATTTTTAACACAAGTGCAGTTCATCTAGTTACCAGTTTGGTAAGATGCTGGTGTGCGCTTGAACAACCACCGTAGTGGGGGACTGCAAAGCCAGATGCAAGGCGGTTTTCTTTGTTTTGTTTGCTCAGGCCTTTCCAATCCTCAGTGTCAAAGATATCACAGAGACCAGCCCAATGGGAGGGTTGAAGACACCAGTGAGGAACCATGCTCTTCCATGAATCGATATCATCTCCAAATTTCTTTATGCATTTAGTTCTAGCTTTGTTCAGCTCCTCAGTGTATCGTTTGGCTGCAATGGCATCTAGAACGGTCCGACAAAGGCTGACATCTTGATCTGCCCGGTACCTGAATCTTTCCTGTAAAATTTGGAAATAATGGAGCGACACCCGACATGCATATTGGTCAGTAAGCTGAACTTTTTCGTTGAATAATTTAAATCATGCGGTGTAGGAGAAGGCTGTGCAGTACGCCAATACATGGAGGCTGTGATGGCTGGGCAATGGTGGTTGTGACTAATTAGATTGGCCAATGGTGGTTGTGCCTAATTAGATTGGCCAATGGTAGCTGTGACTAATTGGGGTAGTGACTAAATCAACAAAATTTAGTGACTAATTCGACTAATTATCAGAGGCACTGAATTTGATGCACCACAGTTGTTTGGCAGGTTACCCTTGGTTTCAAGTTATGAAAGGGAGTCACTAAATTAACAACCATCACGGCATAAAGGAAACAGCACAGACTACAAAGGTTAGTAATGCATTGCCAGAAGAGGAGAATTATTGATGCATGTTAGGATGTGATCAATTCGAGTTGTAGCCACAGTTCTATCATTTCATATATTGGTCAATACCCACTTACCTAGATGTAGTATGTTTTGTTCTAAAAAGCACAGATTAGAGCACATATTAGGCACAAATTACACCCGCTATTTTCAAAAGTAATAAAAAGAAAATGCATTACCAAGAACGCATTCTCGAAAATGTCCTTCCACGATTTGTCCCAGCTGTGATAACTTCTTATTGGTCCAGGCATGAAGTTGAGAGCTAGCCTAGTGATCGATGCGGTGATATCCTTTGGTTTGATTTTTGGTTTGACTGCACAGGTGAACTCCTTTTTCCCAACCACCCAAATTTCTGGACGTTGTTCGACATCCTCGGTCGCGTCTCGCACAATTCCAGGGCCTCTTCCCTTTTTCTTAGGTGGTTGTACTTCACCTTCTATTGGAGCCATATAACTCTCCCCGATTTCATTACGTTCATCTACCGTGCGCTTTTTCTTTTTGTATGTTGCTGCTTTTGCTCTTTTCGGAGCAGATTTTCTGGGAGCCATATGTTTAATTTTGTCTACCTCCTGCAAAATAAACAACAAACATTCATGTTAGTTTTGGGCAGCCAACATCAAGTGCAACATTTGATTGAGGGAATTGACATAAGGACTGACATGGATGGCATCTACACCAACATTCATGCAAGTTTACAACCACGTGTCTTTTACATAATGAGAGAGTGTACAAACTCTATGGAGATAGTGTATAAACTCTAGCACAGGCAATCATTGAAAAAAACTTTGCTAATTTCAAAATTATAAGTTTTGGTAAACAACAGAGAGGTATTAATCGGGAAACAATTAACTAAAGAGAAATTTAGATATATACCCATCATAACTTCATTAATTAGATATTTACCCATCAAAACTTTCAAATTAGTTATTTCCCCATCTTAACACTCTTAATTTATAAATATCCCCATTTCTTAATTCAATCAATAAAAAACACAAATCAATATTAATAAGAAAATAAAATGACAATTCTACCCCTTTCCTTCTCCCTCTTTCCCTGCACCTCCTTTCCATATCCAGTTTTCTTTCCCTACACCACATATTGTACTGCTTGAATAAGAATTGAATAAAATAAAATAGACATAAATCGGAACTAAAAGTTGCAGTGCAGGAGATATATACTATTGACTAAATCAAGTGGTTCATATTCTCGAATATATTGAAAAATCAGAGAATTACATGACCATTTCAGATCTAAAAGTGTGATAGGAGTATTTTATTAGTAGGAATAGTCTATTACTACTAATATCCTATAATTGCTAAATTCGTATTTAATTACAGTCCAATAAGTGACAACTACTTGAGCATGGATTTGTTACTTTTTGGTACTTCAAGAAAGATAAAAGAATGTCGAAAGGAAATCAAGACAAGAATCTCTATAATTCCAAAAAAATCTAGTTAGGGGTTCCAATTTGACCTAAATTCTGGAAAGAATCACCTAAATTCTGAACCCAAAGCCAGAATTTAAGGAAACTAGTTCGACTAAAGTAAATTTGCTGAAAAGTTAAGAGTAACAATGTACTTACAAATAGAGCTAAAAGTGTGATGAAATGTCGTCAGATCTGATATTTTCCACAAAGGCCGTCAAGATCGTAAGCGCTAAATCCCTCACAAACCATCTCCAAAGGGAGGCGCGACTAGAACTTAGTTTTTGGTGGGAATGAAATTTGGGTGCGATAGAAATGGCATTTGGGGGGTTTCATCTGTCTGGACTTCACTACATCAGAGTTACCTCACAATATACTCAAGTTGGGGGACAAATCTCAACCGATATGATGCGTTCTATACAAATCTTAAAGCAAACTTGATCGGGACACGTGCGCCCTCCCGAGTAGAACAACAGACACGTCGGCAATGTATAGTATGAGGTACCTTATAGGCGAATTGGAGATATTTGGGGGGAAAATGAAATTTCCCAGGGGCCATTTGGGGGGAAATCCTAATTTAGCTGTGCTGAATGGAGAGCTGTTTTTGCTTCATGTTCGGCACTTGTAGTGTGGGAGCTTGAACTAAGAGAATAATATGTGCACTGCGCATAGCCATTAATGCCCTGTTAAAAAAACTCCTATATTTGTACCAAATATCACCCATTGCCACTGAAATGAACAAAATAGTAAATATCTTTGAAGGAAAATTCTTCTATGCACCTAAGGACTAATTTGTAAAATGAGCATATTTTAATTTTTAAAATTCAAACAGTCGATCCGACCGTTCAACATTATCTCCATATTAAAATGTACTTGGAGGTCAAATTTTACATTTTTGTGAATTTTTTTACTATTTATTAAGATGGGTACAAAATTTAACTGTGTAAGAATTTGACTAGTTTTGTAGAATACTTAATAAATAGTAAAATAATTAAAAAAAATGTAAAATTTGACCTCCAAGTACATTTTAATATGGAGATAATGTTGAACGGTCGGATCGACTGTTTGAATTTTAAAAATTAAAATATGCTCATTTTACAAATTAGTCCTTAGGTGCATAGAAGCATCAATTGAATTTGAATGTATGGGGAGTTACTTAATTGTGAATTTTCTTTTGTCACAGTTTAATTTTTACAGTAAGAAATTAATGCCTCACTTAGGTAATTTCGAAATATATTTGATATTAATGTTTATTTGTTTTTTTTTTAATAAAAAATGAAGTTGTATTGTTTTTATTCCAATTTTAGTTGCTCTTCATTTCAAGGTCATGAGGAGGTTCAATTTATATATATATATATATGTATGGCGACGCGTTCACGTGTTTGGATTTTATGGATTGATGACGGTAAGAAAAACGAAACAAATAAAAGCAATTACTAATGAATCGTTTCGTTCATTGGGAGTTTCTGGTAAAAAAGATTGGAGTAACAATATTATGTATTGATTATGTGTAACTGTGAATTTAGTTGATAATTAAATAATACGTAAATAATTTATCAAATGTTTCTCATATTTTAAGAATTACAACCATTATAAATTGTATTTCGAGATATATACAAAATAATTGATGATTCAGAATGTGTATTGCATTAGTAAATGGTTTGACACATAATGTTGATCTATATAGGAATATACATGGTCTTCACTAAAACAATTACATCCTCTACACATGAACATGTAACATGAACTATGGTTGTACGAGTTAATGAAGGCCCGTGTATATATGTGCTCCGTTGATCGATCGGAACCGTTCATTTAAAAATTTATCGAATTTTATTGATTATCGGAATGTTTGATTACATTTTATCCTAATTTCCCTATCCATCCAACCGACGAAATACCTTAACATCGTAGGGCTATAAATACTCATCGTTAGATCGAAGTCTATTCGGGTCCAAACTTAAATTTTCTCTTTTTCATTAAGTTAAATTCTTTACTTTGATCACTTCAAAACCAAATTAGGTTGATTTTATCACAAATCGACCGTTGAGATTTAATGCGAAAACGAATGGTCCACATGGAATCAAGATGTTTTAAAATGCAAATAATAAGGGAATTTAATAAAAATTACAATTATATGCATTATTTGTGTACATAATATTTAAAAAAAGTCAATATGTTTTTTTTCCGATTTATTGAAATTAATTTCTCTACATGCATCATCAAAATAGGTTGGCTGTAACCCTGAGCCGTCCGATAGTCAATCAATAGCTCTGATTTGCAATGGATGTCCCCATTTAGTAGTCCGGGGATAGCTGCTTTTTTGTTTCTAAGGTAACATAATACATATATTCAGATCCGCTGTCATGTGATGCTTATTTCCTCTTCAAGATTCGTGCGGAGCAACATTGAACGGGTTGGATTTTAACATAAACGTTACTTTACCGCATTTTTGGCCCGATCCCACGAGTAGGGAATTCGTATCCTCTGCATTAACTCAAATTTTGAGTTAAGATCTTAAATTTATCGATTGAGATCGGCACTAATATTAAAGTCCGAATTCTGATCGTACGGTTCATAAATTAACTCAAACGGTGCGTTAATGCAGAGGATACGTATTCACGAGTAGGTGTGTCCAAGTAAATGCGAGGGAGAGGGGTTTCAACTTTCAATACCCCGGACTTAGCGTTTTTGAAACTCCCTCAGCCTCCCTTTCTCTACTCGCACTTTTCCCTTTCCCTCCCTCTCTACTCGCACCATTTTCCTCTCTCTACTCCCTCTCACTACTCTGTTAGACGCACCGCCAGGGCGCCAGCCCCCTCTCCTCTCCTCTCCCCTCTCTCAAACGCTGTAACTAGGAAAGCCCGCCGTTCTCTCTACCACCCTGCCTGCCCCGATCTCTCATACCTCAAACCCTAGGCCGGCGGCTGCTCCTCCGATCGGAGACCGTGTGTATTGGACAAGACCGCGCTCAATCGCGGGAGACTGCATCAAACAGACAAAGCTAGTAAGTTTTCGTCGATCTAGGGTTTTACTTTTTAAGTTTTCATTATAGACTCTGAACTTTGATATTTCCCATCTAGAGTAAATTAGTTAACTCTAGATGGGTAAATAACTAATTGTTAAATTAGTATACTTTTTTATTAATAGACAAACTAAATGAAAATTGACAAGATGCTGATATTTATTGTTGGGATTTTATATACAGATAATTTCGTTGTTGCTGATATTTCGTTGTTGTTCCCATCGAGTGCCAGGTTAGTAATCCTGCGACGTTTCTTGGAGAGGTACTCATGGGGGGCTGAAGAAGATGAGGCTCGGTGTCTCGATGTATTTGAAAACATTGCTGCTGAGACATACACTCGTATGCTGAATAAAGCAAGGAGCACGTGCAAGAAAAAGTACGGACCGGTGAAGGAGTTGTGGAAAGAGTACTGTCCCCCGTGGTGCTTGGATTTATCTCACTGGAAGGGCCTATGTGATATTTGGAGCCACTGGAAGTGGGACCAACTGTCGTGCACCAATCGAGATAACCAGACAAAAATGGGTCGGGTGGTCCACCATGTTGGTGGTTCGAGGAGCACGTACAAGCACAAGGAGGCCATGGTATTTTCCAAAACTTGCTTTAGTATATATATTTGAATATGTAGTTTGCTCCCAGTAGGTACCCTATTGGATTTGAACTCACTTTATGTAGGGAGTCAATGATCTTTCAACTTTTTTTACGACAGTAAAAAGAAAAAAATAAAATTCACCGCATACTCGTTCTAAAAATAGCAGTAACAGGGTCGATGAACTAGATGCCATCACACTTGGCGGCTTTGAAGACTTAATATTTCTCTTAAACAAACTACATATTTTTATTTTTTAGAACTACATAAAGTGAGTTCAAATCCAATAAAAAAATATGTAGTTTTGAAGGAGATTTTAAAACTACATAAAGTGAGTTCAAATCCAATAGAGTACCTACTGCTTTAGTATATAAAAATATGTAGTTAAATTTTTATGTAGTTAATGAATTATTATGTCATTAAATTACATCAATTGAATTATTATGTAGTTAAAAATATGTAGTTAAAAATATGTAGTTAAATTACATCAATTGAATTATTATGTCATTAAATTTCAGATAGCTGAAAAGGGACCTTCAGTTGGACTGGTGGATGTATTCGATCGACTTCATACACGCAATACAGACGAAGGCAAGGTGTACGTTAATGATAGGGCGAAAGATGTTGGGGTAAGAGAATCATTTTATCCATGCCCAATTTTTTAATAAAAAAAGTTTGTCACAGGCAGCCTATTGATTTTCTTTATTATGAGTCCATATGAGAATTTCTCACATAATTTTGCACACTCATCTAGCAAAATGTTGAAATAGAACCGAAATCGGTAGGCTGTACAATATTCAAGGCTTTCAATTTATTAGTTATCTCCCCATATAAATTAGTTAATTTGGGGTCTAAACTTAGTTAGAAAAATTAATTTGGGGTCTGGGTTTAAGAGAGGAGAAATAGCAAAATGTTTTATTTTCTGTTAAGTGCTACTAATAATGATTTATGAGTTTACATGATTTTATGACCGATGTAGGAGAGGTATCAACAAGTCAAAAAAATTCTTGGACACGAGTACAGTGATGAAGCGTTGTGGGTGCTTGCTGCTGACGGGGAGGACCGGCGTGGAAGGGTGTTCGGCTTTGGCAACAAGGCCAGAACAACCAAAGCCAACAGAGAGCTGCAGGCCATGGAGGCATCCGGAACGGATCCAACGAAGAGCACGGCCACCTCTGCTGAGGATGCGAAGAAAACCTTCACAGACTCAGAGGTGGCCAGGTTAGTTAATGAGAAGATTTTGGCTGAACGTCGTGCATTTGCTCAGGAGATAGCTGCACAGGAGGAACGACACAGAGCCGAAATGGCAGATGTCAAGAAACAGAATAAATGGAGCAACATTTGTATCGATGCGCTATTCAAGGCTACGGGAACAAGGCCTCCACCAATTGATGTAAGTTAGGGTATTTCATCAATTGACTCAAGAAAGGGTGTTTCATCAATTGACTCAAGAAAGTTCTGACTTCAAATTTATAAATTTTAAATACCTGACTGAGTTTATTTGTTTTTTAGGAGGAGTTAAGGGGCCAAGATGGTGGAGGTGATGCGTCGGACCTTGGCTGAAATTCATTTTTTTTTTAAATTATGAATATTCTGGACAGTGACTAATTAACCCAAAGCGCTAAGATCGTAAGATGCTTAAGTAGGATGTGATATAATTTATTATGAGTAATCGGATCTTCTGGACAGTGACTAATTTAAACAGTAATCGGATCGTAAGATGTGAACGTTATTTATCCATTAGGATGTGATATAAGTAGGATGTGATTTATATATTTTTTATCTTGCTGAACATGAAGAAGGTGGTGAACCTATGTAATTTTCTTAATTTTTAGTGTAGACTTAAATTTGAAGCGTACAAATTGGGTACGCATCAAAACTCTGAAAATTCTACACAGGGAACCACATATATTTGTTATGGAATTCCGATGTAAATACCGCCCCCTCTCTTTGACATCACCTTCAGTGCTTTAGTCAGAATAAATTCTAAACGAAACAAATACCCACACGTTTTTGAATTAGTCATTCCCTACAACCCGCCGCACTGAAATGAAATCCACTCCCTCCCTCTCTCCTCCGCCTATCTCTCGCTCCCTCCCTCTCTCCGCCGCCTCTCTCTCACTCTCATCAGAAGCGTGACTTAGCACAAGGAGGTGTTTTGAGGCCGAGGTTCGTAGCTCTATCTCTTTCCTTGAGTTTTATCGTTGATTATTGGTTCCGTTGAGATTTAATGGAGAAAACCACAAATTTTATCTGAACTATTGGTTATCAATTGGCAAATCGACCCTACAATGGTAATTTTCCTCAAACCCTAGGCGTGATTTAGGCTCCTTTAATTTCTAATTTGTGGTTGGCCTGAATGCTCTTCATTTTGTAGTTGATTTTTGTGGTTGGCCTAAGTTTCTAAAGTCTGATTTCCGCACATTTCTAATTGCATTTACTCCAACCACAAAGGCCAACTGTCACCTCGACGTCCACTGTTGATTTTCTCAAACCCTACAATGGTAGTCTGTAAGAAGGTGACCATCTCAATGTAACTTACTATAACCGCAAAAGTCAAGGAGCTGCTGCCCATTTTAACAAAGAGCAACATTTAAGATAGCAACAATTTAAGATAACCAACAAACTTGCCCAATAGACTCCTGAGGCAGCATTGTCCAAAAACTGCTCTCTGCCCAATTTTACTCGATTAAACTCACACCTTGTAATTGAATTGTTAACACCAGAAAATGCCGCATCAACGTTCATGGATGTACAGCAGTAGACAGGTTCCCGGTGGGGGTCTGCACAAAGACTTTGTTGATGGAGTTGAAGTGTTCCTTGAGGCAGCTCTGTCCAAACCAGACGTTGTGACCCTCGACGATGATGAAAAGAAATGTATCCCGTGTCCGTGCAAAAAATGTGGAAACGGGCAGCGGCACGATGTGGATACCGTCGCTGTACATCTTTATAAGTCGGGCTTTTGCGCCCTATATAGTGTTTGGCACAAGCACGGGGAGGGGTATACAACCGTTCAACCAGATTTAAACAATCAAAGCATTGATCCAGGGGAAGAGATGGTAAGGGCAGTAGCTGGCCCAGAATTCAATTGGGATGACCAGTCACCGACTGGAGCGGCTAAGAAGTTCTTCGACATGATCGAGGCTAATAGAACACCACTTTGGAAAATCAACACGACAGGTGAACTCAAATGCGAATCACATACCGTATTGTCTTGTGTGACCCAAGCCTTGGCATTGAAGTCGGAACACCAACTAAGCCAGAAATGCTTCAATGGGATGTTGGCCCTCATTAAGAGCACGCTGCCTTCCAGTGAGAATATGCCGGAGAATTTCTATCAAGCAAAGCGGTTGATTGAGGGAATGGGCATGGAACATGAGAAAATAGACGTATGCCCAAACTTTTGCATGCTCTATTACAAGGAGAGGAAGAATAAGACAAAATGTGATGTTTGCGACGAACCAAGGTATAAGCCACCGGGACCTCATCCTAACGCAAAACCAGTCCCACAAAAGCAACTTCGTTATCTACCTATCACGCCAAGGTTGCAAAGGCTTTACATGACCAAATCAAATGCGGTTAATATGACGTGGCATAAGAACGGTAAGCGTGACAAACCCGGGATTATGGTGCACCCAGCTGATGGTGAGGCTTGGAAGCATTTCGCATCCAAGTATCCGGAGTTCGCTAAAGAGGTTAGAAATGTTGTATTAGGGTTAACGACGGATGGGTTCATGCCATTTAACTCGAGTGCAGCTCCATATTCGTGTTGGCCGGTATTTGTCTTTCCTTATAACTTACCACCTGGGATGATAATGAAAGAGGAAAGCATGTTTCTCGCGCTTGTCATACCGGGACCGAAGCATCCTGGTCGGGACATTGACATTCTGCTAGAACCTTTAATTGACGAATTGAACAAGTTGTGGGACGAAGGTGAAGTGACATGGGATGCATCTAGGGGAGAAAATTTCAACATGAAAGCAACACTTATTTGGACGGTGAGCGACTACCCGGCTTATGAGATGCTATGCGGGTGGGGAACAAAAGGTAAATTGGGTTGTTATTATTGCCAAGGTGCAACAAAGGCCTTCCAACTGGAACATGGTGGGAAAGCATGCTGGTTCGATGCCCACAGATGCTTCCTGCCTCCGGATCATCCGTTTCGTCGAGACAAAAAAAATTTCATTAAAGGCAAAGAAGAGAGGGATGGGCCACCACCAAGATTGAAGGGAGATCAAATACTCGAGGCAGTGAACCGTCTAGGTCATATGGAATGGGGTAAAACTAAGAAATTATCACAGTTTGAGGGTTATGGTGTGACTCACCATTGGCAAAAGAAGAGTATATTTTGGAGTTTGCCCTATTGGAAAGATAATCTCCTGCCGCACAATATTGATATGATGCATACAGAGAAGAATTTCACAGAAGCGTTGGTTAACACACTTTTAAACATGGGAAGCAAGACCAAGGATAATGAAAAAGCTCGGAAAGATTTGGCTCTCCTTTGCAATCGACCGAAACAGAACCTAACCCCATGCACCAAAAACCCTGGAAAAATGAAAAAACCAAAGGCACCTTTCGCACTATCACAAGATGATAAGAAGCTGGTTCTAACTTGGATCAAAGATAAAGTCAAGTTTCCCGATGGACACGGATCAAATTGGTCAAGGTGTGTTAACCTAACAACTAACACCCTAATTGGGATGAAGAGTCATGACTATCATGTGTTCATGGAGCGCTTACTCCCCGTTGCATTTCGAGATTTTGTGCCTGATCCCGTATGGGATGTTCTTTGTGAGATTTCAAGCTTCTTTAGAGAGATTTGTGCCAAGGAACTTGATCCATCTCGTATCGACCAATTAGAAAGAGATATTATTGTCACAATTTGCAAAATGGAAAAAATCTTCCCCCCGGGATTCTTCAATTCAATGCAGCATCTTGTCGTACATTTGACACATGAGGCTAGGATGGGTGGGCCAGTAGGGTCCCGATGGATGTATCCATGTGAAAGGTGCGGTTTTTTCTCAATTGTCCCTTTAAATAATTTACTTCTTAACGTATAATACTATATAACCTAACTCAAATCAACTTGCATTTTAAAGGCGTAACAAAGAACAGCGGCTGAGAGTTACCAACAAAGCACGTGTTGAGGGTTCAATCGTCGAGGCTACGATAGTCAAAGAGATTTCCACCACTTCCAGATTTTATTTCGAAGATTTATCACTAAAGGACCCGAAAGGAGCTGAAAAGGGTAACACTTCGAGGGGAAACCTTTCAATTTTTGACAGAACTGGCCGTCCCATTGGTAGGGAGAATCGAAGGACACTCACTGATGATGAATTTAAAGCAGCACACACTTATGTCGTCCTCAACTGCCCAGAGATACGTGACAAATTCTTAGGGTACAATATTCTTATTTATCACTTCTATTATTTCACACTATACTAAAGTATAAAATAGAAGGGCTGAATCTTGCAAAATATATTTTAATGACTATCTTCGAAAATGTAGGGAGTTTGATACTATCATGCTCAACCGTGGCACTACCCCACAACTTCTTTGGAAAGCCCGTCAAGATCTGTTCGCAGAGTGGTTACGACAAAAGGTAATAACCGACCGTGAATGCGACCCATGCGTTCGAAAGGCAGCAATCAAACCACTCAAAAGAGCTAGCTGTTACGAAGGGTTCGAAATCAACGGGTACCGATATCACACTGAAACACATGGGCAGAACAAGTCGTCAAGAAATAGTGGTGTCTGCATCAAAGGAGAGTGGGAATTAGGTGGCACTCCTCACGACTACTATGGAGTTCTTGAAGAGGTCATTGAGCTCTCATACGAAGGAGGCAACAAGGTGGTTCTCTTTAGGTGTTATTGGTTTGACGTAACAAATGGTGTGAAGGTCGACCGCCAACATGGGATTGTGGAGGTTAAACATGCTTCTCGGCTAAAAACTTATGAGCCATTTGTATTGGCATGTCAAGCGGTCCAAGTGAGCTACCTTCCTTATGCCTCTCCGGACCGTGAAAGACAAAAATGGTGGGTTGCTTTCAAAACAACCCCGAAAGGCCAGTTTCGTGACGAGGAAGACGATGCAAACCTCGAATTTTACCAAGAGGAAATGATGGACAATCACATCGAGGTCTCGGACGGACCAGGTCTTGATTGGGATAATACGGTCATTCAAGAAGACGAGTTCGACCTAGTGGACGATATCATGGAGGTCACACAACCAATTAGGTCGAACGACGGTAACCCGATAGAGCAAGATGAGGCAGAGAATGACATGGAGCCAGCTGGGCAAGAAGCTCATTGGGGGGCCTTTTATGAATCTGAGGAGGATGGTTTCTAATTGGTAAGAAGTCACATATTTACAATTTCTTCAATACATGCTTAGTTTGGGACTTAATTGAATATTGTTAGTACCGGGCGATCCATATCGAGGATTAGGAATAGTGTTTGAAGGATTAGTATTAGGATTACCATTTTCCATTCTATTAATCGTTTTTTTTTTCTGATCACAAAATTAATATTGTGTTTGTTGCAGAATAGAAGATTGTGGGGGGCAATGGTGCAGCAATTAAATAGTGTTTGAAGGATGAACAGCCACCCCTTCATTGCCCTATCAATTGCACAGCCACCCCTTCATATGCCCTTGGCACCCTTTCGTTGGCATGGGCTCTTTTGTGTTAAGGCAACCAAAGTGAACAGAATTAATGTATGCTATTATTTATGACACATTAAATTTCTAGTTAATTTTATTTGTTGAATTGGTTTCATTTATGTAATATCATTTCCCTTCTCCTTAACCACGATATTAAAACTATTTGACTGTTGTCATTTATATTACTGTTTCGTATCCAAGGGAATATCAAATATAATATATGGGGCTATAATCTTATTGTTTTACATGGTACATAATTTTTCAGCAAGTGTTAGAAAAATAACAAAAATCAGCCAAAGGGCGATTTTGAACCAGTGACCACTGAAATATGGACCCCCTTGAACAATTTTACAGATATTGTCTCATAATATAACAAAAAAATATAAGCCGAAACTAAACAACAATTGCAACGGTGTCTCTTGCAAATAGTTAGGACTGTTACAATAAAATAATATAAACCCAACCTGAAACAACATTAGCAACGGTGGCTCTTGCAAAATGTTATCACCTTTACAATTAAAAAATATAAAGTACAACTTAAAAACATTAGCAACGGTGCCCCTTGCTAATAGTTAGTCATTTTACATTAAATTAATATAAACTTAAACTTAAAATCAATTGCAACGGTGTCGCTTGCAAATAGTTAGGGCGTTTGGAATATAATAATAGAAGAAATATACTTAAAATCATTTGCAACGGGAACCCTTGCAAATAGTAATGTCTTGGTGAATATAATAATATAAAACAAATCCAAAAATATTTGCAACGCTGTCGCTTGCAAATAGTTAGGGCGTTTGGAATATAATAATATAAGAAATAAACGTAAAATCATTTGCAACGGGGACCCTTGCAAATAGTTAGGGCATTTACAATAAAATAATAAAAACATCATCTTAAAAACATTTGCAACGGGAACCCTTGCAAATAGTAATGTCTTGGTGAATATAATAATATAAAAAACAAATCCAAAAACAATTGCAACGGTGTCGCTTGCAAATAGTTAGGGCGTTTGGAATATAATAATATACCCAATAAACGTAAAATCATTTGCAACGGGGACCCTTGCAAATAGTTAGGGCATTTACAATAAAATAATAAAAACATCATCTTAAAAACATTTGCAACGGGAACCCTTGCAAATAGTAATGTCTTGGTGAATATAATAATATAAAAAACAAATCCAAAAACAATTGCAACGGTGCCTCTTGCAAATAGTAATGTCTTTTAGAATATAATAATATAAAAATAAATCCAAAAACAATTGCAACGGTGCCGCTTGCAAATAGTAACACAATTCACAATAAAATAATATCTATCGTGTTTGGGGTGGGTATTATTATTTGCAAGGGCCAATAGGAGACATTAGCAAGGGGATCCATCACATATTTGCAAGCGTGATTATTTGCAAGGGCCTCCCGTTGCAGTTGTATTAATTTAATCAGAAAACCAAAATCTTTTGCAACGACCCTTCCTACGCTTGCAAAAAGCACTTGCTCCCGTTGCCTTTACTGGGAATTCTAGTAGTGTACGCTGTGGTTGTACCTAGCTACCTGCACGTACGTGTCTTGGAGTACTTTTCATTTATTTTTCTTTAAATTTGGTAAAAAAAACTGATCATCTCTCGTCGAAGAATTTTTGTACGAAAATTAAGAAAAAGACTGAAAATTGCCGAATATGCCAATGTCGTGTCATCTTTGTTTTTGACATGTTTACATGTGTCTGTGTGTACGTACATTTCCGGGGATCCATATCCTCCTAGGTAGTACCTGACTAAACCAACACTGAAACGGACGGCCCAGATTTACTCTCAGCCAGAGACTACTCGGAATTGCGCAGGGGCAGTATTATTTGTGCTTTCAGATTCGTGTCAATTTAAACATATGGGCTGAGAGTAAATCTAGACCGTCCGTTTCAGTCAGATTCAGTCAGGTACATGGGAGGATGCGAATTCCATTTCCGGGCATTACATTCCATGCCCCATATAGCATAGTTTCTCCGAGTACGTGGACACGTCACACAACACATACAACGTGTCGTGCTTATGTCGTACTTCCCTCCTGCACGTCTTTATAATTTACTATTAAGATGAGTTTGCAAGTTGAGAAAATTAAAGGGTGGCTATCAGCAAGGTATACAGTAGTGTATTGAAAAGGGGCCGGGTCGGGTCGGTCCGGTCCAAACCCGCCCGGTCCCCGGGTTGACTCGGGCACGGGTTAGCCCGGGTCAACGGGTTGAGTCGGGTAGGGGGGTCGGGTTTTGTTTTGAGTCGGCCAACCCTTACCCGGCCTAAACTCGGCGGGTTAGGTCGGGGCGGGGCGGATCGGCGGTCCGGTCCGGGCCGGTTCGTTTTTTTTTCTGTTTTTTTTATGTTTTGTTTGGGGTTTTCGGTAGTTTATTTTTTCAATTTTTTTTCAATTTTTTTTATTTGAACTCAATATATTTTTGTTATAACAAAATCAAATTATGTTAAAATCGAATTTTGTTAAAACCGAATTATTCTAAAACTGAATTATTTTAAAACCGATTATTTTTTATCTTCAAAACCGAATTATTTTAAAACAATAGATTTAAAAATAAAATTAACAATATTCAAAATAAATCCGAAATTATCTAACCTATTTAAATATAAATCTAAATTCAATATAATTTAAATGTAAATCTAAATTAAATCTGAATTAAATATAAATCTAAATTAAATCTAAATTAAAGTAAATATAAAATAAATTTAAATTTAAATTAACTCTAAATTAAATTAATTTATTTGGCCTCTGTATCTTTCCAAATCAAATATTTAAATCTATAACGCAGATTAATATTCACTATGCATATAGTAGCATAGTCTCACTCATTAAAATAACTCTGTACATGAAAGAAGTTAGGTTCTGAAAAAATCTAACAGGTACCATGCGCCAATATAGTGAGGTATTCATGGACACATATAAGCATATAATCAATGCATGGTACTCTGTTATTTCTGGACCAGAGTCAATGCGACAATACCTCACTATAGCAGAGTCATGCGCCAATATAGCAGAGTCATGTTTTGAATAACAGGTACCATGCGCCAACATAGTGGAATATAGTGAGGTACCATACGCCAATATTCTGGACCAGAGGCAAAGACAAACTAGCGGCAACAGAGGTCAAAACTTTTTTTACCGTTTTTAAAAAAAAAATTCAAATTTCGGACGGGTTAGGTCGGGTAGAGTCGGGTTGGCTCGGGTCCCGCCGGGTTTTGGAGGGGTTAGGTCGGGTTAGGGTCGGGTTAGGGGGGGTAGGCCGGGTTTGGTCGGGTTCACCCGGGTTCGGCCGGGTTAGACCCGGATCCCGGGGGTTAGGGTCGGGTTTAGGCGGGTTTAGGGTCGGGTTCGGGCGGGGCGGATCGGGTTTAGGCCGGTCCGGATCGGGTTCGGATAGGCGAGTTGAAACGGGTGGGGTATGGTCGGATTTTGCCCAGAAAACCGCATCCGACCCGTTTTAAACCTGACCCAACCCTTTAGGACGGTTCGGGTCGGGTTTATGGTCGGGTACGGGTCGGTCCGGGTCCGGGCCCCGGGTTTCCTCGGTCCGGGTCGACCCGGGCAGGTAAAATCAATACACTAGTATACAGACACCTCAAATAATCATTAAAGAAATTTTAAATTTCGAAGGTTACGTATACTAGGCTGTTAGCACTCCAAGGGGCTGTAGCTGAAGCTTTCAATGTCTCATGAGTAGATATTTTTTCTCTAATTAATTATTTGTTGGTTGATCAGCAAGTTTTTAAATAGCATCAAATTTAATGTATGGTCGGTTGTCGCCGTCGTCAAATAAATTTGTTGTTTATATAATTTATAACAAATGAAATTATAGTTTTGAAAAAAACTGCTTTTGTCGCATAAACTAGTTCACTTGGTTCAATTAAATAAGTTGCTAAGATCGATTGTTTGTTCAATCAATTTCATAATTCCTGTACTCAGGTCAGCTACATGATATGTCAGTACATCATGTACTAACCTGATAAAATGTTACTAATTACAAGCGTGATCACACATTTGAGTCGTTCGACAATAAAAGTAGGATTAAATTTTTATTTCACGTTAAGCGGTCATGTTCAATTGTCTTAACCGATATGTAGAGACTAAGCTGGAGCAGGGGCAGATCTACACTTTGCCTGGAGGTGGCTAAGCCACTCCCATAATTTTAATTTATTTTAATAATGTATATTGAAATTTAATTGGATTTTTTATTTTTCAAAATTTTTATATAATTCAGCCCCGACCCTCAGAAAATTTTAGGTATGTGCTTATAGTCTAGTTGTTAGAACTCTATTTTGTGATTGTGAAGTTTTGAATTCAAATCCTACTAACCACAAATTATGCATTTTAAGTTTCAGTCCCTTCTATCTAAAATTTCTAATTCAGCCCTTGGCTCGAGGCTAATTAATCCAGAGATAGGTTCTATTAAAGTATTTTTCAGGTCCCGTCTTACATAAATCAGCATTTTGGTTAGCTCTTACCAAAATAGATACCCTGAGACAAATTAGTGTTAGCTATAATCCTGATAGTCAATTCAATGTTACATTCTGAGAAGATATATGGTACCTAAACTGCACCCTGGCATCTAGGTTCCCTCACCATTCCAACTCTGTACTAACAAACAAGCTTTGGTTCCAGAGGTTATATTTTTCCAAAGTAACATTTTGTAATTCAAGTAGTATAGCATCTTCAATAAGTGGCATCGGACCTAACTCGATCGATCGATCCAACAAGCAAGAAAAATGTGTTGACTTAATTAGCATCGATCCGACCAGACTTGTTCAAATACTTTTTCCCAAGTAATTTATGAATTTGTGCATATGCAATTATGTATGCATGGCGGCCACTTTTTACAAAGAAATTAGCTAGCTTAAATTAGTAGTACTTTTCCGTACGCAAATTGCGTTGAAATATGACATATCATGATCATGACATATATTTATTCTTAACTTGATGCATTCGTGTTAACTAAATTTTTTATTTTTAAATCCTTCGAATTAGTATTGACATGTCATGTTAAATCAGACCGAATCAACTCAGTCGAGTCAAATCAGAAATTGATACTCCTACTTAATTAAACCATATATATCCTCTTTGTATAATCAAATCAATGTGACAATATCACCTTAACAGCTGCATTAATTTATTGAACTTAATTAAATGTTAACACTAGTATAAAAAAACCCTTCACTGACCCTCAACCACCGACGGTTTTAATATGTAATAGTCAGTGTAGAGACTACGTGGCAAAATCGTAAATAAGAAGAACTTCAACACTGGTTGTTCACTTGTAAACAACCGTCGGTGCACCAACACTGACTGTTTTATTTTTCTACCCGTCAGTGTTGCTCATACCCTACACCGACCCTTCTATTAAAGAATAGTCAGTGTTGAGCATTTCATCAACACTGACTGTTTTGTTAAGAAAAGCGTCAATGTTGCTCATACCCTACACTGACCCTTTAATTAAATACCAGTCAGTGTTGAGCAGTTCACCAACACTGACGGTTTTATTAAGGGAAGCGTCAGTGTTGTTCATACCCGACACCGACCCTTTAATTAAATAACAGTCAGTGTTGAGCAGTTCACCAACACTGACTGTTTTGATAAGGGAAGCGTCAGTGTTGCCTTACCATACACTGACGGCTCGTTCAATATAACCGTAAGTGTTGGTAGTATAGGCTATGTTTTTTCAATTGAACCGTCAGTGTTGCTCTCCGTTTTGTTTCACAAAAAACCTAGGTTTACGTCGGGTTCAGAACCATCTTACTAACTGTTTTCTCTTATAAACCGTCAGTGTTGGTTTATTGAAGGTATATAAGTCTTTATCCCAACTCCAGCCGCCATTAATCTGTTTTTTTTTTTTGCGTTTTTCGCATTTCAGCCCCCAAACAGTGTTTTTTTCCTCTCTTTCTCTCTACTTGTGTTGGGTGTTCTCTCTCTACTCCAAGCCTGTTTATCACTCTCTCCACCACAAACATATTGATCACGCTCTCTATCTACGGTTAGTAACTTTTTTTCCTGATGTATGTATTTTATAATTGAACTTGATTCAATTTTCATATAACTTGGATAAAATTAACTTAATATGTACTCATGCAGTGTGATTTACCGACAAAAAAGTATACATCGACGCAACTTCATGCAATAACAAGACAATGGTGTACATTTTTCTTGGACAACTACTAAACTATTTACAAGAAATCTAATGCTTTGTTATTAATTTCAGTTGCATATTTTGTTCATATTTGTCATGTAAATTTTGTTACAGTGTGTTTTTTGGTGAATGAATATATTACGTTGTCTAAATTATTTGTATGATATTTTGTTTAACGTCAATAAATGTTGAATGGTAATATATGGCTAGCAAAAATATGGAGGCTAGCCCAGATACAAACAGAACCATGCCAAAAAATTTATATCAACACTGACGGTTATGAAGCTAACAATGAATGTTTTTAATATCTATACTGACGATTTTAACCCAACAGTGGCTGTTTTTAAACCGTCAGTGTTGGTGTTCAATACTGACGCTTTAAAAACAGTTAGTGTTGGTCTTCAACACTGACGGTTTTTTGAACACCAACACTGACTGTTTTTATAAACCGCCAGTGTTGAGGACCTACACTGACTGTTAATTACCCGTCAGTAAAGATATACCTATACTTACAGCGCCATCACTGACGCCTCAATAACAGTCGGTATAGGAGTATTTGAACAGTCGGTAAAGAGATTTTTTGTACTAGTGTAATAGGTGGAGTTTTATTGAAATAGTTAGATATATATTTGAAAGAAATAACGAACAAGAAGAAGGTGATACTAATTTGTGATGATTACATTGATAATTATTCAATTTCAGTTTTCTTAAAATTAATTGAAAAGTATATATAGGTCATTTCGGAGCTTTATTTTTTCAAAGCATAAATCCCTAGACACTCATACTATGCATACACTTTCTAAAATCACAATTCAGTTCAAATTCAATCTTGAGTCTCTACACATACATAAATCGGTATGTATTATAAATCTATATTTATGTTTTCAAAATTCATGCAATTGATTCGTACCGCTCAACCTAGTCTTCATATAAAAATATGAGTGAGGCTATGGTGCTATGCATAGCACGGATGGGGTCCGTGCTACGGCTCAAAATTTGACTTTTTAAAATCCTAACGGTCGATCCAACCGTTCAATGTGATAACCATATGAATATGTACTTGCAAACTAAATTTTATATTTTTTCGAATTTGTTTACTATTTTTTTAGATAGGTAGAATTTTGATGGTCCAGAATTTTCAGAAAACACCGATTTTTCTACCTATCTAAAAAAATAGTAAAAAAAATCGAAAAAATATAAAATTTAGTTTGCAAGTACATATTCATATGGTATCACATTGAACGGTTGGATCGACCGTTAGGATTTTGAAAAGTCAAATTTTGAGCCGTAGCACGGACCCCATCCGTGCTATGCATAGCACCATAGGCTCACTCTAAAAATATACTTAGAGACTAAATTATACATTGTTTTAATGTTTTATTATATTTTAGATAGGTAGCAAAATACATGATATAAAGTATCCGGACCCATCTAAAAGCAGTGGTTTTTTATCTATCTAAAAAAAAATCTAAAAAGATATAAAATTTAGTCTCTAAGTACATTATGAAGATCATGTTGAATACATGGTTCAGATCAACTATTTAAATTTCAAAACGAAAAATATAAATTCATAATACAGATCTATTTAATTTGCAAAATAACATTGACTCACGTTCAACACTAATTACATCAGTTTGGTGGAGGTTAGCTGGACTTATTACACTTAAATTATTTAATTTGCAAAATAACATTGACTCACGTTCAACACTAACATCCAGTTTGGTGGAGGTTAACTGGACTTATTACACTTAAATTTCAACGTATATATATTTGTCAAAAAAAAAATGTCTTGGACGGTTGGACCCATGTTGGATATGAGAAAGAAAGATATATATAGAGAGAGAGAGAGAGAAACAGTGATTGTTGTTGGGTGCAAAGAAAGACTGGGTCTCTATCTAAGATGAGCATTTATGTAGTGAAAGCAAACCTCTACCGGCCTTCTCCACTCCTCGTCTATTCTTTCTTTCTTTCTTAATTGCTTCATGCACTAGCCACTACATACAGAGAGAAGAAAACAGGAATGCTGATGGATTTTCATTAAATGATGGGGTACGTGTACGTAGTTCACAATATATACACGTCACACGTACCTCTCTATATATATATAGAGGAGGGTTCCAATGCCTCCACCATGCCTCTATTTTTAAAACTTTAATAACTCAAAATTTAAAACTTAAAAGTCAAAATAAAACCGTTGGATATGATCTACATCATTTTATCTATGTGCTCATAAAAAATTATCACATTTTGATTTTGTTTTTATGTGAATCAATAAGTTGAAAAATCAACATCTAGAAATTATCCACATTAGTGCGTTTTTTACAAGCTCTTGATGACAACCAAAACAAAATTGAAATGTCATAATTTTTTACACGTGCATAGATAAAATGATTTAGATCATATCCAACGGTTTTATTTTGATTTTTAAGTTTTAAATTTTGAGTTATTAAAGTTTTTAAAAATGGAGGCATGAAAAATGGAGGCATTTGAACCCTCCTCATATATATATATATATATATATATGAGTGATGCTATGGTACATTGGAAAGTAAAGAAAGTGTTTTACTTCCTGCTCATATCTCCATTTTCAAAGTTCAAATAGTCGATCCGAACTTCTCAATATAATCTTCCTATTGATATGTGCTTGGAAATCAAATTTACATTTTTTGAAAAAATTTTACTATTTATTTATAATTTTTGAAAATCACAGCTTTTCATTAAATAAAAAATAATAAAAAATTCAAAAAGCACTGATTTTCAAAAATTCTAAAAAAATAGTAAAAAATTTCCAAAAAATATAAAATTTGATTTCCAAGCACATATTAATATGAAGATCATGTTGAGAAATTCGAATCGACTATTTGAACTTTGAAAATGGAGATATGAGCGGGAAGTAAAACACCATCTTTACTTCCCAAAACACCGTAGCATCACTCTATATATATATATATTGTATAATTGTTGTGTTAAATCTTGAGTGGATCTACAATAATCAAGTTAGAGAATGCTAATTAGTTATTTTTTATGATTTTAAAATTTTAATTATGTATTAAAATTTAACTTAATTTTTTTAAAATTAATTTTTTTATATATATAATTATTGAATCTCCTCATAAAATGCTAAATATGTGTTTATAATTTAGTTATTAAAATTTCACTTTATGGTCGTGGAGATTTGAGTTCAAATTTCATTTGTCACATATTATGTATTTTTTTATGATTTTAAATTTTTAATCATATATATTAAAATTTAAAATTATGAACCATTCGAATATTAAATAATTAGGTCTGATCCTTGGAATTTTCATTAATATCTCAGTCCGTCATTTTGAATAGGTCTGATCTGATTCAATATTAAATATCATGAACCAAAAGAATGATGTGCACAGCACAACATACATGGACATTATATAATTTTAAATCCCTGTCATTAAAGGTTTGAATTGTATGCTGCCATGTGTAATGCTTAAGCCATGACGCTGCGAATTCACATCACCCCCGGTGCCCGGTACCGTAATAGGGAATCTTTTACAATTACTTGATCTGAATCATTCTTTTTAACTTGGCACGAATCTCAAAGCCCAATAATACTGCCTCCTCCGTCAGCCCGAATCTCAAACCGTAAAATGAAGGGAATCTTTTACGGTACCGGAGAGGATATTTGCTCATGACGCTGCGGGCCAAAATTGAAATTTGAAACGAATCACAAGATCACAATAAAATACGACCTTAATTTTATCTGTATATTATTTTTTTTTAAATAAACATATATCATACTTCTGTTTTTAAATTTCAATTTATACCAGAGACGTCAGAAATATTGATAATGTTAATTAACGTACCAAAAACTGTATAAAAATTCATTATTCCCTCACATCGCTTTTCATAGAAAGAATTTGGAATAAAGCAAAACAATTTTTGCTACAGCCGAGGTGGGAAGCTAGTATGTGATCTTCTGTTCCCCTTTACCCAAAACTAATAACGTATAACTTTTTTTTTAGGTAGTGATCATAGTGACATGGTTCGCGAGAAATTCGCAAATATTCGTATTTTCTTTTTTTTTTATGTTTTCGAACCGAACAACGAATAAAATGCAAAAAAAGTATAATATATTTTATTTGCGAAGAAAATGCATATTACGAATTATTCACGAATAACCGAACCCGAACTATTCGTTCGTCACTATGTAGTGGTGATTCCACAAAAGATCCGTGAGACGAAAAGTTACACAGAGCATGCTACAAACAATCTCAGAAACGAAACGTGGCGATTCCTAGTTAAGTTTCCTAATTCCTAGTTATCTTTAATGAAGAGACATACATGTTTCACAAAAGTTACACTACACAAGTTCCCATATATTTATCGATTTCTACAAAAATGACATATTTTTAACAAGGATTTAGGAAAATTATGAGATTATTATTAATTTCACACAAATAAAATTATTTCAAGTATATAGTAGAAATGTATATATTTCTTTTTTTTTTCAAATAAAATTTGTTTGCCTTCCCACATGTTGCTTGGTCAACGGCTAAATGCTTCAATAAATGAAGCCATGAAAGAAAAAAAAATCTAGTAGCATGGGCCATGGCCCAATATTATATGCATATTAATATAGATATTGATCGCTTACCTAATAATAAATGTTGATTATGATAATTATGAGAACTATAAGCACAATATCTCAACTGGTACTTACTCTTTGCTATCTAAGATAATTTCAAACAAGTGAGATAATTAATCTCTGTCATTATTTGCATAAAAAAAAGGAAAATTATATCTGTTATCTTGTTTATCTGTTTGTCTTTTTTTTTTTTTTTTTTGTCTTAATCCTGATAAATGTGTGGTAACAGATCCAAAATGGTAGTGAGGGGGGTATACTTTTGGTTAGATATTGTCTTATTGGAATGTGAGTTGTGATAATCTTTGTCGGTTCTGTGATCCTCTCCATTTCTTACAGAAAGGAGACGTGCCAAACTGTGACATGTATATATTACAACAATATCAGGTAAGTATTTTCTAAAAATTCAACATTATAATGTAATATAATTGATTGTGTAAAATTTGATGTAATTATTCATCATTTATTATTGCATACATACATAAATTTTTGTTATCCAATTAATTTTGATTCAATAATGCAAATGTTAATCTTCTTTTTTTTTTATTTTGACAACCAAATAAATCAAGTTAGTGGATATGCCATTGTGATTACGGCTCATATTGGACACAATGAAACGAGAGATTACATTATTTTAATATATCAATATAAGAATAAAGAAATTCACAAACATATCAAAAAAAAAAAGATGACATTGAATTGAAAAATTGATAACTAAAACCTTAACTTCTTGGACAAGAATATCTATAACATTATTTTAATTTCCAATTGATAAATATTATCACTTATATAAAAAATTTACATAGAGAAAGGAGCATGACAACAAAAGTCTGGTCTATATAAAAAGAGAGCTCGCCCTTGTCGTGACTTTAAAATTGAGAAATTAAGAGCTCAATGTTTTTTATATTAGTTAATAAGAAAATGCAATGATAGAAATATTTTTAACTATAACCTATGTCGATCCTCATCCGCACAAATTTTTTGATTTTACTACATGATTTAGAGAAAAAATATTCGGATGAATTTTCTTTTTCTCTTTTTTGGTTCTTCTATTGATGCATCTGGGTAATTATTTTTTTTTTATTTCATTTCACGTTTGATAATTTGCAACGAGTTCCAATCAAAACCTACATAAATCTCTGACTGGAAGCCTCCAGTTCTAGTGTAAACAATAGAGCAAAACTACTTCCAACTGGCGACAGTGTGTCTTTTTGAGATGACAAGCTTTGCTAAATTGTATTTTATGTTGAAGTCTCCATTTTAAAAATGATGGTAATTACAGGGACCTACTCCTGTAGTACCAGTAATATTTCCGAAATATAGAACCCTGTGGAGACTAGAGTAGGATAACAAGTTGTTTGTCAAATTTGATCTAGACAATTTAAGTGGTTAAATGTTACACAAATTAGCATGTCATTTTGTATTCACATCATAACAAGAATTTTTTTTATGATAATAACGGCCAATGATTGTTGTACCAATGGGACCCAATAACACCGAAATATTCATAAATTTCAATAATATTTTCAATTTTCATATTTAGTCATGTGTTCTTAAGTTCTGTTTCACATGATTGTACCAATGGGTTTGGTTTCACATGCAGCTTGTAATAAATTCACCATTGGGATATATATACTCCACTAGCTTGTTCTTTTTATTAGAATAAATTAAATGTTGGGTTTTTTTTTGTCATAAATTTCCTGTTAAAGTCGGATTTTAAATTGGCATCTGTCACGTAAAATGACTATATAAGATAAACTATGATAATTAGAGACGACAATCAAACCTAGGCCTAGTCAAGCCGGTCTAGCTAGATAAATCCATGCCTGCCTAGCTATATAACTAGCTCTCCTAGAGATGACAATAAATTAATAAAACCTAGGACTAGTTAAGGCACATGTTTTATTAAACTTATAATAAGGCAAATTTGAAGTCTTTATATATATCAAGTGCAAAAATAGATATCGATGTCCAAATTTGGGTATTATTAGCTGTGAATTTGAATTTTGGTACCAATGATATTTTAACATTCAAATTCTAAAGTGTGAATTTGAAATATTAATCCTTTTGATCTCCCATTATGCATTCCCCTAAAATTCCATATATATATTTTTTTGGAAATTTTTACATGTTTTATCCCCAAAATTTGTGCAATACCTCCTCTTTTACCCCAAGTAATGATATCCCAATGGAACTCAAGTGCAAATGTTGTCAATTTATTAGACAAAAATAACATGGAAAGGACACCTAAAAAAGGTGGTGATTCTTCTTCAGTGGTCCACAATGGAGCAATAATATTAATTAAAGTGGTTCAGTTTGATGTACAGTTTCTCCACATTTGGAGTAGGCCCAAATAGGCTATTTTTAGGCCTTTGCTTCAAACCACTTGCCCTAATTGTGTGATTTAGTGTACCAAAAGTAATTTTCAAATTTTCCTTGTGTTTACTATGTATCTCGTCATTTTGTGATTTAGTGGACCGGTGGTAGATCCGAATAGCTCATAGCGAACAATCCAAAATAATATAATCAAATTCAATATAATTGTAGTAACTTTTATCAAGTGAATTAGTAAATTTATTAAATTCAGACTTTTGTTTTGAAACTTGGTGAAATATCATAATTCAAACAACATTATGTATATGTAAATATAAGAGAAAATGCTTTTATTTCAAAATTAAGCCTACGCATGGACTTAAACTTGTCCATGCCTAGGTTCGCCCGTGATTTTCACGGGTGAATCGGACTTTAAAAATTGATATTTTTGAATTTTTAAAATTTTGCAGTTCTACTACTCAAAATTTAATTTCTTAATTTTGTTCCTAACGTAAAATTTAGCATTTTTACGCGTGCAAGCAAGCAATGTACACTACAAACTTGCAACCTAGCTAGCTATAGCTATAGAGAGATTAAATGCAGCTAAGAATCAAATTGCACTTTGATTTATTTTGTTTCAAGAAAAGTTTATGCAGAGACAGGGACCCAAATGCTTTTTCTTAAAAGCAATTTCTCAACTTATTTGCTTTGCAATGCCAAACCTCAAAAAGCATCATGTCACTTTTCTTAAAAGTGAGGCTATGGTGAATTCGGATCCTCCCTGGTAGAGTGGCACGGCGAAACCGGCTCCGTCACGAAACGGCACGGTTACAGCACGGAATGGCACGGAACGTGTGTCAGTTACGTGCCGTGACTCGCGTGTCCCGTGCCGTGACCATTTGCGTGCCGTGCCCATCTTTTGAAACTTTGGCACGGCACGGCACGTGAAAGATTTAGTCACGCGAGTCACGTGTAATTAGGACCATTAGATATTTATTTAATGGTGAATCTTGAATAAACTAACCTAAATTATGATTAAATGGTCACGCGAGTCACGTATAGTCACGGCACGTTTAAACACAGCGTGACCATTCGCGTGCCGTGACCACCCCTTGACATTTTGGTCACGGCACGTTTTTCCCACTCTACTCCCTGGTACCGGATAAGGGAATCTTTTAGAATTAGTAGATTCGGATCGTTCTTTTAACTTTGCACAATTTTTTTAAAGGGGATTCTTACAGTCAAAGAGGCATCGGATTGAGTTAGGTCTGGCTGAGAGTTAATCTGAGCCGTAAAGTTGTGAGCCCCACTGTTCAATATCTAAGAGGATACTTGTCCATAATACTATGCATAGGGCACATTAATTGGTCCGTACTTCATATTAATATTTTTGTTTACAAAGTTCAAATTGTCGATCTGAACCGTTTAACATGATCATCATTTTCATATGTATTTGTAGATCAAATTTTCCATATTTTAGAATATTTTTACTATTTGTTTAGATAAGTAGAAAATCACTTGATCTAAAGATTCTAGACTATTCGAAAGTAGTAAAATATAAAATTTTGTATGTAAGTACATTTTTATATGGAGATCATGTTGAACGGTTCAGATTAATTGTCTGAATTTTTAAAACGAAATATTAATCTAAAGTATAAACACTATACATAGTACCATAGCCTCACTCTTTAAGAAATGATACTGAGGAAACTTGGACCAAACGATTTAAAACCCAAATAAAAGCATTACATACGATATATGTGTGAAACAGATTGGTTTTATTGGGTTTTTTTAATAAGCCCATGGGCCATGAATGTTAATATTTCGATATGATATATTTAATGCTGCGATATGAATTCATGAAGGAAATTTGAGAAGATGGTTCAAGATTTTTAAGGCTGCCATATGAATTCATATATGTTGGACTGATCCTCTAAAAAAATTGATAAACGTTAAATCTCTAGTTATCTCAAATGATAATTAATATTTACATGGGAGGACATATATAATAAATTCCTCTGACGAGATGTACCTCATCTCCGGTTCAAGCACCATGGCTTTTCAAAACCTGACTATTTCCACCAACCCTCTCTAATCCACCATGCGCATATCTTTCTCTCCATTCTCTTACCAATTCAATGTTGTACCCAATACTTCCAACATACTGAAAATGCAAATTTCACCATAACAACTTTCAATGGCAACAGCTTAAGAAACAATTTTTCTATCTCTTCTCTTACATCTCTCATTTATAATGAGTTTTTTCTTTGGATGGATTCTGACAAATTGGTACTCAAATTCACTCCACGAAACAACTTATTTGCTTTTATAAGTGTGATAGAAATCTTCGATGCCACACCCCTGCAATTATTTATTCGAAATCCATGAATCTACGCATCAATCCTCAACAAGGGAGCTCAGAATAAATCGGTGTCTATGAATCTACGCATCAATCCTCGACAAGGGAGCTCAGAGGAGATAGCCCCACAGACAGTTTATAACACGACACGGATGATAAACATCTCCGCTGATCAGCTCATCTCCAATCCTGGTTTTAGCATGAACATCACATGGAGTTTCAGAGTCGACTCAGGGTATTATTATATTATCCGATTGCATTTCTGTGATATTATATCAGAGACCAATCAGGTGGATCCAGGGCTTGTTTTTACAGTAGATATCATGGATTATTTGGCATTTCCAAGGGATTATTTGGCACTTCCAAATAACCTGAGACCTTTTGATTACACGAACTATGCACATGAGCCATTCTATATTGATTTTATTGCACACGTTATGAGTGCACGAAACATAACTGTGCGCATTAGCCTGGATAGGAAGGATAGTACCATAATAAATGGTTTCCTTAATGGATTGGAGATTATGAAGATGACCAATTATAATCCTCCTCTTGAAAGGAAAAAGAAAAAGAAGTTGCAAGCTATCATCCTTGGACCTACTATTGGGGGTGTCTTTATAATATTAATTAATGATCATGTTCGGTGTTTATACAACTTGGATAAGGGACGGTGCCAAATGATACTTGTCTATGAGTATATGGAGAAAGGCACTTTAAGGAACTATTTGTATGGCATAGACGACTTATTGCCATCTCTTTCATGGAAGCAAAGGCTGGAGATTTGCATCGGCATGGCCAAGGGCCTACAATACCTCCACACGGGGCCATCACGAATACATCGTGATGTGAAATCAACTAACATTCTTTTAGGAGAGGGGTACATATATAGCCAAAGTGTCAGATTTCGGAATCTCAAAACTAGGGCCCTGTATAGGTGAGACCCACGTCAACACAGCAGTGAAAGGTAGTTTTGGTTATCTCGACCCGGAGAACTTTAAGACCCAACAACTAACTGACAAGTCCGATGTATATTCATTTGGAGTTGTGCTTTTCGAGGTGCTTTGTGCGAGGCCCGTGATTGACCAAAGCCTTGAGAGAGAACAACTTAATCTCACAGATTGGGCGCTCATGTGGCAGCGAAAAGATGAGTTAGAAAAGATTATTGACCCAAAACTTGTCGTGATTGTTAATGTGAAGGGATAGCTTGTGATTTTCTGAGATTTCTTACAAATGAATTAATGAAAAAAGGTGCCCACCTCATTCGCCTCTGTTCCATGTCTCTGCCCGTGAATTTTCATTTAGCTGAAAATTTCAGTGCCAGTGTTGAAGGAATTCATAGTTCAGGTCGATCGATACCTGCTGAAGATATTATGTATGTGCTTGTTTTCTTTGTTTTGATGTTACTTGGGAGTTCTTTTAAATTGGTGCACTGGTTGGCTGGTTTATCCACAGTTACCAACTTACCAAGTAAGAAATTAATTAGCATACGTAATTGTTTGCTGTTGGTAATTTAATTGCAAGTCATTTTGTTTTAGTAATCCAGGCTGATTTAGCGATCAAAACTTGAGCCCAAGCCCAACAAAATCAAATGGGATGGGTTAGCGTCGCTAGACTCACGAGTTCAGATCCAGTGCAAACTTTTATAATCTGGTCGAACCCCAAAGTGGATCCCTATAATCCTAGTACACACGGTATTTATTGCGGCCAGGTACTCTGAAATAACTCAAATATTGATTTTGGATATGGAACGTCTGATCAGCATTCGGACCATTCGAACGGTCCAGATCTAAAACCATTTGAGTTACTTTAGGTGATATGAATTTATAAAAAATGGTGTAGTTAATGGTAACTCGGTAAGTGTTATCACATCCGAAACAGATTCTAGATTTGAGAGAGAGAGAGAGATGAGAGGTGCCGGGGGCCGGGCCTTCACCTCCTCTTTGCCAAAGAAACAATTGGCGCCAAATTCATCATCACCTTCATCTCTCTTCTCGCGCCTCTTTCGCCGATTCCACGCCACAGTTGACACCGAGGCCGAGAAGAGAAGCAGCTCCATATTAGGTCCTGACCTCCCTGACATCTGGACCCCACTCAGCTCTACGGTACCTCCTTCCACATCACCAGAAGGTGGAGGTGATTGCTTTGCATCCACATGCTACGGCACTGTTTATTTATTCAAAAGGTTTTTACTTTCTTGGTGGGGCATTTACACAAACACCTTGCGAGCTATATTACTATTGGGTTATTCTTTGTTGTTCCTTTTATTATTTAATTGACATGAAGTGAACTAGGAAGCCACAGGAATTGTAATTGAGATGGTGCATTAACTAGAACATTTTCTGTTAGATGAGTTTTCAGTTAGGCATTTACTCAAACACTTTGCAGGCTATGTTATTTAATTATATAAACTTTTGATCTTGTAGTCAACCATGATGCACCACCAACTATAATTGATGGTAAATCAATTGCCGAGGAAATAAGATCAGAAATCTCCAAAACAGTCCGAAATTTAAAAAGCTCTTATGGGAAGGTCCCTGGATTGGCGGTGATATTAGTCGGGCAGAGGAGAGACTCTCAGAGCTATGTGAGGTACAAAATAAAGGCATGCAATGAGGTGGGAATAAGGTCTTTAGTGGTGCAATTACCTGATTCATGCTCAGATGAGGAAGTAGTAGAGTCTGTTAAAAGATTTAATGAAGACCCCTCTGTTCATGGCATCCTTGTGCAACTGCCTTTGCCGCAGGTATACTTTCGTTTCGAGAAGCTCTATCTATGGGATAAACATTTTAAAAGAGCAGATTTTAATTCATGCAGCGCACGAGTAGTCATATGCAGCACTGTTTTTTTTTTACAGTGCTGGTTTGACTCTATTGTCCATGCACTACATGAATTAAAAACTGCTCTGTCAATATCTTCACCCCTTACCATGATTCATGAGCTACACTCCTTGTTCATTCTTGTTTCCTTCATTGTTTTTTTTTTTTTTTTTGCCTTTAAAAATTGCAAAAAGCCTCTACATTGCTAAAGACTATTCAGATAAAATGTGAAAATTGGGGCTTTTAAACTTTGCATTTAATGAATGTAGCCATAAGATTTTAATAATTTATTAATTTCTCCTTGATTTAAAAAAAATGGTTTATAAATTCTTGAGTTATATAGGATACATGGACCAGGAGAGCAGGAGAGCAGGGTTTGGGGCTTTTACAATTTGGTGATATAACCTCTCTGTTTGCCTTTTATTTCCTTTCATTAAATAACAAACTAAACTAAATAATAGCTGTTTGTGAATTCAGCACATGGATGAAGAGAGAATACTAGGTGCCATTAGCTTAGAGAAAGACGTAGACGGGTTTCACCCATTAAATGTTGGTAATCTTGCATTGCGGGCCCGGCAGCCCCTTTTCATACCGTGTGCTGCCAAGGCATGTGTTGGGTTGTTACTACGGTACCGGATCGACCTCATGGGGAAACACGCTGTTGTCATCGGACGAAGCAAGGTCGTTGGACTCCCCACATCCTTACTTCTACAGGTATCTATTTATTGTTCCTTTTTTTTTGCACACAAACTTACCCAAAATTTGTGCAGTATTTGCAAATAGAGTAAGGTTCAAATGACTGATGTCTTTCATATCTCAATCGTGCCTCACATCCTTATCTCCGGTTTCAAAGTCCAAAGTCCAAAAAGTTGAGCGGTTCACATCCTTATCTAAAGAAATTTTTTTACTATTTTTTTAGATAGGTACAAAATCACTGTTCTTAGATGGTCCAGATTTTGTACCTTTCTAAAAAATAGTAAAAAAATTCCAGAAAAACAGAAAATTTGGTCTCCAAGCACATTTATTATGGAGATCATGTTGAGCGGTTCAGATCGATTGTTTGGACTTTGAAAATAAAAATAAATATATGAGGCATGAAAGAACATTTCAACCCTGCTCTTGCAAATAGAAGCTTTTGGGTTTGGAATAACAGCAGACCGTCGGAGGTATAGGCAAGTACAAAATTACTACATTTTCCTGATTATCGAAAATAACATGTATTGTTGCGGAGGGGGCAAAGTTGTCAATATTTAAAATAACATGCATTTTTATCCAACTGATCTAAGTGGATGTTTGCCATATTCGGACTAATTTTTGGGGTGATAGGAGAAAATGTAAGAAAAGTTGGGTGCTATTGGCAAAATATAGTATAACATATGCTGTGATTTGCTTTAAATATTCATTTGTTTTGATCATTTTTTCAGAGACATCATGCAACAGTGAGCATAGTTCATGCGTACACTCCCAACCCAGAAGAAATAACACGTGAGGCCGATATCGTAATTTCAGCAGCCGGAGTCGCCAATCTTGTCAGAGGCAGCTGGTTAAAGAGAGGCGCTGTTGTAATTGATGTCGGTACCAATCCTATTGAGGTATAATATGAACTTGTGTGCCAGTTTCATGCTGCACCAAATCAGGTCGAGTACCGGTACCAGCCAATTGAACACAATTGACTCATTTTTCTTTTTGCACATTCTTTCCTTCTTTGGTTGTTAATTTTTGCACAGGTTTTTCTGCAATTTCAACTCATTTCTTTTTTTATGTTATAAGGATTCTGATAGCGAGCATGGGTACCGCTTAACTGGAGATGTCCATTTCGATGAGGCAGTGAAGCTGGCCTCTGCAATTACACCTGTGCCAGGTGGTGTGGGCCCGGTGACTATCGCAATGCTTCTTTCTAACACACTAGATGCCGCAACGGATGCCTTTAGATCGAGTGCCTGATTTCATTAAATACTTTGGTTTACATGTAAAATTTTGTTTTTTTTATTCGTCTTATGCTGTTTTTTCATTGGTTTATGACTTTATTACTTTGTTTTACATGTAAATTTATTTTTTGATATACATTTTTTACAACATTATTTCTATTATTTTAGTCTCAAAAGTTTAGCAGTTACCATGTTGGCCCCTCTGAAAGAAGGAGGCTGAATTGGTGAAGTTTCTTCATGAGAAGGTACGGCTACAGATTGAGTAGATAAATGAGAAGTTTGTTCAGATTATGTGAATAATGGGGTTAAAACGGGTGGAAGATGAAATTTTTCATGTTATGAGTTGTAAAATGTGCAGGTTGCATTTATACGAAGGAACTGTGCAACCCTTCAGAGATAAAAATACCAAAGAATGAAGGGGCAGGTTGCAAATTCAATGATACATGTTCGGCAACCCTCCTTAGCCCTCCTTTACTTCTTAATCCACCTTAAGTCTTCTGAATAGGGTCTTCTTAGCTCAGATTAAAGAGCTCCTTAGTAAAATTACTTAATCCCGCATATTCTCTTTGCAATCCGATTTTCAGAGATTCTCTTTGTAATTTTTCTTTTCGAACTCACAATTTTTGCAATTTTCGCAAGCACAGTTCT
The DNA here is from genome assembly GCA_011114355.1 of Carex littledalei. Lineage (NCBI taxonomy): Eukaryota > Viridiplantae > Streptophyta > Magnoliopsida > Poales > Cyperaceae > Carex > Carex littledalei. The sequence goes on along the minus strand of CM022080.1, from coordinate 11,822,337 downwards.
CTTTGACATCCGATTTGATGTTTTCTTGTCCAATTAACCTTTATTTAGTTTACAAAAAAAAAAAAAATTCTCCTCTCTCCGAGGTAGATGGATGATTAATATATGATAAGGGGGTAACGGGAACCGGTACGGAGGGGTAACAAAAACTGTAATGTTCAATTAATATATGCAAATTGTATCAATTTTTTGCATATGTTTAAAAAAAATCAATTATCTACTTAGAGTATCTTTTTTACAATTGTGATTTTACTTAGCCAAATTAATATATGCAAATTGACATTTTACTGTTGTAATTTCAAAATTTTGCATGTGTATCATTTTTTTAATTAGCCCAATAGCGCTATTTTGTAGGGGTGTTAATCAGTTCGGTTCGGTTTCAAGTTCGGTTCGGTTTCAGGTTCGGTTCGGTTGAAACCGAACCGAACTAGGCAAACCAAAGTTATAATTCGGTACCGAACCGAACCAAAGTTTTATTTCGGTTTGTTCGGTTCAAACCGAAATATATTAATTTTTTTATTTAAAGCAATTGATTTATAATAAACCGAAGTATATTAAGAAATAAACCGAGGTATTAAGAAATAAATCGGGATATTAAGAAATAAACCGAAGTATTTAAAGCAATTGATTAAGAAATAAATCGGAGTATTAAGAAATAAACCGGGGCGGTCCGGACGAAATTCATAATATATAAAAAAATTTCGGTCGGTTCGGCTATTTCGGTTTTTAAAATTTTCAAACCGAACCGAACCAAAATTATAATTCGGTTTTAAAAAGCAAACCGAACCGAACCATTAAACCGAAAAAACCGAACCGTTTGGTCCAAACTAATTCGGTTCGGTTCAAAACCAACAAAACCGGACCCAATGAACACCCCTACTATTTTGCATCTCTCACTTGCCGTAGCTGATATTCTTTCATAAATTTTCAATTATTTTTTTGCATTTGTTCAAAAAAATATCTACTTATAGCATCTAATTATATATACAAATTGTATCATCTTTTAATATTCATAATTAATTAATTAACTAAATAACAAATATAAAATTATCATTTTGTCCATTTGTAACAAATGTAACAAATGAAACTTCATGTGGCAAAAATGATGTTGAGTTCAACAAAATTAGGAGGATATTTAGGTCTTAATTTACATTCTATAACATGCATTTAACTCTTATTATTAATTCACTTTCAAATGAACAAGTGCTTCTAAGAAGGATTAAAGTTTTAATCCTCCACTCTTAAAGAAGTCATGCCGAACAGGCCCATGGGGATTGTGCAAGTTCTCGTGACTGTCCATGTGCCAAATTGAATGGCAATTACTTCACCTATGTCAGGATGGATGGTGTATGATTATTCAAATTAGAAACATATTGGATTACACTGTAATCAAATCACGTATATTAGGTTATTCGAAAAATATTTGATCAAGTTGTGGTATATTTTAGTTACCTTGTTAGAATTATAGTATACTTATTTTGGTGAGTACTGTGCCAGTTCAGTTTATCAGTACATATGTTGTACATTTATGTTTTCTTGTTTTTAATTTGTTGTATTGCATAAATTGTTGAAAAAGTTACTACATTTGCAGTTGCTCTTCAAATTATACTTTATTGTTATGCTACATTTTAACTTCCAAGCCTACATCTAACTATGATACTAAATTGATTTAAACTTTAAAAGCTACTTAATTGATTTTTTTGTAACTAGTCATTGTTTTCTCGAGTTAAACAATGCTTTTTAGATGAATTGAACTTTTGGCATTTTTTTTTTTACCTTATTTTATCTCACATAGGTTGTTCGAGGCCAAATCGATTGTTTTGGAGTATGGATCCAATTGCAAATGTGGACCTGATTATATAATTAATTAGAAACTCAGCTTCATCAGCCTCAAGTGATGCAAACTCTGTTCTAACCAACTCCCAAATCAGATTTAAATTTTTGCACTCACGCATGACTGACGATATCATTTACAGTGGTAGTGGATCAGGCGACTTCACCAGAGTTAATTTCCTCCAATACTTCATTAAACTAAATTCAGCTGACAATTTTATTTTTAAATTAGTTCTAAATTAAATTTAACAGCTTTATCTATTAGGAAAAGAACTTTTATTTTATTTGAAGTGTATGTTGAACATCACATGCATGAATGTATGCTTATATTATCTAAAATAATACTAGGAAACATACATATTACATGTAGGAAATGCAATTCATGTGTTTGATATGCAAATATGCATATAATATATGTAAAAGATAGTAAGTGAAAAATGTAAAATTATATTGTCCCAGCATATATATATACAGATATTTAGTAGTTGCAATCAAAAGAAATAAGAGATGCGATATCAACATCTCTGCCCATGAGAAGTCCATGTCATCTTTTCTTTCCGAAGATATAATTTTACAAAAAAAAAAAAAGTATGTAACTAAAATGGCACCGTCAAAAAATCAATAGTTATATGCCAATTAATCGAATTTTGCATAAAATTTTACGGTCGTATATGCGGGAGATGTCTAATTAAAAACGTTAAAACAGATGCCCAAATTCATGTCCTAATTTGGATAAGAATGTACATAAATAATTTATTTTAATACTCTATCAGCTCAAGATAATGACTTTAAAAGTTCATCATAAAATTAGATAAATATAAATAATAAATGGACTGCTGAATGCACGGTATATACTTTAGTGAAACATTTATGGTGCTTATAAACCAATCAATTTAAAAAAAAAGTTTCTGAACATTCAATTGAGGAGCAAATTACACTCTCAAAAAGATTGTCAAGTCTATCGTCTGATTAGAAGAATAAAAAATAAATAAAAAATCTCTGAACATTCAATTAAGGAACAAATTATATAATTTAAAAAAGTTTTAAAGTCCAATTTTATCAAGGAAAAAAGTTACAAAAGTATACTTAATATTTAAAATAATTATAAAATTGTGCATCATCTTAAAATTTTGTTTCATCCACTAAAATTGTTGGCTCGTCCCTGCTACTATTAAAAGAAATACTATGAAAAGAACAGAACAGAATAAAAATAAAAAAAAGGTTAGATCATTGATTAAATATATGAAAAACTGAAAAATGAAAACAAGTCAAACTGGATTGACCCACACTAGCACTTAAATTTCATGATAATTCATTCCACTAAAAGGGATTCTATTATTGGAATGCCTTTAGTTACACCTGTACGATTGTGACTATCCATTAACCAAATTGGTCCAAAGTACGGAAGAACCAATTACGCCAAAAGATGGCCACCATCAAACTCTCCATGAGATTAGATTATAACTTGTTCATTATACTTCAATTGATTTCACCTTCTCTTTTTTTTTTTTGTAGTTCTACCTTTTATTACATAAGATATATAGAATAAGAGGAGGGTTCCTCTATTTTTTTGCTTTCATTATGCCTTCAATTTTTAAATTTATATGTCAAAATAAAACTGTTAGATGTGATCTATATTATTTTATCTACATAATGATGAAAAATTTATCACAGTTTTGTTTTTATATGAATCAATAAGTTGAAAATTCAACGTCTATAATTTATCTATATCGATGTATTTTTGCATACTCTTGATATCAATAGAAACAAAGTTTAAATGTTGTAAGTTTTTATATATGTATAGAGAAAATGATATAGATCGAATCTAACTGTTTTATTTTGATATTTTAATTATTTTTCTATGAAAATCGTGTTGAACGATTCGGATTAACTTTTTGAATTTTGAAATCGCAAAATACCGACGGCAAAGTAATACGGGAATTTTACTTCTCAAATCATGATAGCCCGCCTCGTAAAGATATGCTCATTAAAGGCATTTTCCTGAATATAGAAAATATTCTCTCTTTCTATCCAAATTATATCAGCCATTTGATTTAGATAGAATAAAAAAAAAGTAAGATTTGAATCATTTCTGAAGAGATGGAATAACCCCATAAGGATAATACGTCTGTAAGGCATTGTATATCTCATCAAGTTCCATTATTTCATCATTTTGGAATAGTCGATTACTATTCATATATAGAGATATTACCTCCAATTAATCTCCTGATTTGATGTTTCTGTCAATATAATGCTAAGTTGGTTGAACCTTAATTAAACAGCTTTAGTAGGTGAACAAACAAAATCATGGTTCTTTTGACTTTTTATGGCATCTTCCCTTTTTCTGTTGATTATAGCGCCATTTTCATGCATTGTTTAATAATTGGGAAAATTGATTATTTACTACTTCAAAATCTGAAAATTTTAAAAATGCCACTCCAAAATTAGAAATCATCCTGATGCCACTCTAAACTTAATTAATTTTTAATTTTGCCACAAATACTGTATTAGTCTTATTAAAAAAAATTAATTAATAACTAAAATACCCTTCTCAGAAAAAACATAACTCCCAGCGTGCTTCTCTCTCTCCAAAATCTACGATAATTTTTCCCCTTTCAGAGAAAACCACGAACCCTAAAATCGGGGATTTGCTATAGTTTACGCATCTGTAGAATATCCTCTGTGGATTTGCTGTGGTACCGCTCACAAGTCTCTTCACATCGATCCCGCAATTCGGGCATTGCACGATTGGCAACAGACTGTCACTCGGCTGGGCGGCAGTGGACGAAATCGATTGCGTAGAGTTCCCAAAGAGGACTGATGGCGATGCATGCTGATTAGATCGGAAGGAGGACTCATGACGCTTTTTCTTTTCTTTCAGAGGAGGAGGAGGAGGCGATGTATACTGGAGGAAGGAGGAGAGATTTTTTGAATTAATTGTATCTGAAGGGTATAATCAGAAATACAGAAATACGTATTCCGAAACAGAATTTTTCATTTAATTTTTTAATAAAAAATAGTATAAGAATTGTATAATTGTGGCAAAATTAAAAATTAACTAAGTTTAGAGTGGCATTACGATGATTTCTAATTTCGGGTAGTATTTTTCAAATTTTCAGATTTTGGAGGGACAAATAACCAATTTTCCCTTAATAATTTAACTTGTACTACTGCTAAGTAGTTTAGCGACCTTACCTTAAATTGGATCTCATTCCCCAACTTATATATGGTTTTAAGATTGAATTAGAAACACTAATCCTTGACTTTGTTATAATTCCTTTTCCTTTATAAATTGCCTTTTTTTTCATTTTGTAGTATTTAACATACTGCACTAATCCCAATTCACCTACTACAAACAACTTTATTAATTTGTTTTTAATTCTCCTTTTTGTTTATCTCTTTCCTCAAACCTAAACCAACCAAACGCTATTCACCTCCTTTTTAGCTTCAAACAACCAGAACCATCTCTCTTATCAACATTTCAACTTTCAAGCAAATTAATCATGTCTTCAACCCCCAAAATCATAACACTCTTTCTCATTTTCCATCTCTCAATAGTAAGATTAACCCTAATTGATGGCGCCGAAACCGAGACACACCTTCATTTCTACTTTCACGACATACCCTCCGGTAACAACCCGACAGCAGTTCGTGTAGCCGAAGCACCGGGCACCAACACCTCCTCTACCGGATTTGGGGCCACGGTCATGATGGATGACCCGCTTACAGCTGGGCCCGATCTGTCATCTGCCTTAGTAGGCCGGGCACAAGGGCTGTATGCACTGGCATCACGTGACGAAACCGGACACCTGCTAATGGCCATGAACCTGGTCTTCATGGACAAGGAGAACAACGGCAGCACGCTGGCGGTTCTAGGCCGCAATTCTGTGTTTGACACGATACGGGAAATGCCGGTGGTTGGTGGGTCCGGTAAATTCAGGTACGCGCGGGGTTTTATTCATGCCAAGACGGTCACGATGGATATGACGGGTAATGCCGTGGTGGAGTACAATGTTACAGTTTATCATCAAGGACAATAAGTTTCTGGTTAGATTTGGTGTGATATCAAATTTACGAGCCGTTTCAAGGAAAGAGGGGTTATTAAAGACTTGTAATATTTTCCTGAGTTGTTCTGTTTCTTGTATCACCTTGTATTTACATGCTTCTGAATAATATATGTATGGTTAGACTACAAATTTTGTAATTGTCAAGAAAAATAAAAGGAGTAAAAAACAAAAAAAGTATATAATATAATGGAATTTTTCCTATTAATTCAGATAGTTCATTATGATCCAATTTGTAAATCTTTTGATGACCCATGAAATGATTTGAATATTTAACGGTTTAAAAAATATATATAGCAGCTTTTATTTGACGGTGCAAATAGATGGATGTCAGTATTTTTTATCCCTTTAATTAAGGGGTAATACTGCCCTTTACCAGTTAAATGGATTAGTGTATAATCGATCGTAATTTCTTTCTTCTTTTTTCATTAATTCCTTTTGAAGGGGTTGTTTCATCAAGACAAGTAATCAAGGGTTAGAACGCCTAATCACTATATTGGAAATCATACCTACTATTATAAATTTATAATACAACCTATTTAACCACCTTACATATCCCAATTATGGTCCTGGTACCGGTACAACAAGTCCTATGTTAGTGTGAAGCTGTGTACTGACCATATCACCAGGAAGGGCAAAGTACAAAGCAGTGCTAACATAGAACTTTTTGTCCTGGTACTGCTGTACCGGGACAACAAGTCCTGGTAATTAACCACCTTACATATCTCATTTTGCAATCACCACCTTTGGTTCACTGCAAATTCAAGTAAATACCCTTTCTAAAAGAACCCTTAATTTTTCATGCTATTTTGGTTGTTTGTAGTTTGCCCTTCCTAATAAGTCCCTTTCAAAAAAATGTGCATATATACCCCTACAAAACTTGAAAACTATTGCCAATACCTTTTCCTTCTACATTTTCCGCTAAAAATGACCCAAATAATAACCTTCCTTTGTCACTTGCACTGGTTGGTGGGTCCGATATTTCAGGTTCCCATATGGAGCACTGCATGAGTATCATTGGTTGCAAACAAATGAAATTAAGGAAGAAATGTCGATGGAGGCGTTATGGTGCAACTGTAAATGATTTCTTGAGTTACACCTTTTCGTTTTACTATACTTGCATACTTTTCTAAATAATAAATAAGAGTGAGGCTATGGTGCTATGCATAGCACGGATGGCTAGTGTACTACGGCTCAATATGGTACTTTTTAAAATCCTAACGGTCGATCCGAACCGTTCAATGTGATAACCATATGAATATGTACTTGCAAACTAAATTTTATATTTTTTCGAATGTTTTTATTATTTTTTAGATAGGTAGAATTTTAATGGTCCAGAATTTTCAGAAAACACTGATTTTTCTACCTATCTAAAAAAATAGTAAAAAAATTCAAAAAAATATAAAATTTAGTTTGCAAGTACATATTCATATGGATATCACATTGAATGGTTCGGATCGACCGTTAGGATTTTAAAAAGTACCATATTGAGCCGTAGTACACTAGCCATTGGTGCTATGCATAGCACCATAGCCTCACTCAATAAATAATGAGGCGTATATTAGATAGAATGATGGTAAGAACTAGGAACAGATATGGGATGACCCAAGATTCAAATTCTAATAGACCTGTTTGACAGCAATATAGAGCCCATAATTGCCCAAGTTCAGCTAGGGAAACGCTGAATAATTCCGAGTTCGAGCCGAGTTTGGGCTCAACTCTAATTGAGCTCAGCTCAATTTGACTCATTCAAGAGCCCAGCTCAAAATCCATGAGCCGGCCCGGCTCGTTTAGCAGGCCTAGAGCCCATAATTGCCCAAGTTCAGCTAATGATTTAAAACATTCTCCTAATTTCTGGGCCGAGATTGGTGATTTCATATTACACCCACGTTCATACCATGACAGATTATTATGTCATGTAATCTTTCAGAGACATTAATTTCACGCCAAGGTATCCAAAACGGGAGCAGGGTTTCCGGCCAACTGGCTGGTATCGGACAGATGGTCTAAGCCATCCAATTCGCATCGCAATTCGTACGGCGGTTAAGAGGATCGGACAGATGGTCTAAACCTCTTCTCCTTGTTTTTCAATTTGTATACGTATAATTCCTTCAAAGCCTAAGGGGGGTAGGCCTAAGGGAGGTAGGCCTAAGGGAGGTTAAGAGGATACGGATCCTCCTCTTCCATCAAAAACTTGTCTAATAAAGTTCAAATTATGTACACAAATATAAAATAGCTGCAACAATAACATTAATTGACAACATAACAATCACCCGTTAGAAGGTCTCTCTCTTAAGTCTTATCCTATTGAATTCATCTTTATAAAAACACAAGTTACCAATGAAAGCTGTCTATTCTAAATCATGTCAACTCAAGCAACACTGTTCTGCCTCCTCTTGATCATAGCCCCTCTTATCACTGCCGCCTCAACACCGACTTCTCCGACGGAAAAGTTAACACATCTGCATTTCTACTTCCATGAGGTAGATTCGGGTCCAAATGCAACTGTCGTCACACCCGTCACTCTTCACCGCAACACCACCTTTGGTGATATCAACTTGTTCGATAACACTCTGCGTGTTGGGCCCCAGCCTGACTCTACTCTGATCGGTGGGGCTCAGGTATATATGAATTAAATAACCTTTCAAGTTTTAGTTGCGAAGTACTGTTAGTTCTAAATGCATATATGCAAGTTGATTAGTAGCACATGAAATTAAATTTCTTGACAGAATCATTCTCTGTTTTTTTTTTTTTCATTTTTATCATAGGGAATGGGTGTTCATGCTGCACTTGATGGATCACAAGGTCTAACCGCCATAAATTTCTTTTTCACGGCTGGGGAGTACAACGGAAGCTCATTGGCTACATTAGGCGTGATCAAGGCATCGGGACCGTCGGATCGGAACATAGTAGGTGGCACAGGGAAGTTCAGATTTGCAAGGGGTTACATGCTGAGCAAACTGGTCAACTCCACTGCTACTTCTCTTGTTGTGGAGTTTGATATGTACATCATGCATTTTTAAAATGATGGGTCTTGATCTTCTGTGGTAACCACGGTATAGCTATCGGTTTTGCACCTGTCGTTGCTAAGCTGCACCAAATGACACATGAGAAGCGCAACATGAGATTTTTAATAATTTTTAAATATTGTGTATTTTTAAATTAATTCTCCAATAAAAGATGATGGAATAACCATGATTGGTGGAGATGCTCTCTATTTGACTTTTTATATTTTGTATGGTACGATAGGTGTTGTCATGTTAACTGTTGACTTTTTACAAGTCGAGTTGTGGATCTTATATATCCTAATGCAGTACCCGTCAGTTTCGGTAGTGTTACGTGTTTATTGGATCCGATTTATTTGATTTTCAAATTAATCGAAACAGTTTGAATTAAATGGTCTGTTTTTTCGGTTTAAATATATTAATTCGGTTGAATTTTTGAATTACTTCAGTTATATATTGTGTTGGTTTAGATTTTCGAAATGGAAAAGGCTGAACCGACCGAACTCTATATGATTTTGATTCATGCTTTGGTTTTTGGACATAAAATGAAGACAAATTTTAATTTGAATATTATCTATAAATTTTGTATGGAATTGAAACTGAAGATAATTAAAAGAGTAGATTATGTTGTAACCGACGAAAACCATTGTCGATCACCGCAATACCATCTGTGTTGAATATAAACCGAAGTGCGGAAGCGTACCTTAATCCTTGACTATTTTGTACATGAGAGCGCCACCACCGATTCGGATCTTCCAGAATATCAAGGCTCTTTAGAGAATTTCCTTTGTTTCTACTTTCTCTAAAGTCTCTCATAGTTCTCTCTAATGGAATAAGAGAAATGAATCTAGGATTGGCCTTGTATTCTGGGGACCAAATCATAATATACAGCCCAAGAGACCCTTGGCTGTCTAATGTGGTAATTATTCAATTTAACCCATCATAAAATTGAATATTACCTCTTAAGTTCTACACATTAAAGGTCCACACCCTATATGACACATTAATGCTCATAAATTATATAACGCATATGACCACTTTTAATTGAGCATAAAATTGACAGTATACAATACAAATTTATTTTTACATATTAGTCCAATGTTAGATTAATTATCCAACAATCTCCCACTTAGACTATATGTGAAACCTTATAACTTTGTATTGTTAATAACCGTAGTGAGCTCAACTTTTCTGTCATTACCGAATGTGTCCCGAATAATTCCGTCCATCAATTATATTAATATAGGATCAAAGCAGTTTTTGCCACATTTATTCGTAACTCAACCAACAATGGTCACATATATTGACATAACCGAATGACATGAATCATGATGTGGATGTGTAGCATGAAAATTTCACGTAATGTGATCATAACGTGCCTATTTTCAACTGGTCCACCCTTAAATGAGATCAACCTTAATAGAGTCAAAATGTGAATAAACTGAAGCTTTATTTCTGCAGAAATTCCTTAAACTTTAAAAACTGAAAACCGCATATGTCATACAAGCATAATTACAAACTCCCACTAAAATCTGAATATCCTCAAAAATTAAAGATCTTTAATTTGACATGACACCCATACGAGCAGCATGCTCATGAAACCTTTTGGGTGACAATCCTTTAATATGCAGCTGCAATCACGGAGTTTGTGCCAATATGCTTGATAGACAACTGTCCATTATGAACTCTTTCATTTACAACTAAGAACTTGATCTATATTCTTTGACCTTGTCAAGTTCCTATTGTTAGAATATAAAACTGTTGGGTTATTGTCACAAAATAACTTAAGTTATTTAATTCCTATCCACTTCGTGCAGCCATGTGACAAAATTTCACAGTTATATTATCCAATTAGATACCTCATACACATGTTATAACATGCTTTATTGGCATCTACCAAAATCAAAATCAGTATACCAGATGATCTCAAACTTTTCTGATATTTGATATGTGAGTATGTAGTTTTTATTTTCCTTAAAAATAACGTAAGACCCTTTTGGCTACTATCTTATGGTCTGCTTCTGAATTACTTTAATATTACTTTAGCATCCCTATTATGTACGTAATATCTAGACACGTACAAACTTGAGCATACTTCAGACTTCCTACTACCAAAACATAGGAAATCTTCTATATTAATTACTTAAAATCATTTTTAGAGCACTGATTGAGACTAAACTCGTCTCCCTTATTTATAGATATATCTATTGGTTTATGTTAATGCATGCCATCTTGTAAACCTTCACGGTATAGTTCTTTTGTGACAACCTGAGAATACATCGAGATTGCTCTTTATGTATTTCTATACCTAACACAAAAGATGCATCATCAAGATCTTTCATCTCAAAAATTCTTAAATAGAAATCTCTTGATGTCAAGCAACAAACCTATATCGTTACTGGCAAGCAATATGTCACTGACATATAAAACCAAGAAAATAACCTTACTCCCACATAAGTTATGGTATATGCATTCATCGACCAAATTCATCTCAAAACCAAACGAGATGATCACTTGATGAATTTTGAATACCATTGTCGATAAATATATCTTAAGCCTTATTTCCAAAGTAATAAAGAAATATAATGTTCACCTGAACCGTCATATCTACTATTGTATATAACACGACAGTCAAAGCTGACACTTGAAAACCTTATGTTGAGTTGATTCTCAATACCAGTCTTATAATTTTGAACACATCCACACAAAAAAAACTATGTTTTCTCATAATTGTGATAAATATAGCCATAACCAAAATATTTGTCTATGAACATAATAAAATAATGTACCTTTTTCTAACATCCGTAAGAAAATGGTCCACTAATATCTGAATTTTATTAGTTTCAAGACATCCTGAGACTTATTGGCTATAAAGCTCCTCCAATTGGTTTATTTTATCTTAATACAATCAACACAAAAATTAAAATATGTGTTACCCAAATGCTTGAGAATTCCATTATGACACAACATTTTATCTCCATCGGGAGATATAAATGAAACGCTTGTGCTATAATGCAATCAAAATTCTCATTGCTTTACTTTTATTAACAATTCAAGTACTTAAATGCAAGGACTCGTTATATTAAGCAATTATGTCTTTGGAATTTAGATTATTATAACCAAAAAAGACTTAGATCCAACCGATTTTGAATCATGAAACAAACCAAAATTTCTATTTCTAGAATAACAAGTAAATCCATACTTGTACATAGCAAAAATAGAAATTAAGTTACGTCCAAAAGACAAAACTTAAATGTTTCATTGAGATTCAAATAAAATCTAATCTTAAATAATAATCTAACTTTCTAATTGCTTCAACTTTAATATTCTCGTCGTCGCCAATATAGATGTATCTTTCACCATCACTAGGCTACGGCTACTCAAACAACCTTGCATAGACACACTGATGTGAGTTATTACACTATAATCTTTCCACCATGTGTGTCTAAGTATTGAAGTTAAATTAACCTCAAAACAAACCATATTAATAAGCATACTTTTCTTGACACGTAAACCATGACAAGTACTTAACCATTTTTTTTATATGCAGCTATCATATTCTTTCCTTATTTGTATTCCTTTGACTTTATACGTTACTGATTGAAATTTAATTTGTCAAAATCGTATCAACTTGAACTTTTTGTTCTTAACAAATCTATTATCAATTGTCCAAAGAAAATCAGAAACCATAACCTAATTATCTGTAATGGTGCCCTTGAATGCTTTTGGAAAAATCATTCATTATGATCATAAGACACGTGCAATTTGACTTCTTCCACATTTTCTTTCTCTCTCTTAAATTCAAAAGTACTCATAACTATAAATATTTGAGAATCAATCCATAACACAATGTCAAGATTCATAGTTATGAGAATTAATATTAACTTCTCTTTTCATTTCTTAATGTTTGATGTTAGAAGTGATATTAACTAAAATGAGAACAATAAACAAATACTACATACTCATAAAATATTCATAAATAATAATAAATTCAAATAAAGGTAAACCCCATTACCTCAAGATACCGGTTCCATTAATAAGTTGTCTTTGGACTAAAATATTAACTTCTTATGATATCTTGGCGTAGAAATCAGGCACTGATAATTAAGTAACATATCGAATAATTAACCTTCCTTTGGGCCGATTAAATTGATCACACGTAAAAAACCAAACAATCATCACTGCACTTATTACCACAAGGCGCACATGCAACTTTAATAAATATTGGTCTTCCTTTGGGCCGACGAATATTTACACTCATTACATGCACACAGTAAAACCTTTTATATTTTAAAATAAATTAATTTCAAAAGGAGAGCTCATTTTGGCAAGGTGCGATTGAAACCAATCTATTATAAAATATATAACCTTAATACATTTTATTCGAACTTAAAATTATATCCAAAATCTGAATTACAGTTTAAACATAAATCAAAATCCATCCTTAATTTATTAAGAATCAAATATATATTTTTCCTCTTTTGATTCTCGATTGCCATGTGGATTTAGTTCAACCGTAATTAACTTAATTCTTATGTTATACCAAAAATATACATATGTAGTGGTATCTCATCACAGCGTACTTAGATTTTTACATCTTTTCACCAATAAAGGTGTATCTGAATCCATTTCCTTTCGATGTTCTCTGTTCCACTCATAAATGTATATTTTACCATGAAATAATTCAAAATCTAAATTCATCTCAACTTTATTAAGAATCAAATACAAATTTTTCTTATTTTGATTCTCTAGTTCGATGTGAATTTAGATTAATTATAATCATCTTGATCTTAAATTAAACTATACTGAAGACTTAAACCGTACTTTATATAAACTATAGGCATAACCAAATAATTTAATTAATATCGTAGACCATAAATAAAAAATTCAATTGATCAATTGGTCTTGCCTACTGAGAAAATGCGCTCGGTCAAACCTCACATTAACTTGTGGGTTTTGCGCGGTTCACCAAAAAATATATCCTATCCGGGACTCTTTGGTGCACGCGCGGTGTACAACAAAACAACGCGTTGAGCCACTAAATATCACGCACTGCACGAATCCTTATTTCACGCGCCATAATGGGACGCGCTGTATGCGCGGCTCATCACGACCAACGTTTCGATGCGGTATGCGCGGTTTACATAACAGAATGGTTGCGAATTGGTTTATTTCTGGTTAAACGCGGTTCATGCGTGAACACAAAACAAAAATGGCGATTTCAAGGTTCTGGACCGAATTTCAAGGATTCAATTAACCAAATTAACAAATCTAAAATCGCCAATAATCAGAAATTCAACCTTATACCATAATTGTACCGAAAAAATACAAAAAAACTTGTTTCAAACACAGAGTGGCTCTGATACCACTTGTTGTAACGACGAAAACCATTGTCGATCACTGCAAGACCATCTGTGTTGAATATAAACTGAAGTGCGGAAGCGTACCTTAATCCTTGACTGTTTTGTACATGAGAGCGCCACCACCGATTCGGATCTTCCAGAATATCAATGCTCTTTAGAGAATTTTCTTTGTTTCTACTTTCTCCAAAGTCTCTCATAGTTCTCTCTAATGGGATAAGAGAAATGAATCTAGGATTGGCCTTGTATTCTGAAACCAAATCATAATATACAGCCCAAGAGACCTTGGTTGTCTAATGTGGTAATTATTCAATTTAACTCATCATAAAATTAAATATTACCTCTTAAGTTCTACACATTAAAAGTCCACACCCTATATGACACATTAATGATTATAAATTATATAACGCATATGACCACTTTTAATTGAGCATAAAATTGACAGTATACAATACAAATTTATTTTTACATATTAGTCCAATGTTAGATTAATTATCCAACATATTACACTCCAGTGCTCTGCTGGATTAGAGGGTTTTAATTAGACAAAAAGACGGCAAATAAAACAAATTAATTAATGGAAGCATAGTTTAAGTATGTACAGATTCAAAGAATCTTCATCTGGTTAAAACTATTCTTTTTTTAATTAATTACCAAACTTACTTAAAAGATATAAATAAATAATCAAGCGAAAGTCAACCAAAATTTCATAGTTATCTACAATTTAAATTAAGCAAAATTAAGCACCTCTAAGCAATCGGAGACATGGCAAAGAGTGGAGGCAATTATTGACCCACTAAGAAGAGGGTGTCATAAAACCTACATTAGAAACAGCATTTATTCTGAACTCACGTTTGAATTAATCTAATTAGAGACAAAAATCTATTGGTAATAAAGTCTTGATTCAAAGTAAGTAAGCACATTCAAATCGATAGGATTTAAGTAATTTGAGTTCAAATACAGTATAGTACAAGCATGCATTGCAAACCTTTTTGCGGATTTTATTTGTCTTAATATAATTTTTGGGAACGTACTCAAGTTTGAAAAAATTAAACTTATGTCTCTCCGTACAGAGATGGAACTCGCACCACTAGGGCTGTAAATGAGCCGAGTTTGAGCGAGTTACCCCCAACTCGAACTCAGCTCATTAAATAAATGAGCGAGTCAACTCGAGTTGGGATGGTAATAACGAGCTGTAGAGCCAACTCGAACTCAGCTCGTTATCAACTCGAGTTGGCTCACAACTCGTTTAACCAGTTAAATCAATACAACACAAGTTATAAACGAGTTTGAGCTGAGTTTGAGCCGAGTTTGGGTTTGGTTTTGGTTATTCGGGATTTTTTGTGTCCAAACTGTGTAACTTTATGTAACTCGAGTTATAAATGAGCGAGTTGGGGTCAGCTCAAACTCATCTCATTTATTAAACAAGTCAGCCAACTCGAGTTGGAACTAACTTGAGTTGTAAATGAGCGAGTTAAAGCGAGCTGTAAATGAGCGAGTTACGAGCGAGTTGCGAGTTCGAGCAATTTTGTCCAGCCCTACGCACCACTGCGGTTTTGGAATTTTTCATACTAATTCAGATAGTTTATACATCTAATATATATGAATATATATGATCCAGTTTGAAAAACTTTTGATGATCCATGAAATGATTTGCTTATTTAAGGGTTAAAAAAAAGATAGCACCTTTTATTTGACGGTTGATACATCTAATAGTTCAGACCTTTTCTTTTGTAAGATTGGTCAAATCTCATAATTTATGCATCTAAAAGTGAAGAGCAGGTTGGGTCCGATGCCCATCAACTCAAATTTGGGTCCGATAGATTTCGGGACCGTCCGATCTGCTTTAAGATTCATGCGCACGAATTTCAAAGCAGACGCAAAAGTTGCGGATGCAAATTTTAAAGCAGATCGGACGGTCATCGAATCAATCGAACTCACTCTGAATCCGATGGGCATCGGACCCAAATTGACCTCCTAAAAGTGCATGCAGATAGAAACCCAAATGTTTTCTTCTTAAAAGCAATTTCCCAACTTATTTGCCTGAATGCGAAACCTCAAAAAGTATCAGGTAACTTTCCTTAAAAGATCCTAATGTGAGCAGAAATCAAGGCATCATATAACTTGGAAACCGTCATGAACTGATACTGGACCAAAAGGTTTAAAGCCCAAACAAAAGCATAGGATGACATAGAAAAATGGTCTTGCTGGGTTTTCTAACAAGCGCATGGGCCATAAATGTTAATATTTCGATTTGATTTATTTAAGGCTGCCATATGAATTCATGAAGGAAATTGGAGAAGATGGTTCGAGATCTGTGAGTCCTCATTTTTCTGTAATTTTCTCCAGCTTTAGTACATCCATTGATCAAATATCAAAAAAAGTCTGAAAAGTAAAACATAGTAAAACTGGATTTTATTATTGGAATGGTTTCAGGTACAGCCTTGCTTAGAGGGTATTCCATTTCATTTTTCATCATTTTTTACTGCTTAACTTAATATTAAATGAATTAAATTAATAAATTTTGTAAGTAAACATATTACTTGTGAAATAGATCGGTTTTGAAATGTTTGAATTCTTTGTTTGATTTGATAGGTTCTGAAAAGGGTTTTGAAATGTTTAAATTCTATGAACAATGCGTTCTCACATCTCAGAAACAAAAATAGACAGAATGATAGTAAAACTAGATATGGGATAACCCAAGATTCAAATTTTAATCAACATTTTTTATAACAATATAGAGCCCATAATTGCCCAAATTCAGCTAATGAATTAAAATATTCTTGACACACGTCCAGTCTAGGAGATTCACAGAAACACTAACTAGTTCAACGAAAAATCATTTAAGAGGGGCAAAACTCAACCCAACTGAAAATTATAATGCTTTTTCAACTCTCAACTACTCTTTCTAATACAACTCTCAACTACTTTTTCTAATACCAAACACAATTATAATTACGTAGAGACACTAAAAACACATGCTTAGAAGACTTAATACAACTACTATTTTTGACTAAATTTAAAACATACTCATAACTTTCACCTAACTAATTAATGACAGAAATCCTCCAAAAGTTCGTAACCTTCTTATCAGCTATGTTTTGATCATGTTATGTTCTGAATTTTGGAAGATGAGGGTTCAAATGCCTTCATTTTTTGTGCCTCCACTATACCTCCATTTTTATAAACTTTAATAACTCAAAATTTAAAACTTAAAAGTCAAAATAAAACCGTTGGATATGATCTACATCATTTTATCTATACACGTGTAAAAAATTATAACATTTCAATTTTGTTTTGGTTGTCATCAAGAGCTTGTAAAAAACGTATTAATGTGGATAATTTCTAGACGTTGATTTTTCAACTTATTGATTCACATAAAAACAAAATCGAAATGTGATAAATTTTTATGAGCACATAGATAAAATGATGTAGATCATATCCAACGGTTTTATTTTGACTTTTAAGTTTTAAATTTTGAGTTATTAAAATTTTCAAAAATAGAGGCATTTGAACCCTCCTCATTTTGGAATACATTCCACATAAAAGTTGTAGAGCTTGTTGCTAGCTTTTTACATAATTTTGGATCACCTTAATCAGAACTCGTATGAAAACTCTATAGTCAAAATACTGAAGCGTATCAAACTATCAAACTGAAAACGGTTTGAGAGCTTATTCCATTGCTGACCTGATTTGGATTTTTAATAACTTAGGCCAGAATAATATGGACTTGTAAAAGCTTAACGTTGTTTGATAACTTGATGACATATATCTTGCTAACGTGGTTTGATAAGTGATCCGGGCGCTGTCAATTCTCCTAATTTTTGGACCGAGATTGGTGAATTTTTGCGGTACGGAAAACAGAAAAAATTCGGGAAAAAAATCATTTTCTGAATTTTCTGAATTTTTGTCGGCTTGCTTTTTTTATTCTTTTGTCGTCCCGACCCATAAAATCCACAGCGCTATTACCATGCACAGAAATGTTAATAAGATGACAGATTATTATGTCATGTAATATAATTTTAATTAGAGATATTATTTCAAAGTGAGGCTATGGTACTATGCATAACGTGAATTGGTCTGTACTATAAATTAATATCTTCGTTTTTAAAGTTTAAATAGTCAATCTAAACTGTTTAATATGATTTTCATATGAATGTACTTGATGACTAAATTTTATATTTTATTAAATTTCTTTACTATTATTTAAACAATTAGAAAATCACTATTTTTGAATGGTCTAGAATTTTTAGATTAAAGTAATTTTCTACTTTTTAAAAATCAGTAAAAAAAATAATCTACAAGTATATTTTCATATGGTGATCATGTTAAACGATTAAGATAGACCGTTTGTATTTTAAAAATAAAAATATTAATTCATAGTACAAACTAATTCGCCCCATGCATAGTATCATAGCCTCCCTCATTATTTCTATCCAAAGTATCTCAAATTGTTCCAATTAAGTTCATCAAAATAGCCGCAACATTGACTGCACAAACAATCATCCGTTAAAAGGTCTCTCTCTCAAATCTTCTCCTATTAAATTCATCTTTTAAAAAAAAAACACAAAAAGAAGTTACAAATGAGAGCCATCTCTTCTTAAATCATGCTAACTCAAGCAACACTATTCTACATCCTCTTCATAGCTACAGTTATCACCGCTACCTCAATTTCCAACTTCTTTCCCGTCTTTTTGTAAGTAAAGATTAGAGGTCAAGCCACCTAACTACTTAATATTTACAAAGGATTTCTCATTCTGGGTTTCGAACCTGTGATCTCCCACACGGAGAGCATTGTTTTTGCCATTAGACCAAACACTGGTTATTATCTTCGACGGAAAAGTTAACACATCTGCATTTCTACTTCCATGAGGTAGATTCGGGTCCCAATGCAACGGTCGTCACATCCGCCACTCTCCACCGCAACACCACCTTCAGCGACATAAACTTGTTCGATAACACTCTGTGTGTTGGGCCCCGGCCTGACTCTTCACTGATCGGTGGGGCCCAGGTATGAATAAAACAACCCTGTCTTTGTAATGGAGATTTAATATGATCAATAGGCTTCAATTTTCTTCATTATTATTTTTTTTGTTTTTGGATCTTTTCATTTGTGAGTTGCGATCCTTTGAAGTTTTAATTGTGAAATATTTCTGGAATTTGCGTCCTACCCTGATCGGTTGCGCAAAATTAAATTTCTTGACAGAATCGAGTGAGGTTACGCGGTGCTATGTACAGCGTGAATTGGTCCGTACTACGTATCAATATTTTTATTTTCAAAGTTCAAATAGTCAATTAGACTATTAGACTATTTGAACTGTTCAACATGATCTACATCTGAAAATGTACTAGCATAATAAATTTTATATTTTTTAGAATTTTTTTTACTATCTTATTAAATAGGTAGAAAATCACTAGTTTTGAATGGCCTAGAATCTTTAGATCCAGTGATATTCTACCTGTCTAAAAAAAATAGTAAAAAATTTAAATATAATTTGATCTACAAGTATATTTTCCTATGAAGATCACATTAAATTGTTCAGATTAATTGTTTGAACTTTGAAAATAAAGATTTTAATTCATAGTACGGATCAATATGTTTTATGCATACTACTATAGCCTCACTCCATAACCATTCTTTGTTTTTCTCATTTTTTTCATAGGGAATTGGTTTCATGTTGCACTTGATGGATCACAATTAGGTCTGTCTAACCGCAATAAACATCTTTTTCACGGCCGGGGAGTACAACAGCAGTTCATTGACTACATTAGGCGTCATCAAGGCATCGGGACCGTCGGATCGGAGTTAGTATGCGGCACAGGGAAGTTCAGATTTGCAAGGAGTTACATGCTGAGCAAACTGGTTAATTCCACTGCTGCTGCTATTATTGTGGAGTTTGGTATGTACATAAAGAGTAGAACAATGCATTTTAAAATGATGGGTCTTGATCTTCCGTGGTAATCACGGTGTAACTATCGGTATTGTGAAAGCTGTTCAATTGCTAATGGTCCTTTTGGACCTGTGACTGCTAAGCCGCATGAAACGACGCATGAGAAGTGCAACAGGATACTTTATATTTGTTACTATATACAAGTAATCTGCTCAAATAAAATAAATAAAATATCGAAATTATAGAAATAATACATTAATTTCCTGAAAATATGGATAAGTGTGTTTCACTCTGAGTGAAGCGCATATTCATATTCAGTCTGTGTTTCACTCAGACATTCATGTTGTTTTTCTAAAACATGAATTTTCTAATGAAGTAAAACGCAGACTAACCTCGAGTGAAGCGCAGATCTAGTCTGCTAGACTGCTAGAATCTAAGTTTTCGAACATTGAATGCTACTTTTTTAATTTTAATTTCTTAAATTGCGACAAATTACCATGATTGTTTGAAAGAGGAAAGATGCTCTCTGTATGTTTTGTATTATATTTTCTATGGTCTGTTAGATCTTGACTATTGACTTCTTAGAAGTCGAGTAACCGTCAATTCGCTAGCTAGTGAATTTTTTTATCTTATCCTAGTGCAGAACCTGTCAGTTCATGTACTTACCACAATCTACCAATCAAAGTATTATAACTGTTAACTTTCTCCAATATTATAGAATTTTTAAATTAAACAAATACAAAACATTTCATTGATACAGAGTTATAGTACAGAGATGTCCAGAATTACAGTACTGGTAAACTAATCAGGCTAAACATAAGGAAAAATATTGTCCTGATCCTACTTAAACAAAGTACAAAAACATAAAAGAGCACTAGTGCCAGATTTGCCAGCTGGTGAGCTTCTGTGTTTTGATTGCATAGTGTAATCTTGTGTTCATACAGAGTTCATTCACGGCCAGTAAAAACAGAGGCTGTAATGTAATACGCTGGACTTTGACATGATCAAAAAAATTATACAGAAGCCCTTCCCTATTGTACAATTAACAATTCTGATGTTGTAAAATATGTTACAAGGAGGAATCCACCAAATTTACATTTGATGGATCTACAAACTACTGGGCGTTTTTTTTTTTTTTTTTGATAAAAAACAAAATACTAGGCTACTTCATAAATTATAATTAAGTCTGAGATTCTATGTACAGTTATACAATTTCCTGATTTTTAATAATAAATTGGAGAGCTATATAGATTTTATCTTCTCCAACTCATGCTTCTCCTGTATATTTTTACATAAAAACAACATATAAAAATATAATTAAGAAAAGAGTAAGTAATAACATATAGGATATTTTAATTTACAGATAAGAGTACATACCAAAATGGAATTCATTTCATCAAGGAGAGGTTGAAGCATAGAGATCATGCTCCTTATATCATCTTTCAAATCATCAAAATCTTGGCATTTCCCCAGTAACAAGCTTATAAAATTTTCTCTCTCTGGAATTAGCTTCAACGCCACCTGTCATTTTTAAACTATGTACATTATATGAGCTCAGAGAAAATTTAATGTATTTCAAAAAGCATATAATATAAGTGTAGGGTTCAAATGCCTCCATTTTTCTGCCTTTATCGTGCCTCCATTTTAAAATTATAATAACTCAAAATTAAAAACTTAAATGTTAAAAATAAAACCGCTAAATATGATCTACGTCATTTTCTCTATGCATATGTATAAGATTATGACATTTTAACTTTTTTTTTATTGTTATCAAGAGCTTGTAAAAGTACACTCATGTGGATAATTTCTGGACAACGATTTTATGTGCATATAGAGAAAATAACATAGATCACATCTAACAGTTTTATTTTGATATATAAATTTTATAATTATTGTTATTAGAAAATTTAAAAATGAAGGCATGATGCAGGCACAAAAAATGGAGGCATTTGAACCCTCCAAGAGAATAAAAATTTACTAAAGTAACAATTGGCATGTTTTTTTTCACTAAAGAGTACAGTAAAATAAAACTGAGGCACCAAAGGTAAAAAAAAAAAGAAAGCTATACCTTGTATGCGGCCATGGAAATCCAACGGTGCCATGGTTTTAGTGTATTTTTATACGCTTCTTCTACCACCTCTTCTAGGGTTAGATCAGGACTGTTAATTAGGGTCTCCAACAAAGCTACCATGAAATTAATTGACCTATTTTTATCAAGGTACCACAATGTGAGAACATGATCAAAATAATAATTTTGAGAAATATAAGGGGCTTTCTGAGCATGTGGTGTTGAATAGAATATTAAACTCAAAGCTACTGCAGCTAATAATTATCATACTAGTCAATAGAGATTAAAAATTTAAAATCCATGATAAAAAAACAGACACCACATCTCTTGCTTCTCTAAACAATATAATAAACAATGATCAATGATTTTGGTCATATCAAGCTGTTAATTGATTTTATCCTTCATCTCTTGCTTCTCTGGTTATCTTTCATTATTGGAATCTTGTGTGTTCTCTACCAAGAAATCAATTATATTGACCGGGTATACATTCTTTAATTTTGCTATAAGTCATTCGTTGTTAATTCCAATAATTACATTGGCCATACTTTTAATACATCCCAAAATAAAAAATAAAGGTATTTTAACTTTAATTTTACCTAGTCAGCCAGATAAGAGCTTTAGTGCAGCTTTTAGCCTTCCTTTCAGTGCCTTCATCAGTTTCTTTCGTAATTATCTCTGTCAAACTAGAGCTTCTAGACTTGTCTTCTGCTTTAAAGTCTTCTATTCTCTACATTAATTAAAGGTTTATAACTAGTGCTCAAGTTTGATATCATATATATGAGCTGATTTTTAATAACATGTTACTTGTTAAATTTTACATCTTATTTTTTCAAGACAAGAAATATTTTTCATAAATGCAATAGTAGTGAAAATGATTGGTGTCTTTATTCAAAAAGGAAGATTTACCTGAATATTTTGATTTATGTCTTGCCTCAAGACAAACAATGTGGGCCCAATCTTATCTACAACCAAGAAAATTTCAAAAAATATTACAAAGGGTACACATCAAAATTAATAAAAGGAATTATTCATTGGTTTATACTGGGGAACTACTAATTAATTTCAACTGAAGATAATTAAAAGAGTAGATTACACTGCAGTGCTCTGCTGGATTAGAGGATTTTAATGAGACAAAAAGACGGCAAATAAAACAAATAAATGGAAGCATAGTTTAAGTATATAAGGATTATATTCCTCGGCTAAATGTACAGATTCAAAGAATCTTCATTGGGTTGAAACTATTATTTTTTAATTAATTACCAAACTGACTTAAAATAAATAAATAAACAAGCGAAAGTCAACCAAAATTTCATAGTTATCTACAATTTAAATTAAGCAAAATTAAGCACCTCTAAGAAATCGGAGACATGGCAAAGGGTGGAGGAAATTATTTACTCACTAAAAAGAGGGTGTCATAAAACCTAGATTAGAAACAGCATTTATTTTGAACTCGCGTTTGAATTGATCTAATTAGATACAAATGTATTGGTAATCAAATCTTGATGCATATTTAGTACATTCAAATCAATAGGATTAAGAAATTTGAGTTTAATTACAGTATAGTACAAGCATGCATGGCAAACCCTTTTTTTGGATTTTCATTTGTCATAATATAATTTTTGGGATCATACTCAGTTGGAAAATTCTTTCGTCATTTTTTATTTTTGAGGAATTCATTATTTTCTTAAAAAGGCAATTTTCAAAATGAAATTAGAAATATCCTGATCCTCTTTCCTAAGGGTAAAAATAACAAAGTACGGAATCAATATAGTTATGATTTTTGAAATTTTAAACCATAACTGCTATCAACAAAAACAAAGAAAAAGAAACAGAAAATAAATAGACTGTATCATGCTCTCAAATTCTATTTCACTCATTATTGTAGCTGCTTGAAAAGGATACAAAATAAGAGCACTCTTTCAGTGTATTTTCCCATAATTAGATGCAAATTTTTAATTTAACCACAAATTTCATGGTAAGTACATATACTGGACTCCATCTTAAAAACTGGGCAAATGCAGACATTGAATTTTCTGGTATAACCAATAATATTTTCTCCCAATTAAGAGAGACCAAATTTGATCCTTTTTTCGACCCATTTAAAATCATCCCAAAATTATAACAAATCCATATCTACCATTGACATGCACTCTTATATTGACCTAGTTGTACCATTACCAAGTCTAAACTACTCAAATGAACCAGTAAATAAAAGAAAATGATACAAAATTGCTCCTTAATTCCAATTTGGGTACCTCTTAGCAACAATTCATTACCTCAAAATGCCATTTTATATTCTTACTATACAAGGTATAGTTGTACCATCATTTATTTTATTTTGGGCATATAAATGAGTTCCGGTATGTTATCAGTTATCTGTAGCTATTCCCAAATGCTAACCAAAATTCCAATTTGGGTACCTCTTAGCAATAATTCACTGCTTCAAAATGCCCTTTTACATTCTAACTTATATCATCATTTATTTATATTGGGCATATATATGCCGGTACCGGAATGTTATCAGAATATCAGTTATCTGTACCTATTCCCAAATGCTAACCAAAATTATACTACTTATAACCAATAACCAACAATTAGCATTCACTGCAAATTTCTTTCCAAGAAATACTAACCGAGAACCCGAAGGAGCTGTTTGGAGACAGTTAGCAAAAGCAGAGTTGAAATCTTGTTGTTAGCTCTATCTTTCCTATCATTAACCAAAGAAATCTCTTCCATTGCTAGCATTATTTCTGACCTACCCTTTTCAATTTCTTCTCTTTTTCTTTTCATCTCTCTCTCTCTAGACTGTCGTGTATATGTGTCAATGTCAAGAAGGATTGTTGTTTCAGGGTTTAATTGACTGATATTGCTATAAATGGAGTTGCGAAGGGGGCATTGTGGTTATTATCTAGAAAAGGAGAGGTCAGCGAAGGAAAAAGAAGAAAAGTTTTCTCTCTCCTCTCAGTTTTAGCATTTCCATGGTTTCCCGGTTCCCCCCCTGCTCTCTCTCTCTCTCTCTCTCTCTCCGTCTATTTGTTTATCTCGAAGAAGCAACAAAAAATATTAAAATATTGAGAGTACTTCATTAAGGAGATTTTACCAACTCAACCTTTCAAAGTTCAAAACTTTTTAAGTTGTGATAAGATTTTACAATTACCCCCTCGAAAAATTTTAAATATTCATATGAGTACGGAAAGACATGTTTCATCGGAGACTGATCATCCAATAAAGAAAAAAAATGAAGCGGGAGGCAGTTTGATGTGCATCAGATTAAATTTGGTTTGAAATTTGATCAGTTGAAATCTTGAAACTGACCGCGCGAATCTTGACGTGGATTGAACGGCTTCGACTGGAGATCTAGCACGTATTAATGAATAATTTATAATTATATATTATCCGATTTTAACTATCTTTTAATATGAAAAATAAGTAACTAATGAAATAGCAATTTTAATCAATATTTTTCTTCAAAGATAATGCATACACATTAATATTAGGCTTTATTTAAAACTCATTTATATCATCATGCTAATTCTTACCATAAAGCTGAGAAAGATATTAAATACTATCAGCATTATTGTAGAAGAAAACTTACCATCATATTCATAATAAGAATTTTTTAACCAATAATTGTTTTGATTTATTGAATTGGTTATTCAGTCTACAAGAGTGTACCATACACTTGAATTGATTAATCTTTGTGTTCTAAAATTTAAAAACTTGATAAGTCCAAAACGGCTTAAAATTATGCAATCTTAAGATCTTACATTTTCTATGCGTACTATAATATTAACAAACTTCTAATACATTGACATTTACAATACTAATTCATGTATAATTATATATATAAGTATATGAATAATAATTTTCACTCTTCCATTTTCTACTTTGGGATTTGAAGAAAAAGATCTAACATAATTTACAAGTAGTATGTTTTTTTAACTTATACTGAAATCACAAAACTAAACTAAATGAAAAATAAAAATCACTATTTAGTAATCCAAATTAAAATAAATAAACTTAATTTCATGTTTTTCATCGTTTTTATATATAAAAATGTAGTAAATAAAATGCACTGATTTTAGTTAACAGTATCATTTTTGCCTGTGACACAACATATTATTAGCTCCTATAGAGTTGGATTTTGCAAATATATAAATATCTAGTACTTCAATGCATAAATACCTTATTATATAAATTGTATAAGGAGAGAGGTCAGGTACAAGACCCCAAAATGTTTTGTCTTATATGCAGAGACCTCCTTAATATTTGAAATAAATAGAAAATTCTGCTTAAATTCTATTGAATTGAAATCAATTGAACTTCATTGAGTGGTGTTCCGATCAGACCCTAACGCTTGTTGTCCCAATCATATTCATGTCACGTGACAACTCACCTGTAGTACTTCAGATCCCCTCCAACTTACGGAATTTGATTACAATCGGATGGTATACTTTTGTAGTAATCCAAATTTCAACTACGGGTAGTACAGAGAAAGAATACAATTGCGTACCTAAAATACTTTAGTTTTAGTAGTCCAAAAGCCAATTACAATATCGAAAAAAATTTCAAATATCATAAACAAACATCCAGCACGCCCTGCGGGTAGTGACAGTGCTGCATGCGGGGTAGCTATGGGACAATCTAGACCGCATGCGACAGTGACAGTGCCGCATGCAACATAGAGACGTCGAAATTTATATTTTACATAATTAGGAGGGATGGAACCTGAACCCTAGAGGCTCTCTATTTACTGTTTAACCTTAACCTTGATTGCAATTAGCGCCACCGTATCAAACCTTTTAAAAACCCCGATAACCTAGACTAGTAAAAATTGTTTAAAATCTTATACACTATTCATGTGGATCGACACCTCAATCGTACTACACGGTAGGATCATGCGCTTGTGATCTGAATGTAAGTAAAAATTAGAGTTTATAAATCTTTAAAGTAGTAGTTCATTTTGGACTCATCAAACTATGATTAATTTAATTGTGCTATGAATTTATATTTTGGAAAATGTTTTCGTTTCTAAAGTTCAATCTTTAATTGTTTAACATGATCTTTATATAAAATGTAATTTAAAATCAAATTTTATATTTGTTAAATATTTTTATTATTTTTTAAATAGATAGAAAATCACTGATCTAAAGACTTTGGAGCAAAGTTAGGGTGTGTTACTTACCAAGACCAA
Source organism: Carex littledalei (assembly GCA_011114355.1). NCBI lineage: Eukaryota > Viridiplantae > Streptophyta > Magnoliopsida > Poales > Cyperaceae > Carex > Carex littledalei. The sequence continues at coordinate 11,794,925 of CM022080.1, read as the reverse complement.
AGTCAAAGCTAGAGTGAGCACAAATCTAAAAATCTATCGAATTAGCTTCAAACGACAAATCTATACTGATGAAACTCATATACTTCACGAGTAATGCGTGTACATGCAGAATTTTAAAAATTTCAAACTCATTTAGTACAAAGTCAAGCGGTCAAAATAATGATAAAAAATGAATGCATAAAATAACTTATAAAAAGTTTATTTTTTTACCGCTTGACTTTGTACTAAATGAATTGAAAACGTTCAAACTTTTTCATGTACATGCATCACTCGTAAAGTAGATGAAATTTCAACGGTTTGGATTCGTCGTTCGAAGTCAGTTCAATAAATTTTTAAAGTTGTGTTTATCAAACTTTCTTAGTGAGCACAACACACTCTAGCTTTGCTCAAGACTTTGAACCATTTCAAAATAATATTTTTTTATCTATTAAAAAAATAGTAAAAGAATTATAAAAAATATAAAATTTGATTTACAAGTACACTTGTCCTTTTGTGAGATTGTACTGAGAAATTCGGTTTGCAAGTACTTTAACTTAACAGTTTAATCTGCGTATTTTAAAATATCACATCCTTACTCAATTTTAAATTTATATTTTAAAAGTTTTAAATATGAAGTTGTGGTGGAAACGATCGAGGTAGCCGACTATCAATCTTTCTAGAAGAAAAAAGTAGGTTAATGTTTTACTTGGGTGACTATTGCAAGTAAGGGTTATTGTTTTTTTAAGATAAAAACAGGACTCAAATTTATCAATTTTAAATAATTTAAAAACAATTAATCAGATTTCAAACCTACAATCTTTTACTCAAATATCATTACTTTAACCACTAAAATAAAACTTAATTCTAAAAAAATAATTGTTATTCGTTTTCTCAAGATTATTTACAAATTTTGTATGAGAGGGTATTACTTAAAAATTGTTTATTTTGACCATCTTCGTAAATAAATGTTTAAATTTCAAATCCAACATTATAGCATGATATAAGATTATCTGCATATTACGTTTACGAAAAATAATAAAATTTGGAGTTTTTTTCGTCGTACATCAAGTATTTCAAAATTACAACAGTCTGAAATTAAAAATAGCTGTATTAATTGAAAATATATTTCAAAGAAAAAAAAAAGTTCCACGTTTTGTTGGTAGAACCTACGCCAATTAATGAGAGTATGAATTAGTTCAGGGTGTTAGAGTTTAGTACTAATCACCAATTTCAGGTTAACGGTCTTTAATGCATCAACAAAAACTATTATAGGCTATCTATATTCATAAATTTATTTATTTTATTTTCAATTTTAGTTGACTTTTTAAAAATGATTGTCAAGATAGTCAAAATAACCAAAGCTAGGTGAGTCCCACCTTTTGTGTAAGTAGAAATATTTAAGGTTTTAAATTCTTGATTGTGCTATAGGTGATTTTTTTGGATGTTGAGAAAAATAGTAAAAGTTCCTCGAAATATAAAATTGCATTTCTACGAGGAATTGTTGGTATGTAGATTAAATAAGGACGTGTGTGTGTGTGTGTTTGAATGGGTTGGAATCGATGGGATTTTAGACTAAATGCGAAAATTAGTTTCAGATGTCATTTTTTTGTAGCATGGAATTGGATATTCTTCCATCTTCATTAATTTCCATCTCTTTACAAATTCACGGAGAAAAAAACATTGGATCAAATCAAATTATTTTTCTCATGGTCTCTTGTTTCATTTTTCTCTTCGAGTTTTTCTTTTTAAAAAAAAAACATTTGCAGAGACTGCGAAATCGTGAGGGGAATCAAACTCTCGACATTTAAATAACCAACAGTTTTAGGACCTTTTTTAACCAAATGTGCTACCTCCACTTTTCCTCTCTGCAAGTTTTTTAAATAAAAAATGTTAAATGCATTAGTACTCAATGCTAAATAAATTATACTTATACTTGTATCTAAATCTCATAAAATTACCATATCTCAAATTACTTAATTTAATTTTCTGATTATTAAAGATGCTTTTAATTATCGAAAAATCATAGTGGTTTTTGTCATTATTTTGATATCATTCATTTACACGACCAAGGAGAATATTAATTTATTATACTTATGCATTTCTATTTTGTAATTTTATAATTTTTATTATATGTTAATTATCAGACTTTAGATTCTTAGAATTGATCACAAAATTATTAATAACTATTTATCATAAAATTAGTACTGATAACAGTTCATTATAAAAAAAATATCATTTTCGTGAATATCTTTCACAAATTAGAATTTCTCACAATTATTCCCATGATACAACTAAACATTTATTTTAATATATTTTCATAATCATTTTTATTATATTCATAAGCATGAGTTCCTGTATATTAATTTGTGGGTTCTTGTAACCGAAAAAATTCATTCTACACAATTTCGTGACAACCGAACAACCTCTTAAATAACTCATAGTAGCTTTGTTATTGTTGGTGTTTTCTTATTAACTTTAACAGATATACTGAATGAATAAAAATGTGATACAGATAAAATTATTTGTAATACATGACATAAGAGGTGACAAAAACAGAGAGGAACATAACATATTTTGTGGATTTATACTTTGACTAATTCCGCATATATATGCATTATAAACCATAAATAAATAAATAGTCACTGTCCATAAAAGCAAGCTGTGGTATGAATCCAACTTTATAGCCGTGTATTCATATCACTACTTGTAATTATTATAATCATGTAGTCTGGTATTAATTATTTTACATGAAATAAAACAGAAATAATTATGCTTACACGCTTCCGGGATTTATATATTATCTTCTCCCATTATATATTTTTGTTTCATGTTCTAAAACCATTGCTGCACGTCAGGTGTTCATATTTTTATCAGAAAATTAGGCAATTAATTATATGATGATTGATTTGAGTAACACATATCTTGGAAATATTAAAAACCTCTAGAAGTAGTCAAATAAAAATAACATGCCGGCGTTAAAATAATACCAAAATAAAAAATAGAAAAACAAAATGTCAGTGTAATGTCACTTGGAATAATATACGGTATATTCACTGCCACATATGCATCTTGCTTTTAGACTGCGTTGTGGCATTTTCATACTTGTAGAATTTGCGTATAAAATTCGTACGCAAAATAAATACATGTTATTATTACCATGGAAAAATTCAAACTTTTTTAGTAGAAGCAAGAGTTTATGCTGTTCTTTGTTTGATTTATTTGATCTGCCATCTTTATTTGTTATCATAATTTAATTGCCTTGAGGATAATTATTCAACCAAGTATTTGAGCAAGCAAAGAAAAAGAAACAGAAGGATTCAAGAAGCTATTTAAATTTATTTACAATTTAGTTTTAGTGTAATATAAACTCTTGTAAATATTAATTGTTATCAACCTTAAAAAAAAAGTATTTGAGCAATATATTTTACGAGAGGCACACAAGTAAAAATTCATTTTCAGACAAGGGATAACAATTAATGCAAGATTTTTTTTAAATAATGATTAGAACTCAAACCATCTAATTTTTAGTGAAAGTCATGCTTTACTTCACTTCTATATTTTCGTTTTATAAGTTCAAATACAGTCAATTCGAACCATTCAATATAATCTTCATATTAAAATATGGTTGGAGATCAAAATTTTCATTTATTTAGATTTATTTACTATATTTTTTTTTAGAAAAGATTATTCTTTTAGATAGGTAAAAAGTCACCGATTTTGGATGGTCAAAAATCTTACGAATTAATGGATTTTAAAAAAATTGTAAATAAATTCTAATTTTTTTAAGATTTGTACTTCAATTTATCATATTTAATATGAAGATCATGTTAAATAATTCGAATCAACAGTTTTAACTTTGAATTGGAAGATATGGACTTGAAAAGTATAATATAACATTTACTTCACGAAGTTCATTATCCCAACTAATTTTTTAATAAAACAAAAATTCATTCAAAACATATAAGTTATAGACATTATTGTTGCTACTAAATCAAAAACTAATTTTTAACTTTGCAAAATTTTGAGAGAGCATAATTTCTAATAACGATATTTAAATCAGCTATTTCGGTATAAATAGTTAACCTAACATGATCTGAAGGACTCAGTTTAGAAGCTTTTTAATTGATTTGATCAATAAATTGTTTAAACCGTATAAGTCATATTTTATTAAAGGCAAATTCTTCTATGCACCTAAGGACCTATTTGTAAAATGAACATATTTTCATTTTCAAAGTTCAAACAGTCGATCCGACCGTTCAACATTATCTCCATATTAAAATGTACTTGGAGGTCAAATTTTACATTTTTTTGAATTTGTTTACTATTTATTAAGTATTTTACAAAATTCAATGGTCTGAATTTGACTAGTTTTGTAAAATACTTAATAAATAGTAAAAAAATTCAAAAAAATGTAAAATTTGACCTCCAAGTATTAATATGGAGATAATGTTGAACGGTCGGATCGACTGTTTGAACTTTGAAAATGAAAATATGTTCATTTTACAAATAGGCCCTTAGGTGCATAGAAGCATCCCTCTTTATTAAAAATTTGAATTATGTAAAAAAAAGGTAACACGATTATTATATTGAAATGTCAATCAACTAATACTATATGTCATTATTGTTGGAGGATAACACGATGTGACGATGTCACATTATTAGAAAGCGACAAAAATGCTTTGATTAATTATAAACTGGCTTCTTTACTGATTGGTTAAAATGAAGTGGTTGTTATCAAATAAATTGTTTGATGTGACGCTCTTGACTTTATCTCATTTCTCATCGTCATAGTTTGCGTCTGAGAAGGTTTAAAAATAAAAATTTAAACAGCTTTTTGTTCTGTATCGGATACTGAGACCACAATAAATGACTTTTTTTTACATGCATTAAATTCACTAATGAACAAGTTGTTGATATGTATAACAAAATTGAAAATAATATTTTCTTTTTCTCGAGTGCTTCGGATGAGAAAATATTCAGATAAAAAAAAAATGGGTTATGATGTATTTTTTGCTTAACAGATGGTTAGAAATAGTCTTATAGAAGTAAATTTATGTATTGTATTGGTTGGATGGAAGAGAAGGGATTCAGATTGGTGTTGGATTGAAATCTGTCTAATGTCCGATTTAATTCGTCCGATTTGCGTCGAAATTCACACTGACGTCTGATTTGTGTTAAAATTCACACTGACGGTTTAAATTTGCAGAATGATTAAGATTAGTGCAGATTTCGGTTCGATACCCATTGAACAGTCCCTAACTGAATAAATTAAAAAGTAGCTTATTTATTTAGATTTTGGTAATTTATTTATTGTTTTGTTTTGACTTTGTATGTGATTTCTATTTTCAATAAAGATCGGTGAGTCCGTCATTTATTTAGCTTAATATATAACATTTCTATTTGTTTTTTAGGGCTAGGATATTCGCTTTTGAGTCGTGACCTGTTCTTTGGGCTTTATTGGGCCTTGACTAATCAAATCCAGTACAAAAATGCTACATTTTTTTTTATTTCCGACGGAACATGTTATTTTCAGTAACACAGTTATAAAAAAAACAAATTTAAAGTTATAAATATATACTTTATACTTTGACATATTATATAAAATATTCAAACTATGATGTAACGTGGAAAACTGATTAAGTTATATATCAAGCTATTTACACCGTGTTCCAAAGCAGAATGTGTAATGGAGAGCATAATGACAAATGAATACTTTGAGCTCAGTTTGGCGGGGTAAAAGTTCATGATTCGGAAATAATTCAGTATCACAAGGAATAAAAAAAACTCAAAAAAAAATAATAATAATAATAAATCGCATTTTATTTACGAATAATTAATGATTCACGTTTTATTTGCGAATAAAACGTATAACACGTTTATTGCGTTTTACTTGGTGTTCAGTTCGAAAACATCAAAAAAACGAATGTTACTTATGATGGAGAAGAGTGAGAGACAGGGCAGCGTAAATCTCCACCTTCTCTACACTCGTTTGAGAATTACAAAAATCTATGAATTCATACATAGAGTTCGTAAAAATATTTCCTTCCGATATTGTTATTCTGAAACAGTTGTTCAAGTGCGATTAGGATTGGTCGTCTCTTCCGATAAGCACGCTCTTTATTTTTTTATTTATAAATTAAAACTTTAACTATTCATAAAACGAATAATTTTTTAGTTGAAAGTCCATAGGCAATTGCATTGATCCAACTATTTACAAGATAGCTATTACACACATTTTCTTTGTTTAAACTAAGAAGCATGAAAACCTAGTACATTGAGCTACTTGTAAAATCATCTAATTTATTATGTCAGAAAATAACAGATACGTGAAGCTAAAGAATACAAATTGGTCTATTTGCGCCGATTAGTAAGTAGGCGGGCCTTCCAATTTTTTTTTCTGGAAATGTAGACACCACAGTGATTTATTCGAGTTGCATGGCTGGCAGACTACGCCGTAGACACCACAGTAAAGAGAGGAGAAAGAAGAAGAAGAAAGAGAGGAGGAAGGAGACAACTCTTTGCATTCTCGTCATCAACAACAACCATAAAAGCGCGTACCTTATTCGTATATAGTTATAGTATATACTACGGGGTGGAACAAATTTACAATACCCTCAGTCGTACCTGGGGAGTCGAGATGAACGGGCGAGGTGACGAGCGGTGGAACCCTTAGATGGAGTCATCCGCTCGACTGAGGCAAGCGAGGTGAACCAGACGGACGAGGGGGTGGAGTAGTCGGGCCACGAAGCGACTCTCAAAACCTCTGTCTTCCTTCTGCCCTTATGGATCACCTAGGAGGAACTTGCAGAGTTCCCTAGGTGCGCAGAGCTCCATGAAAGGAATAATTGATTTTTTTTCTTTAAAATAGATGGAACCGCACAAATGGTGTGGTTCTACCATTTGCAAGTTTTATGAGAATCCAGAGTTTTTTCAGACCTTAAACCCCATCATGATCACATATTTGCCTGAAAACTAATCCTGGCCACAAATTTGTCCGAAAACTGCTTAGACTGCATCATTGATGCAGTTCCATTAAATCTGTCATTGGTGAAATTGCATCATTAGTGCAGTTCCATCTATTTACAAAAAAAAACAATCAATTTATTTTTCGAAGATTTTTTTTTTTTAGTTTCTAAATTAAAAAATCTCTTTTAGAATTGATGTATGATCAATAATCAAGCAATTCTCAAAAATATGATACAAAAATAAAGCAGCCTTTTGCTGGTTAGGTCATGAGCTTATCCACGCTAGCTCTATGGAGAAAGGCCGGCCCCCAACCATGTGCACCTCTAACCCTATATCTTTGTGGGCCCACTAGACAGCCTAATCTATGCTCCAATACTCTCCATTTCAACGTACTGTACCATTGATGTATTGATGTATACAAGACAGGCAGGGTCACTTGATCCCAATTATGCTTTGCATTTTATTTTATTTTTTCTTTTAGAATAGATATTGATGTATGGCGTCAATTATGACATTGAATATGATGGTTATTCAGTGTTGAAATTAGAACGATATCAAATATTTCTGTCATAGAAATAATAAATTAGAAATTTTTATGTTGAATTAGAAATTCGACATAGAAATTAGCAATTAACAATTGGTGACCAAGAATCTGTAATTTTGCTAGCATGGGAATTAAAATGTGATTTTTTCAGAAAAAATCTCACTAATTATAAAATTCTCATACATTTCAAAAATTAAAAAAAATTATCACGTTAGATTAAAAAACTAATATATAAAGTTCAATATAAATTAACTAACTCATATATACAATTAACTAACTCTCCATAATAATTTCCACAAAAGGTATCCTAAATTATTCGAAATTAAATTGATGCAATATCTCCATCTTGTCTAACACATTACAACCACTCTAATTATTATATAATAGTATTAAATCTGTCCTCTTCTAGTTAGATTTATGCTCACAGATTTGGTCGGATAGCATAGCATGGCCTAATTCGTACGAACTGGAGAGGAGATGGACCAAAAAGAATAAGTGGGCCCCATTTGTCAGTGTCTATCTCCTGTTACTGTCTTCTCGTTGTCCTACTCCTAAGTCCTACCCCGGTGGTCAAACAGCAGATAGAAAAGAACAGTTCACGGATGGGATTATCTTCAATACAAGAAATATATTTTTATGGTCCTACCAAAATCAAAACTGTCAATAATTGAATAAAAGGTTGAGATATTTTCGGTACTACCAAAGTAAATTTTGTACGTTGGAGAGGATCCTCAAGCTGGTTACGACCCGGAGTAAGTCCGTACAAAATAACTGTCAATTAGTTTAGCACGAATAAAAAATGGAAAACAGTGCAAAGTGGGACCAGGAAACTACTACGGATTTTTTTTTAAAAACATAATTAAAAAAAATATTTTACCAAACCAACGATTACTTTTTTTTTTTTTTACAAAAATCATAAGAACCGAATTGCTAAGTCGGTCCGCTTGGTTTTTTTTTTTTTGACCGAACCAATTCGGTTCATGTTGATTTCACAGTTCCCGTAGGCAACTGTGTTGCCGTTTGTGTAATGCCTAGGGACCGAATTGCCAATTCGGTCCAGAGTTTTTTTAGTCCGGACCGAATTGACAATTTGGTCTCAACTTTTTTTTTTTTTTTTTTTTTTTTAAGGGTTTGGTTGAATTGCTAATCTAGAGATCGGAAAATAAAAATTATTCTTTGTTCTTATTTGTAAGCTTACATATGTATTCTTTGCATCTGGATTTTCAATGAGAAAAGTATATTCTCACTGTTTCTTTCTTGCTGGGCAATATAAGCAAGAATAAAGTTTGTGTTAAGTCTTTTATAAATTATTTATACAAACGCTTTAAATTTGTAATTCTAAAAAATGACTAATATTTTTTCATGCAAGAGAGTGCACAAAATATGCTTAATAATTAAAATTTGCAACTAATTAAAACTTAGGTTAATTAATTAATTTCAAACAAAGGGTTAAATAATTAATTAAATGAATTGTTTGTATAATTGACTATTAAATCAATTTATTAGTTTAGGAATTTTAATTTTTAAATTAAAATAAAATTAATTAAACCAAAATATGTATGTTTGTATTTATTTGAGATTTATGACTATTGCTTGTTTATATTGTCTCGCTTCCGCTGTGCTTGATTATTTATATTTGTTTAGTCTTGCGTGTCTTTGTGTTTATTAGACACGAGGTGGGGACTGATCACACCTTAATCCGGAATTCTCGGTTTGGGGTGTGACACTTGTGTATCATATATCATATCGGATGTAGGTCAAAATGAATTTGAAACCAAAAGACAATTAAATATGTCTTTTTAGTCGGATCAGTTTTTTTTATCTCCCATAAAGGATATTAGATGAAATTTGATTTACTCTATTTCATTTTCAATTTTTTTGGTACAACCTAGCGAGTAAGAATTACACATCTTTGTTAATGTAAATGTTTTCTTAACTAAATTTACAATAATGCTATTTATTAAGCAAACCCTTAAAAAAAAAAAGTTGGGACCGAATTGGCAATTCGGTCCAGAGTCTTTTTCGGATTTTCTGTGGCCGCCTTTCTGAAAATTTGTGAAATCAACAGGGACCGAATTGCCAATTCGGTCAAAAAAAAAACAAGCGGACCGAATTGGCAATTCGGTTCTTATAGTTTTTGTAAAAAAAAAAGTAATCATGTTGGTTTGGTAAAAATATTTTTTTTAATTATGTTTTTAAAAAAAAAATCCAACTACTACATCCAGGTCTTTGTTTTATACGGTTATACACCGAGTGTATGTGAGAAATATAAACAGAGAAGGTGGTGATTGGTTTGTTTTGGACGGCGCAGACAAGGTCAGGTAAAGAAAGTAGGGTCCGGAACATGCGGGAACACGCAGTCTCGAATTAAGTGGATTTTTGCTTGGACTCGGTCTATGTTTGATGTTTCGCTTCTCGGACCAAATCAACCTCGGCTGCTCAAATGCTACTCCTAATGATACCGAACTAGCATTTAATTCGGGATATATATCTTTAATTTTAGAATTTGGACAATTTTGAAGACTACATATAAAAAATACTAAATGAATGCACCGTAATATATATATATATATATGTGTGTGTGTATAAAAAAGACTATAACGCATAATAAGTAATTACAATGGAATTTACTATCCTGTCAATTTTTTTTTATATTTTTCATGTGTTTAATGATAGTAGTTATTTCTGTAGCCAAGGTAGCAAGTTGGGTCATGCATGGATGCTTCAAAACACAACACGTCAACACCTGGCTCATTGTCTAGAGTGGTCCTAAGTTTGCTTTTAGATGACAATAAATAATATCCTCTTGAATTAGGATTTAGGTTTAATATATTGCAAATTCAAACTTTGGCCTCGAATTAAAATTTAAAATACATAAAATACATTTGATGTATGTCGGCTTTGGTCCAAATTGATAATCAAACTTTAAATTTGGATTAGTTTAACTAATCCAAATTGATAATTATTTATAGTTAGATTTTGCCTTCGTATATATAAAAATTTCAGATTTTCCTTCATTTATCTAGAATTGGCCTTTGAATTATTCTAATTAGCACTTTTGGTCTAACATGGTTAGTAGATAACTTTAAAGAGCTTTATATTTTTATTAGTTATAGTTGAAACTTGAATATAATAAGTATCTAATTATTAGCATTTTTTTTTCTCTGTAAGATCTCCTACAAATGATGTTGCATCATACTCTCTAGGTATTTTAATGAAATGCAAAAGTTTATGATTGAAGAGTAAAGACTTAGCTAAAATAATGAAGGAATTTGTATAACTTGTAGCAAGAATTCAGACTGTCCTATTCTTATTGGCACAAATATTAAAGAAGTCATATGATGAATTTTCAACTTGGAGCCGGATTCGTCCATATTATGATTGGATGACTCAAATTATAAACTTAAAATTTGAGATATCTCAGAGGATACAAACTTAATAAGGAAGGCCATTCTTGAATTAACTAGTGAGAGCTCCTTAATTAGAGATGAAAACGGATTAGATACAGAGCGGACATCATATCCGTATCCGTTTTTATTTTTTCAAATATGAATACGGATCATATATCTATTAAAAAAAATCAAAAGTCCATAATATTTATCTAATTATAATACTGTTAATAACATAATTTTTTCATAATATATATTAAACTATATGATATATATCTACTATACAGATACATATAATTAAAACTTATAATTATGTATTCGTATCGCACAGATATTCGGATATCAGATATCCGTATCTAATTTTTAAATACGAATCGGATATTATCCGCTCCGTTTTCACCCCTATTCAGCTTAATGCAATCATATTAATCATGCATTATAATTAATTTACTTAAAATGGTATATGTTATGTGACAAAGTTAATCTACTAATTAATCTTATCATTTTACTAATTTATTTATTTATTAATAAATTGTGTCTTCTACAAATCAGTGTCAGTAAAAATAAAACTTGATTAAACATGACTACAGCTAATTATCATTGTTATATAACAATAATTATACAAAAAGACAGCGTCCTGCTTGTTAGCACATTTAATTAGGCAACTCCAAATCTATCTAATTCAACACATTTAATTATAAACAATCAATGAAAATCATATTATTATGAAAGTAGTAATGAAATAATATTATCTGCTCATTTTCCATTTTAATTCAATCATAAACAATAGCCCCTATATGCCTTATTTCTCTCTTTATAACAGATAAGTTTGGTCTTCTCGCAGCGCACGAACCATACACAATTCTGTTTCGATTCTAGTCTTTGCGCTGCATGAAGTAAAAACTATTCTGTTAAAACATTTACCCGAGACTTAACTAGAAACAGAGAATGTTGAATTGGTGTAAGCATTTAAGGAACGCATAGACAGCTTACTACACTATTCCCATAGCTGTCTTCTCTTTTTGCTTTCATTTTTTTTTCCTCTCTTTCTCTCTCCCTTTCTCTCCCCCAACCGCGTGCTCACACTCTCCGCTCCAATGGCGGTTCACACTTCCTAAGTACCTCCCACTGTCTCTTCTACAACGATCCATTGTTGGTTTTAGTGAGGTATGTATCCTTCTCTTTCAAACCTTTTCTCTCTTAAGTTCCAATTACAAAAGATCTGTGCGTTTCTCGTTACCTCGATCTACTGTTGGTAAATGCTATGGAAAAAGTCTTTCTCTTTCATGGGCCTCTGCTGCGATTATTACCTCAGCACGAAGAACATCAGTGTTTTTGTTCGTTTTTCTTGCGATGTAAAAAGATAATGCTGACAAACTGCCAATAGCGCCTCTCGTAACCTATTTAGTTTGATACGGTTTAATGATTTGATCTTTTAGTTCGTACTTTTATGTAATTTTGCTCTACTTATTTTCGTTTATGCAGGGACTTGAGGATTTTCTCTGCAAAATTTTGGGTTTATTTATTGATAAATCTTGAGACTTGTCCAGGAGCTGATTCATAATTTCGGATAAATTTGGTTCTTTTTGAAAATTCAAACTTTTTGGGGGGCTGAACTGCAAATTTCTCCAAGGTGGGTTTTCATGGCGTCAGGTATGGTAAAGATGGCAACAGATGATAAGTTGAAGGAGACTGATTGGGCGAAGAATATTGAAATCTGCGAACTCGTTTCGCATGATTCGGGGTATTTTCGTAATTTCCCCCTCTTTCAATTATCATTTCTCCATTTATTATAATACATGCAACCTAACTTTACCTCCTGAGCTATAGCTTCTGAGTTCAATGGCATTTTTAATGGAATTCACATTGCCTGAGATATCGTAAATTTTGAGTTGATCTGACCGTTCAAATCCTCTTTACACGAATCTCAAAGCACAATATTACTGGCTCCGTGCATTCCGAATAGGCACTGTAAAACCCAGCTTTAGATAAACTGAAAATTTGAGATATCTCAGAGGATACAGACTCATTTGTAATAAGGGTCAAGTAATTTTGCACAGTACCTTTTTGGTAACTTTTTAATTTTTTGTGTTAAATTTTTGTGATTTTCTACATTATTTTTCCCATTACATGTTTCATCCTTTATTTAATCTCTTTTTTGGTTAGATCTTAATATGGCAATCATCTATGATGGAGATTGCAAAACTGTCATATCAAGTGTTGACACCACTTATTTTTAGTATAAAAAATCACTAGCAAAACATGATTAAGCGTATTGATATTACATTATCCATTTTCCTTATTGATCATTATGTATTTAATAATTTAATCGCAATTTACCAGGAAAGCCAAGGACGTGATTAAATCCATCAAGAAGCGGTTACAACACAAGAGCCCCAATACACAACTTTACGCTGTCATGGTGAGGGTTAACTTTGTATTTAAATATTTTCCGTGGGATGATTTAAAAATCTCATATTTTCTCATATATACTCTCTTGTATCTTGTAGCTATTAGAAATGTTGATGAATAATTTTGGAGAGAATATACACAAATTGGTGGTGGAAAATGCAATTCTTCCTATTCTTGTCAAAATTGTAAAGAAAAAGGTTAGTAATAAAAATCCGATCTGTACCATGTTAAATTAATCTGCAGTAGGCGACATTTAGTTATACAATTCTAATGACTGGGCCTTTACAAAAAAATGTATCAATCTGGTAAATTTGTTGCATTAAAAAGTTAGCATTTTGATTTATTTTCCAGACAGAATATCCTGTGAGGGAGAGAGCATTTCTTCTTTTAGATGCAACACAAACTGCAGTTGGTGGCACTAAAGGCAAATTTCCCGAATATTATGCCGCCTACTATGACTTGGTGGTAATTAATTTATTATTATATTTACAATCCTTGCACAATGCATAGAGTTTGTAATCTCATTTAATTGTGTATTAAATTTGATGTGTTTATATTTGAAATGGAGTGCTCTAAACAGAACTCTTTTGGTTTCAATTGAAAGGTGGCTGGTGTGGAATTCCCAAATCGACCTCGCGTTACAGTAACTGAACTGCAGGCCCCACCAACTCAGAGAAAGACACCTCCTCTTCCTGCTCCTGCTACTGATATTGAAGATAATACTTTGACTCAAAGGCTTCTATACGATCCTCCTCCCATGCAAACAATTAGTCCCCAAAACGCCCCTGATTCTAGGTACAGTACATTTTTTTATTCTCCACAAAGAAACAGAAACCCTAATTGGTTTATTCAACTATGTGCCATTTTCTAATTGTTTTTTTTTTTTGTAGTATAATTAAGAAGGCCATGAGTGTGTTGGAAGTTCTAAGGGATGTGCTTAGTTCAATCGATACCAAACACCCTGAGGTAACCATACACAACTCTTTCTAAAATTGTACTATTCTAGAGAATTAATATTGAGCACACATAAATATATTTATGATTTTGACGTTTGATATATAGGGGGCAATGGATGAATTTGTACTTGATTTAGTTGAGCAGTGTTCTTTTCAAAAGCAACGTGTCATGCACCTTGTCATGACCTCAAGGTTTGATTTAGTTATAAAAAAATGCTCTCAGTTTTGCTTGCTTAAAGCAACAAAGGGTGTTTGTTTTTTTATTCACTTATTTGATGGTCTTTTGTTTAGAGATGAGAATGTGGTAACTGAAGCAATAGGACTAAATGAAGAGCTACATAATGTGCTTCTTCAGCATGACTCCCTCCTGTCAGTGGGCCCCACCTCTACCGCCACCACGTTTATCAATAACAGCGTAGATAACAGAGGTAATCTACAAGAGGAAGAGGATGCTGAAAGTCTCTACAAAAGGTACATCATTTTTCATTGTTTAATATACGTGGAGATGTGCAAAATTGCAAACAAAATACAATGTTTTCATTATATGCTAAATTGTTACAACTGACACAGGATACGAAAGGGAAAAGCATTATCTGTGGATTACTCAGACGAACCGACCCGAAATCCTTATGGGTCCATTACCGATGAAATGCTTAGGAGGCCACTGATCCGACCATTGAAAATCCAGCCCAGCCCAAAACCCGATTCGCACCCTAAACCTGACCCAGGCCCAGAACCAACAGGACCCGCATTGTCAATACCGCCCCCGCCAGCTAAGCATGTAGAGCGAGAGAGGTTCTTTAGAGAGAAAAGCTCAGATTATACTACAACCGGGTTACCGGATCATATGCAGGGATTGTTGTTGCATAGTCGGGACGGGAGCAGCTCTTGTAGTGGTAGTACAGAATACGGCGATTAGGCTGTGTAGTTAGGGTTTTCATTTTAGGGTTTGTGGGCGAGTTTGCTTTGCGGGGGTATGGAGGATATTTCATCCTCTATTTAAGAGTGAAGGTGGTGTTACATTCTTCTATAGCTCTCTCTCTGTTTCTTTTTTTGTCTCTTTTTCCTTGGTTTTTTTATTTGGTTGCTGATAGCCTGATACTGTGGTTGTTGTTATAGAGCTAATTAATATATGTTTAGTTTATGAATGTGGTTTTGTGCTTGTTGTCTTATTAGCACTTTGGAAGTGTATTACTGGGCTGGCTTCTTTGTCTAGCCTTGCAGTTGGAATTTAGATCCTCAAGAGGTTCTTCTACCTCTTCAGTAGTTTTTCTCAGATAGAATAAACTTTACTATTCTGGGGATTGCATGGCCCAGTTTAGTTTTTGTGAGATAAGGGAAAGCGTATTCCAATTCTCTCTCTTTACAGTCAACTAGTTACATTTAATCTTATCATCTACCAACTTCATTCAATCTGATCATTTATAGCCTTATTTAGTTTGTCTTATTTTAATTTTTGGGCCTGATGACAATCCTCATGAAATCACCCTCTAAATAACTCTATGCAATGCAGCACACATCATAAAATACATACTTTGACTTTATAAATATATATATAGACCATTTTGTGCATTGGATGGTAAATCGTTGGATTCAAAATTCAAACAGTCGATCCAAACCGTTCAACGTGAAATCTATATTGAAATGTGCTTGGATACCAAATTTTACATTTTCGGAAATTTTTTACTATTTGTTTAGAATTTTTGAAAATCGCTGTTTTGTTATGGTCCAGATTTTTCTTGAAAAACAACGATTTTGTACCCATTTTAATAAATAGTAATAAATTTTCAAAAAATGTAAAATTTGGTCTTCAGACACATTTTAATATGGAGAACACATTGAGCGCTTCAGATTGAATTTTTGGACTTTGAATTCAGTGATTTAGAGTCCAATGCACAAGAGGTCTATACATTGCATTGTATCGTAGCCCAACTCTCTCTCTCTATATATATTTGATTATGACGGAATGCACATTTATTTATTTCAGTTAAACACATTTGTTTAACGGGTTTAGCACATTTTGAAATGGCACCGGATTTATTTCCAAAAAAAAAATCAAAATCATGTTGATTCAATTTGAGTAGTTCAAATGTTGCATAAACATATTCATGAAATATATTCACGGCATATCATGAAAGCCTAATAAAAACTTTTTTAACGTTTTTTGCGCGTGAATGCAAGTCCAAGGATAACAAAAATTAAAACATAAGCTGGAAATGTCATCGACTACTTGCTAATTCAAGTTGATAAGATCAACTGCAGTACAAATTTATGTTGTTGGACAAAGGGTAAATCACTTTATATACGTTACTCCTGATTTTGAATAGCTCATTTATTAATAGAAATGAACCTCAAAATGCTCATGTGAATATTGTACATGATTAGATATTTTAATTCAATCACACCTTGTTTGGATGGAGAGTAAAGGAAGGAGAGGTGAAGAATAAAAGGAATTAGAATGGAATAGAAAGGAAGATTAACATATTTAACTTTTTGTATTTGAATGATTAATGAGAGAAAATAAATTTAATTTTCTTTTCTGTCTTATTTCTTATTTGATTGATTAAATTTAGAAGGTTAATGAGAAATTCAGTAGCTGTTGTAGGTTTGTGACAAAAAACTTGTATGAGATTATATATGTGAGATATAGGGTTGGACATTTGTGTTTTTTGTTCTAAAAATATTTGCAACAAATTTTTTTTCCATCCGTTACACTCCAAGTTGGAAGGGAAACCGATTCTATTGATTATAATGATACAAAATTAAATCTTTCACCTCCTGTGCTCTTCACCTCCGACATAATTTTGTCAACCAAACACGATTCGACGAAAAATTTTCTTTTCTTTCCATTCCCTCCCTTCCTCTACTCTCCATCCAAACAAGGTGTTAAGTTCAAATGTACTATCCGAATGAAGTGTTCAGTATTAAATGTAATTAACTTATTCTTACTAGTTTCTGCGTACTATTACTGAAAATCTAAAACAAAATATGAAATTATTGAGAATTATTCAAATTGTTCTATTCACATTTAAAAAAAAAAGAAAAAATAATTACTCCGTTGACATCACACGCAGTCACATGAGTCCAATCATGTGAGCGGCACGTGATCTGCTCTCCCGATGGAATGTACCTTTCAAGCCGAGCAATTAGCATGTGAGCACCTGAGTCCAGATCCTCTGTAATGTTTGAGATCCAATCCAGACCGTCCGATCAGTAATGGCCCAAGCCTGTAATGCATGGATTCACTTTAAAATTCGTGCTACTAATATAACGAACGGATCCGAAACTCAAAAAATGATTTCCCTTGCGTGAGGACCCCCTTCAAACAATTCTAAAAGCGTGCCTCCCGTACCTCACCCGCGCGTTCGATCGGCACCGTCCGTAAAACCACGTGTCGCACTCATGGCTCTCCGATCCTCACCCCTCACTCATGCGAAACTCGCTCGTGTCACACACATAAACCCAGGCACGCTGCCTCACACGCGCGAAACCCCAACCACCTCCAAATTCCCCCTTTCACCCGCGCCTCTCGCACGCTCGCCGCCGGATCCCCCTCCCTCCGCCGTATAACCGCCGGAGAACGGGCGGACTACGAGTATACCCCCCAGATCACACTCACCACCCCACCTTCATCAATTTAACCATCTATAAGCCGTTCAATCTGTCAGATCCAACTTTACTGATCACAGTGAACTGAGATCCAGTCCGAAATGGATAAACTAGGGATGAGTGAAGAAGAGGAGGAAATGGAAGACATGGAGGTGAAAGAAGAAGACGACGAAGAAGAAACGGCGGCCTACCTGAACACAAGCATGAGCAGCGGCGGCGATCGGACGGCGGCGGCGGTGGGGGGAGGAGGGAGGAGAAGCCGGGGACAGGAGGAGAAGGAAAGAACGAAGATGAGAGAGAGGCACCGGAGAGCTATAACGGCTAGGATTTTAGGTGGATTGAGAAAACACGGGAATTATAATCTGAGAGTAAGAGCAGATATTAATGAGGTAATTGCGGCGCTTGCGAAGGAGGCGGGCTGGGTGGTTCTGCCAGATGGGACCACTTTTCCTTCTTCTCAGGTTTTCTCATTTTTCTCTGTTTACCTCTTTCGGTTTTTGCGTTGCTAAATTTCGGAGGTTGGAATGAATTCATAACACCTGAGGTAACAGAAATTGCGAGTTCAGATCAGGACCGTCCGATCTGCTTTAGCACGAATATTAAAGGGATCCGTGCATTCACCTCGGGTCGGGTTGGCCCGAATTCTGATCGGACGGTCCGGATCCAAACTCACAATTTCTGTTACCTCAGAATGGATTCGAGGGTACTGATTCGGTAGCGATGGGGTAAGGAAAGGGAAATAAGACGGTAATGCTAATAATAAGTGGGGATTATGATGAAATTTATATTTTTTTTTTCTATTTCGAATTTTTAAAACTATAATTAATGATAATGTTTGCGCTGTTTTCAAAGATTTGACTACACTATATTCAATTCTGATAATGTACTTTTTTGCAAGTCTACTTAATTGAATTCCTCCGTTAGCCACAAGACATATTGAATTCCTCTGTTAGCCAGTTAAAAATATGTTTGAATTCTTTTCCAAGTACAGAGTGAAGCGCTCTTTACTTAGAAAATCATTTTAAGATTTTTTTTCAGTTGACTAAATGTATAAATTTAGGCAAACTTTAAAAAAATGTGTTTTGAAAATATGCATAAAGTTGTTAATTTTGTTAAACTTAAAGATTTAAAAAGCTGAGACGTACAAAAAAAAATTAATTGTTTAAAAGATGAGTTGTTGGTTTATGATGCTGCCACACAAAGTCATGTTTTTAAGTAAATGTCTGCAGGTGCACACATCCTACTCACTTCACATATGCTTTTAAATGAAATTTCTAATCTAACTCCGTCAATAAATCATGGATTTCATTGGTACATTGTGCTCAAATTCCCTTGATGGGAAGTTCTCAATGTATTAATGGATAGACTCCTCTAAAATAGTTTCTTTCTTAGAATGAGAATAACCAAAAGCAAAATAATCAATTTTGCATCCTAAATTTGAATTATTTCACAAAACTGTAATCTATTAATATTCCATAATGTGAGATTTATATCAATGAATCTCTTATTGTTTTGTTAAAGGAAGGATATGTTCTTAACTTTCCATAACTACTACTTTCATGTGAATTTTTTTGTTGTTGTTTAAGAATTCATTGAAAGCTTAATTACTTTAGAACTAATTTAAATACTCCCTAAAATTATTCCAGAGGACTTGGCACTAAGGGTTACCACGCTTTTCTTTTTCGCGCAATACGTATTGCAGGCAGGTCGACCTGCCACCTCAACCTCTGCTCCAACGATGCCCCACTCGTCAGCACTGCCGCTCCGAGGCATATCTCCTGTGGGGTCCTTTGGGAGGTTACGTGGAGTTTTTTCCCCTGGAGCAGGCCCCGTACCGGTCTCCCCCTTGTGCTTTGCCACTGCCGGTACCAGTAGTGCAAGTTGGGACGAGTCTCCATTATTTGAAGGTAGCATTGAGTCAGGGGAGGATGAAAAGGTAACCAAGAAGACTGTATCGAGTTCGAGTTTGCATGATCGCGACTTTTCTGGCACGCCTTATATACCAGTCTATGTGATGCTTCCGGTAATTACATTTTTTTAAAGTTGCATGGTTATACCTTTGATAATTTCTCTGATTAAGGAGCAAGTGCAGTTGGTTGTGCAGATGTATTCTTTAGATGTAATTTAGAATAAGAACTTATATTTTGGTTGTGCATACATCTTTTTTATGAAGTAGTTGCACAATTAAATATTAGTCTTATTTAAGTGAAACTATCTCTTTTGTGCATAACTAATTGGAAGTGGATTCCTTTTTAAGGAAGAAAAAGGAGCGGGAGAGAACAAACAAGAGATCAACACAAACTTAGTAGTAATTTGAAAAAAAAAAGACCAAGAAGTATACGAGCCACTTTGTTCGCAACATTTGTTTACCTCAAATTTGGGAAATTACAGGTCTTCTTCCTTCTTTGTTGCCTGACAAAGAGTTGCATTTTTTATTTTTACCAAGATTAAAAGGAGAGAGAAGAAAGCTACAGAAACAAATTTTATCATTTCATTTCATTCCGTTAAAGGGTCTATCACTCTCTCTTCACTCTTTGCCTACTCTTCTCAGGCTATGTATTTAGATTAACTCATATTTCATTCTGATTGGTACCAGTTAGGTGTAGTTAACATGAATTGCGAAGTGGCTGATCCAGACGGTCTTATAAATGCCCTTAAGTTGCTAAAACCAGTGGGTGTGGATGGAGTGACGATCAATTGCTGGTGGGGAATTGTGGAGGCGAACCAGCCCCTTGAATATAAGTGGTCCGGATACAAGCATCTCATTCAGATCATAAGGCAAATGAAGCTCAAACTACAGGTCAAGTCATGTTGAAACACGTCAGCTATACATAGAGTGAGGCTATGGTACTATGCATAGCGCAGATTGGTCCGTACTATGGATCAATATCTTTATATTCAAAGTTCAAATGGTCAATCTGAACCATTCAACATGATCTCATATAACAATGTACTTGCAGACTAAAATTTATATTTTTTTTAGAATTTTTTTAGTATTTTGTTAGAAAGGTAGAAAATCATTACTTTTGAATGGTCTAGAAGTTTTAGATCAAGTGATTTTCTATCTATCTAAAAAGAACAGTAAAAAAAAATTGTAAAAAATGTAAAATTTGATCTACAAGTACATTTTCTTACCGAGATCATGTTGAACGGTTCATATCGACTGTTTGGATTTTGAAAATGGAGATATTGATCCATAGTACGGACCAATTTGCATAGCCTCACTCGCTATACGTATGTAAAAGAAATTGTGCAAAACTCCCCTTGAACTGTTTGAACCTCTATTAATTATTTCTAAGGGTGCTGATATCGGTCGTTGATTACTCGAGCCAACATATACACACAAAAAACTAACTATAAAAGTTTATGTGTATATATCTTAGTCTTTGATGGGGATCCAGCTACCTGTTAAGCATTCATCAACTCAATAGAATCAGAAGATTTCTGGATACTTAACATTCTACTTCTTTTTTTTTTTTTTGGTTTGGAATATTAGGTAGTGATGTCTTTTCATAAATGTGGGGCCAATGTAGGGGACAAGATCACAATCAATTTGCCAAATTGGGTTGTAGAGATCGGCAGCTGTAATCCAGACATTTATTTTACCGATAAAGATGGTCGGCGTAATACCGAATATCTCACTTGGGGGATTGACAGAGAACGTGTTCTGCGAGGCCGAACTGCTCTTGAGGTACTTTTAATCCTTCGTCTTTTTTCTTTTTTATTATTAAAGGGCCCCGGTACCACCCAGCATCTTTTAGATGCTATTCTCGAGAATTGAATCTGTGTCTCTCAGTACAGAGACGAGGGCTCGTGTCACTGCACTAAGCCCGCGGTTCCTTTGTATTGTTTTAGAAGTAACATTTTTTACTTGTACATATATGGACTCCTCTAGTCCTCTATTTTGATTAGAGAGTAAAAGCTATCTAACGGGATTAGAACTTTACAAATTGCACAATTTATAATGGTTATGTTTTTTTAATGGAAAGCAATTTGGTCTAGCAAATCTCATGATTTCTGCATCTTTAGTAAATACTAAATAGTAAGAAAAATGTGCAAATAAGAATTCATCTTATGATAATTACTCAAGAGTACAATATATCTAGAAGTATGAACTCATCTCAAGATATCTTTGAGCAAACAACTTTGCATGGTTACACCCAAATTGTTTGTTTTTTCATACATTTCTAGGTTTATTTTGACTTCATGAGAAGCTTTAGGGTAGAATTCGACGAGTTCTTTGAAGAAGGCATAATCTCAGAAATAGAGGTTGGGTTGGGTCCATGTGGCGAACTGCGTTATCCATCTTATCCAATGGAGCACGGCTGGAGATACCCTGGCATCGGCGAGTTTCAGGTTGCAGTCCCTTAATATCAAAATTGATTTATGATCTATGATTCTTAGTATTGGGTCAAACGTGATTCAACTAGATCCAGTGCACTTTTATTTCCTTCTCATGCACAATTTTCTTCTTCTTGTTTTTTTTTTTTTTCAATTTTTGAAGATATTGCTTTATACATATTATTCTAAAAGGGTTGGGTACTTGTTTCCAGTTTGGTTGGTGAACCTATACAGTCCAAGAGTAACGAGATCTCGACTCGGACCCAAAATGACCTAACTTGACAGCACCCAACTTATTTAAGACCTGGTTGCGCATGCAAGGATCTCTCAACATACGCTCCACTCATTTTGTTGTTACTATTTGACCGAAAAAAAAACAATGACTCCATTCAACCTTTTCCATCTATAGTTGCAACCATGATCAATTAACATTGGCTTATGTCTTGTGTCCATTTTGGTCATTTCCAGTGTTACGATCGGTACTTGATGAAAAGCTTGAGGAGTGCAGCCGAAAAAAGGGGCCATTCATTTTGGGTGAAGGGACCCAGTAACACGGGCACTTACAACTCTAGACCACAGGATACTGGTTTTTTCTGTGACGGGGGAGATTACAATGGATTCTACGGCAGGTTTTTTCTCGACTGGTACTCAAAGGCGTTGCTTGACCATGCTGACTGTGTTCTTATGCTCGCTAAGTTAGCGTTTGAAGGATCTTCCATTGCTGCTAAGGTATTGGTCACGAATTTGGATCCCCTACAGTAACTCAAATTTTTAGTTTAAAGGGGTCCCGTGCATTCTACCTCGAGCCGGATTGGTCCGAATTCTGGTCGGACGGTCCGGATCCAAACTAAAAAATTGGGTTACTTTAGGGGATCCGGACCCATTTGTCAGTGGGTGTTTTGCATATTTAGCCAGGAGTTTGCTGTATAATTGTTACTGTGTGACAGTATGGCCCCACACTTTTGTATCTGAAACTTAATGGTCAGCTGGCTATGTTGGATGATACAAAAGATATTCCTACTGCACAATTGATGATGTTTACATCTAATAATGACAAATTGAATTAAAATCATGCCGAACATGTGAAATGTTGGTTTTCTAGTTTATGGGTAAACATTTTGACAGAGCAGTTTTTGATTCATGCAGCACACTAGTCATATGTAGCGCTGATTTGGCTTTATTGTCCGTGCGCTGCATGAAGTAAAAACTGCTCTGTCAAAATCTTCACCCTAGTTTATGTTAACAATTTGTGGAGTAAAACCAATCAAGTAACTTGAGTTCATCTAAGAAGTTTCTGGGTCATATTGTTTTTCTGGTTATACCTTGTTTTGCATGTTAGGTGCTCACAAAAAGAAAAATGTTGGGTGCTTGTGCAACTTGTGAGCATGGGATATGTTGCAATATATCTTCTAATATTCTATATGCATTTTGGAAACTTCACCTTGCTTTTACTACAAACCTCAGATCTTTAATTTAATGGTCTTCTACATGAAACAGATACCCGGTGTGCATTGGTGGTACAAGACAGCTAGTCATGCAGCTGAGCTGACAGCTGGATTTTACAATTCTTGCAATAGGGACGGTTATGCCCCTGTAGCAGCAATACTAAAGAAGAACAATGCAACCTTGAACTTAACGTGTGTGGAGTTGTGTAGTTTTAACCAGTACAATGACTTTGTTGAGGCGATGTCAGATCCCGAAGGTTTGGTTTGGCAGGTACAAGTTTTTTTTTTTTTGTGTAGATTATTTACACAACAACTTTTTGTTTCTAGTACTATAAGCAGGTTTGTTAGGCATTACTTAATTATTTAAAATAAACTAATACTTTAATTAGGTACTAAATGCGGCATGGGATGCCGGTATACCAGTGGTGAGTGAGAATGCTGTGCCTTGCTTTGATAGAGATGGGTTCAACAAAATATTGGAAAATGCGAAGCAATTCAATGATCCGGATGGCCGGCATTTACAATCATTTACATTCCTCAGGCTGACCCCTGCTCTCTTTGAGGAAACAAACTTTTTTGAATTCAAGCGCTTCATCAAGAAAATGCATGGTGAGACTCTTTATCTGATTATTTCTTCAATTTGCACTCTCCTGCCACTTCCCAAAAATTGAACTGGATAATCTAGTGTGCTGTAGTTTTATTTTGTAAGGGGGGTTGGAAAGTATTGATGCATGCAAAAATTATAAAGTTTAATGGACAAAATTAAAATATTTCAATTTATACTGGGGGGGGGGGGGGGGGGGGGGGGGTAAGCCATGTCCATATCCTCTGAGATATCTCAAATTTTCAGTTTATCTAAAACCGGACCAAATTTTTTCGGTGCCTATTCGGAATGTAGGGGCCAGTATTATTGTGCTCTGAGATTTGTGCATAAAGGCTTTGAATGGTCTGGATTTTTCCCTTGGTTAATGTCAACTATTTTTCTCTTTTCTATTTTTGTTTCAGGTGAAGCAGTTCTTGATCATTATACTTAGGTTGAAAAAAATATATTTAAATTCTTAGAGAAAAGAAATGAGGAGGATATAGAATCTTCTTCTATTCTTCTCTTTATTGACTCGAGTTGATTACTTCGGCATGTGAAGACATATAAGAAGGCTGTTTTGTAACCTGCTGTTCAAATCTCAATTGTCGGAATTAAAAACATGACAGTTAACTGGTATTACTGGTATTCATCATTCATGAGAAAAGAGCAGGAGGTTGTGTAGCTTGTAGCTTGGGTTTTGTTTCCCAGTTGAATAGAAGAAGAATCATGTAATTGCAAACTCTGATTTGATCCTGTAAATTTATTGAAAATATTTGTAGTTACCTCATTACCTGTTCTTAGATAATTACGCTTGAATGTAAACAAGATTAACTGCGTAATATAGCAATTTTTTTTATGTCGAAAACAAAGTAACACACTTTTTTTAAGTTGCGAAATACTATGGTAGTAAACTAAAAGAATTTTAAATGCGTTAATCAAAGCTCAGATTTTAGGAACTGGGGTTTCTGACGGGCGTTGAATCAAATTCAGTCCTATATAGTTGGAGCCGTTGGTATCGTGTCAAGATTTATATGTGCAGCTTTAAAATGCGTGCAGATTAAGTATGTGCAAATCTTGATACAAATCAAATAATTTTGACTAAACATCAGATCGAATTTTGTTGGTTCGATGTCCACTAAAAATGATTTGGGAGGTCAATCAGTTAAAAAATATATTAAAAATGATGAGAGATTAATACAGGTACACTTCGTTTTTCTTGGGTCCGTGTAGTTTGTCGGTATCATAAAGTTATAAAAGTCAAATGTAAATAGACATCAATCATATATTTTGAACTTTATGGACAATTTAACAAATAATAAGAACAATTTAAATCTGTTCACTTTAGTTGAGCACTCCAGCGAATTTAAAGTGATCCATTTTCTTACCATTCACCTATAAATAAGATAATAGAAACTATTATCTACTTTTTCTAGCATTAATATTTACATATTAAACTATCATCTATTTTGAAAAAAAATGCTTTTGAATTACAACAACGAAAATAAAAAAAATACTATATACTCTTTAGCTAGATTCCGACTCCTTCCTCTTAGTATAAATGTTGCTTTCACATTTCACATATATAAATGTGTGAAGATCTCATAATTGAAATAGTTAATGACTTTTTTTAGAAAAGTCTGTCTTTTCAATTTTTTTTTACTTCTTTATTGCCTCATACATATTAATATTTTTTGTGATGCGATGCACTGTGTTTGCATGTGTAGAGAGAAGAGGGTAAATTTTGCATGTGTAGAAAAAGACTAAGTTTTACATGATCTAACATGCATGTGTTATTTAATTATTGATTTAAATATGTCATGGATTATGGAAATAATACTCACTATGATATTTTTCTTACAGAAACAGTCAAAAACATTTAGAAAATAACTCTATTCTATATTTTAGAAGATATTTCAATAAAGAGATTGAAAAACCAATAAGTATTTACATTTATTATTTTATATATATTTGTAAATTGTTTCAATGAAATATTAGAGAAAATCAATGAGCCTACATAAATATTTATAGTCAATAAAATAGGTTCAGGTTAAAAACATATCTGATTTATATCTAACTATCATTTTTCAAATAAACAAAAATAAATAATATGACTCTAAATAAAATTATCCGAATCAGGTTAAAAGCACAATCGGATATGGATAATCGGATTCGAATAATTACGCGGAGAAGACCAGGATACAAATTCTGATACCGAATATGAAGCAGAACAACGGTTTTATAATTTAATCCGATTTCTTTTCAAAAAATACTTTTTACTTTTCAATTTCTTGAAGCAGCTTTTCACGTGGATGGAATTGGATAGGACGGGTCCTTGTATTTAAAGGCCTAGTCTTATCTAGTGGTTTGACACTACCCCTAACGGGCTGCCCGAACCCGGTCCGCCCGTGCCCGGTGCCCGGGGTATCCGTATCCGTGCCCGGGTAAACGGGTACACGGGTACGGGTCTCAAAGGGGCAGGGCGGCTATTTTTGGGCAAAACCCGGGTGTACCCGTACCCGCCGTACCCGTGCCCGCTACCCGTGTACCCGTACCCGCTACCCGTACCCGTGCCCTCTACCCGTACCCGCCGTACCCGTGCCCGCTACCCGAACCCCTTTATTTCAAATTTTCTTCCCCCCGGATCTACAGTAACCGTGATTTTAACAGAGCAGTTTTGGTTTCATGCAGCGCACAGAGTACAGAATTTAAACTAGCTGGCAGTTGATTAGTGCGCTGCATGAAGCTAAAACTGCTCTGTTAAAATATTGAGCCGTTCTACCGTTAAACTACCCCCTTTTTTTTCTTTTATTTAATTTAATTTAGATTTAAATTAGATTTGGATTCAATTTAAATTTAATTTAGATTTAGATTTATATTCAATTTAGATTTAATTTAATTTGCATCTAAATTTAGATTTGAATTTATATTTATATTTAATTTTTATTTAATTTAGATTTAGATTTATATTATCAATTTAAATTGAATGTTTACAAAATATATTATCAATTTAAAATGTAAACTACAAATTTCGAGATATAAATAAATTATGAAACTATATAATTAGAATGAGAATTTGAAAATAAAATAAAATTACTCGTGTAAAGAAATAAATAATTAGACTTGTACTTAGCCGAATAAATATACAAATTTTCGCACAAATAATTTTTATATATGAGTTACAAATTTTATTTATTTAGGAATTATAAAGATGTGACTTGATAATTTTATGTATATATATATATACAATATTTGATATTGAACTATTCAGATTTTAAAAGTCGAATTATAAATACGTAATAATATTCGTACGACACGGTAAAAAAAATAAGAAAACAAAACAGAAAACAGAAAAAAAAACCCGTCTACCCGTGCCCGTTGTACCCGGGTACCCGCTGTACCCGTACCCGTCCTGCCCGCTGCCCGGGACGGGTTCTGCCCTGCCCTGCCCGAGGTACCCGGGAGCAAACCACTAGTCTTATCTTTCAATTTCCATCGTGGGACTATTATCTTTTGAGTTTAGTACTAGAGCAGAAGGGTTTAATTAGTTTTTTTTATAGTTGTATGATTTTATATTATTATGTTGAAAACAGATTTATTATGCAAATGACAACCACCCAATCAAGTAATTATTAAATTATAAAAAGTAATGTTATAAATATTTTAATTTTGACCACTTCAATTCAATAACAATATATTTACAAATGTTGTACATTTTTTGGATTGTTAGTTGTTGCTATATATATATAGAGTTAACTTGCTTTGAGAATTAAAGAGGATGTTTACTTCTTGCTCTTATCTTCATTTTCAAAGTTTAAATAGTTGATTTGAACCTTCCAACATGATCTCCATATTAAAATGTGTTTGGAGATCAAATTTTACATTTTTTGAAAAAAATTTACTATTTTTTAAAATTTTGAAAATCATTGTTTTTCTGAATTTATTATTATTTCTTTATTTAATGAAAAAATGTGAGTTTCAAAAAAATCTAAAAAAATAGTAATTTTTTTTCAAAAAATATAAAATTTGGTCTCCAAGCATATTTTAATATGAAAATCATCTTGGAAGGTTCAAATCGACTATTTGAACTTTAAAAATGAAGATATGAGCGGGAAGTAAAACACCCTCTTTAATTTCCAAAGCAAGTTATTCGATAAATATTCATCTTGTATCCGTATTCGAATTCATATGTGATCTGCTCCGTATTCGTATCTGTTTAAGTTGGATTTGATTTTACATTTTGATATCAATTTACTATCCGTATTCGTATACGCTCATTGAAATGTGGATATGAATTTGGTATTAACATTATCCGCTCTGAATTAGCTCCGTTTGCACTCGTAATGACATCGCATCATTGACAGATAAGTATAATAGATAAACAAAATGAATAAAATCATGTTAATAGACCAAAGTGTTATGGTGCTGCAAATATGGTGTAATTTTTTTTGAGGAAAAAACATAAAATGAATTTTCTTAACTTTAAATATCCACAAAATTTATTTTGCTAGAATTGCAAATCTAACACTCTGCCACATAGAAAATATTACACTAGAACAATAGTTGATTATCATATAATTAATTTTGAATGTAACAAACTTTAGAAAGAACTAGAAAAACAGCTGCAAACTTGCATGATATATGATTATTATTTCAATTGATAATTTAAAACTTAAAAATTGTCATAGTCATATAAATACAAAGGGAGAACTTGAAATTTTTGATTAAGGAGACTGAAATGTAAAATAGTAAAATTTGAACTTGATTATAAAGTGAAATTTCAAAATTATAAAATACACATTTAACAATTTATAGGAGACTCAGATTAAACCATATAAAATAAAATAAAATTTAATTAAATTTCAACGTAACATACATAATTAAAAATTTAAAATCATAAAAATGACACCTCTATGCATCCTATAACCCGTTTTAGATCCGTCCCAGTACTTCATTCAATCTTAGTTTATCAATGTAGAAACACTTCTTCTATAAAACATGGTAACTATGAAATTTGATTTTCATGGAGTTGGGACTTGGGAGGCTCAAACATTTATTCAGGAATCAAAGATTATCTTCTCTCCACCATAACGCATCCCAATTCCTTGTATTGTTTAGATTAAATATCACTTTTATATTGGATAAATTATTTAAATAGAAATTAGAATGTAGCTGTATATTTGAGAATCAATCTTTAGTCCAGTGGCAAAAGCAATGTTTTCTGTGTGAGAGGTTGCAAGTTTGAAATTCAAAAGAGATAATTCTTTATGAATATTAAATTAAATAGTTAGATGGCTTGACTTTCAATATTTACTTAAAAAAAATAATAGTTGTATATTTGGATGTCAGAGACTCATATATTACATATTTAGTATGATATGATGGTTTTGTTATAAAAATCATATGGTGTTGACATTTAGTTGATAAATAATAATTTTTATTAAATAATATAGTATGTTAAAGTAATGTAGATATAAAATTAGATATCATAAATTAATTTTTAATAAGATCCCGTGAATTTATATTCAGGATCATAGCATCATAAATTTTTTATATAAATGAAGAAAATACTGAATACAATTTTAATATCGAATTTACCCCCTTCTATTTTCATGCATTTTTTTTTTAAATTTTAATCCCTCTCTCTCTCTCAATTGTCAGAGAACTTACAAATCCTCTTTCCTCTCCATTCTCTCTTTCTCAATCCAACAATGGCGAGGGCTGAAAACCCCAATTCAATTTCTAGATCAATTTCGCCATCGCCTCTGTCACTGTCTGACCCTGACATGGATCCCACCGTCTCGTCGCTTCAGAAATTTCGCCTCTACGAGACCCGCGCTGTACTCTCTCTACCTTTCCATTTCCCCTTCTATTCCTTTTTAATCATTTTAACGAAGTTCGTTTCTCGATTATATTATCCTAATTCGGCATAGTTTCGGAGCTACTATTTTGATATTTTTTTGGTAAATTTAGGTCTTAATTCCAAGCGAAGTAGCTTTTTGCTTGAATCCAAACTCTAGTAGTTCCTTGCAGTTTATTCAATGCTTTATTCTACTGTATGTTTTAATTAAAATAGAAAATTTGAAATATAAATTCTGAAAACAAAAAGCCATGTATAGGTCTTCATCCTGCCAAAAATTCCTATGTCAGAGCACAAATCATGAATTTTGCAGTAATTGAAATCAATCGATGCGTATTAAAGTGACAGCAGATTACACTCTCAAACTTCTATACTGATACTGGCACTAGTATATGTTGATTAACTGTGCAAAAGATCCCATGTGAACCTTTAAGGGCTAAAACAAAAATTTAACTTATCTGATCAATCGATTGATCCTTATTTTGATCTTTCTTTTGGTGATGTTTGTAGCGGTATTACCTGATAGGAAGTGACAAAGAAAAGAGGCACTTCAGAGTGCTCAAGATAGATCGATCTGAGCAGTCGGATCTGAGCATAAATGAGGATCCTGTGGTGTACAATGCACAGGAGATTAAGAGCCTCCTTCAGAGGATTAGAGAAGGAAACCGCTCTACTGGTGGCCTCGCATTTGTAACCAAGGTTTATGGCATTGCAGGTCTCTTATACTTTCTTCTTGCTTTTCTTCAATATTGATATTTACCCTCCAAAATCTGATAATTACATATAGCCTTTCAAAAACTAAATTATTGTGATTCCTCTTACTACGATAGTAATTTTTATTGATACTGCCCATTAAGCATCAAAATATGATACTTATCCTCCCTTTGTCTGGTCTAGAGAAATGTCCAAATGGCCCCTCTATTTTATTTTTCTAGAGGGATCACTTGACAATGGTTATTTTGACAATCTTGACAATGATTAAAAAAAAGATCTAAATTAAATTGAAAATTGGAAAATAAATTTATAGGTATGGACATAAATAGCCTAACAATCAAATTTCATGCAATTTTAGTATTGTTTGAAGGTCCATTAATTTCTGACCATTGAGATTTCAAGTCACCCAATGTATGGTGAAACATACACCAAATCTCATCTTTTTTATTAGACATGATATGCACATAATATACAATCGTGTCTACAATGTTGGATTTAAAATTTAAGCTTTATTTTTAAGATTGTGAAGATTGTCAAAATAAAGAATTGTCAAGTGATCCCCCCTTATGTTGTTTTGCAAATAAAACCAGACATGTTGTAACGTATGCAAATGGCACTCAACTGCAGGGTAGCGTGGTAAAATGGTACTGCATTCAACTTTGACAACTTTACCTCTCGCATGGATAAGTTATTTACTTTGTATTTTCCAACCCTAAATTGATTCAAAACCAAACTAAGAAGATACAGATGTTGGGTTCTGAGTTATATCAAATTTCTTTAGCTGAGTTAACCCTAGTTTCAATGGTACAGCTTGATTGCAAAAACCCAAGAAGTTTTGGTTGTTACTTGCAAGTAGAATTTTTTGGTGTTATCTGCAAACCAGGCTCGACTCAGGTGTAGTTTGTAGAAGACCCATTCTTATTTGACAGCATAAAATGACAGAGGTTGAGTGTTAGATGCTATATCATTCTCCAATTTTTACAAAATATTTGTCATTTGTTCTTGACAATTTGTTCCAATTCTTCACTCGTTCAGTTTTTTTTTTTTTTGTGCTGGAAAAGGTTGCATAAAGTTTTTGGAGTCGTACTACCTAGTACTGGTAACAAAAAGAAGTCAGATTGGGAGCTTATGCGGCCACGCCATTTATGCCATAGATGAATTCCTGTTGCAAGCTGTTCCGCATCAATCTGTCCAGTCTGATGTGGCACACTCCAAAAGCGAGCTCCGGTCTCTCCTCTCTCTCTGTCTCTCTAAGTTTCTGTTGGTTCATTTTCAGGTGTACTACTACCACTAGAATCAAACAGCCCCTCCCTCGTGGTTTTCTTTATATAAATGAGAAAAAAATGAGGCATGGTCTGGTCATATTGAAAGAAATTAGGAGAGCAGAATATCTGTGATATTTATGATATTAAGTGTAGCATATTAGATCTTTGTCTTTTGGAGATACAACATATTAAGTGGATATTCATATTCTTTATCCCATTTCTGTTGGTTCAGCAAACTCCTCAAGTATCTATTTGACGATGTGGAATTAGAAAAGGTTGGAAACAGATGTGGCAAGTTCTTGGACTCTTTGGAGACTTTTAAGTCATAATTAAATAAAAAAAAACGACAATGCTAAAGTTGAAAACTTGACATTCTTTTTTTACATTTAGCATAATGTGGTACCGAACCTTACCATGTCGGTGTCCAAATACTTGTCATGTGGGCCATATAAATAGAGTAATGATGAGGAGCTCTTGTTGACTTCCTCCTTGTTTATCTTTTGTTTATTTTCTTAATTTCCTTCTAAAATAAATTCTTATCTTCAACTGAAACAGGTACAAGAAGCTGCTACAAGGTGTTGATCTGACGAAAGACTTCTTCTACAGCTACACATACCCCATAATGCAAACTTTGCAACAAAATGTGGTCTCCATTGGTGACATGAAAGAACTCCCGTATGATAATTTGTTTGTGTGGAACTCTTTTCTGACTGAACCAATTCGGTCTAGGTGCAACAACTCCCTCTGGACTATTGCTTTAGTTCACGGTTACTACAAACAGGTAGAGCTGAACTATCAGGGGCACTACTGTCTTTTACCATTTAGAGTGCATTTTTTAGATGCATCTGTTTGCAAGTATCCCATGCAATTTGTGTTAATGAAGAACATATATTTTTTTTAAAATATGCCAGGTTAAGTTATCGTTATTTGGGAGGGTTTTCAGCATTGCCCTAATTTCTAGACGGTCTCGTCATTTTGCTGGAACTCGGTACGAACTTGTTGTTTTGTCTTAATCTTGTTATTATTGTATCATATGTGATACATCGATGCCATACTAAAAGTTAGTTGAGTTCCAATTTGTATAAGAGAAAGTACCAGTACTGGCCCTCAACAAGTTCTTTGGTTTGTTATTTCTGGATTCAGCCCAAATCAGTATCAGTTAATTATCAACTCATTCCGGATTTAAATCATCCATTAGGAAAAAAAAAAAATGTTGTCTCGGATAAGATTTACATAATTCTTTTGATAAATTTTGGGGATTAGGTACTTGAAAAGAGGGGTAAACGACTATGGAAAAGTGGCGAATGATGTAGAGACGGAGCAAATAGTTGTTGATGAAGAGGCGGGGTCCGCCAAGGGGAGAATGAGCTCTGTTGTACAAATGAGAGGCTCTATTCCTCTCTTTTGGTCCCAAGAGACCTCCAGATTCAGCCCCAAACCTGACATCATTTGTATGCCTCCTCTCTCTGTTTTTTTTTTCCTCCTGCTGCATTCCAAATCAAGCAGAGTGAGGCTATGGTACTTTGCAAAGCGCACATCAACCGTACTATGGATCCATATCTTCGATTTTAAAGTCCAAATAGTCGATCCAAACCGGTCAATATAATCTTCATATGAAAATGTACTTGGAGATCAAATTTTACATTTTTTAGAATTTTTTTACTATTTTTTAAAATAAGTAGAAATCACCTAATTTAAAAGAGCATGTAAAAGTAGTGATTTTCACCTATCTAAAAATTAGTAAAGAAGTTCTTAGAAAAAGTAAAATCCAGTTTCCAACTATATTTTCATATGGATATTATGTTGAGTGGTTCAGATTGACTGGTTCAACTTTAAAAACAGAGATATGAATTTATAGTACAGGCTGATCGCTTTGCAAAGTACCATAGCCTCACTCAATCAAGCATGATATATTTATTGCCTTTATAGTTGAGGCTAATTTGAGGAGAAACTTGACTTGACCTTAGTGAGTGAATTAAACAGGGGTGTGGTGGGTTATGTATTGAATGTGAACTGTCATCTATATAAGAAATCTCTACGCTTGGGGGACCCCTCAACAAAGTGGCAACAAAATAAATGACTGTTTTGATTGTAAATTCTATATATTGTAGGTTTTTTTTTTTTAATTTATGATTGCCCTCTTTGTCTGTCTGTGAGTCTTTTCTTAATAAAGGAATTATATTTTTTCCGGGTTTTGCAGTACAGAGATATGATCCGACATACGAAGCCACCAAGTTGCATTTTGATGACCTCTCTGAGAGATATGGCAACCCCATTATTGTACTTAATCTGATTAAGGTTATAATAATTTATTTATTTTATTTTTCTTTTTGTCTCCATTTCCTGTTATAATCTCTGATTCACTTTTCCTTTTCTATTTGGAAATGGCACAGACAGTGGAGAAAAGACCGAGAGAGATGATGCTTAGACGGGAGTTCACTAATGCAGTTTATTACCTGAATAAAATCTTTCCATCAGAAAAACAGTTGATTTTTATACACTGGGATTTCCATAAGTTCGCTAAAAGGTTTTCCTTCCTTTCTTTTGTTCTTTTGTCAATATTATACTCACGTACCCCCAAACTGAATGATCTTTGACTATTTGCCTTTCATCTTTTGACATGACTTCCAAAATGACCAAAACATTATTCCACTTCCAAAATAATTTCTTGTTTGAAGGTCACTTCTAAAACAATTTTCATCAGTAGCAATCTAATCGACATGATAAATTCTAACACGTGAATTTCTTTATTTGAAACTCCTGTGATTATTTTTCCCATTTTGGCAGCAACTTTGGTTCCATAAGTTGCTTCACCATTAATATAAAAAAGTTGAAGCCCAACTGTTCACCATTACCTATTCAATGTGGGGTTCATATACTCACTTTTGGTTCAAATTTTCTGAATCTTTGTTGAGGTTTCTTTTTCTGATCTCATCATAAATCTGATCCTCCAAGAGTATTTGTTAAGATGAAAAATCTGTGTGTTATGCCAGCAAATCAGCAAACGTGTTGGCTGTTCTGGGGTCAGTAGCAGATGAAGCACTCGATCGTACCGGGTTCTATTATAGTGGTAAGTTGAGGGAGTATAAGAGGAGGCCAATGCAACCAGCCGGAGCTAGCACTACTAGGTATGGATAAAGTTGTATATTCTTGGTACAATTCAAGGTTTAAACTTTGGTGCCTATTGAGATAGTTAGAGGTATAATACCCTTTTTGTTTCTCTAAGGGTATATATTAAGGAGCTAACAAATTTATCCATGTATTTCCTTGAATGAATAAGGGAAAAGGGACATACTGTTGGACTACTTGTTGTATTTGGATGAGGAATGATAGGTAATAATGGTAGAAGGATGCTTGCATTTTGTCTTACAGTACACGAGTTATTTCTCATTTGTAAGGGATTGTGCTGCTTTTGGTGGTTTTTCCAGTGGTACCTAAATCTTTGATCCTTTTAACCTAAACAAAAATGAAAATATTCACATGTTCATTGACACAGGGCCAGTACTGGTGATCTCACACGGTTGACAAGCTCCCATTCTGAATCCTCAACTCTAACAGCTGCTGCCTCGACTTCTATTAAAATGTCAGTACTGCAGGAGAGTATAGAGTACACTGACGGTGGGGCCCGGTTCCAGAGCGGGGTATTGCGTACAAACTGCATAGACTGCCTGGACAGAACAAATGTAGCCCAGTATGCATATGGCCTTGCTGCTCTGGCCCGCCAATTGTGCGCCATGGAGTTCATTAACGTCCCCAAGTTGGATCCGGACAGCTCCATTGCCACTGCATTGATGGACATGTACCAAGCCATGGGAGATGCATTGGCACAACAATACGGTGGATCTGCAGCCCATAACACAGTAATACTCTTCTTTATGAGTGACGGAGGTTAGGGTACTATGCAAGCACAGATTGGTCCATACTACGGATCAATATTTTCGTTTTCAAAGTCCAAATAGTCGATCAGAACTGTTCAACATGATTTCTATATCAAAATGTACTTGTAGATCAAATTTTACATTTTTTTAGATATTTTTACTATCTTTTAGATTGGTAGAAAATCACTTGATCTGAAAATTCTAGACCATTCAAAAGAAGTGCTTTTCTACCTATATAATAATAGTAAAAAAAATGTAAAATTTAGTATGCAAGTACATTTTCATATGGAGATCACATTGAACGGATCAGATCAACTATTTTGGACTTTGGAAATGAAAATATTGATCCGTAGTACAGACCAATCTGTGCTATGCATAGTACTGTAGCCTCACTCATTCTTTATTTGCACTCCGAGGAAAAGAGCCAAAAAAATCTTTTTTATACCTCAATGCATGACCATTCTTAAATCACCCATCGAGAGGGGTTTGTTGTTATTATCAGGTTTTTGGGTACTAATTTCTAGGATACTATCCCTTTAGGCATTGACAAGAAACCCTTATAAAACCTAGGATATATCTTAAATAGTAAACACGAACAACGGTCCCATGTCAGACATTTCCTCTTTTTACCTTTGTACATTTCCCTTCCTTTTTTATGAAGCTTGGGAAGTTTGTCTTTCCATTGTTTATGTGTATGGATAAACTACTTTTTAATTTTGTTTCTTGGAATTTGTGTATTGAACAAGGGCTGTTACACAACAGTTAGCCTCGAGGGAATCCATCTTAAAACTATCTTTATATAATTTAGAGTACCCTTATAGTAACGTATTGTGATATTTTTTTATTTTCCTTTGTACTAATGGATTTGGTTGTAAACAAACCAACTTGTTTGTCCATATGTTTAATAAATTAATAAATTTCTGAATGCACATAGTCTACCTGGTATTTAACCATTTATTCCTAATTTCAGTTATTACCTGAGTAAGGTTTGGAAAGCAATTCGGTATATGTGATGAGCTTTTAGTAAATATGGGTTCGGAATTATGTTAAGCCTACTAGCCTACCAACACCATACCTACAGCTACCCTAATTGCCATTACTTTTGGTTACAATGTCAATGATACCCATATTTACTACATACCCTTGATTTTAGTTAATATGGGTATGAAATTATCTGTAGGCCGTACCTTGGAAGTTTTTAATGTAAAATTATTGTGATATACCAGGTCTGATACGTATTGTACGGGAATAGTAGGAGGTGTTTCTGTATCAGATAAAAAAATTATATTCTTGATTTCCAAAAATGAACTTCATTATGTAGTACCATAATTTCTTTCCTTATCATGCTAGGTATTTCCAGAGAGACAAGGCAAGTGGAAAGCCACAACCCAATCCCGAGAGTTTATCAAATCAATAAAACGGTACTATAGCAACACTTGCACTGATGGAGAGAAACAAGATGCTATCAACTTGTAAGTCTTTCTTTTCTTCTTTTCTTATTAATTCAAAGGGAACAACGCTCAACCTCTCTTATATGATTACATGTTCTCTCTTTCTTTTGTTAGGTTTTTGGGTTACTTCCGACCCAAAGAGGGAAAAACAGCTCTTTGGGAGTTAGACTCAGATTATTACCTCCATGTGTGTGGTCTTTTTGATGAGGTACCAAGTTCAACAACAGGCACTGATACAGGTGGTAACAAAAGGTCAGTTTAACTAATTTTAAGAATAATATCCAATACGCCCCTGATAATGAGAAGCACCTCAACTCTTTGCTTATATGCTTGTGTATAATAGAAAGTTAGAAACATGTAAATATATACTCCATTTTTGTGCTCTCCTGGTGTCTCATTTCTGAAAAGTAACCCTTTGTTTCAGCTGCAAACTCGAAACTATGTTTCTAGTAACTTCCAATTCGGTAATTTCATTGTGCCCTTGCAAATTGTTAAGGGCCCACATATGGCTTTGCCTAACTAAACAGTTGTCAATATATTTGTGCATGTTAGTGGGATGGATGAAATATTGGTTCATTATTTACGAGTAGACATGTTATTTTGATAATTTGGACGGGCTTTTTGATATACCTGAAACCTAAGTTTCATTGCTGTACAAAAGTTCTCTTAAATTGAGAGTTCATTTGTTGGTGTTAGTTCAAGTGGATCTGACGCGTTTAAGACGAGAAAACTGGCTCCAGTGGCAGCTTGCAAGGAGGACTTCTCACGAAAAAAGCTGACATCATTCGACAAGCTCCTACCAAAATTATGTAGTGTGATCAAGAATGTCAGAGTGCATCCTGATGGCGGTGTGGCCAGTTCAGGCGTGGCCCCTGACGCAGCGTATTATTCCTTTCCTTTCATTTTCTCTTTTAACTTTTTAATTTTTGCCCTAATTTATTTTCTAGGGAATAGTGCTTAGATAAAAGAAGCCGTCTTTTGCAACAGATGCTTGAGATAAAAGAAGCTGAAATCTTTATCAAAAAAGTTCAAAATTATTTCTTCATTTATATGCTGAAAGCCCTATTTGTCTCCTCATTTGCAAAAGTGTCCGTGATTTATTAAGAAAGCCAATATGCTACCCTCCATTCTGCATACACACTTAAATTTCTGGTTTTCATTTAAACCTTACCTTTCAGTAATATTTATTTCTTCTGATGTTTGAAATAATTGCAGGGAAATACAATTGAAGACCCCTAATTGGTTGTTCGGTCAGAGAAAGTATGAGGAGAGTAGCCCTTATACAAGGACCACTCTACTTGAGACTGCGCATAAAATGGAAGCAGATGATTTAGACATCTCTTCTTTTCCAGAGTTGAATTTTCTTTCTCGCCTTGACAACTCTTCCGAAGAGGATATTTTCAGAAGGTACTTAAGTGCACCTGGTCCACAAGGACCAAAGACAGCATAATCATGAGCATTTGTTGAATCTCTTAATTAATTAATTTATTTTTCTAGAATAGATACTGATGCTTAGTTTTATATATTTTTTTTATTTAATTTCTTGTAAGATACCTATCCTACACATCAGCTGAAGAAGAGGATGGATGGTACAGCGGTTCCTTAATTTACGACAACGAGGATTGTAGGGCTTACAAGCACTATGCTGAAATTATAGAGGTAAAAATCTTGATTTATTATCTTTTGTCTAATCCATGTTTTAAAATGGTAGAAAAGAATCAACTAACTGCAAATTTGGAATTTTCCAGGGTCCTGGGAGGGATATTTTCAGGCATGATCATGAGTTGGAGAGAATGTATGAGGAGTCCCTAAATGTGGTTTTTGATGATGAATATGAAAAAAGAGTAGAAAGCGAAATGGCGGCCGTATTAAATGAGGTTGATCAAATCGGGTCGGATTTGGTGCTTATTACCTCTAACCGAATGCAAGAGGTTGATTCAAGCCGGTTGACCCGGTGGCTAATAGGGGAAGAGAAAGACTTGTTACCTCCCAAAAGGCGATAATAGAAGGTGCATTTCTTTTATAATAGGTGTTTCTTGTTTATTTTGTAAAAACTTGGGTGTGCACGTGAAATTTGCACATGAAAACATTTTTTTGCAGAAAATTATGCAACTTACAATTGTTAATATTAAATTTTTAATGAAATTGTAAATTGTAAAGCCATTGCATGCTTTATAGTTGGTGCTATATATATTTATCTCAAGATGCTTTACACAAGGCTATGCAATTCGTTATGATGATGAAAATAACCAACTGACAAAGATTGGAATTTGGAACTTGTTGAAAATAACACGTGCAATTAAGACGTATCAAACTGAAAAAAAAGATCATCATTTTTAAGTATTGGAACTTGTTGATTCTTCTAAATTTCGAACATTATTGAAGTTCTAACTAGGGTATAGGCTTTTGTTGGTAACTTTTTGTCAAGATAAAAAAAACACAAAAAAATAGTCGTCACACTTGGAAAATATGCTGTTGATTTTGAAATTTCAAAAGTACCGTGAATTTTATTCATGTGTAATAATTTTGAGTAATAAAAGTATAAAACCAATAGTTGATTATATTATATTTCATAACGATTAATCACATAGAATAGAGCAGCGTGCGTATTATAATTTTATTGCTTTTTTTGCAATTATATTGACAATTAAAGGTTCATTTATAAAAGAAATAGTAAGGCATTTTTTTAGGAACAAACTTTTTGCCCGATCCAGATCAAAAGAATAAGATATCTCTTAATTATTTTCTAAAAATAATCACTTGACCATCAGATCATAGATCATACACAAACATGGTGTACCTAAAATTTTTAAATTGTCAAGATGTAATATTTTAAATTTTTTAATATGTCTCTCAAATTAAAATTTGAATGCAATTGCAGGTATGAAGATAATTTAAAAGTAAATGAGAAATACTCTTTAAAATTGCTGATGAGGTAAATTTTTTTTACAATTACAAAGATGATGCCTCAGCACCACAGCCAATACTATATATAGAGAATCTCGCACCCAGCCAATACTCGTCCAGTCGTGAGTACCGCAGGCCGTGTCCCCTGGAAGATCTGGCGAGGGACGATCGAGCTTGATTCCTAGTCAAAATTCGATATCAGAAACACCTTGCGGGTATGTTTTAGCCTATTTCAGCGTATCATTGAAGCACCACATGAAATGATATAATGTGTTAGCCACACAAACTCCCAGAAACTTAAAAATAACGTTTCAAAACTGAACGAATCGAACGGCATTGATGCATGCCTGTCCTTTATTAACGCTGATCGAACGGATCAGATTCAGTTTCTGTGCGTTTTTCGGAAAGAGATGCTGTGGCATTTTCTAATATAGTCAACTCCGTAGCTTCGCATGTTGACCCATTAGTTTGTTTAAACAACCCGCTTCACATTTCGTCCTTCAAACTGCTCCATCGTACCTTTTGGGAAAGAGCAAGATCTCGAGAATTGTAGAATGAGAAGCAATGTTGTAAAATGCGGTTTCTATGCGGTATGCGGAAAGCCACCG
Organism: Carex littledalei; assembly: GCA_011114355.1. NCBI lineage: Eukaryota > Viridiplantae > Streptophyta > Magnoliopsida > Poales > Cyperaceae > Carex > Carex littledalei. The sequence goes on along the minus strand of CM022080.1, from coordinate 11,754,021 downwards.
CATACCGCATATACGGTATACGGCCGCATATGCGGATTTTTATGCGGACTTATATATGCGGATTAAAAAAATTAATCAAATAAAATAGTGTTGTATATTAATAACATTATGTATTATTAGGCCTAAAAAATATGTATGATAATATATTTATTATGAGTTAAAAGGTTGCTCAAAGTTTTTAGTCCAAAATAGTTTGGCCCAAATCCATCTTGAAGGATGCAGCTGAAACCGCGTGGCTAAATCACAGCTGAATATATGAGTGGACTAATAATATATTTAAAGGAAGTAGTCCGCGTAAAATCACAGTCGAAACCGCGTGGACTAAAAATTTGAACTTCAAAGTTGAAAACACGTGAACGAAATCGAACGGCTCAGTGGTTTCACGCGTGGCGCTCAGCGGTCAGTCCGGTTTATAATCTTGTTTTATATAGTCCCACACCACTTACGAAATAAAAAGTCACTGCTCTCCTGTCTATAAATACAGCTGCAGATTAGAATGAAAACTCACTCAACTGGACCGCAGTCCAGATGGGTATTTTGGTTTGGGTTTCGGTTGTTATCGGATATCCAAACCGTTTTTATTAATAAATTTTTTTAGATCCGAATGAATTTGGATTTTTTAATGAATAATAAAATATTTAGATGGACTGCATAATCTTATATGCGGACTGCACAAAGCAATATGCGGTTGCGAATGCGGCCGCATATGCGGAACCGCATATTGGGGCCGCATTTTGATTTTCTATGCGGTTGTCAACCGCATACGCATATGCGGCCGCATGAACCGCATTTTACAACACTGATGAGAAGTATCAAGTATGTGATAATATGATGATGATGTGATCCTACCACTTAATCCTTAGTAATTACATGGAAGGCCAAACTAATTTTTTTTATTAATCAAGAAGACAAAGACTATTTACTAAATTAACACGACTTTGGCAGCAGGTACAAAGACAAAAAAAAGTAGAATTGAAGGAGTCAAATAACTAGTATATTATAATTTTATTTGAGTGAGGCTATGGTGCTATGCATAACACGGATTGGGTCCGTACTACGGCTCAATATTTGAGTTTTCAAAATCCCAACGGTCGATCCGAACCGTTCAACATGATTATAAAATGAATATGTACTTGCAAACCAAATTTTACATTTTTTCGATTTTTTTACTATTTTTTTAGATAGGTAGAAAATCACTGTTTTTGGATGGTCCAGAATTTTCAGATCAAGTGATTTTCTACCTATCTAAAAAAATAGTAAAAAAAATCGAAAAAAATGTAAAATTTGGTTTGCCAGTACATATTCATTTTATAATCATGTTGAACGGTTCAGATCGACCGTTAGAATTTTGAAAATTCAAATATTGAGCCGTAGAACGGACCCAACCGTGCTATGCATAGTACCGTAGCCTCACTCATTTTATTTTATGAGGAGGGCTAAAGAGCATATATGCTTTTATAAAAAATATAACTAATTCGACATAAATGTAATTTTATTTACAAGGAATGAAGGAAGCATGTCTTTCCTCCGTCCCTCATCAGCCCCTATTCGGCCGCTGGTTGTTTCTCATTTTATGTAAGAAACTTTTACACAAATATACTGAATGTTCTAGGATCTAATTTTTGTAAATCCATTAGAATTTGCGGTAAAAATATGAGAAACTAAGATCATTCTTTGCAATTGCTTTGTGAATTAAACACATAACTTCTTTTTTTCTTCTATCTATAAAACTGCACATTGTGCCTTATTAATAGTTCTCCAGAATAAAGTCCATATTGCGATATTTCATTAGAAAAAAAATGCATAAAGTTGTCTGTACGGTTGGTTTTGTAAATGTTTATGAAAATGTTGACCGCACTTAAATGAACAAAAATTATTATTAAATTAAGTAAAGTGGTTTAAGAAAAAAAGATGCTTCACTTTTGCAAATATTATTTTTGTGAGAAACATATGAATTGTTCAACTTCCCTAGGCAGAATTTTTTATTTTTTTAAATAATATTAAATATTTTGTGAGCAAGGAGAGATGAATTTTTTTTTTTAGACTCATAAAAATACTGAATCATCAATTTGATGCTTTAGACATTTTCTAAGAAACCGAATAAATAATTTGGTCCTTAGATTTCAATATATATCAGATACTTTTTTAGTATCTAAGATGGAGATCTACATAAAAGCTCTAAGTGCATCAAATTTTTGTTTTTCATATTTCTAGTTCTTTAATGATAATTTCGTGATAACCCTACTATAACCTTACCAGCAGTCATAGCCTCACAAGGACAATGTATCACTTTCTTTAGAACATTACAGGAGTGCTTAAATTTGAATGGCTTGAACTATCACAAATCATCTCAATCTTTGCCTTGGATAATTCTCAAGAACATATCACATGGCTATGGGAATCGAATGGGAAGTTTTCTGTTAAATCTCTATATCAATTTCTAAGTTTTTGGTGATGTCATAAATTATATACATTGGAATGGTGGTAGTTGCCAGTTCCACCTAATATTCGAGTTTTTATGTGGTTGGTTCAACATAACAAAATTCTGACCAAAGATAATCTAGTAGTTAAAGGTTGGGTGGGTGATCAAAGGTGTTATTTTTGTTCAGAACCCGAAACTATTGACCATTTGTTTCTTCTTTGCTCCAAGGCACGTCAGGTTCTTTTTTGGCTTGGGGACTGTCAACATTATATTCCTGAATGGACTTCCTTTCAGGAAGTTATACAATTTGGGTTTGCATTGCCTACAAAATCAAAACAATGTTTTTTTATTTCCATTTGTGCTTTTTCTTGGACCATGTGGAATTTGCGTAATAACATCTGCTTTAATAACTCCTCCCCTGATTCTGTTAGATCAATCTTACATAATATTGTCTATCTTACTTTATACTGGACAGGCGGTGTGGAGGAGCTCACCGATCAGGATCGTACTACCTGGCTGCCGCAGTCTTTGGAGGATGTGCCTCTCCAGGAACTGAATCCTTCCTCTGAGCATCAGATGGTGTCCCGTTCTACTTAGCTCTAGTATACTCTCTTTTAGTGGATTATCTAGATACTATATAGTTTTCTGTTAAGAGGTTTTTGTTATGCCGTGTGTGGCTTACCTCTTTGTTCTTCTTATTCTGCTATATTCTGTGGTTTTATCTTACCTTGGGTGTTGTTGGTGTTTTGGTTTTTTTTAACATTGTAAGTTATTGTTTCTATATGAAACGGGCCTCGAGCCTTATTTTAAAAAAAAAAAAAAAAATGATAATTTCGTGATAGTTACGTACTGCCACACAGAGTCGAGGATTAGATGAATTACCTCGTGATCTTAGGTAAGACAGCCGAATTGTTTATCCTATTAATGTGTTCTTATCTACAGTTTCAACTAATCAAATACATATTTTTACACAAAAACAGTCAAAGGTCAATAATAGATTTGTTCTTTAAGTTGTAACCACTCCCGACATTTTTATTAATATCCAAAGTTTAATACAAATTAATAAATATACCCAGAATCCGGCCCAATATCGATATATACCCAAGCCGGCCATTTTCTGGCCGGCTATGTACCCTCCCTAAGCCGGCCAGAAAATGGCCGGCTATGTACCTTTTTTTTTTTTTACCCGCATTAACCCCTATATATACCCTTTTTTCTCTCTCTCCTCTCACAATTCTCTCATCCCAACCCAATTCCGAATTCTCTCTTCTTCTTTGAGGTAATTTTTTTTTTATCTAATTTAATTTTTAATTTATTTATTTTAGGGTTTAGGATTTAGGTTTTAGGTGTTATAATTTAGATTATGTTGTTGTAATTTAGTGTAATTAGCTAAGTTAACCAATATTTAGTGTAATTAGCACAATTGACCAATATTTAGGGTATTTTGGTCTGTTTTACCATAATTATGCCGATTGAGCGTAATTTTACCGAAATTAGCACGTTTGACCAATTTTTAGGGTATTTTGGTCTTTTTTACCATAATTAGGCTAATTAAGCGCAATTAGTGTAATTAGCACAGATAACCAATATTTAGGTTATTTTGGCCTTTTTTACCATAATTATGCTGATTAAGCGTAATTTTACCGAAATTAGCACGTTTGGCCAATTTTTAGGGTATTTTGGTCTTTTTTACCATAATTAGGCTGATTAAGCATAATTTAGTGTGATTAGCACATATGACCAATATTTTGGCCTTTTTTACCATAATTATGCTGATCAAGCGTAATTTCACCGAATTTAGGTTATTTTAGATATCAGGATGCCTAGAGCACGGCCTACCCAGCGTCCATTAGTGGACGAGCCGATCAGTACTAGCAGCATCGAGCACATCAGTCCTCTCCTGTGGATTCCCCACAGCGAGCACCGAGTCTCACTGGTGTTCGCTGGTTAGCGCAACGCAAGTTTCGGTACGCTTGAGGGCGTACCTTTTAAAACCGCGTTTACACTCCACGAGTAAGGGTTGCAAGTGCACAACCCCTATCGAGTAGTATAATCGGGTATCGATCCACAGGGACGGGCAATTACGAGGTTAGAATCTACCTAACTCAATTAAAAACTAGAAGTGAGAAAGGTTTTGTTTGGTATTTAATTTCCTAAAAAGGTCAATTCAAACAATTCAAACAATTCAGGAAGATGTAATAAAGTGCCAGAAGAAATGTAAATTGTGTTTTGATTATGGATAAAAGGCGTTTCCAGGGTTTCAGATTTCATCTCTGATCTGCCTCTAGTGGTACGGCCCGTACCAAGTTGGTACGGCTAGGCCGTACTTCACTTGGTAAGGCAAGGCCGTACCACCCTGGTAAGACCCGTACTGGCTTCCCAGAACAGAGCTTACCAGTTCGAGTTGATGCATTTCCTTGCTGGTACCTTGTGCTAAACTCTTTAGAAAGGTTCAATTGACCATACCTAAGGTTCCTAAGCCTCAACCGTCGTTTGTTGGATCAAGATCTAGGTTGGAATGCAATTGATTGCCTTTTAGGGATTTCTACACCTCAACTCTCGTGTGTTGGTACAGATCTACCCTAGCTGGTTGATTGGAGACCTAAGGCACCCTCTAATCTGTCGATTAGAGGAGAATTCAACCTCTCGGCTTCAATTCGAACTATTCTACCCTAAACAATTGATTTGGTTGAGAGATTGAGATGATCACATGACCTTGATAGGTTCGATCTAAACCTAGAGGTTCATCATACACAATCACAGCAAACAAAGCAAGAGATGACAAAGTAAATCACAATCAATCAATCAAAAGAGTTCATACAAGATACAAGTCAAAGAAAGTCAAAACAAATCAAGAATCCATCTCTAAACCCTAGAAACTAAAATAACTACTCACAGCACATGATCTGATCTAAAAATACAATAAGAGGGATAGAGATAGCCATGGATCGAAGGGATCGAGAGGAGGAAGCTAGATCCGTCGAGTTTCGCCTCTTCCTCTTCCTTCCTTCTTGCTCTCAGCTCCTTAGCTCTCTTTCTCTCTCTTACTGTGCTCTCAAATGGATCTGGAATGGAATCGATCTCGAAATTGGAGAGTTCCCCGCTTTAAATAGCCTCTGCCAAAATTTGAATCTGTCAGGCCGCCTTTATGTACGGCCCGTACCAAATTGGTACGGCCTGGCCGTACCAGGCGTGAAGAGCTGAAAACGGCTAAGTCTGGTGAGACCCGTACCAAGCCTGGTAAGGGTCGTACCTCATCATCTGAATCGCCGTTTCTTCGTGTGTTTTGCTCCAAACCTGCAGAAAACAAACAAACACTCAGCAGTACCAAATTCTAAAGATATATCGATGAAATGCACATGATTCTGGTGAATTATGGCACGAATCTGGTACTAAAACAGGCCTAAAATAGACTAAATATGCGAGGTATCAAATTCCCCCAAGCTGAACCTTTGCTTGTCCTCAAGCAAAAAGTTTCAAACTCGGGTAAAAGTGCTGGACAACTAAATCTAAATGCAGATACAAGTCTAAACGTGAAAACCTCCGTGAGTTTGCTACAGTCAAGAATTTCTAGAATCAATTCGGTTGTAATTCAAATATCCCTTTATAAACCTTGATTCACTCCACCAATTGGTCAATTGAACTTCTTATTTTGAGATGCTTCTAACAATGGAAAGACTAATTACCTAGGTTTGATCGAAACAATTTCATTCTTTTTCCGAATCATTGCTTTTATTCAAGGTGATTTTTCTTTTCATTTGCCCTCCCCCAAGCTTGAATCAAGCTTAAGGGTAAGAAAGTTGCGAACGAAGTGTGTTGGTATGAGCAAAATTTTCTTTCTTTATTTCTAATTGGGAGACGAGCTCAAAGGCGCCCATTCGAGGCTTATTGCCAGTACTCTTATGTTCTCCATCTTTTTTTTTTTTTTTTTGGGTTTGCTCATACCATGAATACACACATCTATTGGTATTCGTTCATACCAATGGATATTCCAAACTTTCTTAATTTGAAAATCCCAATTCCTAAAGGCACAATTCAATTTTTTTCGAATAATCTCGTTCGATTCAATTCTAAGTTTGTTTCATCTTTTCCATTATTAAAAACATCTCAACCTAAGTAGTTCATTAACCAATCATGGGTTAGTTCCAATTCACTCAGGTCTATCCTAATCACAACTAAATTGTTTCAAAGTTATTCGCAATTCTAGCAATTCACGCAAATCTTCACCTAACAATGCACGAAAATTAGAAAAAATGCAAGAAAAATAACGGTAAAGTAAACATGACCTAAATGCAAATGTCATCCCCCCAAGCTTAGCCTGAGCATTGTCCCCAATGCTTCAAGACTATAAGATAAAAGAGATAAAAGAAGCTCGGGGAAAAGAGAGCGAACCTGATCAGTCCTCAGGGGGGTCATACCAGAGCCAGTCGCTAAACCGCTGCTCTATCCCAGTCACTCGCCGCGTGAGATCATGGAGTGCGGCGCCCTGCGCACGAATGGCAGCACCCTGCTCATAGAGTGCAACACCCTGCTCCTGACGCATGCCGTACATCAGATGGTAGACATCCTGGATGGTGGGCTCATCGACTGGAGGGGGATACACGGGTCTACTATAGGAGGTCGAGGGTCCGGCTGCGTAGGCAGAGGTGGATGGGCCGGCAGCGTAGGCGGAGGTGGATGGGCCAGCTCCATAGAATGAGGCACCTGCACCAAAGGGTGAAGGATGTACCTGCTCGGAGTAGGGGGAAGCCTGGCCGGGGAAAGGTGGCACATGAGGAGAGAGAGGATGCAGCGGCACAAACGGAGCCTGGACGGGAGAGGTGGTGGCATCGAGCATGTCCGCATCGCCCTGCGGTGGTGGTGGAGGAGGTGGAGGTGGGACCACAGGAGCAGGCTGCACGCGGGGCGGACGTCGGAAAAACCAAGTGCTCCGGTCAGTGAAGGAGAGAGTGACCGGGAATGGCATGATATATCTGGTCCGCATGTCAGGCATGCGCCAAGCCCAAGCACCTCGCCCATCGCGTCCTGCTGCTGACTCGATGAACTTGTAGGTGGTGAACTGAGTGAGAGAGAGAGAGATCGGGAGCTCCGGCACTCCTCGTCGCCGATGATCTGGAGGTGTAAGCGCTCGGCGATCAGAGTGACATACGCCGAGATGTAGACAACGCCACCCGGCTTGGGCTGTCTCTGGATGCCGAGCCAGTGGTGGATCATGGCGAGCATCAGATCGGGCCGCTCGAGACTGCTGTCGGGGCGCAGCATATGATCCACCAGCTGCAAATCCTCAACATTGGCGCGGGCGAACGTCTCGCCACGCGCAAAGATGGTGCAACCGAGGATACGCAGCAAGACCCGGATGACTGGATGAGGGACATTGAGCTGCTTGTACTCCTTGTTGACAGCTGACCCGGCTGGGGCGCCAGAGATCAGCTGCCAGAAGCTGTCGCGCTCCAAGTCCCCAGAGAAAGAGAGGGAATCAGTAGTCGGGTTCGGCTCAAAGCCAAACCACTCCCTCAAGTCAGACAGCCAGACGCGGTGGGTCTCACTCAGCATGCGGAACCTGATGAACGGGGTATCGTTCCGCGAGTACTTGAGCTCCAGAGAGGAAAGAAACTCCATGGTGAGCCTCTTGTATCCCCTCTGGGCGATCTCCCAGAAAGCTGGAGTGATCCCTACCCGGGTGGTGATGCGGCGGAACTCATCCTCCAGTCCCAGCGTCTGAAGAGCAGAGAAGTCAACAATCCTCGTATTGTTGATCGATTTCTTCAGCAGCATATCGAAGTACTTGAACTGCCGACGGGTCGGCATGAAGAAGTACTCCTCAGTGTAAGCATCGGCACGCTGGGTGGCATCAGAGAGGGCCGCATCAGTGCCGAAGGAGTCAGAGGCGTGGTCAGAGGCCTCGTCAGAGCCCTGGTCCTGGTCTCCAGATGGATGGTAGGAGGGGCTCTCCTGTGGGCTCCGGTAGACGGACTGATGGCCACTGGATGTGGTCTCTCCCTCATAGTAGATGGGCGTGACGGCGTCCTGAAGGGAAGGACTCTGGCGGGACCTGGTCCTGGCTGCACTCTCCTGGGAGTGACGAGATGCGCGGGAGTCACTCCGAGACGCACTCCGGTGGGAGTGATGAGATGACGTGGGGGCATCAGCAGGAGGGACGTTGGCCATCGGGCCAGTGGCGGAAGGGATGGAGGCGTCAGAGGGTGTGGAGGAGCGAGAGGATTGCCGACGCATCTCTCTCAGACGTTCGTGGCGTTGGGTGGTAAGGGCCTGATTGGATAGGTACGGCCTGGTCTGACCTAGTTGGTACGGCCTGGCCTGACCTAGGTAGGTACGGCCTAGCCGCACAGGCTGGTACGGGCCGTACCTAACTTGGGGTTTTGGTGTTGGCTGGTAAGGGCCGCACCAACTGGTACCAGTTTGGTGTCAGTTCAGAGAGACTGGTACGGGCCGTACCTACTTGGTACGGGTGGGCCGTACCAAGCTAGGGTTTTGACAGATCAAGGGTGGAACCGAGAGAAGAAGAGGTGGATGCACGAAAAATGGGAGAAAATAAAGAAAATCGAAGAAGATGCACTAACCGAGAGCAAGGAGGTGCGGGTCGGACCGAAGAGGCGTGCGGGTCGGACCGGTGGAACGGTACGGGTCGGACTGAAGAAGGTGCTGGTGGTGCGCTGGTCGCCGGTGCTCCTGTGCTCCTTGTGCTCGGTTAGGGTGGAAGGAGAGATAGAAGGGGTGTAGATGGAGAGAAAATGGAGAAGGAGAGAAGAGAGAGAAGAGAAAGTGAGGGAGGTGCGGCGGGGAGAGAAGGGGAAGGGTAGGGGGGCGGGGTCGGGGTTTAAAAGGGAAAATGCGGCAGTTATGGCGTCGGTTCGCGTCCCTGACCTAGGTACGGCCTGGCCGTACCAAATTGGTACGGGCCGTACCAACCTTTCAATTTTCAGGCCGTACCAATGTGGTATGGCCTAGCCGTACCAACCTCAAAATTCTTTTGTTTCTCTTTCTCGTGACTTCTCAAGCCGCTCGTGATGCAATGCAGAAGAATGAATGCATGACTATCTGTTCCTAAGATGCAAAACAGGTAAAAATGGCTTGGGCTGCCTCCCAAGGAGCGCTCGTTTTAGGTCTCGAGCTCGACCTTCTCTCTTCAGGCTTTGGTTGGAGATGGATCGGAGAGATCCAAGCTCACTCGCATTTCTTGGGGATGATCAGCAATGTAGTGCTTGAGACGCTGACCATTGACTTTGAAAGTCCGCCCCTCCTTGTTTTCCAATTCCACGGCGCCAAATGGGAACACTGCCCTCACCCGGAATGGACCGGACCACCTGGACTTCAGCTTCCCTGGAAAGAGCCTAAGTCGAGAATTGAACAAGAGGACCAGGTCTCCCTCATGGAACTCACGAGGCATGATGCGCTTGTCGTGAACCTGTTTGGTCCTTTCCTTGTAAATTCTCGCGTTCTCGTAGGCATTGAGACGCATCTCCTCTAACTCATGCAAGTCAAGGATGCGTTTCTCTCCAGCTGAGAGCAAGTCCATGTTGATGGCCCGTGTGGCCCAGTATGCCTTGTGCTCAATTTCCACGGGCAAGTGGCAGGATTTTCCGTACACCAATTTGAAAGGGCTCATCCCAATCGGAGTTTTGAAGGCTGTACGGTAGGCCCAAAGTGCGTCACTCAGCTTGAGCGACCAATCCTTTCTCGTTCGAGCAACGGTCTTCTCCAGGATAGACTTGATCTCTCTGTTGGAAATCTCGGCTTGACCGTTGGCTTGAGGATGGTAGGATGTGGTCACCTTGTGAGTGACTCCATGGCGACTTAGGAGATTGTCGAACTGGCGGTTGATGAAGTGCTTGCCACCATCACTGATGACGGCTCTTGGAACTCCAAAGCGAGGGAAGATGATGTCAGTGAAAAGTCTTTTCACGGCATTGGAGTCCGCATTCTTGCACGCTACTGCCTCCACCCACTTGGAGACGTAGTCAACAGCCACCAGGATGTACTCGTTCCCACAAGAGGGTGGAAACGGTCCCATGAAGTCAATGCCCCAGACATCGAAGATGTCTACCTCTAGAATAGAGTGGAGAGGCATTTCATTCCTCTTGGAGATGTTCCCGGTGCGCTGACACTTGTCACAAGCTGCAACGAAGGTCCTAGCATCTCTGAAAAGTGACGGCCAGAAGAAGCCGGATTGCAGGACCTTTGAAGCAGTCTTGGAGGATGAAGCGTGTCCACCGTAGGCTGAGGAGTGGCAGTGCTCAAGAATGGAGCGCGTCTCATCGTATGGCACACATCGTCTGTAGATGCCATCAACGCCAGTCTTGAAGAGGTAGGGGTCGTCCCAGAAGTAGAACTTGGCGTCCGATCGCAGCTTCTTCTTCTGCTGGTATGACATGGTAGGAGGAAGTACTCCTGAGGCGAGAAAGTTCGCAATGTCTGCATACCAGGGCGCTGACTTGGTGTTCACTCGGTCAGTTGCATGGAACGTCCGATCTTGCACCGCATGAGTCACGTGCATCGGTGTACCAACCGAGTGGATCTCCTCCATGGCAGAAATCGAATGGAATTGGTCATCAGGGAACGAGTCATCAATTGGCAGGCTACCAGAGCCCTCATCTTCCCAGCGAAGCCGGGACAGATGGTCAGCCACGGTGTTTTCGACTCCTTTCTTGTCCCTGATTTCGATGTCAAACTCCTGCAGGAGGAGAATCCACCTAATCAAGCGAGGTTTGGCATCCTGCTTGCTCAACAGATACTTGAGTGCGGCGTGGTCAGTGTAGATCACTATCTTGGAACCAACCAGATAGGATCTAAACTTGTCGAGAGCGAACACAACAGCCAAAAGCTCCTTTTCGGTTGTTGTGTAGTTCATCTGGGCAGGGTCTAGCACCTTGCTAGCGTAGTAGATAGCACATGGCTTGTTCTCCTTCCGCTGCCCAAGAACCGCTCCCACAGCGTAATCACTCGCATCGCACATCAACTCGAATGGCAAGGTCCAGTCTGGAGGCTGCAGGATGGGTGCTGAGACAAGGGCTTCTTTCAATCGGCAAAACGAATCGACACACTCCTGCGTGAAGATGAAATCCGAGTCCTTGATGAGCAGGTTGGTCAATGGTTTCGCGATTTTCGAGAAGTCCTTGATGAATCGGCGGTAGAAGCCAGCGTGTCCCAGAAAGCTTCGCACAGCTTTGACATTTGTTGGGATCTCCAGCTTCTCGATCACCTCCACCTTGGCTTTGTCAACCTCAATTCCTTTGGAGGTCACCACATGTCCAAGGACAACTCCCTCTTGGACCATGAAGTGACATTTCTCCCAGTTCAGGATCAGGTTGACCTCTTCACACTTCTCCAGGATTTTGCAGAGGTTGGCTAGACATGAGTCAAAGCTGGTCCCATAGACAGAGAAGTCGTCCATGAAGACCTCAACCTCTTTCTCGATGAAATCGGAGAAGATAGCCATCATGGCTCTTTGGAAGGTGGCAGGTGCATTGCAGAGACCGAATGGCATCCTACGGTATGCGAATGTACCGTAGGGACATGTGAAGGTGGTCTTGTCTTGGTCGTTCGGGTGAATGGGGATCTGAAAGAATCCTGAGTACCCGTCAAGGTAGCAAAAATGAGAATGAGTCGCAAGCCTTTCAAGGAGTTGGTCGACAAACGGCAGTGGGAAGTGATCCTTGCGCGTGGCAGCGTTGAGCTTCCTGTAGTCAATACACATGCGGTACCCAGATACCACACGAGTAGGGACTAGCTCGTCCTTTTCATTTCTCACCACTGTCGTGCCTCCCTTCTTGGGCACCACGTGAACGGGACTCACCCACTTGCTGTCAGAGATGGGATAGATGATGCCTGCATCCAGGAGTTTGAGAATTTCCTTTTTCACCACCTCCTTCAGGTTGGGGTTGAGTCGCCGCTGGTGCTCCACAGACGGCTTGTGATCATCCTCGAGAAGAATCCGGTGTGAGCAGATGGCTGGGTTGATCCCTTTCAAGTCCTTGATCGAGTACCCAATTGCGCCCTTGTGAAATCTCAACTTCTCCAGAAGTTTGGCGGTTTGATCGGGGTTTAGACTCGCATTGACGATCACAGGACATGATTTTTCTGGATCGAGGAACTCGTATCTGAGATTGCTTGGAAGAGGTTTGAGTTCGGGAGTCGGACGCTCAGGCTGATCGTTGTCACGAGTCACATCTGGGTGATCTGACTCGTGTGCTGTCGAGACGTCGGCCTTGGCAGACTCCGCTCCACTCCTCGTCTCAGAGTGTGATGTACGATCCTCCAGATCCTCAGGAATCGCATCTGCTGCACAAATTGACTCGCTCGCCTCGCTTGGCAACTTGGAGAGGAATTCAGCGTCTTGGCGCAGCGAGTTGTTGACTTGTTCAAGAAAGTAGTCCTTGGCCAGATCAGCCAAGCACTCCTCTATCCCGTCAACTCAGAAACATGTCTCAGATCGTGACGGATATCTCATGGCGCGATCGATTTGGAATTTCACCTTTTCTCCTCCAAAGTTCAGAGTCAGGATGCCCTGCTTCACGTCAATTATCGCGCCGGCTGTACTCAGAAAAGGTCGCCCCAAGATGATTGGGACTCCTTATCTTCTTCCATCTCCATGACGACGAAATCGACGGGCACGAAGAACTTCCCAACTTGAACTGGCAGATCCTCCACCACACCAAGTGGAAGTCGGACTGAAGAATCCGCCAACTGCAGTGTCATCCTTGTGGGCTTGAGCTCCCCCACTCCTATGCGATCATAGATGGTGCGTGGCATAAGACTCACGCTCGCTCCTAGATCACACAGGGCTTTCTTGATCGTAGCCTTCCCAATGGTGCATGGAATGGAAAACTTTCCAGGATCGTCCAATTTGGGGGGTAGCTCGCTTTTCAAAATTGCGCTGCACTGCTCCGTCAGCTTGACTGTCTGTAGGGCGCAGAAAGTTGCACAGCTGTTGGTATGGGAAGGTGTGTGCATATGTATTTAAATGTCTCATGGTTCAATGCTCTTCTAAAGATTAGTTAAAGAACATCGAACTTGAAACATTCGTTTCTTTCTTCCTGCTATTCCTTCCGGTTCACCCTCGACAGACCTACGATTCATAATCAGTCCGTCGAGAGAGTTTAATGATTGTGGGGACGTTTAACTCCCAGCGGGCGCAAGCCCCCGCTGTTAATTACATCAGATGGCCCTCCCAAGCCATGCTGAATACCTCGTTCATTCCAGGATTTATGCCTATTTGTTGCGGATTAAATAAAGGGGCTAAAAGGGGAGAACTCATGTATTTAGTCTTTATATTTCCGTTTGACTTTTCTTGTTTTGGATATTTAATTAATATGTATGCATGAGATGCAATGAATATTATTAAAATATGTTTATTATACCCTTTTTTTTTATTTATCTCTAGAAATATATTGGTGTTTAAAAAATATATTTGTGCTTTATTTATATTTTATTTTAAGAGAGAATGATTTAAAAGTGAGAAAAATGGAGAAAAGGGCATTTTGGTCGTTTGGCAGGTTGTATGATGTTTGTTTGTGTTTGATTTTGATTTAGAAACATTAAAGATTTAATTTGGGTTCATTGGGAAGTGGTTTGAGTTGATTTGGGTTTGAAATGAAGAAGTTATGGCCAAAAAGGACTAGGAAGGGCTTATTTGTGAAATTTCAAGTTTTTCTAGGGTTTTGTTTGTAAAGCTGGAAGGGCTAAGATTTGTAATTTGGGCTTCTAGTAAGGTCTGAAATGGAAATTGGGCTTTCAGGGAGTTATTTGGAGAGATTTTAAGCAGCCAGGGGCTTATTTGCAAACTTCTAGGGACTGCTTCATGAATAAATTATTTTCAGAGGGACCTTCTTGTGAGATATCCTTCTTTTTATCATTTCTGGGCTTCGAGATTACAAGTTGGGCTTTAAGATTGGTGTTTGGGCCTTTAGGATATGTGCAGGAAACTCATAGTGCTTCAGGATCTGTGCAAGTCAAGAGATTTGGGTTATGAGCCTTGGGATGAGCTTTAGGATTCGTGCAGAAGTTTTGGGAGTTTGTTCGGGTTTCGGTTTGTTCCGACATGTGGGCCCCTCTGACAGAGAATTATTTATTCATTTGAGCCTTGGCGCCGAACCCTTGGATCTTTCTCTTGCATCAAGATTTGGATTTTCATTTGAATTTTATATTTTGGCGCCGAGATCAAATGGTTCCTGGTGCTTTAAAATCCGTGCTTGGCTTGATGTGAACTGGAGTTTCGCCGGGGCTAGGGTTCTTCAGCTCCGATGAGTTCTCGGTTACGGCAAGGTTGAAGGAAGGCATCATCGGGGTCGCCTAGGGGGTAGGAGTGTGTTGATGGCACCCTCGGCAGTGGTAGGGCGCCGGAGATGGCGGTATGGCCAGGCTAGCACTTTCGGTACCGATTAAGATTTTAATCGGGTTTCATCGATTTTTCTTGTTTTATTCTTCAATTGATTGTTCATTTAGCATCGTTTGAACATGAGGATGCGTCGAGTACCTTCAATTTCTAATTTCATCAAAGTTTAGGTGCTTTCTAGATTTTGGTTTCTCGGTTCGGTATCGGATTGGTACCGACATAGGGTATCTCGATTTGGGAAGTGTATTGGAGGTCAAAGTGTTATAGTTTTAAGTATTTCTGGAAGGTTTTGGAGAGGTATCAAGCTTGAGAGGGACTAGTATCGGGTATGAATCTGATTCGGGTATTTAACTTCACTAATGGGTTTCGGTTTTGAGAAAGAAACATGAATTTCTCATGAATTTTATTAAGTGATATGCATGATTTCATGATATTCTTGTAGCACAACATCTCAGGAATAAATGTATGAAGTTTGGGAATTTTCTGCCTTTTATTTCTATTTTTAAGAGAAGCAAAAAGACAGAGGGGTGTAAATGCAAATGTGCATGCTGCAGTTTTCCCATTTTCTGACATCCAACTTTGAAAATGGCTAGAAAATAGTAGAAAAATCAGAAAGATGCAAAATTTGAGTCTAAATTGATTGTTTTTGTGTCCTCTATCTTCCTATTCAAACAGATTTTTGATTTGGTTTTTTGATCAGCCTGCACTGGCTGATTTATACCAACAGGTCATTTGGGCAGTTTTCTGTTTTTTGTGTTATTTCATTGATTATGGTATTTTGTCCTAAAATGCTGTGAATAAAAGATTGCATCAAGGAGGAAATAAAGGGGTGCTAGCATCACATATGTCATTTGCTATCAATTTATGCATATAGGTCCTTGGTCATTTGCATATAAAAGGGTCCTTGAGCATCATGTCATGGGGATTGAAATTACCCTCTTCTCATTTGCCCTCTCCTTCTAGTAATCATGCATCTAGGTCCTTTGAAAAGTAATAAAATTCATAACATGGAAAAAGATGTAGTAAAACATCAATTCTTCACACATTACTCCTTTTATTCCTCTTTTATGCATTAAAGTCCTTTAAAAAGTTCAAAATGTCACAATTAAGGAGATGTAGTTAAACATCAATCCCCATCATGTCAATTAATTTAAATTCCCTTTTTCATTTTGTTATGCACTTTTAATTTGATTTTCATATTAAAAGAACTATATAAGAAATTAATATTCAAAGGATGTAGCTAAACATCAACTTTGATATCTCTCCCTTTTATACTTCTTAAAATATGAAAATGTCACTTTTATTATTTATATTTATGTGATTATGTGTTTTGTTATTTTCCTTTGCAATATAAAATAAAGAAAAGGGGAAACAAAAGAAAGAAGAAGAAATAAAGAAAAAGAGGAGGTAGAAAATGAAAGCAAAGACAAAAGAATTATAAATTTCGATATTTTTGTATTTTATTTTTATAAAGATCACCAATAAGATAAGAAAGATGCAAATAACATATTTTTAGTATGTACATTTATATATATTTCTTTAAAGGGAAAGAAGATGCAAAAGAAGAAATGAAACATTTTTATTGATCATCAAGCTATATATTTCTTTTGTTTTTCCTCATCCTAAGATGAACTAGAAATTATATAGCTCTCACATCCATGGTTTTAGAAGTAAAAGAAAAAGGGAAATAGAAGATGAGAACAAGATCAAACAAAGAACAAACAAGAAAGCCATTAAAAGAAAACTCTTTATTTCAACTAAAATAGCATATATACAGATCATTGCTCAGCTTTGAGCTTACATTTTTCAAGGTATTAATTACCTTTCTTTAAAAGCTTGAAACTTTGCAACTTCTAACTTAAACTCTCTTTGAAAATGGAAGTTTCTTTCTTGATTCTTGCACAGAGGGTTTTCTGGAGAAGAAGATGTGTATCTAGCATTCATTTGAGGTGCCTTATATAAGGCAGGCATGGGTTTAGGGTTTAGGGTTCAGCTGATGTGGCTTTCATCATGCCCATCAGCTGCTTGATCAAGGGCCTGTATGACTTGCTTCATTTACAGATGCATATGTGGCTTGGGCTATCCAATAGCACTTTTACATGTCATGAATCATTAGCTGTATTATTCTCAGCCTTCAGATTGTTCTCATGTGTGCACAGCATCATCTTAGCCCTTGATAAACCGGCTATAGAAGGAGAAACTTGATGGGCGTGCTCCTGACTCTCTGGAGAGGATATTCCCCCATTTGTCTTCATGTGCACAGAGCTTGACACGTATTAGAAGGGACCAACAGCCGAATAACAGCTGTATTAAACGTGTTACCTTGTTCCCGTGCCTTACCGGGCCTTATCATGAGCCCAAACTGGTTCTAGCGTTAAGACTCATGAGAAATGAACACAGAGCATCGCCCTCACCCCCTTACCATGTGCCTGAGAGCATTGCATCAAATTAATGACGAATTATGTCCTTCCCAATGATGTCGTATTCGGGTGCATGCCTTGTTCACGGGCCGACTCAATTATACCCTTTTGCATTAAATTGGCAAGTCCACTAGCGTCGCCTATACCACCTTTGGTTTAAAGCCAAGCCTCGGAGCCCAATTTTGCAGGGAGCTCGGGTTTCACTTTCTCTTCTTTCTTCTTGCTCGGCCTAATTGAAGCTCCGCTGATAGCAGCTGAACTCAGGGTTTCAGTCAAGGGAAAAAAGATAGAGGTGTCCTCTAGTCCCAGGTAAAGGCTTATACAATGCTCCGATCTTCAAAACCCGAGTTTAAGCTTCATTTTTGTTGAAATCGGGAGGGAGAAGGAGGAAGAGAGAGCTGACAATAGGGGCCCACTGTCGGTCTCTCTTAGGCTAGGCCAATCATGTTTTAATTTTTCATAGCCACCTTCTCTAGACTCGGTCTCTGGTGAGCCGCGCAACGGGGTGAGTAACGGTGTACATGCACCTAGTCTATTTGTAACCGAAGGGGTCAAAGCCCGAATTTAAGTTTTCCAGCGACATCTAGTCGCCTATGCATGGTCTCGGTGCACTGTAGGCTGCCTCACTGATGACTCGGTGTACGGGTTTAGGTTTAGAGCACCATGTCCTTTCACCTTTAGGTGGTAGCGAAAAAAACTCTAGTGGCTGACAAGTGGGCCCTCCCCCCTTTAGGACTCATTTGCACACCCAATTCGTACCCAAAGCACTTAGATCAAATGCCATAGGTACCCCGTGCCATGTGGCATCATCCAGAATTTCTGTTTTGTAAATTCAATATTTTTGCGACCATTTTGAGTTAGGAACCGTGTGAGATATCAAAATTCATGATTATTCGAGTAGAATCTAATCATAAATTTGATTCAATGAGCTTCAATTCCTATTTATGGTAATGGGTCAAATTAAAGTATGGTTGACCTTTTTAATTGACCATTTGCATAGTTAAATGGCATTTTATCCAAATAACTAGAGTCTTGACTTTTTAGGGTCAAACAAATGCCCCCCACCTGGGTGAGGTGCGAAGACCTTAGGATTGAACAACTTAGCCAGGTGCCCCCAGTGTTCTTCTCGAACTTTGTGGAATTCTTTCTGAGTTGCCTTTCTTGTCTGAATCTCAGGTATTAGAACTCCACATTGGGCATTGAGCTCGGAAGCGGGTCTGATCATTTTCTTCGATTACATCTACTTCAAAAAGGTATGTTATCTTTATCTCATCTTGCTAGGTACTTGCATGGTTGGGTAGGGGTTGAATGTGCGTTCTTCGGGGTTTGTCTGAGCAATCGGTCCCTTGCTCATACATTGGGGGCTTCAGACAGTGACTGTACTACAAACTCACATTCATGGGGAAAACCTGTCTAACCGAGGAGGGATTACAGACAGGGGAACTTTATCTCTGATCTAGTATGGGAACCATGCGGGTAACTTGCAAAATTGAGGGTTTAGGTAAAATGGCCTTCTGGTTGTAGGTATACTCTCAAGTTTTGATCCAGTTTTTCTCGTGTGCTTCTCTTTGGGGCTTTTGGCTAACCAGGGTTGGTTTTAGCTGTATCTCGGGGTCTTCTTGGCATATCAGGTTGGGATTTGGTTTTGGTTGAGTTTAAAGTCTTCTTAGACTATTGGTGTAGTTTAAAGTCTCCTTAGACTATTGGTGTAGTTTAAGGTCGTTTCGGACCATGGGGATAGTTTAAGGTCGTTTCGGACCATTGGGGTAGTTTAAGGTCTTTTCGGACCATGCTTTCAGTTACTTTAAACTCTGAATTAACATATTTCTATGCTTCTTTGCAGGTGATCAGAGCCTAGGTGAGTATTGAAGCTTGGAAGTTGGTTCTGATCATTGTTTTCAGGCATGTCTCGCAACCGAGGTACACCTTTCCTTACTCATCATACGCTTGCACTTACATGGTAGGGTAGTGTGGTTTGGCAAAGTCTGACAGAACTTTGTTTTTCGTTGCAGGGGTACCTTTTACTCGGTACGAGCCTATGCCCGCTTCTGCTTTCTCTATGGGCCAGCGCCTCCAGGATGACCCGGATGATTGGACACCGGATACTTTCCTCACTGCAGGGACCGCTACCAGGTTCAAGCGATCTTTGAGCGTGTCACACCTTCGAGAGGTACGTGGTTTACGCTTGCATCCTTTTACCAGGGATCGGGTCCCTCATCCCTTACATTTGCCTGTCACTGAGATGTTGGGTCAGCAGACGGTGCCTTGGGCATCTGCTGATTTTATACCCGGGGGCCTTGTGCGAATGCCCTTTTTGGTTGATTGGGTGAGAGTCATCTTACAGACTGAGGTTGATGCTTTGAGCAAGGTGGGGATTTATGAGGCGGTATTTCTCTCCCTGTTTGAGTACACTTGGGATCCTTTCTTTTTCCAGAGTATGGTGGAGCGATGGAATTATGTTTCCAACACTGTTGTTATGGAGGATTGCGAGCTCACCATATCTCCTGCGGAGATGCGTCACTTGACAGGTTTACCTATTTTTGGTGTCCCTTATGACGAGTATCTCCCTTTAGAGGGGACTCTTTCTGAGCTTCTGCCAGACGGTAGTCGGCGTCATCCCATATCTCTTCAGCGGGTTTTTGACGTTTACCATGAGCTTTCTTATGCTGGGGAGGTAGATTTTAGGAGATGGATCGCGTACTTCAGCGATGCGATTCGTTATTCGGTTCATGTTTTTGCGCATCCCTACGATCCATTTGGTACAGGCAGGGAGGAGATATTTCACACTGATGAGAGATTCACTTCAGTCAGCGCATCTCGCGAGAGGTTGGGTGCTGAGGTCTACCTGACTGCCTTTCTAGCTTGGTGGTTGTGTTGTTTTTTGATCCCTAGCCAGCCGGCGGGTGTTATTCGACCAGATTGTTTTATCATGGCAAACAATTTGGCGAGAGGTGAGGCGGTTTCTTTGGCTATTCCCGCGTTGGCCAATGTTTTCAGGTGCATGAGGATCTTATCTACTTCAAAGGATCCTTCACATTGTGATGAGGTGGTTCCTTTTCATTTCTTGATGGGTTGGGCTCACATCTATTGGCCCGGTTTGTACACTCCCTCGATGAGTGAGAGGATGAGGGCCGATTTACCCCTTTTAGCAGGGATCGCAGGAGTTAGACATACTCCTTTGACTCCTAGGCTGGCTCGTGACTACTTCTCGCGCAGCAGAGGTTTTCTTAGATCACCAGAGAGTTGGGCGACTTTCCGCCGCAACTCTAGAGGTGAAGATTTAGAGCTTTTGGATAGGATTTGGAGCGAGAGGTGCCCTGAGGGTTTAAAGAGGGGTTCCAGGAGGTTAGATTTCCTGGTCAGTCTCAGGCATGGGCTCCTACCTCTTCGTTTGGGCGATCGAGTCATATTGGAGCCCTATATGCCCCATCGTTGTGCACGCCAGTTTGGGTTTGATCAGGACATTCCTGCCATGGTTTGGACCGGCAGTCTCATGGCAGCTGATTTAGCTGGGGCTGCACGGTGTTGGGAGTCCATTCTTCGCACTGACACTCGCGTGAGTTTCACTATACCTTCCACTTCGAGAGTTGGCGTATTCAGCGCTGCTTATCAGAAATGGTTTTACGACATGGTTCAGTCGTGCCAGGTTTCTGATAAGGATTTGGTTTTAGAGATGGTTCGCACCAGGAGGAAGAGCCTTTTAAAGAGGCGTCAGGTTCCTTTCCTGGAGAGAGCCCCTGACCTTCAGAGTCGTGATAGCCGCCTTTCTCCTCCTGGCGTTGACTCCTCTGCTATATCTAGGGCAGGTATGACACATTTTTACTTTCTTGAATTCGCATACAGGTTTTGCGTACATATTAACCTTACTTTTCCTTTTTCTACAGTGGCTTCTTCCATGCCCGAGCAGGTAGTCAGGTGTGACGTGCCGGCCCGAGTTTTCTTGAGGCCTGATTCCGGGCCCAAGAGATGCAACAGAAAGCAGAAGAAGAGAAGAAAGGAGGAGTTCCCTTCAGTCCAGATGACTGGTCATTCAGGTACAATTACTTTCTTCGAACTTCTTTCCCATTATCTCCTTTTTGACTCGCAGATTTCGTGTATTCAGCCCATCCCTTTATTATTCACAGGGCCAGACTCAGTCACAGCAGGCTCATCTAGCATTGGAGCAGGAGGGGTTCTCGACTGCCCCCATGACGTTCCCGTGGTTGTGGAGCCATGTTCAGCCATCGTGCCTTTCGTGCCTCCTGCTTTTAGGCACTTTCATTTAGGGTAGACTTTACTTTTGTATGGTTTGTGAGAGGGTGCTTTCGAGCTCACTCTTTGTATGTGTATTGTGGTTTTGGTTGATTATGCTTGGATATACGTACTCGCAGTCGATGTTTGCTTTTGTAGCTTTCTCATTCTCCTTCTTTCCTCTTTTTTTTTGTTTGATTTATTCGAATCTTCTCTAACCGGGTTCTAAGCGATTAAATAAACTCGTCTAAATCGGTTTTCTTTCTCATTCTCCTTCTTTCTCTTTTTGTCTACGAGTTCTTCAAGCCTTCTCCAATCGGGTTCTAAGCGATCGAATAAACTTGCTTAACTCGGTTTTTCTCCTGAACCTTTCAAGTTTTCCCCAATCGGGTTCTAAGCGACCAGATATACTTGTAAAGTCAGGGCTCAATCCTGAATCTCCTGAATCTCCCCCATCGGGCTCTAAGCGACAAGGCATCTTCGTTGGACTCAAGTTGTACCTCAAGCCTTCTGCGTCTATTCAATCGGGTTCTAAGCGATCAAACGTCTTCAGTTGGCTTGGGTTCGGTTTTCTATTCTCGTAATTCACACGCCGCTCCCGCAAAAAGGCTACCGGCGATATGGAGACCCGTTAAGGTCGAACATTCACTCATGCTGCCCACACAAAAGAGGCTACCCCAGCATGTATGACTGCGTAAAAACCGTCCCACTTAGGGGTGACAACGGTCATACGGGACCCGTTAAGGTCTGATTCTCACACACAATAGCCCCACAAAAAAGGCTACCCCGACATGTGTGACTATGTAAAACTGTTCTGCTCAGAGGCTTCATTGGTCATACGGAACCCGTTAAGGTCGAATCTTCATCCACGCTGCCCACACAAAAGAGGCGACCCCAGCATGTATGACTGCGTAAAAACCGTCTCACTTAGGGGTGACAACGGTCATACGGGACCCGTTAAGGTCGAACATTCACTCATGCTGCCCACACAAAAGAGGCGACCCCAGCATGTATGACTGCGTAAAAACCGTCCCACTTAGGGGTGACAACGGTCATACGGGACCCGTTAAGGTCTGATTCTCACACACAATAGCCTCACAAAAAAGGCTACCCCGACATGTGTGACTATGTAAAACCGTTCTGCTCAGAGGCTTCATTGGTCATACGGAACCCGTTAAGGTCGAATCTTCATCCATGCTGCCCACACAAAAGAGGCGACCCCAGCATGTATGACTGCGTAAAAACCGTCCCACTTAGGGGTGACAACGGTCATACGAGACCCGTTAAGGTCGAACATTCACTCATGCTGCCCACACAAAAGAGGCGACCCCAGCATGTATGACTGCGTAAAAACCGTCCCACTTAGGGGTGACAACGGTCATACGGGACCCGTTAAGGTCTGATTCTCACACACAATAGCCCCACAAAAAAAAAGCTACCCCGACATGTGTGACTATGTAAAACCGTTCTGCTCAGAGGCTTCATTGGTCATACGGAACCCGTTAAGGTCGAATCTTCATTAGTGTTCATGCGCCTCTCCCACAAAAGGGTTACTGGCGATATGAAGACCCGTTAAGGTCGAATCTTCATTAGTGTTCATGCGCCTCTCCCACAAAAGGGTTACTGGCGATATGGAGACCCGTTAAGGTCGAATTTTCATTCATGAGTCATGCGCCGTTCCCACAAAAAGGCTACCGGCGATATGGAGACTTTGTAGAACCATTCTGCTCAGAGGCTTCATTGGTCATACGGAACCCGTTAAGGTCGAATCTTCATTAGTGTTCATGCGCCTCTCCCACAAAAGGGTTACTGGCGATATGGAGACCCGTTAAGGTCGAATTTTCATTCATGAGTCATGCGCCGTTCCCACAAAAAGGCTACCGGCGATATGGAGACTTTGTAGAACCATTCTGCTCTGAGGCTTCATTGGTCATACGGAACCCGTTAAGGTTAGATGTTCATGCATCTCCATGAGATTGATGCGATATAGTGAAGCGACGTTTCTCTTACGAGTGAAGCTTAGCTTGCTTGTCATAGGTTTCATTTTGGTGCTTGAAAAGGTATTCTCTTGTTTTGGGTTCAGCTGTCACCCATGGGACGTATATCAACAGGGTATGTCAAATCATGCTTGGTTTTTAGGGTATTCGCTTGTCATTCATGGGATTTTGGGGTGTTTACTTACCAAACTATGGGCTTTAGTCTTTGGAGTCAAGGGTTCTCATCCTTAAACTCTAGTTTGGGTTATGGCCCGTGGGGCGTTGACCTGTAGGTATATCATTCATGGGGTTGACTTGA